>OX465289.1:46580777-47793277 GCA_949987695.1 Merzomyia westermanni | reverse complement strand
AGTTTCTGGATATCAGCTTATTGGGAAATTTTCGTCGCAATTCCGTCATAACAGGTTGGGCTATATGAGGAGCTGCACCATCTTGCTGAAACCACACAGAGTTGAAATAAATTCTCATTCGGCGTAATTCTGGATAGAAAAACTCTCTCAACATGCTCAAGTAACGGTCTCCAGTAACCGTAACGGTGTGACCGTTTTCTTCGAAGAAGTGCAGCGTGATGAAACTGCACACCACACTGTGACACGAAGTGGATGCAATTCCGTCTCATGGAGTATCTGTGGGTTGGAAGCACTCCATATTCGACAATTTTGTTTGTTTATGTTGCCGTTTAAATCGAAATGGGCCTCGTCAGACATGAAAAGACAGTTCAACATGTTTCCATCCTCTTCCACCATTTGAAGCATCTTCTGGCAAAATTCCAAGCGAATCGGCAAGTCTGCAGCGTTCAGTTTGTTGGCCATTTGAATTTTATATGGGAATAAGTCCAAATCTTTGTGCATAATTGACTGTAATGACTGTCTGCTTACACCCATTTGAGCAGATAAGCTTCTTGTCGAAACACGTGGATTGTTTTGTATGGCAGCAGCTACAGCAGCGATTGTTTCCTCCGTTCGAACTGAAGGGATTCGATGGTAAGGTCTTCTGTTGACTGTCCCATGCTCGGCAAAATTGTTTACAAGTCTTATTATGGTCCATCTGCTCGGAGGATTGCCGCCAAACGTGCGCCTATACTCTCTTTGAACCGAAACTACGGACTCCAGTGCGTGATAGCGGCGGACAATCCAAATTCTTGTTTCAGTGTCCCAGTTATCCATTTTTGTTAAATGTAAAAGTCAATCTGCAAAATAAAAAAAAAATAACCAGATTCATTAAATAGAAACAAAGTTATTTAATTTTTTTTTGGTAGCGGCTTTCATCAGCCACCCTGTATATCAAAATGTTAAGTCCCGCACTCCGTTTGTTAGCACGATAACTTGGATAAATTTTGAGATAACTTTTAGGAATTTAGTATGCGACTTCCCTTTCACTATTTGACATTTAAAATGTACTACGTCGAATGACAACCAAGTCCACTTTGTGCACACCGCGCATTTCGGAATATACAAAATAGTCTGTGCTGCGAACTTCATATACACTTGTAGCACTTTTGGTTTTCTTTTTCCTTGAATTATAAGCACAAAAAAATGTACACTTCAAATACTATAAAAAATTCCATATCACTCCCATATGCCATTACATATAAATACAGTCCTTATGAAAGTGTCGGGGCTTCAAACCAAAGTGCAAAAACCCTTCAGTATGAAGCTCCACTAATAAACAAAGCTCCTCAACAGAAATATAATCTAGTTTAATTGCACGAAAGGGGTGATGCATGGAACCGTATTCAAAATGGCTTAACTGCGCAAAAATTTGGTTCAAAACCAATTTTAGGAAACACAGATTGGTTCTAAAGGGTGCCAAATATACATCCAAATAAGCTATAATTCGGACTCAAAAGTCCGATAAAGATGATTAATAAAATTACTGGAAAGGTTACAATAAACAAGGTTTTCGAAAAACACAGACATTCTCAGGGAAAATGCAAAGACAATACGAAAGAACTTAAGACCGAAGATTGGTGGAATCGAGAAGAGTCTACGACTCATTTTCATATATGGTTATTTCCATGTCAAATCGTCCATATTTGGAATCAACCACTTCCGAGTGGACTTAAATTTAAAAGAGTTTCATTTTATGATAAACGGAAGTTAGCTAAAGAAAAAAAATTTTTTTTTTAATTTTTATCAAAAGTTCTGCAAATCAAAAATTAACCTTTTTCCTGTTTTGTAAATTTAATTTTTTCTATATTTCGGAAAATACTATATTAAACCTCAAATTATATTTGAAGATATTCCGAAATTTTAAGAACGGTGTTTTTTGCTTTTTCAAAAAAAATATATTTTTTCAACTTTCTACGCAAGTTCAAATAGTTTAAATATAAAATAAATGTCACTGCAACACTTTTTTTGTGCTTATGGAATGTAGAAAGAAAAATATGATAAAATTTTTTTTTTAATTTTTACAATAGCAGCAAGAATTATAAAGCTCGTCTAGAAAAATAAAAGAATTAAAAACAAATTTTCAAATATTTTAAAATTAATATCTTAGAAAAAACATAAACACCCTTCTTAAAATTTCAGAATATCTTAAAATACAGTAGTTTCCGAAATATAGAAAAAATTAACTTTACAAAACAGGTAAAAGGTTAATTTTTGAATTTGCAGAACTTTTGAAAAAAATTTAAAAAAACAATTTTTTTTCTTTAGCTAACTTCCTTTTATCATAAAATGAAACTCTGCATTCATTTTAATTCAAATCGGAAAGAGTCGATTCCAACTATGTGCCGATTTGACATGGAAAGTCTCATATGAAAGTTTTATAAAAATCAAAACCTGTTATAATTCAATTGTAAATGGTCCTTTCAATAGCTTTCGCTCTTCGTGATGTCCCCAAAACACACAACAATTATTTTTTTTTATATCCTTAACTAAAAAAAATCTTTATAGAAAAATGTTGAGCATCACTGATTATAATGAACAAAATTTGGTGTGTAGATCGGGATTAGAGCTTTTTAGTGTAATTTCTTTTAAATATTCGTGACACCGCCTTTATTTTACCACGCCTATTTTAAAATTTCTGTAGCCATGACTCGAAGAGGACTAGACGCTTAAGAGCAAAATGTGGTATACAAACTTCACATAGAAGGGAAAACATTTATGCTAATTGGTATGATAACCACGTCAATTTAGTGTCAAACAAGGGCTTCGATAAATGTTGAAAAAGGATTTTTTGAAAAAGGATTACAGGATTAACAACTTTCAAAAAGGGTTAACTTAGGTCAACATGTGTCATTTAATTTAATAATGTTTAAATAGATTTCAAGTTGTCGTGCCAATTGTGTTTCTTTCCTGCTATTAATAAAGGTAATTGATTTTTCCTTAAGTCGTTAAATACCCAGCTGTGTAAAAGCGTTGGTGGTAAATTGTTGTGGAGTTATGACCTATAGAGGTTTGAAACTTTTTCCACTGCTATGTGGGCAATCTTATAAATAACAATTAAGGAAGTCTCAGTTCGGGTGGAACCGAACATTATATACCTAGTAGTGATCTATTATGGCATACCAATGGTTTCATACCGATGGTTTTCAATAAAGACACTTCTGTTATGAGTTATGAAGGGTAAATTAATTTATTTGTGTATAAATAACTTCCCTACCAAAAATAGCAAAAATTTGCGTTCAAGTAGACAGAAGGACATGGCTAAATCGACTCAGCGCAGTCCTGGTCATTGCAGGTTACTTATTGATTTGCCCATCTCTTCTTCTTCTCATACTTACAAACATTTCATGTTCATTAAAGGTATGAAAATCAAAAAAGGTATGCAACTTCCCTACTGCAGTGGGATATTAACAACTTGCCCGGATATTTTACTTGTGTCTTATTCGATTTGCCTAATTTTTGGCACGACTATACTTAATACATTGGCGGCCGCCGTGGTGTGAAGGTAGTGTTGCCGGCCTACCAAACCGAAGGTCCATGGTTCGAGCCCTGGTACAGGTAACATCAAAAGTGATTTGAAAAAGTTTTTCAAAACGGGGTCGCCCCTCGGCAGTGGTTTGGCAAACTCTCCGAGTGTATTTCTGCCATGGCAGGCTTCTCAGCAAAAATTCGTCTCCTTTGTAGATGCCGTTCGGAGTCGGCAAAAAACTGTAGGTCCCACCAATTTGTAGGGAAAATTCAACACAAATTGGAAGAGAAGCTTAGCGCAAAAATCTCTTAGGAGGCTTATGGTTATATACCTGTTGTATATCGCGCCATAGAGAGAGAGATACTACATACTATTGAGAAGCAGCTGACCAATTTTGATTTAAATATCTAGTTGAAACTACAAGCAATCGCCTTTGAAAATAGCAGAATTTGTGTGCTGAAAAGTGGGCTGTGCCACGCCTACTTCCCAAAAATCAACAAGGTTTTTTCGATATGAATTTTTTCTTAAAAGGCTTATTAAGTGTGCAAGATCTTGTTGATATAGCTTGCATGGTTATAGAAGTATCGCGTTTTACATTTTACAAACAAATTTTTCAGAACTATGTTAAAAAACTGATCGTGGCCTTTTACCGATTTAGCCCATTTTTACAACAAGCATTTATATATTTATTTATATATTCAATATTTACGCCAAATATCGTTTTCATAAGTCGATTTTTGCCAAAGTTATGGCATAAAAAGTTTTGTGGAATAATCCACTATAAAATTGGGTCCCATTTTCAAAAATTTATAGTTTTCGACTTTCTTCCTTCACGGACACTTTGAAAGTGAAACAGAAATGATGTAAAGCTTTTGTACGCGAATTTATTGCCTATTAAATGCATCTATGATACTTTTCAAAATTTTTCGTATAAAAGTGGGTGTGGTTCTTAGCCGATATAGCCCTTCTTTCGGAACATACCTTGTATTAATATAAATATGTGTTCTAATTTCGTTTCGATGTCTTGAACGGTTTTTGATTTATGATTAATATTATTTCTAAATTTGACTTAATCAAAAGTGGGCGGTGCCACGCCTATTTTCAAATATTTCTTTGAAAAATTTATTTTTTTCCTTAACGTTAATGTACAAACCAAATTTTATCCTTATAAGTGTATTATATACTGAATAATAAATTTTTTGTTTTTTCGAAAATATTCTTTATATAAAAAATGGGCGTGGCTATCATCCGATTTTGCCCATTTTAAATAGCGCTCGGAGATGAGTGCCAAGGAACCTGCATACCAAATGTCATTAAGATATCTCAAAATTTACTCAAGCTATCGTGTTAACAGACAGACGGATGGACGGACATGGCTTAACCAATTTCTTTTTTCCTCCTGAACAATTTGATATATATAAGTCAATATCTATCTCGATCCGTTTATGCCATTACATACTGCCGTTAAGCGACTAAAGTGAATATACCTTGTGTGCGTAGCACTGAAAATGAATGTGTGTCTGTTTATCTGGCGTCCAAAGTACTCAGCCGATCTTTATGAAATTTGCACAGTAGATTCTCGGGTTTTCTGGTTAAATCCCGATTTATAAAATTACAATTCGTCATAACCTGAACGTATTTGGTCTAAAGCAAGGATATTTCGATATATGTGTCTTTTAATCAATATTTACACAATTTTAGAAAAGTGAGCGGTAGATATTTATGATACTTTTACAGTGGCCTTAGGAGGCTAAATATATTTTAAATGTGAGCGATGTCACGCCTATTATACAAAATAAAAAAAACTTATTAATAAGATCATCTGGTTATTATAACTTCCAAATTCATATGGCTTGTCCCCGCTTCCTATCTCTCTTTTAGAAACTTTAGTACAAAAGTGGGCGTGGTCGTTCACCCATTTTGCTTATTTTCCTTAGGCGTAATCTAAATGTCCATAGTAAACCTCGTATCAAGTTTCGTAACTCTATCTTACACTGTTATGAAGTTATGAACAGTCGAATTTGAAAATTGCTTGACTAATAAGTGGGCGGTGCCACGCCTTTTTCAAAAATATGTTAAAATCGTCAATAGAACTATCAATTCAATAAAGCTACCAAATTTCATATTGTAGCTGCTTTTATTACTGAATTATCTCATATTATACGTTTTTCGAAATTTTCGACATCGAAAAACATCGTGTCCACGGACGGACGGAAGGAACTTAATTCTAAGAAATGTGCTGTATGGAACTCTTTATCTATCTACATTATTTTATACCGTTACAAACCACCGTTATATGGACAAAACTGTGTACTAGTGCAGCTGGGTATAAAAGTACGCTTCTACTTCCGATGGCAAAGAAGTGAAGTGAAAAGTATGTAATTATGTATGTACACTAACTCCATTACTTCTTTAGCTAAAGATTTTAAGATAAAGATTAAATTATATTTTTCACTAGATACCAGGAAAATCTATAACCCATTAAAATAAAAATGAGCAATTGCACCAATAATCAATTTTCCAACTAGTCGAATGCCAATAGCTAACCGATTAAGGTTCATCGATTATTTTTTGAAACACCCACAGCAAATTGGTGATTATTAAGATCTCTACTGTTTACTCCAAATTTTTTTAAAATTTAAAATTATGAAGGTTGAGTTTTTTGCTACTGAATAATTTTGCAATATATAACTAAATTTTCGATTTTTAGAGATCAATAATTACTAGGTCAGATTTTTTGGGATTGCCTTAATATTTGATTTAAAAACTGCAAGCCAATTGAGTTCGCCACAAAAAAAATGCTTAAAATAAATTGTTCTACAGGTGGGCAGGTTCATCTGGTTTTACATTTTTACTTTGGAAATTTGTCAAAGAAGCAAAAAAACATTCAGAAAACCACAATGCAGATTGCTAAAGTTAAACAAATCCTGAATCCGAACCAGAATATAATAATGTCTCGGGTACCGACCTGGGTCGCCCCCTCTAATATGTTTATGTAAGTAAATGTGCATACAAGTTAATATTTCATCATATTCAGTAGATAGTATGGGTCCCCAATGCTCCATACTCACAAAGTTATAAAAACAAAATATGTTTATTTAAACTCAAAACAACAATAATTGAATGATACAAATGAAGCAATAGAAATGCATCCGTAATGCACAAACACCATTAACGAATGCCACCAACAACTACAAAATTCTATCAGCAGCACAATAAGTCAACAATTTAAGCGAGAATTTCACGTAACTACTGTAGCGTTACATATTAATTAAAATTCCAACATACCATGGGCGGCACCCCTGCTCTCAAGCGCCCAGTGGAGTCATGACGGTGCATAAAGTTGGTGTTGGTGTCGGGTGCTTAAACGAAAATGCCGAAACGCAGAAGCGCAGAAACGCAGGGGCGCCTTGACGCAGTTCCTGTTATTGCTCTGATGTTACCATAGCGACGCTTTTTCTCGCAGCTTGACTCAGAATTTGATTTAACGCACCGGCAGCTAAGTAAAAGTTAAACGAAACGAATAGAAAAAGTCAAAAAAACAAAAAACAAATAAGGAAAGGGCTGTCTTCGACTGTGCCGAAAACTTTATACCTTTTATGAATACGCATCATGGTTTTAAGTGTCGGATCCTTACTTAAAATTAGTAAAAACTCTGCAAAACTGATAATTTAAAGATACATAGCCCAAACCCTATTTATCGAAACAACCGATTGTATGGGAGCTATATGTTATGTGGATCCGATCTGGGTGATTTTTACTACACGTATTACATTTATAATAAGTACCAAACTTGGAAAATTTTACGTTCCTAGTTGTTTAATTACAAAATTTATAGCCCAAAACTCATTTCTCGCAACTATCGATTGTATGGGAGCTATGCGTTGTATTGCTCCGATCTTGCTGATTCCGACAAATGATTAATCTTATGCAAAATGGTGGCTCCATACTAAATTTCATCAAGATATCTCAAAAACTGAGGGACTAGTTTGCGTACAAACAGACAGACGGACAGACGGACATGGCTAAATCGACTCAGGTCATCGCCCTGATCATTTCGGCATGCTAACTCTTCTTCTTATTCTCATACTCGCAATCATCGGACCAAAGTTATACCATTTCATGTTCATGAAAGGTATAAAACTGCACGAAAAAGCATTCAAAAGTTGGAAAAGTTGCTTATACGCCATGGCATCGCCACGCATTTGTTCGCATACAAAAATTGCACAAAAAATATTTCCACGCTTTTCATTTATATAAGATCGACTTCAAAGCAATTCGCTACGGTTCACTAAACATGGAAGAGCTGCAGGAGCGAATAATAGAGCGAGAAGGAGCAATGAAATATGTACGTGGGCACAGAGCGTAGCGTGGGGCAAAATGTTGGCAGAGCAGCAGGGCATTCGTTGATGCTACTTGGTTCATCTGCAACGCTACGCATAACACTCACAATGCCGCTAATGATAATTACACGCAGAACTTTTGCATTAATTTTTGGCTAGAAATGCTTCGCTTTGCTGCCATCCGCTCACCAAAAGCATTTAATTTGTATACCCAGCTGTGGGGATATGAGTATAGATGAATCTTGTGGAAGATTTATGGTAACGAATAGTATAGGAAAAATTGGAAAGAAAGAAACCAAACTGAAGATATAGGTAAGAAACGTTTCTGTGCAATCCTCTTTCCCTAATTCTACCGTCCGCCACACATCATGCCATGTGAGCCAAAGTATCTCAACTCATCCTACACTTTATCGCTTGGAATACGGTTTATCATTTTTAATGTGGGCTTCACCGCTTAAAGCTTCTCCACTTGACCGACCTCAATCATGCAGCGGAGGTCTCGCCTTTCTCTGTTGCCACTAGTTTGTTTTCGTAGAAATAAAATCTTGAATGGTTCCTTCGTCCATTCGCATAAAATGACCTAGCTATCATCGTCGCTGGTCTTTTAATTACTTAAGGGGGGGGGGGGGTAAGGTATTAGATTTTTTTTGTTACATTTTTTTTGATTTGAATCCGTAATATCTGAAAAATATTGTGTCAAAATTTCAAGTCAATTGAAGCAAAATTGACGAAGTTATGAGTATTTTTATACCTGCCGGATTTTTGTACCTATACCTGAACTGAACTGGATTTTTTTGTGTTTAAAACTTTAAAGCGTTTTTCCCACAACTCACGTTTTCAAAGTCGGTGCCCCTGATAACTCCAAAACTACTGCATCGATCCTTTTGAAATTTTAAACAGTATTTCTGTACATCATTTACGAGGTAACGCTATCAAGTTTTTTCTTTTGTTCATAATTTTGATTTCGCAATAACAAATTAGCCGATTTTTTCCCACAAAATTGTGTTTTTCATTTCAAAGTGTTCGAAAAAATGAAAAAAATTGGAAAAAAAACTCGACAGCGTTACCTGGGGAAAACTATTATCTAACGAATGAACTTTGATTTTTTGATTTCAGATGATCCAGCACCAAGTTATGAGGGGCACCGCAATTCATCTTTTTTTCAAGACACGTCCGACACACTTCAATGTACTATTGGTTGAGTAAAGAAATTTGAACTGCGTCGTCAGAAAAAAAGTCACGAAAACATGGCTTTTTTCTTATGATTTGACCTTACCCCCCCTTAACAATGCCCAAGTCTATATAGAACTGGTACAGCTCACCCCCCCTTAACAATGCCCAAGTCTATATAGAACTGGTACAGCTCACCAACAAATTTCCTTTGATGCTCAGCGACAGCTCTCTAAACAAGCCCCTACATCTTCCGAATTACTTGTACCTCATATTCTCAACGTACACGCTGTATATCAGTACGGTCATGACAATAGACTCATAGAAGATGTTGATCTGTACATAAAATACAACTGTAACAAGTCGATGTCTGTACATTCCAGATAAAAAAAAATAAGATTAAAATCAACAGTTTTAAAAACTTTTGTTTATCTGTCTGTGTGTTTGGTCGCGCATCAGTCAAAAACTCCTAAATGGAATTGAATGGAACTTTCGCTGTTGTTTTACTAGATGACTAACTTTAAATTTATTCCTTATATCGATCGATTAGGAGTTAATCTCCAATATATATACCAATATATGGACCAGGATGACCCGAAATGTGATAGTACAATATGGGTACCAAACTAAAGGTGTTAATGAGTGCTTCAATAAGCGATGTGAACAAGTTCCATGTCTCAATGGATTTCAAAGATACGATAGTTAATAGCACTCGGTCTATTACAGGGGTATACTAGTGTTTCAATAAAGCATTTAAATCCTCAATTATATCTTAGTCTGAAATAGCAATTTTTGTCAAGTTTTGTACTCCATTGAGTTCAAAGCCTAACAATGGGCGGGTTTAAGCAAGAAGATGATTCACAGCATGGACCTACTTCGTCTTCTCACTGTATAGCACTTTCATATCTGTTGGTCTCTAAATGAGAAAAGAAATTTTTCTCTGTCCAGACAGAGTAGTGTGTTTCTTGATGTTACTTTCTCGGACATCAATTTAAAGTCCAACCAGCTGGTTGGGTAATCTTTTTTCCCCAAAGCCTTATTAGCTTTGAGTGGAAAAATTACATATTCACTTTCTCGTAGCTGGTTGGCGGAATGTATCCTAAGTTATTATCGAAAGAGGGAGGTTAGTCATAGCCTATGCCAAATCTTCTGATGTTATTTCTATAAACCAGAAAGTTCAGCTCCTCCTATTCATTCTTCTCGACAGACCTTCTCCTCACCCTTACTAGATTGTTACCTCATTTTGCGCGTGCGTACAATGTACCTCAGTCGAAAGTTTTGTTTTTTCCATGTGCATTGTGTTATTCTACAATGGACCAGTTGTTTCACAGAGCTCACTTGACCCTTTTAGTGTAGCCAGTGGTAATTTGGAGCAAGTATGTAAGCGGCAGAGTCCAACGGAGAATCCATAAGCAATCGCCATCGATCTGGTTTTCCTTTCTGTAGCATAGATTCCCGCTTTGAATCCCCTGCATGAGTCGGATAGTCGATAAAATTTCCTGATTTGTAAATCCTCAGAGGAGATTGTAAATTCTTTGCCAGCGACGAAGCAATCCGCCCAATTCTTCCTCTAAAGATACGCTATAGAAAGTCAATAACTCATGCGATATGGTCCGTGTCAGCTGCTAAGTCATATTTGATTCGGTTTGGTCCCTTGGTCATATCATCTTCTATCGGTGTGCATCCATTTTGGCTGGCTTTCACGTAACGGATTCCATCATTTTGAGAGCTCGTTTTGTGGCCAAACAATGAACGAACACATACATCAGAGTCAGGTAAAACATGGCATTTAGCCCGCCAGAGTTCCAGGTGAACATGTGGAATATACAGAGATAAACTCCAGTTCTTCCTGAAGGCTCTTTTGCAAGTGTAGTACGCTGTCAAGGGCGTCGCTGATATCTCTTTGATATGATTTCTGAAATTTAGTTTGAAGTTGAGAATTATTCCATGATATCTACCTTAAGAGCAGAGATTCATTGAAGGGTCGGTCAGCCACCCTCCATCTTTTTGCCCGAAAAGTTTTCAAAACTTCGTTACCCTCCAATATCCATAGAAGATGCAAGAGGAATCCTTTCTGAGAGATGAACCTGGTAATAATTTTACTACGTGCGCGAAGTTGCGTTAGAGAATAATAATAAATTCTTGTTGCCACAACCTAGGACTTTAGCACCACATTTTTCCACCAATTTCATTAATTTGGTCAGGGTCAATTTTGTCGATAATGGCTACTTGCAACTCAGTAGCACAATGGAACGCTGCCTGTGGTTTCGACTTTTTCGACTCCTTCGCTGGCCCTTTATCGGACTTTATCCGCTCCCGGCCTTGTGCACTCGTAGATGGTGGAGTTGATGCTCCGCTTTCATCATTTGCCTTATCTGTTTTCGACATTGCTCGGCCTTCAGCTTCCTCAGCTGTGCTTGCCTTGCCCGGCCCTCTTTTCTACGATCTTTTGTTCTCTCCTATTGAGAATAGCAAGATCTTTGTTCCTCTTTTTTCTGAGGTGGGAGGTAAAGTAGCTGTAGGCACGCTAAACTTTTCTTGTCGCCGTCTGTGCTCTCCGTTGATTCTTATTTCAAGCATTTTATACTCTACGCTCATTTCGGGTAGGTAAGTTTTATAGATGTATCCCGTTTACATGGTAAGATAACCCGACTCATACTCCCAAAAACTTGCGTCGTCGAATCAGCTAACTTTATACGAACTTTATACATATATATGTATAACTCACATTTCTAATTCGCGTATATATTAGAGCGCTTGGGAATGGTTGGAAGTTCAGGTGAAGTAATACAAATTAATTGAGTGAATGCGATAATGTAAGACACATTTGGTCCAGAGTCATCTTTCGCTGAATTAATATACAATAAATTTAATTTAATACAATGGAGGTAGTTAAACACAGAAGCAAGACTAACGACCACATTAAAACCCACAACTGGGTATATCACAAGCTAATTTAGTCCTCTTATTTTATGTTTTTAATGTCTGTTAATTTTTGGCTGTTCGCTTAGTCATAAAATGTAGACGCTACTGCTTAGAGTTTGGTTCTAGTTTAAACAGCAGGAAGTAGGGACGAAACTAGAGGATTGCGCGCGTTTAGTTGTTCAATTTCTTTGGCTACGATAAATTTCCTAATGAAGTGCAAATGGTGAATGTGACAGACACAAGTTTAATTATTAGTAAAATTTATCGAAATACTCTTGTAGCACGACCCCTTCTCTTTTGTTCGTACCCATGCGACAGAGCAATCATAGTTTAAATCCGAATCGAACTCGATTCTGGCGGCTTTACTGTGCTCATAACACTTTAGTTGTAAAGGGTGTTTTTTTAGGGGTATAGAACTTCGAATTGAAATAAACACACAAGAAAATCGTTTTAAGGTCCATCAATTTGGCTTTATTGGAAGGATAATTTTATGCCATTAATGTTTAAATATGATTTCGGGCATGTGGCCGCCGCGGCTGGCTCGAATAAAGCCAATTCTACAGGTCCAATTTTCAACCACTTTTTCGAGCATATGGGGCCGTATGTCGGCAATAACGCCACGAATGTTGGCTTCCAATTCCCCTAACGTTTCTGGTTTGTTGGTGTAGACGAGCGACTTCACATATCCCCAAAGAAAATAATCCAATGGTGTCAAATCACACGACCTTGGTGGCCAATTGACAGGTCCATTCCGCGAAATTATGCGCTCATCGAATGTTTCCTTCAATAAATCGATTGTGACGTGCGCTGTGTGGCATGTAGCGCCGTCTTGTTGGAACCACAACTCATCCACATTCATGCCATCCAATTCGGGAACAAAATAGTCGGTTATCATGGCTCTATACCGGTCTCCATTAACGGTAGCTGCCTCTCCAGCATTATTGCGGAAGAAGTATGGCCCAATGACTCCACCAGCCCATAGAGCACACCAAACAGTCAGTTTTTGTGGATGTAATGGCGTTTCAAGGGTCTCATGTGGATTCTCTTCACTCCAAATGCGGCAATTTTGCTTGTTGACGTAGCCATTCAACCAAAAATGAGCCTCATCACTGAACAAAATTTTGCGATGAAAATCAGCATCGAAATCAATCTCATTTTCGGCCCATACACCAAAATCACGACGCATTGCATGGTCTCGCGGCTTTAATTCTTGCACAAGCTGGATCTTGTAAGGTCGCAAGCCAAGATCTTTGCGCAAAATCTTCCATAAAGTTGATGGACAAAGCTCCAATTGCTGTGCACGGTGGCGAATCGATTCATTCGGGTCCTCTTCAACACTTTGCTCTACAGCGGCAATTGTTTCTTCGGTGCGCACTGTTCGACGTCTCTGCGGATGCGTATTATCACATAGAGTAAACGTAGTGCGAAAACGATCCATGGTTAACCGAATTAATTGCTCTGATGGACGATTATGTCGACCATAAAATGGACGGAGCTCACGGTAAACTTCGCGAACTGAACCATTATTTTCGAAATAAATTTGCACGATTTGCAAGCGTTGTTCTTTTGTCAACCTATTCATGATGAAATGGCAAACCAAACTGAACATAAATGACATTAGAGTTGCCAGATTTGACCACAAAATGCCAGTTTTATCTCTATTCGAAAAACAAACCTGTAAAAAAAACACCCTGTATGTTTTTTTTTTTTTTTTTTTGAAGATAAATATTAACGAACTTATTTCACGTGGAGGGAGTTTGAGGTCGCTGGGATTCCTCGACTTTTTGCAAGTTGTGCATTGGTGGTTAACGCCAGTATATGGAAATGCCCGCATTATCACCATTATTATTATTATTTTATGCGTAACTATATTCACACTTATAAGTATATAAGTTTGGGCACATAAGTACACTGTAGTGAAATACCAAACTAGTCAGACATGCCACTAGTTCAAAATGACAATATTTTGACTAGTATGCAAGTAAAAAATTATGAAACCTTTAAATCAATTTGGCTGGTATATTATCGTACGAAATCTGACAAATATCATCTTGTACGGCATATACTTGTTAAACGTAACAGTAGTTTATATAAAAAAAATCCAGTTACTTGAGATTTATACCAGTCGTGAGATAGCTTACAACCCTGCAAAAAATCGTGGGACTGATCTCCAAAGAGAGTGATCCGAGATCAATACCTTTCGTCTACAGTGGGCTACAATTGATCCCAACTATTCCCTTATAGGCATAGTTGGGATAAGTAGACTTTAAATGATGTAGCCTACTTTTAGGTGTTGAAAGTAAACTTGTCCGACCGTACCTGTAGGGGAACAAAGGGAATATGTCAGACACTACCTTTTTGCCTCTTCATAGGACATGTTCAAACAAAAGAGATCACTTCAACCCATACAAAGAGATCAAGACTGCCATTGGTCGTATGCTCCTTTGCGACTCATTCCAGATTCATCCTAGACTAATCCCTTTCTTTGCGGGGAAGAGTGTTCCAGAGTCCAAGCAACTAGTTGTAAACTGCAGCGTGAACACGAAGTTCGCACTTTTTCCAGTTTTTAGCCAACTGCCTTTTGTCCATATAAGCAAATATTTCGATTGTCCTGGAGATGTCCTACAAGGTTTCAATTATGAGATGTAGGTGTATGAGTACTCGCCAAATTTGGAATAGGTTCGACTTCTTTCACTGGCAACATAAAACGAAAAAAATAGTGCTACTGTAATATTTCTAATTCTCACCACTACAGTATTTTATTGTTTTGCTCATTGTTGTTGTTTTTTGTTATTTTGATGTTTATGTGAAAAGTTTTGTACATTTCATTGTGTACGCGACCGAAAAAGATATTAATTTAGGCACTGCCAACGACGTATTATTACACTCCCAGTAAGTACTCATACTAATCTCATAGTGCATGGGCTCATATGATGAGTAAACGGGCAGATTTATTGCATACTTTTCGGCATACATAACTTCCTCTAGAAAAAGCGAGCAATTCACATGCATTTGAGACTCGTTTCATACCATCCTCCTCTCTCTCTATTGTACATTCTATTTTAACCAAGATTTATGCGAGTTTCTCGTGCCGTTGATGCAAACGCTTCTGCATGAATAAATGCATTCAAGTTTCAAAGCGCGTTAAATGTTTGCTAATAAATAACTGATAAAATAATCGAAAAAAAAGATCCATCCGACTTGGCGAAAAAACGGATTGTGATTTATTCATGCATTAATTCCATTCAATATTGATTTATTTAGAATATTTTTAGAAAATGAATATATATTAGAAATGAGAAAAAAGTTTACCAAAACTTAAAAAATAGGCGGTTATGTAGCGTTTCTAATTAGTAGATAAAAAGAGATATAGACTTTTTTTTATAGAAATTATCAACATAACACAAGAACTCGATGGATCGATTTTTTTGCAATTTCCTACATTTTTGCTTTAATAAAATTATTTTAAGTACTTTTCTTATAAAAAATGTGTCAAGATCTAATACAAAAACTATGGAAAAACTATAGATTAAATTTTCTCGTCGAATTTTCGCGAGTATTCCATACATTTTTAAATCTTAATTTACCAAAATTAGCATTAAGCGCAATCGTAAAGAGTGATCTTTTCAGGGATTGCTCGGTTTGTACTCAGATTTTGTCAAAATCAGTTTTTTGAAAAACGCCGCAGAGGCACTGGAAGCGTTTCAAAGTATTGAGACCGTGGGAATAACTTCGAAACTTTTGAAGTACTTTAAGACAACTTCATAGAGATCTTCGGAATTTTTCTCTGAAGTTTCATTTGGATGAGTAATGAGAGAGGGAGCAGAAAGGGAGAGGGAGATGGAGAGGAACAAACATTCGTTAGTACGAAAATATTTGGAAAAATATAAAAGCGAAAAATCTTATGCGTAATTTGTTTTTCTTTCTTTGTTACATAAAAAAAAATATTTTTAATTAAAACAAACGTTTCATGCCGTACATCTAATAAAATATGTATAAACTCTTCTTAGTTAGAAATTTCAGATATATGGTGGTCGGCTAACTCATTTTCAATGGAAAAAGCTGTTTTACCTTCTTCTGTGGTAACTATACTTTTAGCCTAGATTGTGGCTGCTTTTGATGATTATTCCCGGAGGGAAAGTATTGCTGTCCCACCGAACTTATTGTAGTCAGCGTGCTCGAGTTCGACATGCCTCTGCTGCAGATGCTACCTACGACCGCGCTAGTAGGGACAGCGCTAAACAATTTGCACAACGTAATGTTAAAAGCGAACGGCGCTATGTTCAGCGCGTCGGGACGAAACATTGGGCGCACTGAGATTAGCCTTTTTTCTTATATGACGCTATGGCTAGCCCATCCTACATGACTTAAAGGGTGAGCGGCGCTTTGTTCAGCGCGCCGAACCCTTAAACATAACTATAACTCTGGCGGGCGTGCTACGCGCGTAGTGTTTTACGCTGAGATTCGCTTTCAGTCGTATTACCCCATGGTTAGCTCATCATAGCGCCGGATGCCGAGACGAAAAATTACAATTTTTGGTAGTCACATGAGCTATAGTCAGCGTATGAAATGAAGGGCAAGCAGCGCTACTTTCAGCGCCTGACCCCTAGAAAAACTACACTTCGTACGCGCGCTTCTCGTGAATTGCGTTAAAATTTGTGGAAGTCAACGAAAGCGCTCTTTGCCATGTCGGTTTGTCAAAGGCAGCTTATCAAGGCGGAGTGTGTTCACGCCGATGATAGCGCATATTTGCGCGAACTGAACTCTTACGTATGGTCTCTGACGGCAGCAATGTTTCTGAAGCATACGAGGTGTGTTCAAAAAGTATCGCGAATTTTGAATTTTCGCTGGTTACGTATATTCGAATTTCGAATTTTTTGTGGCGTTATGTTGGTACTCATGTCTCTCACTTATGCCGACAAGCTCGGCCATTTTGAATGTTCAGTTAATTGTTGATAGCTGCTTTGCTTGCACGTGTTTTGGATCGTCTTCGATTTTTACCTATTTTTTTACCAAAATTGCTCAATTGTGCCCAAAAACATGAACATTGCTAATGAGATGTTAAACTCTGTCCGCGACGACCCAAATTTGCTCCAGAGGGTCATAACTGGTGACGAATCGTGGGTTTATGGTTATGACGTGGAAACCAAAGCTCAATCATCTCAATGGAAGCTGCCGCACGAACCAAGACCGAAAAAAGCGCGCCAAGTTCGGTCGAATGTGAAAGTTTTGCTGACAGTTTTCTTCGATTGCAGGGGCGTGGTGCATCATGAGTTCTTGCCACAGGGAAGAACGGTCAATAAGGTATATTACCTGCAAGTTATGCGCAATTTGCGAGAAGCAATCCGCCAGAAACGCCCGGATTTGTGGAAGAACAAAAATTGGCTTATGCACCACGATAACGCCCCTGCTCACGCATCGTTGCTTGTGCGCGACTTTTTGGCCAAAAACAACACACTAATGATGCCGCAGCCACCGTATTCCCCAGATCTGGCCCCCTGTGACTTTTTCTTTTTCCCTAAACTGAAGAGGCCCATGAAAGGACGACGTTACGCTTCTCTTGACGAGATAAAGACGGCATCGAAGGAGGAGCTGAACAAGATACAAAAAAATGATTTTTTGAAGTGCTTCGAAGATTGGAAAAACCGTTGGCACAAGTGTATAATATCTCATGGGGATTACTTTGAAGGGGACAAAATAGATATTCATGAATAAATAAATAATTTTTGAAAAAACACAAAATTCGCGATACTTTTTGAACACACCTCGTATATGCATAAAGCTTCTACGTTTACTGCATAACCGCAAAATTTTTCGATTAATTCAATATGTAGGTTAGGGTGGGTCGATTTGTATGGACGAAAGTTAACCGATATCGTGCCATCGGTTTTTCGATAGGTTTTGGGCTCAGGAAAAAAAAGTTCCACTACGCATAATTTTCGAGCCTGCGAAATACAACTTTTTTTTTTTTTTTAAATCGTTATCGCCAACGTTTTTAGCGCATAATTTTAAGTGCACAGGAAATAGGAGACAAATTCGTTTTCATCGAAAACATTTTTGCATGTATGCTGAAAAAACGCTTTAAAAAAATGGCGAAAGGGTCAATTGACCAAAACACTACCCAAAACTCAAAAAATACTTTTTGTTCTCGGAAAACTGTTATCGCCAACGTTTTTAACGGACATTTTTGGGTCGGACAGGGTATACATGAAAATTTTAAAATCAAATGAAAATTTTTTTAGTAGGTCATGAAAAAACCCCTTAAAAATCAAAGTCGATAAAAGTCAAAAAAATGAAATTTCGCAGGCTCAAAAATAATCGAAAGCCCAAAACCTATCGAAAAATCGATGGCGCGAATATGGTTTAATAAATCGACCGACCGAATGTACGTATGTAATTGTAGAGATCTGGGACTGTTGCTGAAAGAATATTCTGAGAGTATAACCGCTGTTTGTGTTGCCTGCAACCGTTATCGGAGGTTGACATTCCACATTTAACATGATACGTTAACCTCCGTATAATGAACAAATCTGTTTGGGCACCAAACTTTTCGAATATCAATTTTCACCCCCCCAAACCTTTGTTTGTAAATTAAAAAGAGCTTAGACGTTCTTGACTAAGTAAATTTGTTCGTTCAGCAAAAAGGACCCATGAGTCCGATTTTAATTATTATATCTCCACAACAAAATGAGATATGGTACTTAAAAACATCGCTTATAGCAGCAATCATTAGAACCTTTCGTTTGATACTCAGATTGCATATATTGATCAATAACTCCGAAAGCGGTCAAGATATCGAAATAAACGATATCTTAAATTTCAAGTTAGACGTCTAGTAATACAGACAGACAGACAAAAATGTCTAAAAACAGTTGATTTGAATTCTATTTGCTTAAAGCGTGGTTTCCTCGAAGGTGGTGCCGCTATGTAACGTAATATAGCGGCAAGCATAAAATACTACGGCCGTCATGACCGTGGAAATTCGTTCCTCAACGTTGTTTCTCACCGTCCTTGTCATAACGGTGAGAACTGAATCAAAAACTTCAAATCTTTTCACAAAAAAAAAGAAAACAACACAGACATTTCTGTTTTATTTTTCAAAATAGATTATGTAATAACACAAGCGGGCCCGGCAGACATTGGTCTGCCTAAAATTTCACTTGCCTACATTTAATAAATTGTACTTTTTTCCGTCCCCAATTGGCTCTTCTTCTATATATATCCATGTATCTTCGTTTTTCTTTCTGCTTTTGCTTTTCCCCCAAGCCCATATACCGTTACTCTTCTTTATCCTCTTCATTTTTCTCTAAACCCATGTTTAAAATTTCTATTCCTACTTTCATTCTTCTCCCATTTTCTCTACGTGTACTGATATGTCCATAGCTTCGAAGATATATTGAACTAACTTTTATTTGCTCCTGGTACCGCTTTCTGTTGGCAGGGTTTTTTTGAGGTATAGAACAGATATCTATATATAAAATATCATTAACTTAACCTAAATAAATTCCTAGCTATGCCGAAATGCTACTTAAAATACCCTTGGGGTTTTTCTGAACCTATCCTGAAAGTTTCATAGAGATCGACTAGTTATAAACTTTAAACATTAATGAAGAACAAACCAAACACAAAAAAATGTGGGCACGGCACCGCCCACTGTTCCAAAATTATGTAAATCTTGACTGAAGGACACATATAACCAAATATCATTGATTTAGACCAAATAAGTTCAGAGTTATGACGAATTGAAATTTTATATAGCCTGGGGGTGTGGAACCGCCCACTTTTCCAAACTATATATAGCCTATGCCGTACCCAGCGAACTTCTGAACCTTTCGTGAAAGTTTCATAGAGATCGACTACAAACTTTGGACATTAATGAAGCACAAGCAAAACACAAAAAAATGTGGGCGCCGCACCGCCCACTTTTCCAAAACTATGTAAATCTTGACTAAAGGAGATATATATCCAAATATCATTGATTTAGACCAAATAAGTTCAGAGTTATGACGGATTGAAATTTTATATAGCCTGGGGGCGTGGCACCGCCCAGTTTTCCAAAATGTGTGTAGGCTTTCTGAACCTATCGTGAAAATATCATAGAGATCGACTATAAATTTTGGGCATCAATTAATAACAAACAAAACCTAAAAAATGTGGGCGTGGCACCGCCCACTTTTCCATAATTATGTAAGTCTTGACCAAAGGACACATATATCCAAATACCATTGAACTAGATCAAATAAGTGCAGAGTTATGACGAATTGAAATTTTATATAGTCTGGGGGCGTGGCACCGCCCACTTTTCCAAAGCTATATATTAGATGAAAACCTATTCTAAGACCTACCGAATGTAGAAGGTGGCGCAAAAGTAATCCTCCTATCAGAAAATGCTATAAATTTTGCGATTGGCCCCTAAAGTCAGTTCTGTTTTGACATTTGTGTAGTAAACACATGCGAAATACACGTTAATAAACAATGTTACGCTACACTGCTCCAGAACGTGGAATATTGCTGACTATTTATTTGACCAATAATCGGTCGGGGCCAAACGGTTACTGTGAATGGTGAGCGCTACAGAGCAATGATCAACGAGTTCTTTTTGCCGCAACTTGATGAATTGGGATTGGAAAACATGTGGTTCCAACAAGACGGTGCAACAGCACACACTGCACGTGCCACAACCGATATGCTGAACATCGGAAGCTTACTTTTTCGCCACCTTGTATATGCGAAATTTCATTAAAATCGGTTAAGCCGTTTCGGAGAAGTATGGCAACAAACACTGTGACACGGGAATTTTAAATGTATAGATAAAAGAAATTAAAACGCAGTCAAAATCGTGCAAATAGCTTAGGCCAAGTCGACATTATACAACAACTGGCTGAATTTACAAAAAAGTGGTGCCGCTAATGCCGGTAAGTGCAGCGATAGTTATTTAGCGGCCGCCATATAGCGGCACCGCTTTTCGAGCAAACCAAAGCTTTAGTAGATTTTCAATATCTGCAATGTATTCAATTTTATTATAGGTTTGTAATTGTTGTAAGAGCATAGCAGCCAGTTCACTTGCCCGATTTGTGACATGTTTATTGAAGGTAAAGATAAAGTAAAAAGTAGATCAGATAATCAAAACAAAAAGATGTAAATATGCTTATTTTACAAATTTGTTTGATTTCTGTTCAAAAAGTGTCATTTGCCTTAACCCAATATAAATAAATTTTTATGAGTTATTTCTGAATAGTATACTCGTATATACTTGTAAAGTTGGTTTCCGATAAAATATTATACAACAAGTCAAATGCGAAATAATTCGTGTTTTTGTGTAAGAGTGCTAAATGCCATGGAAAGTCGCATGTCGAACAACAATTACCACCCGCAGCACATGTTTGTCAAAAACATTTTAATCTAAATGATTTTTCTGCCTTAAGGTTGAAGAGGAAACGCCTATGTCCTGATGCAGTACCAAGACAACTCATGAGTAATATGTAAATGGAGGTGGGACCATCATTAAGTGATGAACAATTTTTGTTTTTCTTGAAAATGTATGTATGTAGGGCTCACAATACAAGCTGGGGCTATGGGCAAGTTTGAGGCGACAAGAAGGTTTATTCGTAGATTGTGGATGGTCATGGATGAACCAAAAGCCAAAAGATTAATTTTTTAATAATATTAAACTTTTATAAAATATTTTTTCGATCACATATGAAAACAAAACTAGCAATGTGCAAAATTTATATAATATTTTAATAGACAAGAGTAAAAATATTTCTATTGGTATGGAATTGAAGATTATGATACATCTAAGCAAAAATTTAAACAAAAGGAAATACAAAAAAAAAAATCGTCGATCACTTCATCTTGTTGACTTTCCAGCTTTTTAGCACTACAAAAGCTAACCAAGACCCCATGCCTTGAGAATCGTATAAAAAGTCCATAATGCTATCAAAGATGAGAAGCATCATCTAATAATTACCTAGAAACAGTCGAATAATATGGCATATTGCTTTAAAATTCTTATTAAAAATTTTCTGTGTACTAGTGTACCAACCAGCCCAAATTGGTTAATCTATGAAAATTGGTATCCATGCACATTTTTCATGTATTAATTTTCAAATAACAATAGACGTCAGTATCTGGTCTACTGTATACTGTGGATATAGATATGTATAAGGTGAATAGGAATATTTCACAAAATTTTAATTAAGAATGGCCAACCAGCACAACCTAATCAAACTTTAATTCATTTTCCCTTAGATATTTGAGATCATTCTCATATAAGTAATTACTGAATCTCAGTTCATATTATAAGCATACTTCCCGAGATAAGCAGAACAAAAAGTCCGATTTGAATTGTAGGTGTCCCGTCCCCTTTTCAATACTCTCCCGTTTCCTGAAGTTGCTACAGATTATTCTCACAAACCCATTATCGAATTTCAGTATTCCATAATTAATATTTGATTTCATTTGTATAGGGGTGCCACGCTTTCAAAGATATGCACTGTGAAATAATCGATGTGTAAAGGAGGTGCACTCTCTCTTTCGCTTAAGTCACACTTTTCTGGAGGTGTTGGAGATTAACTTCATGGAACTCGGTAACAATTGTTCAGCATTTCTCCTCCTTAGGTTAGGTTGAAGTGACTGCCACAAGGGCACACTTAGGCCAGTATCAGAAGGCCCGTGCTCCTTAATACATCGAAATTATTTTTAGTCGATGACTATTCCTGGAAAGTGTATAGTTCTTGTTCTATATTTGGTTATGATAGGTTAGTCTGTATAGACACTACTTTACTTATACAGGGTGTTTTTTTTACAGGTTTGTTTTTTGAATAGAGATAAAACTGGCATTTTGTGGTCAAATCTGGCAACTCTAATGTCATTTATGTTCAGTTTGGTTTGCCATTTCATCATGAACAGGTTGACAAAAGAACAACGCTTGCAAATCGTGCAAACTTATTTCGAAAATAATGGTTGAGTTCGCGAAGTTTACCGTGAGCTCCGTCCATTTTATGGTCGACATAATCGTCCATCAGAGCAATTAATTCGGTTAACCATGGATCGTTTTCGCACTACGTTTACTCTATGTGATAATACGGATCCGCAGAGACGTCGAACAATGCGCACCGAAGAAACAATTGCCGCTGTAGAGCAAAGTGTTGAAGAGGACCCGAATGAATCGATTCGCCACCGTGCACAGCAATTGGAGCTTTGTCCATCAACTTTATGGAAGATTTTGCGCAAAGATCTTGGCTTGCGACCTTACAAGATCCAGCTTGTGCAAGAATTAAAGCCGCGAGACCATGCAATGCGTCGTGATTTTGGTGTATGGGCCGAAAATGAGATTGATTTCGATGCTGATTTTCATCGCAAAATTTTGTTCAGTAATGAGGCTCATTTTTGGTTGAATGGCTACGTCAACAAGCAAAATTGCCGCATTTGGAGTGAAGAGAATCCACATGAGACCCTTGAAACGCCATTACATCCACAAAAACTGACTGTTTGGTGTGCTCTATGGGCTGGTGGAGTCATTGGGCCATACTTCTTCCGCAATAATGCTGGAGAGGCAGCTACCGTTAATGGAGACCGGTATAGAGCCATGATAACCGACTATTTTGTTCCCGAATTGGATGGCATGAATGTGGATGAGTTGTGGTTCCAACAAGACGGCGCTACATGCCACACAGCGCACGTCACAATCGATTTATTGAAGGAAACATTCGATGAGCGCATAATTTCGCGGAATGGACCTGTCAATTGGCCACCAAGGTCGTGTGATTTGACACCATTGGATTATTTTCTTTGGGGATATGTGAAGTCGCTCGTCTACACCAACAAACCAGAAACGTTAGGGGAATTGGAAGCCAACATTCGTGGCGTTATTGCCGACATACGGCCCCATATGCTCGAAAAATTGGTTGAAAATTGGACCTGTAGAATTGGCTTTATTCGAGCCAGCCGCGGCGGCCACATGCCCGAAATCATATTTAAACATTAATGGCATAAAATTATCCTTCCAATAAAGCCAAATTGATGGACCTTAAAACGATTTTCTTGTGTTTTATTTCAATTCGAAGTTCTATACCCCTAAAAAAAACACCCTTTACCTAAATACATCCATACATGCATATGTATAGATAAAGTCGAATCGACCAATTTAGTAATTAGAAATAGTATTAGTTTAATAGGAATAATAGCGAAAGTTAGACGACATTAGTAAAAATATTATCATCACTCCCACTTTCTTCATAGAAATTCTGCAATGGTTAGAACGAATAAACGTTGTGTAACAAAAATTAAGTATGTCAAAAGCTTCCTATTTAAGTCAGAACATGTTTTTTTTCTATTTTGATGTGACATAATGTACCAAAATTTCAAAATATCCTTTGACATTTATGTTGAAACCTAAAAGTTATATTTTTTACTGGATAAGAATCCCCCACTTTTTTGTCTTACTTATAAGGTTTATTTAATTCAAAGTTAAGGATTAATACAGCGCTTTCACTTTCCTCAAATTGGCTTCAATTTTATGTAAGCTATGCGTTCATGTAGTTTCCAATATATAACCTCTCAGCATCCAACAAAAACTCATACTTTACTGTTGTTGATTGCATCTTAAACCAGAAAAGCTATCCGTTTAATTCAATTAATATCTGAATTATGGACCTTTTACTTTAGTTCTTGCGCTCATATAAATTTTTTACCAGTATCCATGTATGTAGAAAAATAGCAGAACAAGGTAGTTAGTAGGAAGTCCATATGCATTGTTGCCAGCTGAGCTATAACCACGCGCAGATACAACCTGACATTATCGTTTATTAAAATGAAATTATTCAGCCATTTAACGTGTTGTTTGTCTTACGCTATTGGATACGATAACGGCATGCGGCGTCAAATGCAAACATGTGCCCATTAGACTGTCCCGAGAATGTGTGGGCATTCACTTCTAGGTGGAATTGGATATACATACATAACATCTATATTTGGTGCCTATTAGCTAAATAAACGTATGCTCGTAGTTTCATTGTTACAGGATAACGATAAACCGTTGCTGCTGTTTGTTTTTCTTGTAATGCTGGAAGGGTTACTAGAGTTTTACGGATGTGACCAGCTGTAATCCACAAAAATATCAATACACTCTGGTATTAGCAAGCCTCACATCCGCATGGATGGTTTTTTTTTAGCAATGTTCCAACTTTGCGTAGTGGACCTTAGTCGCTGTTGCTTGATTCAAATCCACTTAGCGTAACTATTTTATTTTATCTTATTTTATTTTATTTTATTTTATTTTATTGTATTTTATTTTATTTTATTTTATTTATTTTTATTTTATTTTTGGTATTTTTGATTTAATTTAATGTAATTTTATTTTATTTTACTTTATTTCATTTTATTTTATTTTATTTTATTTTATTTTATTTTATTTTATTTTATCTTTTTTATTTTATTTTATTTTATTTTATTTTATTTTATTTTATTTTATTTTATTTTATTTTATTTTATTTTAGCTTATTGTATTTTATTTTATTTTATTTTATTATATTTTATTTTATTTTCTTTTATTTTATTTTATTTTATTTTATTTTATTTTATTTTATTTTATTTCATTCTATTTTATTTTACTTTAATTTATTTTATTTTAACTTACTTTATTTATTTAATTTTGTTTTAATTTATTTTATTTTATTTTACATCTTTTTTTTACTTTTTATTTTTTTTTTATTTTTTTTTATTTTTTTTTTATTTTTTTTTTATTTTATCTTTTTATTTTTTTTTTATTTTATCTTTTTATTTTTATTATTATTTTATTTTATTCTAGCCAAAAAGTATTGAAAGTATTGAGTATTCTCAGCTATAATAAATTCGCAAATGATATTTACACATTTGCTCATATATTGTGTTCCTGGGGCGGAATCACGACATACGTTCCGTGATCGTAATCCGTTTTTTAAGTCTCAATACCGTAGAAACTGTCCAACTTTTTAAAAGAGGAGTAATGCATAATTAAACCGACCGGTACTTCCAGCCAATTGCTCACGTATGCCGTCATTCCGAATTATGGGCTTCGAGCTATTGTGACTTAAAAATTCGCTTTCGATCACGGAACGCAAAACGTAATTCGACCACTGGCTTCATATTTTTCATCCAAGGCAACTCTGCGTGCTCTCAGTTACAGCCGGTCACACGACGCCAAACAACGAATAATAAAACAATAGTTGCGTTCCAGTCAGCTATCCAGATCAGTATCACGATCAAGATCTCACGGGAACGATACTGATCAGCTATGTGTGTTTATATATGTATGGCTGTGCTACCAAGCAAATAAGGGCTGGCTGTCAAAAAATCTACTACAAAAAAATAAACGAACAGAGCTTCTATACGGATCCGAAATTAATCCAGATAAATATCAAGATCACAACGCTGTTGTTGCATTCACATGCAAAATTTCTTTCTGGATCTGGATCACTCCTGATTGGAGCACGCCTAATATCAACTCAAGCAAGAATGTGTACTCACACGACAGCGACTCTATAGTATGAAAACATGTTTGGCATTTGTAGGGTGTCACTTTTAATCTGATTTTTTATTTTTTATTTAATTATGATTTAGCATTTATATTTAAGATAATAACACAATAAAGTTAATAACTGTTAAAAATTTCATTAATTTGTCGGAATTGAATTATCGCATGTTTTTCATTGTTTAAGCGACATAAGTTGTAGTAATTTTTTCGTTTATTTCATTGACATTGCATGCAATTGGCAATCAGCCTATGAAATATTCCAGAAGCCAATCCCGCGCAATGCCTCAGAGCCAATAGTGGTGCCCCGCACCCCCCTCCCGTTCAATAAGAACAAATAACTTAAATAAATAAAATAATTAAATAAATATTACTCAATAATTGCCCCCAATGCAACATCTGCTCCGCACCCCCCCTTCAACTCTCTGAACAAATAATAAAATAATATACAAACATTAACTAAAAAAAAAGTACTCGCCCTCCATAAAGCTTAGACATCCATTTTTTAAAATGTTCTATTCTTTACAAGTGGATTCCCCCACTTCAAAACCGATCAATTCTGGATATATGTAGTTTTATAAATTTGATTAAAGTAGAACAATGTTTCCTTAATTATGATGCTCTTATAATTAAGTATATGTATATGAATATCTTTTTTTATTCATTCAAAATACTAAGCACAAAAATAATGACTTTGAATTTTTCGGACGTTCTAATTTACACATATCATAGATGGGCCAAGCTTATATGCGCTACGTTTAGCAAAACACACATCTTTACAATCCCCGTAAGAATAAACGAGTACTTATCTCTTAAATACGTGAATATGTACACTTCTTTAAATCTATTTTATTCACACATGTACGGTTACAACACCTTGCCAGTAACTGCGCAATCGACCATTGAAAATTAAACCCATTTGTTGTTACCGTGTTAGCTCGCAAAATTGTTACGTACGTTAAGTACTGCTGCCATTATCCTTACAAGTATTGAAATCAGCAGGAATTTGTCACTTGTGGCATATTAAACGACGCGTTATTGAATTACGTACACTTAAACCATAAAGCGTCAATTGCTTGGCCATTAAGGGAATACTGAGAATATAGGTGTCTATATGTATATATTTATAAAAAGCGTTTTTGTTCCGTGGCAAAGAAACTTTTTCCGGATCCAAACAAAAAACAGCCGCTTGTAAATTAAATGTATGCAACAATTTTGTTATAGTAAGGCGGATAGTTAGTGTGTTTAAGTTCGACATGGTTGAGAATTTAAAAAATTGGGCGCACTTTAAATTCGTATATTTAATAAAAGTGTGACAGGACGATGTGTGCTTAAGCTTCCGATGTTCAGCATATCGGTTGTGGCACGTGCAGTGTGTGCTGTTGCACCGTCTTGTTGGAACCACATGTTTTCCAATCCCAATTCATCAAGTTGCGGCAAAAAGAACTCGTTGATCATTGCACTGTAGCGCTCACCATTCACAGTAACCGTTTGGCCCCGACCGATTATTGGTCAAATAAATAGTCAGCAATTATCCGCGTTCTGGAGCAGTGTAGCATAAAATTGTTTATTAACGTGTATTTCGCATGTGTTTACTATACAAATGTCAAAACAGAACTGACTTTAGGGGCCAATCGCAAAATTTATAGCATTTTCTGATAGGAGGATTACTTTTGCGCCACCTTGTAGAAACCCCTTAGAATAGGCTGAGTCCGATTTTAATCACCGATACCGGTTGAGATATGGAACTAAATCACGTCATTTGTTGCAGCACTCGTTAGGATCTTTCGTTTGTGTGTCGGGAGTTAGCCTTCCTTTTCTTGTGTGGATATTGTTTGAAGTCGGCCGGCCTGCTTTTGATCGCACCGAGTTTTTATGTGGTGTCGTTTCTCATCTTAGTGCTTACGGTGATGTATCCGTATTTTCCGGATAGGCGGATCTTCCGCAAACAACTAGTTCTTTAATGCTGGGGTTTTGCCGGTTCAGCCTTTCTTTACTTTTTCCAGAAGTATTGTGAGCAGTACTTCAAAATTTGTTCAAAATTTTTCGAACTTATCTTGTGCTTGTTCTAAGAAATTATCAGTAAATACATTCGAACTCATTAAAAAAAATGCATGTAGGTTGCAACCTCGCACTTACAACATAAGTGGCAACTCTTAAGTAGAAAAGTTTAGTTTAGTTTTAATTTACTATCTAAGTAGAAACAGGTCATTCGAATCCAAAAAAGAATTCGGGAAATCCGACTTCTTGAATGACGGTTAGAAGACACAAATATCCTAATTGTGAGGGAATTCGTCTATTTGTGAACCTTTTTTTCCATCAAGTGTGTAAGCGATGGCAACCATCCCTTAACGAACATATGTGGCAACGCAATCTGAGTTGACAGATGGACGAGTAGCGAATAGACGACGGCCCATCAGCGGCATAATCAATTTTATTCTTTATATTATACTTTGTACATTAACTAATTTAAATCTAAATACAAATCCATTATTTTATTGCTAAAATATCGCGTTCCTTCACAAGTGTTACCTTGTAACATATAGTTGATTAAAAGATAAGCGGATGAATACCATTACTTGTGCAATATCACGAACCATCTGGCCAGACTATAGTGAAGAGATAACATGGAGCTTACTAAGCAGGTCAAACCCTGACACCAGCAGACTTATGTCGGTCTACAGAGGTCACTGTGCGGTAGGCAAGCATGCAGGAAAGGTGGACATTCCGCACCATGATCCCTGCAGAAGTTGCAAGGACATAACTAGCAAAGAGACAGTGGATCATTTTCTGTGCAAATAACCGGCTCTAGCCAGAATGCATCTAAAATCCTTTGGGAGTTCGTTTTTGGAAAATCTGGGGAATGTGTCTGAAATAGGGACTCAAAAAATGTTTGAGTTTATCAACAACTATTTTTGGTTGTAACATAAATCAATATCACCGGCAGAAGATTCTACTAGTTTTCATGGCATCAAACCGGCTTCTAAAAACTACTTGGGCTACATAGGTTGCAGCCATTTTTTTAACTCACCTATTCAAGTGTTGCCACCTAGGATGTTCTTTACTGATAAAATCTAGAACTAACTAATTTATATGGCAACCTCGAATAACTACTATCAACGGCGGTAGTTAAATATTTGTCCTATTACCAACAGAAAATACCAAGAGAAAGCTGTGTATCAAAAGCTGAGGGGCCAAGGAGAACAAATAAGACTTTTTTCCTAGAATAGTCTCTTATCTCTAGCGGTCTGTTTTTTCACACTTAAAAGGTTATCTAACCGCTTCGGCGATTTTGGGAAGGAGCATTTTCACATGGCCTAGCCAACGAACCTGCTGGGCTTCAATTCGTTGAACTATGTCAGTGTCTGCATACAGCTCATACAGCTCCTCACTAAATATTTTTCAGTGCTCACCGTCAACAACTAGTAGGGGTCCACAAACCTCTTTCTCGAATACTCCCAGAGCCGCCGAAGTAGCACTTGTTTGCAAGAGTGGTTCTTCTTAAGATTTCTTTGCTCCCATTATTTTTGGTGTTAATACTGTTTCCCAGATAAACGAGGTCCTTTACTATATCGAGATTATGGCTGCCAACAGTGGCGTAGTTGCCAAGACGCAAATGCCCTGCTCTATTCCCTCCCACACTGCCAAACAAAATTTTCCAAAGAGGTCCCTCCCAATTCTGACCGAGGTGATGGTGTTACTCAATGTCATTTTTCACAGCCGTATAAGTAAAAAAAATACAGGTATTGTTCAAGAAAATGTCATTCATTTTTTTTTTTGTCAAGTTTTTTGTATATTTGTTTTCATTCATTGTTTAACCTTTTGTGCTGGCTTCCATTCGAATGGCCACTTAGCTGATCTATTTCGCTTACGACAAAGCTTGTTTGTGAGAGTAGTGGTGTGGGCGAGCATTTTGGATGCTTGGTGTTCAGTATGCACACTAGACCGGGACAAAAAAAAATTATATTTGATGAAAAAAAATACTATAAAAGCTTCACTCCTTAACATTAACTTTCAGAAGTCCATCATTACTAGCTTAGACTTTTTAGGACAAATATTGGTATGGTTTTTTTGATATTACGTTTTTACTTTCGAAATTGCTAATAGCAAAAATGAACTTAGAAAAACTTGTATGAATAAAAATCAGCCATCCGAATTTAATAAGGCCATCATTACAGTGGGCGAACACTCAACGGCAGGCAATTTTTGGCAGCCCAACCGAAATCTTTAAATGCTCACCGTTTTTTCATTTAAATAAAATATGCTTATATAACTTTGATCAAACAAGATATGTGTATATTTGTTACCTTCAAACTTTATGTATGTACGTACTAGTTCGTACTTATGCATATACATATACACATCTCATTTACAAACAGTTATAACAAAAATAAAAATTCCACTTCGGAGAATAAATTACATAAAACTAGAAATGTAAGATTGATCACTTTAAAAATTGGAAAATTGTCGTTTGGCGTAAATTGTTTTGTTTTTTAAAAGAAAACTATTTTGCATATGAATTTCCAATTTTTGAAACAATTCCAACGCAATAAGAAGACCTTATGCTGCAGAATCTTTTCAAATTAGAAACAGCCGTCAAAGCAGTTTCCTCTGAGCAAATTTCGTCACCTTCTACGATGATACTCTCAGTATCAGTAGTCCTTTCTGCGTCAATGGTTTCAATATTTTCATCAATTTCAACGTCTAACTCCAACTCAGAGCTTTCGGTCAAAATATGATTGTCTATTGCTACAAAGTCATCCGAACTTGAAAAAGTAGACCCACCAAGGGTTTTTGATAGTTCAAAAATCGAAGCAAGCGTTTCTAAGGGCAAATCATCTTCGGGCTCGAATTCGATTGAAAGATTACTATTTTTGTCAAAACCTGCTTTTTGGAAGCAATTTTTTACGGTTTTCGGTTGAACCTTAGCCCAGGCTTCTTTTATAAAATGTATTGCCTTTAGAACGTTTATATTTTTTTTTAGCAGAACTAGTAGTCCAGGCGACAGGGATTTAACGCCGAAGTGGCGCGGACCATAGATTTTTTTGGTTAATCTAACTTTCCTACTCGTGGACATGAAAGGGTAAAAAAATAAGCTATAAATATGGAAAGCATACTTTTCTGCAGCCGTTTAAAGATAATTTTTTTTGTTTATGTTTTAATTATTTCGGTAATTGTAACATCTGTCAAAACTTTTCTTCCACAGTTTACTGGTGAGGTGATTCTCCATCGAAAGTGTCTTTACAGGTTTTCTTGTAAATGCTATAGTTTTCCTGCTATTGTCACGTTTTCCCAGTACATTATTAAAATGGCTGCAGAAAAGTATGCTTTGCATTTTTTTGGACTATTTTTTTACCCTTTCATGTCCACTAGTAGGAGAGTCAGATTAACCAAAAAAACCTATGGCCCGAATCACTTCCATATTCAGTCGATTTTCTGTCTTCATCGCCTGGACTATAGTCGCTAACCAAGATATTTTTTACATGAAAGCTTCGATAATGAATTTTAAAATTTTGGATAATTGCTTGATCTAAGGGTTGGCAAACTGAAGCCGTGTTACTAGGTAGAAAAATGTTCTTAGCTCTTTTCAAACTCATATCACGAGGCTGAGATGCAGCATTGTCTAGAAATAACAGTACTTTTCTATTTTGCAATTCCATTTTTTTGTCGAAATCTCTCAGCCATTGTGTCATCACCTCACGTGTCATCTATGCCTTCTTATTTAAATGCGAATTTACTGGAAGTTTTTCAATATCAGTTGATGCAAACGCTCTGGGGCGTGCATTCCCAATAACAAGGGACTTTTCTTTCCCCCTGCCATATTTGCACAAAATAGGAAAGTTAGACGTTCTTTGGAAAGTTTGCTTCCACGGCATACCTCGTTTTTTAGAGCCAGGGTTTTGTTTGGCAAAGCTCTAAAGAAAAGGCTTGTTTCGTCAGCAGTATAAATATCCCTAGGGCTAAGTATATCCAATCAGCATTGATGGTAGTTTTCCCAAAATTGCTTCACATCTAGCATATCAACAGCAGCACTTTCACCGCAAAGTACCGAAAAATTATGTTATGTCTAATACGCCATTTTTGTAGCCAGCCGTTAGAAGCCACAAAATCATTGACACCGAGCTTTAAAGCGCTTTCTTTATATTGGAACGATTTTTCGTCATCCCTTGTCAAATTTGGTTTTGAGACAAACCGGTTTCGGCGTTGTGCCATCATCAGTGTCGATTTTCGTTCTGATCTGTTGTGGTCGTTTGTCTTGTATTTATAGTAGGTAGCAGGTAACGTCAGCATGGGTGTCTGTTTGTGTACGTGTGTGCATGTGTTGTGTGTGTATATTCAGAAACGGGGGTGGTTTGCATCGATCGGTTTTTTTGTGCCTGACTGAGGCAGGTAAAAGTTGGTGATTTTTGTTGTTTGACCTTTTTTGCTTGTTTGTTGTTTTTGATCTTTTGCTGTTTTGTGCTTATTTGTCGGTGCGTGTGTGTTTGTTGTACCTGAGTGGTTGCTTTGTTTTTTGTAAACCAATTTTAAAGGTTCGAATATTGTGTCGGAAACAGTGTTTGTCTGTTCGTTTATTATTCTACCGTCGAATGTTTTTTGTTTGTAGATTTCCATGTTTTCGAGTACGTTCAGACGTCTGCCTTTTGCTTGTACATGTAGGACCTTGACTGTTTTTTTGATGTTTCCGGGGGGGCATTTATTCTCCGCCATGTGATTCGCAAAGTTGGACTCTGGTATGATGGTTGGATTCCGTATCTTTTTGTTGTAATCTCTAATGTGTTCTCTGAACCTCGTTCTTACTTGTCGTCCGGTTTGTCCTATGTAACTGTGCTGGCATTCACAAGTGAGCTTGTATACACCATGGCTGCTAAATGGATCTTCTGAGTTAGTTTTGGTTCTTAGCTTCCGTCCTAAATTGTTCGATGTTTTGAACGCTGTGTTGATGTTGTATTTTCTAAGGAAATTTGCTAATTTATATGTTGCCCTTCCAGTATATGTCATTGTCGTCCAGGTTTGTGTACTTTCTTCTCCATTGTTTCTTTTTTGGTATCTAAGGTCTCTCCTGAGTTTATCTACTAGTGCTTTTTTATATCCGTTGTTTGTAGCGATGTTATATATTATTCCAAGCTCTCTTCTATATGCTTCTTGTGTAAGAGGTGTTCTATTCCAATCTTTGTACTAAGTGATAATTGATTGCTCCGTCTTTTTCGGTTTCCATTGTGAATTTTATGTTCCCGTGCTGCTTGTTGAGGTACTCCAGTACTTGCTCTTCGTTGTTGGTAGTTAAAACGCATATGATATCATCCACGTACCTTGCGTAAAATAACACTCCTAATTTGGAATTTAATTCCTGTATATACTCTTTTTCCAGGTTTTGCATAAACGCTTCCATAAGAATAGCCGATGTTGGGTATCCCATCGCAAGTCCGTTTGTTTGTCTGTATATTTTATTGTTGAATTGAAAATAGTTTTGACGTAGTGTTGTTCTTACCGTGTTCGTGATTTGCGTACTTTTCACTTTATCTTTTGTTTTACGTAGTATTATAGAGTTTACTATGTTCAATGTCTCTGCTAGTGGTATTGATGTGTATAGATCTTTTATGTCGAAAGATACCAATTTGCTGTCCTTTGTCACTTCAACGGTCCTAAGTTTGTTTATTAGTTCAGATGTATTAGTTATGGTGTGTTCGTTGCTAAGTTCCAGTATGTCCTTCAATACTGTTTTTAAATATTTAGATAGCTTATAGCATGGTGCCGATTTAAAATTAATGATTGGTCTCATTGGATTGCCTGGCTTGTGGATTTTTGGTAGCGCAATCAGTGGTGGAGTTGACGGGTTCATTTGGACTAATGTATATGCCGAGTTGGTATCTATTATATTTGTTGCAGTTTTTATAGCCACTTTGATTTCTTTCTGGTATTCATCCGTGGGGTTCACTCTTATTCTACGACATTCCATATCCTCGATGAGTTTTTCGGTTTTTGTTATATACTCATCTTTTTCAATTAGCACAGTTGTGTTGCCTTTGTCCGCCTTCGTTGCGACAATGTTGTTTATCCTGAGTTTATGTTGTAGGTTCTTAACTGTTTTTTGTTCCTTTGCTTTCACTTCCATGTTTATTATTTCTCTGCACATGTGTCTTGCGTGCTCTTGTTCCTCAACTGGTATTAATGATATTGCGACCTCTGCGTCTACGATTGCCTGTTCCGTTTTTCTTTTTTCGTTTTGGTCTATAATATTGTGTTTCAGTCCCTTTTCAAGAAGTTGTTCTTCCGCCGCGGTGATGGCCACTGTCGTTAGGTTTACGAGCCTGGCATGGAAATGGTGCGGTTGTTGGTTGTTTTCCCGTTCGCGACGTCCTGTCAGCTTATCTAGTTTCCGGTTCAGCGTCCTGTATTTCTGTTGTAGTTCATGTTCGACCTCAGTCCTTATGCGCTCGAAGCATTCCATTAACGTATCGCTAGGTAATTGCTCCGCCAACCTTAAATGGATGGATAGAATTTCGGCATTTATTCCATCTTTCTTGGCGTACTGGTTTTTCAACTCATATCTTAGGAAGTCTCTTTCCGCCTTCCTAATTGTCCTCATGCTTGTACTGGTGTTTGTTTTCATTGTTATTTTTGCAAATTTTGGTGTCACATTCAATTCTATGCATTGTTTGTTAAACCAAATGTTTGCCTTCGTTGTATGCAATTTCAGTAAACGTCGTTTGTAAACTATTAGTAGACCGTTTTCGTTTTAGTTAAAAGCCTGACAAGCATTAACTGGTTTATTTTGTTTTGTTGTTTTTCCGACAGGGTGAATGATTGATGTATACGATTTTTCGTCATCCCTTGTCAAATTTGGTTTTGAGACAAACCGGTTTCGGCGTTGTGCCATCATCAGTGTCGATTTTCGTTCTGATCTGTTGTGGTCGTTTGTCTTGTATTTATAGTAGGTAGCAGGTAACGTCAGCATGGGTGTCTGTTTGTGTACGTGTGTGCATGTGTTGTGTGTGTACATTCAGAAACGGGGGTGGTTTGCATCGATCGGTTTTTTTGTGCCTGACTGAGGCAGGTAAAAGTTGGTGATTTTTGTTGTTTGACCTTTTTTGCTTGTTTGTTGTTTTTGATCTTTTGCTGTTTTGTGCTTATTTGTCGGTGCGTGTGTGTTTGTTGTACCTGAGTGGTTGCTTTGTTTTTTGTAAACCAATTTTAAAGGTTCGAATATTGTGTCGGAAACAGTGTTTGTCTGTTCGTTTATTATTCTACCGTCGAATGTTTTTTGTTTGTAGATTTCCATGTTTTCGAGTACGTTCAGACGTCTGCCTTTTGCTTGTACATGTAGGACCTTGACTGTTTTTTTTTTTTTTTTGATGTTTCCGGGGGGGCATTTATTCTCCGCCATGTGATTCGCAAAGTTGGACTCTGGTATGATGGTTGGATTCCGTATCTTTTTGTTGTAATCTCTAATGTGTTCTCTGAACCTCGTTCTTACTTGTCGTCCGGTTTGTCCTATGTAACTGTGCTGGCATTCACAAGTGAGCTTGTATACACCATGGAAGGACAGAAGAGAAACACGGAGCAAAAAACAGTTAAGAACCTACAACATAAACTCAGGATAAACAACATTGTCGCAACGAAGGCGGACAAAGGCAACACAACTGTGCTAATTGAAAAAGATGAGTATATAACAAAAACCGAAAAACTCATCGAGGATATGGAATGTCGTAGAATAAGAGTGAACCCCACGGATGAATACCAGAAAGAAATCAAAGTGGCTATAAAAACTGCAACAAATATAATAGATACCAACTCGGCATATACATTAGTCCAAATGAACCCGTCAACTCCACCACTGATTGCGCTACCAAAAATCCACAAGCCAGGCAATCCAATGAGACCAATCATTAATTTTAAATCGGCACCATGCTATAAGCTATCTAAATATTTAAAAACAGTATTGAAGGACATACTGGAACTTAGCAACGAACACACCATAACTAATACATCTGAACTAATAAACAAACTTAGGACCGTTGAAGTGACAAAGGACAGCAAATTGGTATCTTTCGACATAAAAGATCTATACACATCAATACCACTAGCAGAGACATTGAACATAGTAAACTCTATAATACTACGTAAAACAAAAGATAAAGTGAAAAGTACGCAAATCACGAACACGGTAAGAACAACACTACGTCAAAACTATTTTCAATTCAACAATAAAATATACAGACAAACAAACGGACTTGCGATGGGATACCCAACATCGGCTATTCTTATGGAAGCGTTTATGCAAAACCTGGAAAAAGAGTATATACAGGAATTAAATTCCAAATTAGGAGTGTTATTTTACGCAAGGTACGTGGATGATATCATATGCGTTTTAACTACCAACAACGAAGAGCAAGTACTGGAGTACCTCAACAAGCAGCACGGGAACATAAAATTCACAATGGAAACCGAAAAAGACGGAGCAATCAATTATCTGGACCTCACAATAAGTATTGATAAAGCTAGCAATAAATTCAACTACGACATATATAGGAAACCAACGGCCACCGACACAATAATACATAATACCTCTAACCACCCACAACAACATAAAAATGCAGCGCTAAGGCACTTAGTACAAAGATTGGAATAGAACACCTCTTACACAAGAAGCATATAGAAGAGAGCTTGGAATAATATATAACATCGCTACAAACAACGGATATAAAAAAGCACTAGTAGATAAACTCAGGAGAGACCTTAGAGACCAAAAAAGAAACAATGGAGAAGAAAGTACACAAACCTGGACGACAATGATATATACTGGAAGGGCAACATATAAATTAGCAAATTTCCTTAGAAAATACAACATCAACACAGCGTTCAAAACATCGAACAATTTAGGACGGAAGCTAAGAATCAAAACTAACTCAGAAGATCCATTTAGCAGCCATGGTGTATACAAGCTCACTTGTGAATGCCAGCACAGTTACATAGGACAAACCGGACGACAAGTAAGAACGAGGTTCAGAGAACACATTAGAGATTACAACAAAAAGATACGGAATCCAACCATCATACCAGAGTCCAACTTTGCGAATCACATGGCGGAGAATAAATGCCCCCCCGGAAACATCAAAAAAACAGTCAAGGTCCTACATGTACAAGCAAAAGGCAGACGTCTGAACGTACTCGAAAACATGGAAATCTACAAACAAAAAACATTCGACGGTAGAATAATAAACGAACAGACAAACACTGTTTCCGACACAATATTCGAACCTTTAAAATTGGTTTACAAAAAACAAAGCAACCACTCAGGTACATCAAACACACACGCACCGACAAATAAGCACAAAACAGCAAAAGATCAAAAACAACAAACAAGCAAAAAAGGTCAAACAACAAAAATCACCAACTTTTACCTGCCTCAGTCAGGCACAAAAAAACCGATCGATGCAAACCACCCCCGTTTCTGAATGTACACACACAACACATGCACACACGTACACAAACAGACACCCATGCTGACGTTACCTGCTACCTACTATAAATACAAGACAAACGACCACAACAGATCAGAACGAAAATCGACACTGATGATGGCACAACGCCGAAACCGGTTTGTCTCAAAACCAAATTTGACAAGGGATGACGAAAAATCGTTCCAATATACATCAATCATTCACCCTGTCGGAAAAACAACAAAACAAAATAAACCGATTTCTTTAGCCTTTTCTTGTATTATTTGCCCAGATATGGGAATATTTTGGCTTAGTGCCTTGTAAAACCACTCGAAACACAATTCGTCAATTTTTTTTCCATCTACTTTCATGAAGGACCTTTTACTTTCAACATGGCTTCCAGACATCCATTTCGCTCGAATATCTTCTTTATTTTTAACAATGAGCGCGGCCTGGGTTTTCAGAATTTTAAACCTGATAACAGAAATCGGATTAATTTTCTCTAAACCATACATACATAATTAAGTCCATTTTTATTCGCTAGAAAATGATTTGACACACGGAAAATAATGTTTAGACGGTTAAGCGCTATTTAAAGAAGAAGAGTAATCGAAAAAAAGAAAATCGATTTTTGTTTTGCCCGCCCTAAAATAAATGCATAAATGTGTATGCCACTTAATAATTCGCCATAAGCCACAGCGCCATCTAACGGCCCTAGACAATAAGATTTGCTTCCATTATCTATCTCTACGCTGCTGTTGCAGAGTGTTAAACTTATTCACATGCCAGGCACTTTGGTGATATGTGCAGGCGTGCAAACTCGTGTGAAAGTGTGCCTGTTTGGGTTGGTCTGCTTTGCCTGTCGTCCGAGTGGATAAATAGTCATTTACTGCTCTTTTGCGCTTTATACAATTTTTTTTCTCACACATTTTTGTGTTATGCTGTTGTTTTCATTTTCTTACCGTTTTGTTTTGATAGTGTATTTGTTGTTTTTCAACTATGTTTGCATGCAGTTGCAATGCTTATTTTGCACTGTCACTGTTGTTGTTGTTTTAGCAAGCAAGCATGTAAATTGCATTTGTCTGTGTTAATGTCCGTGCGAGTGCAAGTTTGTCGTTTTGTATGTCCTTGACGGTTCTAAACATCTGCCTGTTGGCAAGGAAAGTTGCATGCCACACTTTGACTTGGTCATCCCACGCACATCAATACACATCAGCATGTTTGTGTGTAGTACATGTGGGTGCTTTTGTGGCGATTGTGTGGCGTATTTAACCGACCACCAGTATCGTTTGCGGTTTTTTTGTGCGTTAGCGTTAGCACAATGCGGTGTTGTTGCAAGTGCTGAGTTGCTTTTATACTCAGTTGTACCTATCCTGGAAATTTTTTTTCGTGCGGTCAAGCGGTCGAGTGGCAAGAAATTGTCACAGTTTGCTAGATATATCCGTCGTCGTGAATTTACAGAGATCACCTTCTTTAACTTCCCATTCCGTTTGACATACGACGAGGACGACGAGGGTTTCACCGAACAGCCCAATGGCCTTGCGAAGAGAACGTGAGTAGCTCCGACTTTCCCACCCAGGTTCACCCTAAACAAGTGATCTCGATACGGAGATTATACTGTTGATTGATCAAGTCAAATGCACGAAATTGGATTATCATCTATGGAAGGTATAAATCAACTATGCTAGGAGCTCATACATCCTGTGCCAAGTTACGTGTCCTTCGAGTTTGGCCTGCTAGAGGGAGCTGTATGTCACACTTAGGGCTGTTATGAGATGTGTCTTCATGATGCCCGAACTCCAGGAGCACAATGCGATGATCAACAGGCAGCTTCTGCTAAGTTCATTGAAGCTGAGCTGCCCCTATCCACCACTCCGTATATTTAAACTTCAAAACTTCAGTTCACCGCCAACAACATCCACACAGAGTAAGCTTCTTTGTCAGCTCAAGCCCAGTTAACGCCGTTATACAAATATATTCTTTTAAGAGAATTGCGGTTAACTTGGGCCCAACCTTCGCCAAGCAGACTCTTCCAAAAGAAAACTTGTTATGGGCGAACCCTGCTGAAACTAAGTTTAAAACGACTTCTGTTATAAGAGTTTGATGACGTCTACGCAGCTTGAAGTGCCGTCTATGAGGCGCAGGGTAATATGCGGAGCTCAAAAAACAATTCATAGCAGGTAAGAGCATTTTTCCCTAACTGATATTATATTATAACAAAAATAATGGTTACATCATAACTATCAAATAAAATTGTAAAAATACACATTTTACAAAAATAACAGAGAACAGTCTTGAACCTCAAAAAATAATAATAATTAAAACGTCCGGAAATAAATTTTAATCAGGAAATGGAAACAGTCTCTACAAAAATAGTGCCTATACCTTATTATGCCTGAAAAATTTAGTTCTGCACTGTTCTCGAAGTAAACCAACTTAGGCTTCATTATAAATAGTGATCTTACATGTGCGGACCATATAAGCGCCACTGTTGGCAAGGTTTACTATAGTTTACGGAGTCTGCGTATGTCTGCCCAATTTACTCCGGTTGGCATAAGACGAAAGCTTGCTATACAGTTAATCATGCCTATCATCCTCTATGCAGAGCTGGTGTATAGCAAGTTGGACTCTCAGTCTGCGCATAAGCTGGATGTGGCTTTCAACCACGTCACGCGCTATGTGTTCGGGTTAAATAGATTTGAGCATATCTCATCGTGGAGGACTAGGTTGCTAGGGTGTGAACTTTCAGAGTATCTCAAAGCCAGAAACTGCACCTTTCTCTGCCAACTCATAAAGGATGAACAACCAAGTTACCTATATGAAAAATTAATATTTCCAAGGTCAACTCGTGTAAGTGACTTGATAGTGCCACAGTACAATTTTCTCTCCTCTACAAGGCTATTCTTTATCAATGCTATACGCTTATGGAACTCGATTCCTGCCACAGTTCGGACGAGCCTGAACAAAAGCAACACAAAGACAACTCTAATAAATTATTTTGGTAACACTATGACTTGATAAGTGTTTTCTTTCTCTAAGATGTGCTATCTAAAACCCGATATGTTCTTGATTTTTAATTTATTTTATTATGTTATTTTATGGCCCGTAGTCATGGTCAGGGTTATGTATGATTTTGAGTTGTTAAGGCACTTTTGCTGATAGCACACGCGAAGTCGAGTTAAGGCTTTGACTGACCTGGAATCATACTTAAATTTTTGACTATGACTACGGGCCCATGTTTCTATCGTATTTAATTAACTACTTTTAAGCTCACATGTACTGTGTTTTTGACATTTTTATGTGTTATTATCTCCTATTGTTGTACTTAAAAAGAATTCATATTTTCTTATTGTACTAATGTTATAGAATAATAAATGAAATGAAATGAAATGAAATGAAAAGTCTCAAAATCGTCCTTTTTTCCTAGCACATATAATCCTAATAAGCATTTTCTGTGGGGTATAAAGTCCCAATAACAATATTCTGTTTGATATGTTATCCCAATAATTATTATTTTTTTTAACATTGCAAATATTGAAGGAAAATTTATAGGAGGGATCATTATTAAGACAAATCAAGAGTTCTAAGAATGTTTGCCTGTCTGTCGGCCTGTCTGTCTGAATTTTTCGGTGCGCATCACTCAAAAAATGCTGAACATAGTTTAATGAAATTTTCACTGTTGCATTACTAGATGTCTAACATAAAACCTAAGATATTCCTTATTTCTATAATTCGACTGGTTTCAGAGTTATCGACCAATATACGGATTCGGGTCCCCAAAATGTGTTAGTACAATATGGGTATTAAATGATAAGTGTTAATGTGTGCTGCAATAAGCGATGTGATTAATTTCCATATCTTAACTGATTTCGGAGATATATTAAAATCGGACTCAGTCTATTATAAGTTCTAAGCCGAAGTGTGGCCAGTAATATTGGGACTATTTTCGAATAATATTCGAATAAATACTATTCGAATGACCAAATAATAATATTTTCCGTTTATTCGAGTATTCCAAAATAAAAAAAAAAATTAAAAATTTTATTATTCGAATAATGGTATTCGAAAAGTTGTATTGAAATGCGAGAGATGTCGGAAGCGATATTCACTGTCTTCATCGCTTGATAAATTATTCAAGTAAATATTATTCCAATTATTTATAGCCTTCGAATAAATGGATTCTTTATTCGAATAATTTTTATTCGAATAGTCCCATGCCTAGTGACCAGGTTTTTAGTTAATAATATTTATGAAATTTGTTTAAACATTTGTAGGTCAGCCCTACGCGGTAGATATCATTTGTGTTCGCCTTTCTTGCTATATAGTAGACCCAGCAGATCTTGTCCTGTCCAAAAATTTACTCTCTTACATATGAAACATAAAACTTTCTCTTCATCTTAAGGTTTCCTTACCCCCAATTGCCTCATCTAAATTCTTTTCTTTACTCCATTACCGCTTTGTCATGCCTCTATTTTCTCGCCTTTTCCCCTTTTTTCTCTGCTACTCCTACATATTCCCATTCCTATACCTATTAAAAATCAATTCCTATTCCTTTCTACTCATTTTGGCTGATATGTCTATTCCAATTTTCCAATCCTTTTCCTATTCATATTCTTACCTCTATTCCAATTTCTATTTATTTTTCTGTTCCTGTTCACATCCATATTAATTTTCTTTCCTGTCTTTCTTTTCGGTAAGTTGTACTCCTTTTGGCTTTCTCATTCCTGTTCCTGTTGCTGCTATTCCTATTCTGACACATATTTAGTTGCTTCGTGGCTGTATAGCAAGTATTTGCTTCCTAAGTCCTGGTCTTATTCTTCACAAAGTGATAGATCCAATTAGTCACGATTTAAGTTCCTTTTCGCGATATAAAAGCATACGAGGTGTGTTCAAAAAGTAACGCGAATTTTGTGTTTTTTCAAAAATTATTTATTTATTCATGAATATCTATTTTGTCCCCTTCAAAGTAATCCCCATGAGATATTATACACTTGTGCCAACGGTTTTTCCAATCTTCGAAGCACTTCAAAAAATCATTTTTTTGTATCTTGTTCAGCTCCTCCTTCGATGCCGTCTTTATCTCGTCAAGAGAAGCGTAACGTCGGTCTTTCATGGGCCTCTTCAGTTTAGGGAACAAGAAAAAGTCACAGGGGGCCAGATCTGGGGAATACGGTGGCTGCGGCATCATTAGTGTGTTGTTTTTGGCCAAAAAGTCGCGCACAAGCAACGATGCGTGAGCAGGGGCGTTATCGTGGTGCAAAAGCCAATTTTTGTTCTTCCACAAATCCGGGCGTTTCTGGCGGATTGCTTGGCGCAAATTGCGCATAACTTGCAGGTAATATTCTTTGTTGACCGTTCTTCCCTGTGGCAAGAACTCATGATGCACCACGCCCCTGCAATCGAAGGAAACTGTCAGCAAAACTTTCACATTCGACCGAACTTGGCGCGCTTTTTTCGGTCTTGGTTCGTGCGGCAGCTTCCATTGAGATGATTGAGCTTTGGTTTTCACGTCATAACCATAAACCCACGATTCGTCACCAGTTATGACCCTCTGGAGCAAATTTGGGTAGTCGCGGACAGAGTTTAACATCTCATTAGCAATGTTCATGCGATGCTGTTTTTGGTCACAATTGAGCAATTTTGGTAAAAAAATAGGTAAAAATCGAAGACGATCCAAAACACGTGCAAGCAAAGCAGCTGTCAACAATTAACTGAACATTCAAAATGGCCGAGCTTGTCGGCATAAGTGAGAGACATGAGTACCAACATAACGCCACAAAAACTTCGAAATTCGAATATACGTAACCAGCGAAAATTCAAAATTCGCGATACTTTTCGAACACACCTCGTATTAAGGCAAATAATAATATGTAAGAAGCTTATTGGGAAAAGCAAATTAATAAGCTCGCAATTCTCTGGTATGTATACACCCAGTAGTCACTAAAGGGTTAACAGTGACAGACCATTAATAAGATATTTCAATGAATTAAACGATGAAATTTCCATCCATGATATGCCTTGATATACCGCAACTTAGTATATATTGCGTATCTTCGGACGAGTTTAGCGCCTTCTTACCCTGTTTTTGTTGCTGTTTTTATTTTTTTGGACTCCCATATCTACACAACTGACAGAACTTTCTTTATTGTCGCTGCCACATGCAACACACAGTAAACACTTTTCGCCGCCTATGAGAACCATAATCCCTACCAATGACCGGCGATAAAAGTACATGGATTAATGGCGTAGTGGCAAGCAAGCTGTTTGTTGGAGCATGAGCAAAAATATTTACAAATGTATATATGCATAGTTGAGCAATACCATTTTACGATCCATTCCATTCATTTACTGCTAGTTTGAATCAAGTTGTTACTTTCGTATTCATATGCCGGAAATAAAGGCTGTGGCTAGGCGCTCTTGTCAGCTTGCAGCAAAGATAAATGGTATGGGCTGGTCATGAATATTCGAACTTCTTAATACTAGTGCTAGTTGCACTAAGTACAGCGACATCTCCTCATACACATGTACGTATGAAGTGAAATTAGAAGGAAAAGTGAATTGTTGAGAAATTTTTGGGACGGGGGAACATGAACGCAATGTCATCGATGCAAAAAAACTTCAAGGAGGGTTTCGATTAAGAGCTTAAAAATTTCAATCCTAAATATCTACCTTAACTTTTTCGTAACACTGACTGCGTTTATTACAGTGGAGGGTAAACAAAATTTCAACGACTTGCACAGCAATGGTATAAGATGACATGTTTCGAAGTCACCAACTTCTCATCAGACCACTTCTCTCGCACACTGGGATACGAGCCCAAGTGTCATCCCATACCATCACTGCGCAAATCGTTGTTATTTTTTCTCTAATATCAATTAACAAATAAACATTTAAAATTCCTCCAACAACAATTACCTTAATGTAAATAAATATAACAGAATTTCAAATGCCATTATTTATAAAATGTTGATCATTAGTTTTCTATTCGACTAATTTATATAAAGAAATTACAACAAAAAATATCCTAAATTTCTTACTTTCTATCAATGTTGTTGTTTCTCCCAAACACAAGCACGGTGTTTTTACAGTTTTGGGTTTGAAGAACATGGTGTTTCAGATCCATATGACGTATACTATCACTGAAATCAGACCTGTTAAATTTGATTAGTAATTACCCTGAAGTCAATTCTACTAGTTTTCCACTAGTAGTATTACTAAAATATATGTCATCAGATATGAAAATATATTTATAACTATACTAAAGAAATGCAACCAATTTCAATAAAAATATAGTCGCTATTCATAGCATTACCCTTGGAAAGCATTTCTAAAAAGTAAATTGTTTTGATTATTTCTGATAATTTTTGATAATTTTTTTTGGCAAATAATCAATAAAAATTTAAGGTAATGGTAATCAATTATTAAATGGATTCTCGAGAAAATAATTGATGAAACCGGTAATCATTACGATTAGTGATCGTTATTTAACTCTTTACAAATAATAAAATATTTCTTAGGATTATTGGCTTTGAGCTCCTTTATTTTCGGGAATAGAAAAAACTAAAAAATTTAATTTTAGTGCCTTACAGCCAGTTTCACGAAAGAAATTTAAATGAAAAATGATTTTTTTTCTCCAAATTTATATGAAATTTGACAGCGAAAAAAATTATTTTCCACTTAAATTGTTTCGTGAAACTGGCTGTTAAAGGTTGTGCAAGAATTTATTCCATGAATCGCGCATCCCTAATTGCTATCAAGGGTTTTCACTTTTTGTCGATAGCTAAAAATTCGATTCCAATATTTGTATATTCGAATTGTAATTGAAGGGTTCTATTGAGATATGTTTCCACTGAATCGAAAATCCTGCACGTCTGAACTTTTGATGTATTTGGACTTCTAAATCTAATTTCAGTGTCCACTGGTATTGGAGTTATAAACGAAGTCTGATAGCTATCAGTAAGAAAGTATATTTTACAGTTTTGTGGTTAATTTAATTTCACGTTCTCAAAAATTTAATTAGAACATTTTTTTTAACAAAGGGAAATGTATCTCAATATATTACTTTTAAATTGTTTGGGGCAGGTAATACAATTCAGTCAATTGCCGTCGAACAAAAAATGTATGCCCTTAGACGCATTCGAAAAGCCATTCGCCGATTCATGCGCTTTGCAAGTCACCGTACAGTCGCAAATACTAACCCCCCACTCCTTAAATTAAACTCTGTATAAGCCTTCTGTACCTTCCGCTTTAATTTCCTATTCCGATACAGCAAAACTTGAAAAATCTGATTCTGGTTCGGGTAAAAGCATTTCCGCATCATAGCTGGTGTGAATAAATAATACTTCTTTTCATTTTTTTTTGTCAATTTTGAGATATATTTTGTTCCGACATGGATTTTATCGATTTTTTGAATACTGGTATTTTATAATAGTTCTTATTGCTTTTATAGGTTTCCTGTCGAGAATATTCTAAAGATAAAACTGTATACCGTATTATAATATTCAATTTAATTAATTAGTTTACCTAGCTTCTAGCAGTTTTTTACATGGGTTGACGTCTTTTGAATATATTTTAGTCCTTGGACTCTCTACTTAGACGATCGAGCCAGAAGATGCAGGACGTATGTAACAACCAAACAGATTAATCTATGAATTCAAGTATCTTTGAAATCGTTATTTCAGATAAAGATTGAAGAGCTTACAAAAATGTACCTTAAAAGCATTTTAGACGTCTTCTGATCGTCGAAAAATCGTCCAGAGAATAAAGCCAAGAAGATGCCATTCCTCTCAAGATGAACCTATCTAGGAGCCGTCATTATTGACCACCATTATTCCGCTCTTCTAATAATTTTTAAAGTCAAACACTGTCCTCAAACTTCAATTTTTAAGGATAAAGCACTAATTCGGTACTAATTGTGGCCACAAGAAAACTCAATGAGTTCCGAATTCAATTGTCAACCTCACTGACGCGAGGTGGATCTTCCTTCACATGACAGCTGGGCTAGTAGCAAAAGGTGTGTATCTGGCAAAGGGCTGTAACTTCGATATACTATCCAAAATCTTTGGGGAGTGCTGCCTTGAGCCTTGCCGTGAGCCTTCCTGCCTACTTTCTGTAAGCTGGTGAGACTATAGTTTCTTTCTCATAGTTTTCAGATGTCTTACATCCATTTACAAGCGTATATTTAGGTTAAAAACATGTTCCTCTGCCCACCTATTTAGTTCGGAAAATATTATTTCTATGATTTCACTCGTCGTGGAAGGAAAATGGCCTAAGATCAGTATCCGCAACACGGCCAGCGTGTTTCATCATATTTAAATTGTCATTTAATGGCTTTCATGCTGAGATTAGTTGCAATCAGTTGAAAATTAAATGCAATTTCTCAACTTTTCACACTTTTAAATACAAGCAAATGAGGATTACAATTCTTAATGCTCAATTCATATTCAAACTCTATCTACATTTTAACACACATACCTTAGTACATAAATTTAATCAATAAACATACATACAAATATGTCCATTGACAAAAATAAAGTAACTTTTCCGAGGACATTTTCAATATAAACTAACCGCAAAAACGTAAATGAGGAAAACTTTTGTCAGTCAACCGCAGTGCCCACAATAAAGTCGCAAACAGTGAAGGGAGTGAACATAAAAGTTCGTTTATTTATGTATGTGTGTGTGAATAAACTGTAGAAATTCCCACAACTTTTACATCATTACATCGTCGGTCATTAGTGGGTCCATTTGCACATTTACACTTACGCAGATATTTTTACTACAAACACACTTGTCTTGACCGCTCCTTGCCGCATTCGCGTATGTCACAGATTCCGAGAGATATACTTAGTACATATTTTATGGTTAGTTCAGAACAAATTGCCATTTTAGAAAATTGGGGTGCGAAAATTTATAACCTGACGTTGTTATACATACATCTGTGTTCAATATATTAGTAGTGAAATTAAAATAAATATCGTTTGACGAAATAAGAAGCTGTGCTTTTAATAATTGTTTTCTTCCACACAACACAATTTTGTATGGACAAAAATACCCAACAACCTTGACACAAAAATTCTTAAATTTTTAAAAGTTTAATTAACTTTCCTGACCTTTGTGTAAGCTTTGAGATTTCTTTTTATGTGGTTTCTGTTATGGAATTCGCTGAATTTTATATGAAAATAATTAAAAGCTCAGCTTATTTTGATTTCGTCGAACGATATCGAATTTAATTTCACTACTATTATATTGATCACAACTGTAAGTACATGTCGTTAGACCGTCCCAGGAATGTATGGAAAACAACAAACAAAGACTGAGTTCGGTTGGAATCCAGCACTAAAAACCTGACTCTTTGAAAGTAAGCTAGGTGAGCAATTTAAGGGGTCTTATAAACGCCACCATCATATCCTATATTCCCTTACGGGTTAGCGGTTTAGAATATGCCCGAGGTGGCATACCTGTCGTAAGTGACGAATAAAATCCAGGGAAAGCAAATAATGATATTCTTATTTTTTACTCACTCTTGAGTATTATTTTTATTTTTTTCATAATCAAACTAAAAGCATATATATCCTGAATTATGGAAAATTTCTCCTTAAAAATTTAAACGAACATCCCTTTTGCTCTGAAGTGGGTTACGCCAAAGATAACGTATAGAAAATTCTACTGTAAATGGTTCAAAATTTGTATGAAAATATTCGTGCCTTTATGATCATCTTATAAATCCCCATTTCCATTACTAAATACTCCTTTTAAGGTAGAGTTTTCAAAAATGTATCTTTAGGATCAAGAACTTTAGATGAAAAAGTTTGTTAGTTTAAATTCTTAAGCCGGAATTCCGGATATTTCAGGATATATGATGCTTTGAGTTTTATTACGAAAAAAAAAATAAAACTCAAGTGTGAGTAAAAAATAAAAATAATATTTATTTGCGGTCCATGATAAAATCCAAAAAGGTAATGACGTGCAACTTGATGGTTAATCGAGGGATATAATACCACTCACCTTTCATTAACGATAGTCTATTTCCTTACGGAAGGAGGGAGTGACATAACCTAGAAGATTGCACTGATCATATTAAATCCTTTCAACGAATGTGACAACAGTCAAAATTTTAAAATTTCGGCACTCATACGTGGACGGTGACACGCCCATTTCACAAATATTATTAGTAATATGCACAAGTCAGTATATCTACCATATTTTACAATTTTAAAATGAATTATCCAATTTTATATGCTTTTCGAAATTTTCGATAGTAAATGCCATTAACATAGCTATAGTTCTACTAAAATTATCGGGTGGTTATAACCCGATTTCGCCCTTTCTGAAAATCAAACTTCCTTGCATTGAATTTCGATAAGAGAAGCCGGCTTAACAGAGAGAGCCATACAAAATGCTTTCAACTTGTCTCTCGAATAATCGAAAGGACATCTAGACTGCTTTTTACAGCGTCTCTGATTTCGAACCCTACATAAGGACATATATGAAGACAGACTTAGCGAGTGTGATCTTTATTCGTTGAAAGAGGACTTTACATCTTAATTGTCTCAGATTTCTGATTGGGTTACTTCTTGGTTTCTGCACGAGAGGCCATGCCCACTCGTCTTATCGCATTCATGCTAAAAACTTTTTTGTAATCTTACAAGCATCTGTAGAGTACCAATTTTATCCGGCGTTTTGCTTCTACCTGCTACGTAAGTCTCTTTTCATTGCTGAACGCGTACGATGCACCATGATCGCAACTGCAATTTCTATCAATATTCCTGTGGCCAGAAACCCACCATGCTTACAGAACTGGCTCTAAGATCCGATAGTCTTCAATAATGTTACTGAAAAATTAGTATCCATCCCACTAATTGACTTTTCCAGCAAGGCCTGCGAACCTTACTGATGCCGAGCCCTTCTACTTGGAAGCTACTAACTGAACCTAGAAGGCCGATGGAGAGCACAAACTGTAACCGTTCCGACAAGATAACTATACGACACCACAGTCCGTTTTGGTGCCGTCTGATGGAGGGCGCCCCTTATACGTCCATCAAAGCTAAGAGAAGGTGATCTGATATTTCGCTGAATATCGCAGGGGATTGTCCAGACGCAGGGGCGCCCATTCTGAACAGAACCTCACCTCGGTGACGTGAGCGATAACTTTAGGAAAGTAGACCTATTTAATTTTAGTCTTTTGACTTATTATGTGTATTTGTTGTTTGCTCGTTGATTGTCACGTATGTTTTTGGCAATCAAATCACACCTGGAACCGAATTTAGTAAAATTTTACAGGAAAAGTTCTTCGTTAAAAAAACATCAAATATCGGATTCACTGCTTAAAAACATCTACAATTATTTGGGACACCCTGCTTCATATCCATGCACAAGTGTATTTTGCTTACATAATTTTATACCATTCACTATATAGAATGAGCTACATAACTACATCTCTATATGACCATATAGGGTAACTGCACTAGTTTCCGGACAGCGCTAGTGTCCGGACAGTATGGTAATGTTTTGCGATTAATAGTCAAATCACTGACAAATAGTCTTAAATAACAACACAAATTGAAATGTACATGTTTACTGAGTGTACGTGGAAAATTTAAGATGAATCAAAAGCATGGTTTAAAAGTTACACGTAATTTTAGTGTCAGAAGTCGGAGCATGCGGCCAAATTTAAGATTTTGTAAAAAAAAAAATAGTGGGAGCATTTCAGAAAAGTAAGGACCTAACAAGTATTTATTAACATATTACAATAAAAATTAATAATATTTGTTTAAAATATAATAAACTTTCCATTTATAAATAAAAAATATATTTACTTATATTTTCAGCCGAAATTATTACTGTGCGGATACCAGTACCGAAATTTGAGATGCTTTTTAAGTTTCCGGACAGGCCGTCCTTATACTGAAAAGAAGACGAAAATTACGAATTACCATTTTAATGCTCCTAAATGATAGTTCATTATATTATATATGCAATACAAAAAGAAAAACATATTTTTCTCCTATGTTTTCAGTCTCCGGACATGTTTTTTTCAAGTACAAATATTGCTGTCCGGATAATGAGAAAATAAGTTTTAATGTCCGGACAGTTAGCATTTTGTACAAACTTTGTTGTTTTTATTGATATTATTATTTAAAGAATGAATGCAGACTTTTACCTCAGCCCTTCAAGGTTATAAGGTCAAACCAAACAAGCATCAGACAAGCGGCAGATTAGGATAGCTGTGGAACTCCTAATAGTCGGAGCCTTAATCTGGCTAGCGACAGGATCACAAAATATGTTCAAGCTTACTTGTACAACCTATAAAAACATAATTTTGCAGTCTTGCCGTTTTACGGGCAAGAGCTAGGTTGTTAACCCATACGACATGCACACGGCCTCGAAAACTTTGCCATCCCAGTTTTTGCTTGGTAGATCGTTTACAACTCTTGACTGCTTTTCAATATTCTCAATCTGATGGGGAGTTCTATGGTATACTTTTCGAGAGACTTTCCCTTCTAGGTGAAGATATCATACCTTTCGCTTCCATCTATTCCCATATGACCCATGACCAAGTATAGATGTACGTTCCCTCCTTGTAAATTTTTCCTAGCGCCTATTGAACTTCAAGACACTTTTAGTTGTTGTATTTTACCTCCTTGTAGGAGTTGTTTAACTTCGGATAAGCACAGTATAAAGCAGATTTGGTGGAATCGGTGTAAATGTGTATGGTACCAACCGAACCTTACGCCAACCCTTCACATCTATTGTAGCTTCAACACCCATTTCGAAGTGCGGGCGGGACCATACAGTCTGTCGGCCGCTTTTTTGATGGCGCTGGTACAGGCTACTGCCACGAGACATTGGGCCTAGTTACAGTTGTCAAGAATATGCTTTTGCCCACTAAGTCTACGGGTACGGTGTACAGAATGGCATTTAATAATTCTGTAGGGGTGGCATTCAAGCCTCCCATTATACTAATTATTGATTATGTGCATACTCTGTCCAGTTTGTTAACAAGAGTTCTTTTTTTTTGTGTGGCTGGTAACCAAACGAGGACTCCATAATGACTATAAGCTCCACAATCGCGGTGAATACCCAATTAGAAAGAGGGTGAGAATACTCACGTGCACCCCGCCATGACTATGTTAACCCGCATTTTGCGATTAACCCAACGTCGGATGCCCAGACAAGGACCCCCTGAAGTTGCCGGACCTTCATATAGCTAATTGTTGGAAAAACTTTACCAATTATGACAAATAAAACATCAACTGCGTGCGCCGTAAGTTTGGCTGATCCCTCGAACCACCAATCGAAAAGTTTGGTTATGACCAGTGTCCAAATCAGTGAGGTGTCCATCCAGAGAGATGTGAATATGATTAAGACGTATTAATTGCATTCAAATTCCTTCTTAATATTTCAGAAATACTTTACAAAAATATAGTGTATATACAAATTTCATACAAATTTCGAGTGTCGGGAAACTAAAACCAAAGTGTCCGGAAACTAAATTTTACTGTCCGGAAACTAGAGCAAATCGAACTTTTTTGAGTTTTTAATATTAATTTAATATTAATATTAACAACATTATATTTTGAAATTATAAAGACGTCATATTGTTGAGCAATATTTATGCTATTATAAACAGTATATCCTTTCGCGGTAGCGTTTATAGTGAGAAAATGAGTCGAAGTCAAAGTTGAGGAAAACGTTAAGTGTCCGGAAACTGGTACGTTTACCCTACGCCGGCTGCTTAAATTCAAATTAATTGAGATCTACCAAAGTATCTAAGATGACACCGCAAGCACATAATTTTAATCTGATACATGTCCACCGGTAAAATTTCTTCATATAAATTTAATTGAAATGGAGCTGTGAATAATGCATTAAAAAGTTTTATGGATAAATTCTTGGAAGCTCTAAGACTTTTAAAATATTAGTGTGCATATCGAGCCCTATGCGCAAAACAGACGTAAGAGCCAGAATTCGATTTCAGCTTTTTGATGAAAATCGAACACTTATTATCGCACACATAACCTCGTAGCTGTGAAACGTACCGTTATGAATTTAGAGCAAAAGCAATTTAGTCTTAAGTACATGTGTTTTTTTTATTCACATTTTTAGTGAGTGCAAAGTGGCTGTCTTTTTTCTTTTTCAAATTAATGTTAAATTATGATATTTCACTGTCAAAATCAGTTAAAATGGTAAGATTCGAGATTTATACCGACTTTATCATTCTATTAAGGAATTTTTTTATAAATTTTGCCTTTTTAAACCAACAATTTTGGTTGATTTACGGCCTGTACATTTTCAAGTATTCATGAAACGAAGAATAATAATTTTTCACTTTTTGAATTTTTATGAAATTTTGGAATGTGGGCCACACATAAATGAACAAATTTTCAGATTTCGAGTTTTAATAACTTTAAAACCATTTACGCTAGAATAATGATTGTTGGGAAAAGTAAACTCACTGAAAATAAATTCAATCGCTTTTCGACCATGGCCATATCAAAGTTCATAAAAGTTTACTGAAAATTAGGTAGCAATACAGAGCATACTATATCTCATTGACTTATTCATAATGCTAATAGTGACGTTTTTACCTTTTTATTTGTTAATCGGTATTAGAGAAAAATTACAACATCATGTTTCGAGATCGCCAACTTCTCATCAGACCCGTTCTCGAAACGCGTCAGCCTAATACAATCGCTGAGCAAATCGTTATAACATTTTTTTTAATATCGATTAACAGATATCAATGTTATTCTGTTGGTATACTATTTCCAAGTTGATATTGGTAAAATCAGCAAGAAATATATTGATTTGGGAAATTCGTGTAATAACAACATAATATAAATACTTTACGTTATACTTCCTATACCATACTGCATACCTGTGCGAAAGCTCAAGAAAGTCGAGTAATAAATATTCCCTCTTTAATATATTGTCTGTTTGTGAACGATATCGGACATTTCGAAAAATGCATATTATTGACTTACTTACTAATTATTTATTTACTTACTAACTTAAATAGAGAGTAACCGTTTAAACGGTTTTGACCGTCCAATATATCGCTTCAGTAATTTCTTCGTTTTGCAAACTGGCGTCAATTGGAATGTGTATGACTAAAGGCCCAACAAGATCTTTCTTCATGATTATCTTTACCATCCCAGTGAAAGCCTCCCCTGTCCTTGCTGCAGAATTCGTGTGTCGATAGGAAGACCTTCTAAGCCGGAGCTGCTTTGTTTATTCACATCACATTACCCAGCCAGCGGAGCTTTTAAGCTTTAATTCGCTACACTTTAATCAAAGCTGTGTAAATTTCGTACAACCCATTGTTAAATTTTCTCCGATTCTCGTCCTTGGTATCGCGAAAAGGACCGTTAATGGTCCAGAGTACTTTTCTCTCTAATACTTCTGGAGCTTCTCATCTTCTTTCTAGACTGGTGATGATTCCCAGCCACAAATCAAAACAGGTATGATGAAAGACTTATAGAGCGTGATATTTGTTACTCGAAATAGGACTTTGGCTATTGGCTATTCAGTCAAAAGCCTTGCTCTAGCCTCAGCAAATTATTAAAACCTGGCGGATAGTGAACATATAATGTGGTACTGATAATATCCAATTAGCTCGTTGACTGTCAGCTTCAGTATTTGGCACTTGAAGCTTGATAGAATTTTTAGCCTTTTCAGGATAGCCTTTCTAAGGGAAGAGGTAGAGTATACTTCAAGTCGAATCGTTGGGTCTGCGCTGGCTTGAACAAGGCTCATTCCCATATGAGTAAGTTATTTATTCCTGGCGCTTTGCTGCTACTTACGCGCTTATATGTCAACTCGTCATAGTCTTGTGGTGGCACATTAGGTAAATTGTCAACGGAGCGGGCAGCATTTTCTTCATGAATCTGATCAAGTTTTGCTTCTACAACCTAAATGCGTTTCGCATGTAGATCGCAAGAGTTCCCTGCAAAAACGATATGGTTAAAATGATTACTCAACTAACCCAGAGTCATACTTAAAATTTCCGTATTTCCCCCATCACGTTTTTAACAGCAGCGGTAGACGTTTTGACTATTTCTTTCCTCACATTCCTGTGTGTGTGTTTTTACATCTCGCTCTTTCTCGTTTATTTTTGGACCTTAGATAAACATATAGCTGTATTGCTCACACCGGTGTCACAGATACTAGTAATTTCACTGTTATATAAAACGAAAAATTACCGCAATTTTACCGGCATGAATACATATTGGAGTTTTAGTCATTCGGTTTTTGCAGGGTTTTGTTTTAATATTTTCTGGCTTTAATAGTATCAGCCAGCATCTTTAGCCCCTCCAACCAACACATTTCTGCCATCTTACTAAGGTCTTCTCTTTCTTGCTCGGATCTCAAGAACACATAATATCACTAACCGATGAACTTGGCCGCAGCGTGACCTATGACCTTTTCTCACGTAATTTCTCCCGTGACTTTATGTGGCTGCCCGCAACACAACATTGGCTTTTAACAAGAAGAGCTCTAACAGGTTGCGTTTTTAATAGTCAAAGGGACATTGTTACGAGCAACATACAGTCACCAGAATCATTATGTAAGAATCTATGCGATATTCTCTCTCCTGCCAGCTCGCTAGAAAAGCCTGATGTGTTTCCAACGAATGTGTTAGTGAGTGCGACTTATACTTCCACTGCTCGCTTACATTGGTCTGAGGGCCATTGTTCACGCAAAGCAGATTAAAAAGTGGAGTGTAGAACTCTGCAGTTGCCTGTAGTGCGTTCCGATATATGGACTTCTGGTGCAGTACGCTGGAGCTGTATCTTTAGTTGCTTAAATCATTATCAATTTTGGTTTGGCGTTTTTGATCATTGTACAACCAGCTTTGTGGATCGTTTTATGCTAAAACCTGGTACTACGAATGACCTTATTTTGTGCCGAAATCAGTCAGGCTCTTCCCTTTGGAAATGCCATATTAGTAGCGAAAAGAGGTTCACATAATATTTTAATACGACTAATCGAATAGTTTTCCTAAGGTCAAATTAATCTTTAGGTTTTCTGCAGCAATTAAATCCCGTACGTTAGTCTTTTGCCAAAATTAAATTAGTTTTTATATTTGACCCGTGTCAAGGCAAACATTTAACGTGATTAGCTAAGTGTGCGTGGCACATGAAAAGCTAGCAGGGAACGAAGTCGAATCGACACAGACTTGCCAAAGCTCGGCAACTCATTTAACAATTTTTGTGAACTCTTTTAAAGGGAATCAGGCTCATACTCACATAAATTGTTAATTAATACTTGCAAGTAAATTATAAGCTCAGCCAAGTAAAGTTTTTCGCATGCTTGAAATAGCATTGTCTCTGGGATTAGACATTCATTGGCATTCTATTGTCAATTCTCCACTTTTTCTTCCTCCTTATTGGGTGGTTGCCTCATGGAAATGGCGGATCTGTTGGCATTTTCTACTAAGCCATAAATTAAGTGTGGCAAAAGCGGAAGTGTTGTAAAATTGTGGTGCAGCAAGAAGCTCTACATAGAAGGAGCAGCAGCAGCACCATCAGTTGGCAGCACAAAGTGCTAAAGTAGCTGCAAAGGCGGAAACGCCAGCTGTGCCTGTGTGAGTGTGCATGAGCGCTACAAAAGAGAGCAAACAAGTTGTAAGCAATAGTGAATGAGAATCTGTGGAAAAAAATACAACACATTTAAGTGCGGTCAGGTCACTTTAGTGGGTTAGTTTACTGGTTAGTCGGTTGGCTGGTTAAGTATAGTTCGTAGCACTAAATGCTTAACTTGCATAGCGAGTGGCTAAGTTGGAAACGACCAACTATTTACCGCCTACTGTGCAAGCTGACACCAAGCTACTAGTGTAGCCAATGTGCGACGGTATGCATGGTTTTGATGCGGGAAAGGCATACAACAGGAATTGAGTGCACTTGCTGTGGCAAAAGCGGTCGCAGTTCGTTCGGTCAGTCACAACTGAGTGCGGAAGGAAGTGTTTCATTTCCCTTCAGAGAAAGAGTTTTCAGCTTTGTTAAAAGAAACATAGTTTTTGTGGAGTATAACTCCTCAATTTGCTACTCACATTATTACAATGAAGGCGTGTGAAGTGCGTCATGAGCCAAGATCTCAAGTAATTTCGTTTCCGCTTGCAATTGTATGAAGCGCAAATGCAGTCAACATTAATGCCCCTCGTCGTCGCACTGTAATATCGCGTGAACGTTGTATACTAAGCTGGGCAATAAAATATCGTCAGTCAGTTTATATATTTATATAGTCATACATTGTGCATTGGTCTGACGTACATATTGCTTTCGGATTGGAGTTCAATTACAGACACTTGCTATAAATGAAGTGTATTTCACAGTCCTTTAATTAAGCCAAGACAACTTTATTTCTTGTGCACCTTTGTGTAACATACTTATATATTTCTAGTTCATTCATTATCATACTAAGGTATATGGTAAAGTTCGTATAGCTCATGATAATCTGATTCGATAATGAGCGAAGAACCTTTAAATACTCCAAACTTTATCTCAACTGATGTGTTGTTGTTGTTGTTGTTGTTGTGGTAACGACAAAAAAAATCCCCGAAAGTTTTGTTGAGTGTTGTCGAATTAACAGTCCTTGGCCGGATTTGAACCCGGTACGCTCCGGTACTCCCTTGCGGTACTGCCCGACTGTCGTGGTAGCGATTTATGACCAGTGAAACCTTCTAGGTCATGTCACCCCTCCTTCCGTAAGGAATGATAGAGTGGGTAATGAGAGGTGAGAGGCATCATATCCGTAGATCAACCATCGAGTTGCACGTCATTACCTTTGTGCATACTAGTCGCCTCTTACGACCGGTACGCCTACCTCGGGCATACTCTAAACCCCTAACCCGCAGGGGCTCAACTGCTATGTCGTCTTCAATACTAATGTTACACATAACAGCAGGGGTATGACAAAGGATTTTTAAAGCGATCATTATTTCTCAATTGGCTACTCATCCCAGAAAAGAAGCTGTTAACCATACCGATTCCTTCATGCATTTTTTGGAGCACATAATAGGCATTATTCATGCGATACACTTATCATCGTTATCATTTTTTCACGCTTAATCGGCTAGAGATAATTTTATTATTTTAGTTCATTTAATTTTAATTTATTGCATTTCATTTCATTTTATTTTATTTTATTTTATTTTAATTTATTTTATTCTATTTTGTTTTATTTTATCTTATATTATTTTATTTTATTTTATATTATTTTATTTTATTTTATTACATTCTATTTTATTATATTTAACTTTATTTTATTTCATTTGGTTTTATTTTATTTCTCCAATTTTATTTTATTTTATTTGATTTTATTTTATTTTATTTTATTTGATTTTACTTTATTTTATTTTATTTTATTTTATTTTATTTTATTTTATTTTATTTTATTTTGTTTTATTTTATTTTATATTATTTTATTTTATTTTATTTTATTCTATTTTATTTTAATATATATTATATATTATTTTTATTTATTTTATTTTATTTTATTTTTATTTTATTTTATTTTATTTTATTTTATTTCATTTTATTTTATTTTATTATATTGTTCGTTTTCCTCTAATCAAAAATAATAATAATTAACTAAGAATTATTATCAACTGGTCTTGAGCTCGTTAAAGTTACAAAAATTATTTTATTATATTTAACTTTATTTTATTTTATTTGGTTTTTATTGTATTTCTACTATTTTATTTTATTTTATTTTATATTATTTTATGTTATTTTATTTTATTTTATTTTATTTTATTTTATTTTATTTCATTCTATTTTATTTTATTATATTTAACTTTATTTTATTTCATTTTATTTTATTTTATTTGATTTTATTTTATTTTATTTTATTTTGTTTTATTTTATTTTATAGTATTTTATTTTATTTTAGTTTATTTTATTTTATTTTATTTCATTCTATTTTATTTTATTATATTGTTGGTTTTCCTCTAATCAAAAATAATAATAACTAACTAAGAATTATTATCAACTGGTCTTGAGCTCGTTAAACTTACAAAAATTATTTTATTATATTTAACTTTATTTTATTTTATTTGGTTTTATTTTATTTCTACTATTTTATTTTATTTTATTTTATTTTACTTTATTTTATTTCATTCTATTTTATTTTATTATATTGTTAGTTTTCCTCTAATCAAAAATAATAATAACTAACTAAGAATTATTATCAACTGGTCTTGAGCTCGTTAGACTTACAAAAATTATTTTATTATATTTAACTTTATTTTATTTTATTTGGTTTTATTTTATTTCTACTATTTTATTTTATTTTATTTTATTTTGGTAAATTTAACGAGATCAAGACCATTTGATAATAATTCTTAGTTAATTATTCTTATTTTGGAATAGAGGAAAAATTGAAAGCAACAAACATATACAGGCTATAGTTATAGTACTATTATATTACTAAGAATTATTATCAACTGGCTTTGAGCTCGTTAAACTTACAAAAATATGTAAAAATGAACAGACCATAAAACCAACAACAAAAATTATTTTATTTTATTTTATATTATTTTATTTTATTTTATTTATTTATTTTATGTATCGTTTTTTTTTTTAATTTATCCCATTTTGTTTTATTTTATTTTATTTTATTTTTCTTTGTTTTGTTTTATTTTATCTTACTTTATTTTTTTTTTACTTTTATTTTATTTTATTTTATTTTTTTTATTTCATTTGTTTATTTTATTTGAATTTATTTAATTTTATTTTATTTTATATTATTTTGTTTTAGTTTATTTTATTTTATTTTATTCTGTTATTTTTTTTTTTTGGCTTATCTTATTTTATTTTATTTTATTTTATTTTTCTTTGTTTTGTTTTATTTTATCTTACTTTATTTTATTCTATTTTATTTGATTTTATTTCACATTAACCATAAGGTTAACATGCGTAATCGCTAGGTTTTGTTTCTGCTCATCTTTTTGTCGATTTAGAGCGAACGATGTATCACACGCGTGCTAAGCCAGATCTCACTTAAAACACAGATATGCATAGCACCAGCATCATGAACATATGCAGACACATGTTACATTTTGTTTAAGTAAGTTTGGTGGACTGCTCTATACCGGGACAATTCATACCGAGCGCAAAGATGTTTACACATCCCAGGCTCTAGTGTGAAAATCTCCTTGCAGAATGGCCTTGCAGAAGTACGTTACGCGGTTTTGCACTTCCACCGAAAATTTATAAACTTAACAAGAAACCACTAATAGATGTATATTGGAACGATTTTTCGTCATCCCTTGTCAAATTTGGTTTTGAGACAAACCGGTTTCGGCGTTGTGCCATCATCAGTGTCGATTTTCGTTCTGATCTGTTGTGGTCGTTTGTCTTGTATTTATAGTAGGTAGCAGGTAACGTCAGCATGGGTGTCTGTTTGTGTACGTGTGTGCATGTGTTGTGTGTGTACATTCAGAAACGGGGGTGGATTTGCATCGATCGGTTTTTTTGTGGTTCACTGAGGCAGGTAAAAGTTGGTGATTTTTGTTGTTTGACCTTTCTTGCTTGTTTGTTGTTTATGATCTTTTGCTGTTTTGTGCTTATTTGTCGGTGCGTGTGTGTTTGTTGTACCTGTTGTGTCGGAAACAGTGTTTGTCTGTTCGTTTATTATTCTACCGTCGAATGTTTTTTGTTTGTAGATTTCCATGTTTTCGAGTACGTTCAGACGTCTGCCTTTTGCTTGTACATGTAGGACCTTGACTGTTTTTTTGATGTTTCCGGGGGGGCATTTATTCTCCGCCATGTGATTCGCAAAGTTGGACTGATGGTATGATGGTTGGATTCCGTATCTTTTTATTGTAATCTCTAATGTGTTCTCTGAACCTCGTTCTTACTTGTCGTCCGGTTTGTCCTATGTAACTGTGCTGGCATTCACAAGTGAGCTTGTATACACCATGGCTGCTAAATGGATCTTCTGAGTTAGTTTTGGTTCTTAGCTTCCGTCCTGAATTGTTCGATGTTTTGAACGCTGTGTTGATGTTGTATTTTCTAAGGAAATTTGCTAATTTATATGTTGCCCTTCCAGTATATGTCATTGTCGTCCAGGTTTGTGTACTTTCTTCTCCATTGTTTCTTTTTTGTTCTCTAAGGTCTCTCCTGAGTTTATCTACTAGTGCTTTTTTATATCCGTTGTTTGTAGCGATGTTATATATTATTCCAAGCTCTCTTCTATATGCTTCTTGTGTAAGAGGTTAATGCTTGTCAGGCTCTTAACTTAAACGAAAACGGTCTAGTTACTAATAGTTTACAAACGACGTTTACTGAAATTGCATACAACGAAGGCAAACACTTGGTTTAACAAACAATGCATAGAATTGAATGTGACACCAAAATTTGCAAAAATAACAATGAAAACAAACACCAGTACAAGCATGAGGACAATTAGGAAGGCGGAAAGAGACTTCCTAAGATATGAGTTGAAAAACCAGTACGCCAAGAAAGATGGAATAAATGCCGAAATTCTATCCATCCATTTAAGGTTGGCGGAGCAATTACCTACCGATACGTTAATGGAATGCTTCGAGCGCATAAGGACTGAGGCCGAACATGAACTACAACAGAAATACAAGACGCTGAACCGGAAACTAGATAAGCTGACAGGACGTCGCGAACGAGACAACAACCAACAACCGCACCATTTCCATGCCAGGCTCGTAAACCTAACGACAGTGGCCATCACCGCGGCGGAAGAACAACTTCTTGAAAAGGGACTGAAACACAATATTATAGACCAAAACGAAAAAAGAAAAACGGAACAGGCAATCGTAGACGCAGAGGTCGCAATATCATTAATACCAGTTGAGGAACAAGAGCACGCAAGACACATGTGCAGAGAAATAATAAACAAGGAAGTGAAAGCAAAGGAAGGGCAGAGGAGAAACACGGAGCAAAAAACAGTCAAGAACCTACAACATAAACTCAGGATAAACAACATTGTCGCAACGAAGGCGGACAAAGGCAACACAACTGTGCTAATTGAAAAAGATGAGTATATAACAAAAACCGAAAAACTCATCGAGGATATGGAATGTCGTAGAATAAGAGTGAACCCCACGGATGAATACCAGAAAGAAATCAAAGTGGCTATAAAAACTGCAACAAATATAATAGATACAAACTCGGCATATACATTAGTCCAAATGAACCCGTCAACTCCACCACTGATTGCGCTACCACGAGCCAGGCAATCCAATGAGACCAATCATTAATTTTAAATCGGCACCATGCTATAAGCTATCTAAATATTTAAAAACAGTATTGAAGGACACACTGGAACTTAGCAACGAACACACCATAACTAATACATCTGAACTAATAAACAAACTTAGGACCGTTGAAGTGACAAAGGACAGCAACTTGGTATCTTTCGACATAAAAGATCTATACACATCAATACCACTAGCAGAGACATTGAACATAGTAAACTCTATAATACTACGTAAAACAAAAGATAAAGTAAAAAGTACGCAAATCACGAACACGGTAAGAACCACACTACGTCAAAACTATTTTCAATTCAACAATAAAATATACAGACAAACAAACGGACTTGCGATGGGAAACCCAACATCGGCTATTCTTATGGAAGCGTTTATGCAAAACCTGGAAAAAGAGTATATACAGGAATTAAATTCCAAATTAGGAGTGTTATTTTACGCAAGGTACGTGGATGATATCATATGCGTTTTAACTACCAACAACGAAGAGCAAGTACTGGAGTACCTCAACAAGCAGCACGGGAACATAAAATTCACAATGGAAACCGAAAAAGACGGAGGAATCAATTATCTGGACCTCACAATAAGTATTGATAAAGCTAGCAATAAATTCAACTACGACATATATAGGAAACCAACGGCCACCGACACAATAATACATAATACCTCGAACCACCCACAACAACATAAAAATGCAGCGCTAAGGCACTTAGTACAAAGATTGGAAAGAACACCTCTTACACAAGAAGCATATAGAAGAGAGCTTGGAATAATATATAACATCGCTACAAACAACGGATATAAAAAAGCACTAGTAGATAAACTCAGGAGAGACCTTAGAGAACAAAAAAGAAACAATGGAGAAGAAAGTACACAAACCTGGACGACAATGACATATACTGGAAGGGCAACATATAAATTAGCAAATTTCCTTAGAAAATACAACATCAACACAGCGTTCAAAACATCGAACAAATTAGGACGGAAGCTAAGAACCAAAACTAACTCAGAAGATCCATTTAGCAGCCATGGTGTATACAAGCTCACTTGTGAATGCCAGCACAGTTACATAGGACAAACCGGACGACAAGTAAGAACGAGGTTCAGAGAACACATTAGAGATTACAATAAAAAGATACGGAATCCAACCATCATACCAGAGTCCAGCTTTGCGAATCACATGGCGGAGAATAAATGCCCCCCCGGAAACATCAAAAAAACAGTCAAGGTCCTACATGTACAAGCAAAAGGCAGACGTCTGAACGTACTCGAAAACATGGAAATCTACAAACAAAAAACATTCGACGGTAGAATAATAAACGAACAGACAAACACTGTTTCCGACACAATATTCGAACCTTTAAAATTGGTTTACAAAAAACAAAGCAACCACTCAGGTACAACAAACACACACGCACCGACAAATAAGCACAAAACAGCAAAAGATCAAAAACAACAAACAAGCAAAAAAGGTCAAACAACAAAAATCACCAACTTTTACCTGCCTCAGTCAACCACAAAAAAACCGATCGATGCAAATCCACCCCCGTTTCTGAATGTACACACACAACACATGCACACACGTACACAAACAGACACCCATGCTGACGTTACCTGCTACCTACTATAAATACAAGACAAACGACCACAACAGATCAGAACGAAAATCGACACTGATGATGGCACAACGCCGAAACCGGTTTGTCTCAAAACCAAATTTGACAAGGGATGACGAAAAATCGTTCCAATATACATCAATCATTCACCCTGTCGGAAAAACAACAAAACAAAATAAAACAAACCACTAATACCAACACCGGCACCTAGGTACACAATTATTAGAACTACCCTAATTCTCAGTTTTATCTAAACAAGACACTTTCGAACATAAACATTGCCTGTTTTCGGAAATGAGTCAAAGCATTCCCATGCATACATACAGACATACTACTCTTTATCTTATCTGGACAAACTGAACGCAACTGATAAACACATATGAGCTTATCAAGTGCAAATGATTACACGCTACAACCGCTAAGTAAAATGAAAATAATTGTTAGCTTCTTCATATTTGTTTCTAAACTAAACTGCTTTAATTCAACAAAGTAGAGTGCTCTGATGAGTAACGCAATTCTGGTGCAATACAAAATGACTTTCGGTGCGGTTTATTTATCGTAGCTCAATGGAGCTAGACATTTTTGAAGAATTACGAAATAAAATATTAACCAATTTAAAACTGATTTTGCAATATAATAGCCCATTTGGCTGAAACAAGTTATAACTCATAGATATGCATTGTTATGGTCGTGAAATAATTAACCGTTCATGGATAACACTTCTCTCACTTGCAACATTAAGTCAACTGGTGGCGTGTGGATCACAAAAAATTTGTCCAATTTATTGCATTTGCACCTTAAGAAGCAACCTTAATCACGCAAACTGTAGGTAAGAATATCTTGTTTGAAGAATAATTTGTTTCAGAGGTGTTTTAAGACAAGTATTTTAGTGAAGGGTGTGATTAATTGAGATTGATTAATTGTGATTCACAATGTTAACTTCTTAAACCGCAATGGGTGTGTTGTAGTGAGCATTTTCCTGACCTACCTCACCCAAAGGCTAATATTCGAATGCAGGCTACTTTAGTAAGATCATTTTAAAGATCGGGTGTCGTTCGGCAAACTACTAAAGCCCTAGAAGGTTGACAATAACTTGCTGAAAATATGGCTGCTTTTTATAGGTAGCCCATTTCTTACCGCTCACAATATTCCAGCATTTTTCGGTTAAATCAACCTTCAGAGTCGAATGTAGATATTTTGCTTTGTACTGCAGCTTAGTAACCTGGCGACGGTTTTACTCGGAATTAAAATAGCCCAAGGTAGTTTGGTTAATGCGTAGCACCAAACTATAATTATATTTAATTATAATTATATTAGTTCGGTACTCAAGTCTAATATTACTATTATTGTAGTCAGAATAATTCAGTTTGTTACGCCAGCATGTCCAATTATAATTATGGACGCGGATAAAATAGTGTTATGCTGAAAAACGAGCCCAAGGCATAGTTCCATCCAGGGAAAAAGCAGTGAGGTTGATGGACTTCGGGGCATCTCATATTTCCAAAAATCCAAAGAACAGAAAGCCACAGTTCCAGGCGTGCCGCCCTGTGAAGGCTTAATATCTACTCAGACGACCTTCTTATAACAACCAAGAAACATAATCGAAATAAACCCAGAAATACAGTTATGTTATCCCTGATCTTGCACGACTCTTTTTTCAGGGTTCCAAATAAAAGCGGTGGCATTTGTACCGGTAAATGAGAGTTTTCAAGAAACTTTTGGCGAAGTCCTCAGTACATGGTTTAAAAGCTCGATGTTTAGTTCGGAAAGCTTTCTGAAAATTTATTTTAAGTTTACTTTGTTTCCAGGGTATTAATTAAATCATTATAACAAAACAAAATTTTCCTTTTCTTTTCAGCGACGCACATTTAATAAGTCCATACTCAGCCGTACCATATGAGGTGCAAGCTCTAGACTTGAGCTACAATGACATTACTGTTCTCGATAATGATTGTTTTAAGGTAAGTTTGATTATAACCCTCATTCAAAAACTTGCTGAAACAAACTTTCAATCTCGCAGGGCTATATTCACCTTATAAACATCACCGTCTCGCACAATGCCATACAAACCATCTTCCTCGAGTCTTTTGTGCCGCTCAAGCGTATACGCGCTATAGATCTCTCATATAATCGTCTCGAATCGATAGATCCTCGTATTTTTGAAACAAATCGTAAACTGCAGACACTCAATTTAGCGGGGAACAAATTTATGTCGTTAAACAATGCGCCATTCCTACAGAGTAGATATTTGCGTGCGATCAACTTGGCGCATGCCCAGATAAACGTCTTGCTACCACAACACTACAGTGAGCTAACGCAGTTAATGGATATCGATCTTTCATACAATCTCATTATAACTATAGACAAGTTTTCAGAAAATGCGCCGAAACTATTATGTACACTTAAACTACAAGGAAATACTTTGAACTGTGATCGAAGTCTACTAAATGCTATCAAATTGTTAGAGGAACGTAATGTTGAGGTGCGCTATAATAACTGTCAGGTCACCGATGCAGTATTAAAAAATGTGGAGGGAGTAGAGAACAAGTTTGAACGCATGGAATTGGTCGATGAGCATGCGCATGAGAAAGAAGCGCAGAGGAAAGGTGAACACGATGACGATGTAGGCGATTCACAAGAGAACTTCAATGAGACTATTCGTAGTGGTGTGCTCATGGGTTGGCAATTTCCAAACACCGCAACAGAGTATGAAGACTATTATACTGACTTCGATGTAGATCATAATGATGGTGGTGATGAAATTTTACCTACTCAAGCGAAATCTCTAAATGAAACTTGTCACCTTTGGTGCATACATACGCATGCGTTCAAGCACCCTGTAAATTTTCCTGGAAAACAATACACCGATTTCGATGTACTTTTCGTTTTTATAGGTGGCATTACTGTTGGTTTTGCTTTCACTGTCTTCATAAGCAGCTGTGTTGTATGTATCTGGCGTTGTTCGGCAGTCTTGAAAGCAACTCACATGCGAACTGAAGATCCCTATGACTCGCACTATGACGCAGTACCGCAAGCGCAAGCAACACCATCACGCAGAACAGTAACAGACACAGTAAGAGCACCTCCAGCCAGAAGTTCTGAAGCTGTGCGCGATCAAACACCAATCGTGTTACCTGTTCCAACGCGTCGACGCCAGCGTCGCACACCATCAACGCAACGCGCTTTGGTACGCCAAGATCAAATACGGGGCTCAGGTGGTGATAATTTCATATCAAGGCTTTTTGGCAGACCAGCACGTCACCACTACTATCGCACTATTAATGATAATACGGCTCATTTGATACGTCGTCTCAGTCGCAGTAATCTCTTCAATAATAGATTGAGCCAACATTTTGGTGATCGTGAACGGAATACAACAAATTCGCCACCGAATACACCTGATAGTTTAGATGGTGTTGGTGAATCTACTATCGCAAATGAGTTGGAAGTTGTGGTGACGGCAACGAGGACACCGCATCGTAGGCGCCCAGAGACTCCCCCACCTCAATACAGCGAAATCGTAGCGAAAGGTGATAATCCAAATATTTAACGCTTCTTACTCATGGACCGAATAAGGTAGTGCAAACCCACGATCGATAACACATTTTTGGCGCTCTTAACTAACTCCAGTGTCCATTTTATATACACAAATATATCTTATAACTTTAAACGAGGTTTAGTTGTATTTTTGTGTACTTGACTCATATGACTAAATTTTAAATGCAGGTAGAGAATTACATTTCAAGCCAAAAGAAAGGTTTTGCAGTGTTGTCGCCTACTTGATATTTTTCTAGAAAACAAATAAGAAATGCAACTATGGATATCAAACGAAAAGTATTTCAAGTCGTAATTGAACTAAAATATTTTAAGTATGGATACTACCTGTGCTGCCACCTAATCCTATTATGTACTCATTTCTATGCAATTTTGTATTTCGGTTATCAGCTACTATCTGAGCTCTCTTACTTAAGAGTTTCCACTTAAGATCTTTTTACGGCGTTACCACTTATCTTAAATTTAAAAAAGAAACTAAATTAAATACGCCAACGTGATGACCAAAAGAAAGGTGTTTTATGACGCATTTCAACAAAAAATATTTCCAGGTAGAGTTGCCACCTAATCCTACAGAGGAAGAAACTTTGTTATAGGGCAACCTAGACAACTTTACAAAATGCCTATTTACGTCTTGTTCGGCTTTAGCTATGGGTGTAATTAGGATCTTTAGGAGGCCAAATTGAACGGCTATGCCGGAACCCATTGTGGTACTTAAAGAGATTTACTCTTATTTTGATTTGAAGGCATTGTAGATTGGTAAACAATGGATTCGGGATTGAAGGCTTTGATATGACTGTTCAAAGGTATGAGCAAACTCCCCATGTAGCTTTGAGTGCGGTGTTTTGCCCAGCCGTATTCTTAAACTCGGCCAATATAGACGGGGTCGATCATAGCTCCTGCTTGTGAAGAAAGCAGTTTTGGTTAGTGCAATCTAAATAGTAATGAGGTTAACGCACCACCCTGTGTCACACTTTCTTAATTCTTCAGAATTGTATTTTCATTACGAGAAACAATGTTTCTAAGGTAAACAAATGCGAATTGTTTATTGAAACAAAGTGAAGATGTTAAAGGAGGACTTTAAATCTTAAATAGTTAAAAGTTTCAACCATTTATTGTTGATAAATCGCAATAGTTTCGACTTTAAAAAACCTGCACAGAAAATGTGCTTCCATGGGAAAACTACTCACTAGGGTATAGTTTTTCCTTATATTAGTTCTGGCCCAACTTGGTCTAAAGTTGGGTGTTAAAGTAAATGAGAAGGGTGTTGCGGGAAGTGAAGTTAGAAATTTAATTATATAATATGTACGAGGCTCCTAGAGTAAAGATCAAAGACGAATATAATAGGCTAAATCTCTGCAAAAAAGAATTTTGTAATGAAACTTCGCAAAAACCGTAACATGAGTAAGCCACATTTAACAATTTTAAAATAAATTTCAATTGGGTGCGGTACCCTTAGTGTTTAAACACGCAGTTCCTTTTTTCCACCGCTTTTATCGAAGGTTATTATTTCCTAAGTTGTATATCCACTTTCATGTAAACTAGGTTTCCAGCACTTAGATCCTTTAAACTGAGCAAAATGAAGTCAAGCGCTTGAGGACTACGTCCATATTCCATATAATGAGAAAATAACGTCAACTTTGTTACTCAAGCTCACAACTGAGTTATAACGTTCGATTCTACCATAATTTAGAATTTCTTACTTGTTTTTGTTATTTTATCATACTGAAAGCTCAGTATTGCTAACTTAGCGAGAGTAACCAGAATTGAAAAGCTCAAATTGTGGAGTAGTTTTGATTTTCTTTAGGGTGCGTAAGACTTTCCTTTGAATTCCGTACATTTTTCACAATTTCTGTTTGCTGGATTTGAGCTTTTCTCTATTGAATTCTTAAATATACATAGCTCATGTTTGTATGCGCTGTATCAACTCACCTATTCGTTCATCTTTTAAACAATCCAATAATAAATACAATGATTCTCCGTAGTGCTATACAATGGAAATACAATGTTTTATTCAGCTCACTGATAATGCAACCTTACAGGTTCACGCTCGATATTCAACTAACTAACTAACTAATTAATATGGATGTTCGTTACTTTGATTCGTTGTGTCTCACACACTCACACAACCACTAGTGCAGGTCTCTACATCCCTTCCTTATTTTTGTCTTTCTTTTATCTTTGACTAATGTTTCTTCTTAACGTCTTTTCCCCAGCTACTAAAGGGTGTTTTTTTTAGGGGTATAGAACTTCAAATTGAAATAAAACACAAGAAAATCGCTTTAAGGTCCATCAATTTGGCTTTATTGGAAGGATAATTTTATGCCATTAATGTTTAAATATGATTTCGGGCATGTGGCCGCTGCGGCTGGCTCGAATAAAGCCAATTCTACAGGTCCAATTTTCAACCACTTTTTCGAGCATATGGGGCCGTATGTCGGCAATAAAGCCACGAATGTTGGCTTCCAATTCCCCTAACGTTTCTGGTTTGTTGGTGTAAACGAGCGACTTCACATATCCCCAAAGAAAATAATCCAATGGTGTCAAATCACACGACCTTGGTGGCCAATTGACAGGTCCATTCCGCGAAATTATGCGCTCATCAAATGTTTCCTTCAATAAATCGATTGTGACGTGCGCTGTGTGGCATGTAGCGCCGTCTTGTTGGGACCACAACTCATCCACATTCATGCCATCCAATTCGGGAACAAAATAGTCGGTTATCATGGCTCTATACCGGTCTCCATTAACGGTAGCTGCCTCTCCAGCATTATTGCGGAAGAAGTATGGCCCAAACAGTCAGTTTTTGTGGATGTAATGGCGTTTCAAGGGTCTCATGTGGATTCTCTTCACTCCAAATGCGGCAATTTTGCTTGTTGACGTAGCCATTCAACCAAAAATGAGCCTCATCACTGAACAAAATTTTGCGATGAAAATCAGCATCGAAATCAATCTCATTTTCGGCCCATACACCAAAATCACGACGCATTGCATGGTCTCGCGGCTTTAATTCTTGCACAAGCTGGATCTTGTAAGGTCGCAAGCCAAGATCTTTGCGCAAAATCTTCCATAAAGTTGATGGACAAAGCTCCAATTGCTGTGCACGCTGGCGAATCGATTCATTCGGGTCCTCTTCAACACTTTGCTCTACAGCGGCAATTGTTTCTTCGGTGCGCACTGTTCGACGTCTCTGCGGATGCGTATTGTCACATAGAGTAAACGTAGTGCGAAAACGATCCATGGTTAACCGAATTAATTGCTCTGATGGACGATTATGTCGACCATAAAATGGACGGAGCTCACGGTAAACTTCGCGAACTGAACCATTATTTTCGAAATAAATTTGCACGATTTGCAAGCGTTGTTCTTTTGTCAACCTGTTCATGATGAAATGGCAAACCAAACTGAACATAAATGACATTAGAGTTGCCAGATTTGACCACAAAATGCCAGTTTTATCTCTATTCGAAAAACAAACCTGTAAAAAAAACACCCTGTATTATCACCTCATTGCCACTCCTTTCCTTTACTGTGTACTCCGTGGGATCGAAGTTTGGAGTAAGTTTGTGCGAAAATACCACGTTCTTTAACAAGACCTTATCCCCTACCTCAATGTCGCTTTCTCCTGCCCTTCGTCTCATGTCCGCCTTCTCTTTCCCTTTCCACTTGTTAATAGTGTCATAATCTCGGGCAGCCGAGTCCAACATATCGTCTGTCAAATCTTGAATGCCTGGGATTTTATCTCGAATGACACGGTTGAACATTAGCTCTGAGGGTGAGGACCCTGTTGTACCGTGGGGTGTGACATTGTACATCAATGCAAATTCTTCAATCTCCTTCTTGTAATCTCGTTTGTTGTTGTGCGCGATTATTAACCTCTTTACTAACGACTTGTTCATATTTTCAACTTCCCCATTAGCCTGTGGCCAGTATGGGGGAGTCGTAATTAAAGTGATGTTGTGGTTTTTGCAGTAGCTTTTAAATTCGGAGCTGGTGAATTGTCTGCCATTATCCGCCCTTATCGAGTTGGGTATGCCCAATCTACTAAACACCTCTTGCATGACGGAAATAATGGCTTCAGACGTGATCTTTTTTAGGAATTTTACCTCTTGGTAGCGGGAATAATAATCAATAAGGACAAGTATATAGTCGTTGTTAAGAAGAGGACCCAATAGATCGGTAGCAACACACTGCCAGGGCCCATTCGGGAACACATGTCTCTGCATTGGTGGCGGTTTACTAGGTTGGGACACCAGTAGGCAATTGACACATCTTTTTACGAAATTTTCTGCCTCTCTGTCTATCAACGGCCACCACACCTTTAATCGTAGCCTACGCTTCATTGCTGACTCTCCTGGGTGTCCCTCGTGCGCTAGTTTCTAAATTTTCTCCCTCAGTGTCTTGGGTATTACAATACGAGATCCTCTAAGTAAAATATCAGCAACAGCTGATAGCTCGTACCGAAACGGGTAATAAATGTTTGCCTTATTGGCTGACCATAGGTCATTTTTTTTTTCCGTATCTGATAGGCTTTTGCTCGCAAACGATATGATATGTGGCTCATTCTGATCGTCAAACTGTACAAGTACCGCCCCTAGCGCTACTGGGCTTGCATCTGCTATAAGACGAGTTCTTTTCTTCGCGTTAAAGTATGCCAGGTTTGGTACGTTTGATAGACCCTCCTTCAATTTGTCAAAAGATTCTTGCTGGCTTTTATCCCAGATAAACTTTTGGTTTAATTTGAGTAATCTTCTCAACGGTTCTGTTGTATCAGCGAGGTCCGGAAGAAATTTTCCAACATATGTCACGAGCCCCAAGAAGCTTCTTACCTCTTCCTTCGACTGTGGTGGGCGGAAATCCCTTATCGTTTCAATCTTATCAGGGTCAGGTGCTATGCCCTCCTCAGATAACAGGTGTCCCAAGAATTTTAGCTTTTGTGCCTTCCAAATGCACTTCTTTTCGTTCATCAATAAATTGTTGTCTCTAAACACGTCTACCACTCTTTTTAACGCTTCGTCATGTTCTTCCTCCGTCTTCCCAAATATTATGATGTCGTCTATATAATTAAACGCATTCTTGCAAGAGCATAACAGTTTTTCTATAACTCGCTGGAAGATCTCCGGGGCTGAATTTATCCCAAACATTAGCCTTTTATACCTAAATAGACCCTTATGCGTTATGAAGGTCGTAATATCGCGACTGGATTTATCCAGCTCCAGCTGGTGATATGCCCACTTCAAGTCGATTCTAGAAAAGTACTTGGCACCCCTTAATTTCGTCATGAATATCTCAAACGTTGGGAGCGGATGATTTTCGCGCAGCACTGCTTGGTTTGCTTGACGCATATCTATACACAACCTCATCTCTCCCCCTTCCTTATACACAATGACTATTGGAGATATCCATGAAGAGGGCCCTGAAACCGGCTCGATAATGTCGAGTGCAATCATTTGGTTAATTTTTTTCCCTACTTGCTCTTCCAATGCTATGGGTATGCGACGCATCGGCTGTTGTACGGGTTTTACGGTAGGGTCGATTGATAATTTGATCGTGACTCCTAGCATTTTTGCCAAAGGTTGTGCAACTTCCACGCTATTTACCCCTAGGCCTATTTTTAAAACTCCCAGCTGCATAGCTGTATCGCGCCCCAATAAGGACTGGCACCCATTCTTTATCACGTAGAAGGTAGCGATTTTCTCAGATTTGTTCCTTACTGATATCGGTGCTTCGAAAACTTGAAGCACGTCCAGAACTTTATTTGACGCATAGGCCTTAAACTGGATTGTGTGGTCTTCCCGTTCATTCCATGTCACAGCCGTGTTCCTGCGCAGTATTCCCCAGTCACTCTCGCTCACCAGGTTAAGACGCGTCCCTGAATCAATTATCATTGATATCGGGCAACCACCGATACCACATACCAGTTTTTCGTCTACAGCCGTATCATTAGATATCTTGAAACAATTTACCTCTTCTTCTTCTTCGTTTGTTTCTACATTTCGCACTTTGTATGACTCTTTGCGCTTCTTCTTGGGAGAACTTTGATTGTAGCCGCTCTTTCGTTTCTTTGTTCTACATTTTCTAGCAAAATGTTCAATCAAGCCGCATTTGTTGCATTTCGCAGACTTCGCCGGACATTTCGGATCGCTACTAATATGCCCATTTTGGCCACATCTGCCACACTCATCATTGCTCTGTTTTGCCCCTCGTGACTTTGCAGTAATTCGATTAACAGACTCGTCTGCCGACTTCGTAAACATAGACCCCGATTGCTTGGATATTTGTTCGTAAATTTGACAGGTTTCTACTATCTCATTTAAACTCTGTTCTTTTTCTAGAAGCTTTTTCTTCAAGTCGACTGGAGCCCACGAGTCTATTATCTTATCTTTAATGCAAATTTCATTTACTTCTGCGGCCGTTTTTCCAAATTCGCATTTCGACACTTGATGTCGGAGTCGTAGTAAGTATTTGTTGAAGTTTTCCCCCTCAACAGGGGATAAATTTCGAAAAATATGTCTTTCAAACGTAGAATTACGCTTTGGCGAGAAGTATTCATTAAGTTTGGCTACTAATACTTCGTAAGAGTTCAACTCCTCACTTCCCTCGACTACGGCACCAGGAATGTTAAAAGCTACTTCCTGCAGTTGGGGGCCTCCCAGGTGCAGTAATTTATTTTTCTTTTTCGCTACATCACTTATGTCTTCGGCTTGAAGATATAAGGAGAAGGCTCGGAACCACTTTTCCCACTCAGACCGAACAAGGGCCTTCTCTATGTTGTCACACAAGAATGGACGAATCTCCATTTCTACTACGCGTGTGTTGTACCTGTGTTACGCTTGATTTTATTGGCAAAATTTAATTTGTCACTTTTGGTGTACTTCTGTTAGCGGTGAAAACAAAAAAAAAAAATTTGCTAGTCGTATCTTTAAATTGCCTGGTGGCATTGACAAAATGGAATTTGTTACTTTACGTGTTATCCACTGACAAAATTGAATTCGTCACCCTTTATAGCGCCTTTATAGTGGCCTTGACAAAATTTAATTCGTCACCCTGTGATCTGAAATCAGAAACAACCGTTTATGAATAGTTATTCATATTTGTATATGTCTATATACATACATATGGCACAATTGAATGCGCTCGCCTTAGTGTTTAATACACTTGATTCTAACGAAATTGAATTCTTCACCTTCTGGTCTATATGCGCAATTTAATGCAAATTCTTTACGTACATACTTTTTCGCTCGCCTTCTTGGCTTGTTTGTGTATTCTGTATCAATACACAATCCAATGTCTCGCCCACTAGTTGAATTACATCTGAAACGAAACATGTACTCTTTATTTAGCTCAGAACGAGTGGATTTTAACTCTACAAATCACATTAACGAGTAGTAAAGACGAATGGCCGCCATTTTGCACTTGTAAAATGTGGTATGCCGAAATTTTCCACATTATGAATTACACTTTTCTCGGGTAAATTTTATCCTTTTCTCGTCGCCACTGTATCAACTCACCTATTCGTTCATCTTTTAAACAATCCAATAATAAATACAATGATTCTCCGTAGTGCTATACAATGGAAATACAATGTTTTATTCAGCTCACTGATAATGCAACCTTACAGGTTCACGCTCGATATTCAACTAACTAACTAACTAATTAATATGGATGTTCGTTACTTTGATTCGTTGTGTCTCACACACTCACACAACCACTAGTGCAGGTCTCTACATGCGCTATTTTAGTTTTTTCTAACAACTTCTTGGTGCAGATAATCATTCAAAGCTATTTCTTTTCCTTTCCTTAAAAAGTGCTAAAAAGTTTTAAAGTTTCCACAAGTTTTTATTAAACATCGATGGCAAAATCGAACTTTTTTTCAATTTCGCTGGTTGTAAAACTATGTACGGATGTATGTATGTATATTAATAGTGCACTAAAATAATTGACAAAACTAGTCAGAAGAAAAGACTAGATACCTACAATAAATAACATGAATAAAAACAAAATAAAATAGAATAAAATAAAATAAAATAAAATAAAATAAAATAAAATAACATAACATACAATAAAATTAAATAAGAAAATAAAATAAAACGAAACAAAATAACATAAAACAAAATAAAATACAATGAAATAAGTTAAAATAAAATAATATCAAATAAAAAAATTAAATTAAAAATAAAATAAAATAAAATAAAATAAGTTAAAATAAGATAATATGAAATAAAATAATATAAAATAAAATAAACAAAATCAAATAGAATAAAAAATACAAAATAAGAAAAATAAAATAAAATAAAATAAAATAAATATAAGTTAAACGAAGTAAAATAAAATGAAATAAAAAAAAATATAATAAAACAAAATAAAATAATGATATTAAAAAAAATACCAAATGGTTTATTAAATGTTTTGTAAAGAAATTAGCTAACAAAAAAAAAGATGAAAAGACTGAAAATATAAGAAAGGAAAAGCAAGGAGAAAACGGAAAGGAAACGAACAGCAACGAAAGCAAAAGCATTAAAGTGAACGGTAATGATGTGAAAAGAAAAAACAGCAAGGAAAGAAAACGGTAAAATAAAAAACAAATTCTAAACGTCTACGAATAACAGAGCTTGTTTCCATATTATATCTAAATACTAAGGTAGCACCCTCCACCCTTTCTGGTAACGTTCGTCACCCAGCTTTCGAAGATTTGGCAAGCAAGCATTTAATAAATGTATATAGTTCGTGACTGACTGACTAATGTGACTGATGACCATAAGATATCGGGTTATTGCACTTTACATTAACCCTGTGTAGAGATACAATTCCTAAGATCTCTAATTAGAGGCTGCTACCTCGTCATGAGGGATGTCACAGTGGTGTCCATCGGCTTGATGTAGAGTCCACTACTCCTATAAAGGTGGTATTTTCGGAGATAAAAAGGGTAAGATTGGATCTTACTTCACTTTAGTAAAGTACTAGCTTATAAACGCTGGGCATGTGAAAGGCGCATGCATTAGCTTCTTTGCAGAATATGGTCGTATGAATGCATGTCTGAAGATTGGAATCTAAGTGTTCTCTTCCCAATCTACAAGAAGGGCGATCCTGCAAACTGCGCCAACTATTGCCGAATCAGCCTTTTGAATATCGCATATAAGGTCCTATCAAGCGTATTGTGCGAAAGACTGAAGCCTGACGTGAACAGATTGATTGGAGCTTATCAGTGTGGCTTCAGACCTGGTAAATCGACTTTCAACCAAATTTTTACAATACGCCAAAGCTTGGAGCTTTACGCAGACGTCGACATAGTTCAGCGAATTAAAACACAGCGTCTTCGCTGGCTAGGCCACGTTGTGCGAATCAGCTAAGATGCTCCAGCCCAGAAGGTGTTCTTATCGGCACCCGCCGGTGGGAGCAGAGAAAGAGGGAGACCACCACTCCGAATGAAGGACCAAGTGAAGACCGATTTGCGATCCCGCGGTGTTTCCAATTGGCGCCAGTTGGCGCAACGAAGAAACGACTGGCGAGCTATGTTGGACGGTCAAAATCGCCAAGGCGGTTAGATGCCCATTTAAAGAAGAAGAAGATATCTAATTAACTATGCAACTAATTACCGAATTTCTATCATGTATAGTCCTATAGACATACAGTATAAAAAGTCCCATTTGTATTGGATGTAAAACGCCATTTTTTCCCATATTCAACTTTATTGTTTTTAGCCTATGACCATCCCTGTAGAGCTTCCAGTTTGTGTTCTAAATTTGGCTATGGTCGATTTATCATCATTAAAATGTACCAAAATATATATATCTATATTCACTGTCAAAAACTGAAAACGGAATAAGATCCAGCCAACAGGTCAATGTAGAGTTTAAATTAAAAGCAATAACACTAGTTGCTTTAGCCAACAGCAAAGGAACGAAAACTGCAGTGAAATTAAAAAACTTTATTAAACGAAGCATTTGAACGTAATATATTGTAATTTAGTTTAGCTAACAAAATTTTCTATTTCCGCACACACACAATGTCTCTTAAATAAAAGTGTATCTAGGGATGGCAAACAGATATTATTACTCGATTAGTGTATGAAATGTAATAATCGATAGTTTTTTGTTAGGTTTTAAATTAATTTACAAAAAAAAATAATTTTGAACACTTTTTTTTGTTAATATGCTTGGCTCACTAAAGTTTTTTCTCCGGCTTTTAAGAAAACCCGATATCAAATGATCTCTTTGAGGTTTCACTTTCGCTTTCCAGCCACCATTTAATTTCTTGAAAGATGGATTTGCTAGAGTTAACTTTTTTACTACATTTGTTGTGAAGAAAATGTAGGTTGAAACTCCGATTATTTCCTTAATTTATCGATTAATTGTTCGATTTTTCATAAGCGATTACTCCATTTAATTTCATCTTTTTCGATTCACGATATTCGTTTCATTAATTCTGCCATCCCTATATGTATCTACACCGAAGCCATTACACCTAAATGAATACGTCAATTTTTTAGACGTCCAGCAATTTACGGAGCGAGCAGTAAAAGCTATTTAAAGCAACACGTACCGTTAGTAATTAAAAACTGATGAACTCACCAAGAAATTAAGAAAATGGAGAATACTACCTTCTGACAAATTCTCATTTAACTTCATGTATTGGACTAGCCACCAACATCGCAAGTCAAATTGCCAACTTTGAGGTGAACTGCTCGCGACAGCGGCACGAAGGGGAGCACAGAGCTCAAAGTATTCCAGAAAATGTTTCCTAATCAAATCAAGCTAGTGCGAAATGATTTTTAAAACAATTTCAACGACTCAATTACAACATCTTAACAACATTTTTGAACTACCTGTAAGGATAAGTATATCTATGTAAGTTTGCATGGGCAAAAGGTAAAAGTATATGAAGAGATATAAATATGTTCTGCAATATTCTTGCACCTTGCCAGCTCTCTAGCAATAAATTGCACTGTAGCCATAAGCTAGATGACAGCAAAAGTATCACTGACAGTAGGTAACCGCATATATGGGTCGTTCCATGGGAAGGGGAACCGCAGGTTAGTATACCAGTTCTTGACATTTATTTGATACTAGCTTTTACCCGAGGGTTCCAACTTTTCTATCAAAATGTTTACAATTGGGAGTGTTAGAGATCATATTACTCTTTAATGATTTTAAATATTCTATTAAAAATGCTTCCAGCGATAAGCAATCCTACTTGTATGGGATATTCCACGCCCTCTTTTCCTGAATCCCCGTTTTTCTATAGATTTTAGGAATCATGGTTATATAACTCTATTTTTCTTATGACAGTGTTTTAAAATGCAGACTTTCCTTGATATATCGAAATGATTTTTAGCACAAGACTATCCTTGTAAAGTTGTAAGTGATTAAAACAGAGCGCGGTAATTAACCAATTTCTCAATTTTGACAAAATGTTTACTTCAGGAAAATAACATATTTGTCAAACTTTGCTGTGATAGATGGTTACTTATTCCTATTAAAAAGACTTTGCAATAGGCTTAAAAACAAGAGGCGTGACCACTTCCATTTAAAAAAATAATATACTTTCTAGTTGTTGTCTAGCATTCTTCTTGTGTGAAAATGAAGTTTATTTGGTTGGCCATTGATTCACTGAAGTGCCGACAGACTGACCATTTTTAGCTGATTTTTCCTAATAACCAGAAATCTCTTTAAGAAAGCAATCCATTATTTGGTTCTATCTGCGTAATGTGTTAAGATCAATAAAACAGGCTTCACTGGCTTTTAAGCGAATGAACATAGAATTTTCGGCATAGAAGGCTTTTCTATCAGTATCCGATTTCGTCGGCAGAGGGTGGAGCGGCCCTCGACTCAGTTGAAAAAAAGGGGTGCAGGCTGGCTTGGTTTTTAGCATGGTCGTCAGTGACTAGCGGGTATTGATACACAAAGGCCAAAATCCCCTGAGCCTTTAAGCTTCACCAAATGAATGAATGAATAAATAATATATTAGATACCTGAAAATAAATACAAGGTCCCAAATTTACTAGGTAGGTGGCGCCAAAGTCAAAATGTTCATTGAAATAAAATAGGCTAGTAAGCTCTACATGTTTGATGGCCTTATTGGCATATCTGATTTTATTTACAAAAATTTAGATATGTCGCAACCTTATAAAAATATCTTAAGTGCCAGTACTTAAGTAGCACAGCTTCAAATATAGCTTCAAATATACATGTACTCAAAAGATTATCCAAAGGTCGTTTTCGTGATAATAGCTAATAGGGTCATAGATAAATTACGTGAGCTTAAAATGAAGGGAGGGAGGAGAGGCCGGGTGGTGTAGTCGAAAAAAGATTCAACCAACGGGTGTGATGAACCGCCATGTTAAGGAGTTGCTTTGCCTTTTGAATGGAGCAATGTGCCCTACCGGAACCGCAGATGACATGTGTTCTATTATTACAACCGAAACTGTACACGAGTATCCTTGTATCGATCAGAAAATATTTTTTTCCCATTTCATTTAATTCAACTGCACTAAAATTTTTATTTTTTATTACAAATAAACAAAATGCGTTCAACTTCAAACAAGTTTAGCTTAAATCTCACTTAATGCAGAGAGGAGCCTAACCAATTGTCACTAAGTCTTATCGAAAGGGGAGAGTCTTGTGTCAAATATTCTTGAAAGAATAAATTTAATTAGATTGGTTGGCAACCTCAAAATGCAGCTAGTTTTATATATATTTCTCAGATTACAACATATAATTTTTAAAAATTCAGACGTGTGGCAACCTTGTAAAAATATTATAAATGGCAACACCTAAGTAGGCGAACTTGCAATGCAACATATTACCTATATTCAAGAATGCATCCAACACTTCAATAAACGAGCTTATATTTTCGACATACAAAGAGAAGTAGTAGCAATAGGCGACAACTCTTGATACACATAGTTACATGGCGCTAAATTTATAAAAAAAAATCTAACTGGCGGCAATCTTGTGTTTTATTTGCATACCTGATTGTATTCCAATCGGTTGAGCCGCTTCCGAGATAGTAGTGGATATGCAAGAACAGCTAGATTAAAGTTAGCATGAGATACTACTAGCTGACAAGATCTATGACGACCAAGAGCTTACTCAATAGGCGCTGTTCTAATAGATGTCTCGCAAAGCAACTAATTCAAAGATTTGAAAATATTTAAACTAGAATGGCTGGTCTGAAAGAGTTAGACAAAGGTCAAGCGTAAAATTAAAGAGAGTAATTGAAAATTGAAGAGAGATTACGGACATGGATACAGCAGTGTGGAGTCATTGCGATTTTACATTTTTGACAAGATTCCCATATGCGTGTTTTCGAAAAAAAGGCAACAAACATCTCGTTTTTGCGAGCACCAAATATGTTTATTTTCTTGTCTATTTAAAGTCTTGGTTTACTTACTCTTCTCTACACATTATCCATACTCATCTTTTACACTAGATGATTACCTAAAATGTACTCCCATTTTAAGTAACGTCCGAACAGAAATTTTCACCTCTAAAACGGCAATATCAAACTATAGTCGAGTTTTCAACTATCGTCATTACTGATTGTCCCACTGATGACGAAGGAATGCCCCATATCGAGCAATTCGTACGTTACGAACTGACGTGACATGAAGGCGGTAACCGTTTCGGAGCTAAAGTTTTATGTTTTGCTACAACTTATGCAATCACCTGGCTATATACCTAAAGCTGCGGCTGTACGATTCTTCGACATTTGGCTTAGGTGTGTGTGCAATTATACAATGCTGACAGTTTTAATTGAATTTTAATTTGCAACAAATTGTTGCTTTTTGCTTCTTGCTATAAAGTTAAATCATTTCACATTTATCTATGTTAGCTTTGCTGCTGGATCAATCGCACTTCTGGCATCCATACAGCAACGTAAGAAGTCGAGGGTTTCTGTGCAGTTAAAACATTTCAGGCACGTTTTTAGCTCGGTGGCCGGTGACAGTTTTAGCCACCAGGTAAAAATTACCAGCCAGATATGATAAGTCCTACGAGACTCCCTTTGAGAACAGCAAGTTAGGTTAAATAGGGCAAATAGACTAAAAATATTCATAGTGTTACCAAAAGAACAGGACGTTAAGGTATGTCTCCTGTTGTATTCCGGCACTTCCTACTTCTATTGTCGCTGGCAGGAGTCTGTAGTCCTACCTTTTTAGGGATACAAACAATTTGGTTAGCCTCATATTATGCGCCTTGAACATGATATCGGAGCCGCTTGATTCCACACCCTTTTCGATCATTTGCGACTTTTGCCAGCTCTTCAACTCTTAGTATCTGGTTGGAACTTCTAATCTACAAGCTGCCCCCTTCAGGCCAACACATCAGTACTTTGGTTTCTAATTATGCCCGTATAAAAATACGAGTATAGATGTAGGTTCCTCCTCGCGGTAATTCTTTTTTAGTTCTTGTGTTGCCATCTTAGACACTGTTAGTTGTTGCCTTTTTCGGGATTCATGCTTTAATAGCCGATTGGTGGTCAATGTAGAAATTAACTCAGCTGCAGCTTAATAGGTCAGGTAAGTATTTCTGCTGCTTTCATAATGGCAACTTCCGGTGTAAAGTGTATTGTCATATCAGCATACAGCCGACCCTACACCTTCCATTAGTTTGGAGCAAACAGTGTGGTATTAAACGTCTTTTTCGCATATGTACGCCAGCATTCCACTTCTATTGTAATTTCAAGACCCCTTTCGATACGCAGAAGAGGGACCATATACTCTGTCCGAACAATTGTGAGTTCGCTATATTTTGACGTACAAACAGCGTTCAAAGCGACTGGAGCCATTAAACCTAGTTGTAACTGTTAAAGTTATATTCTTATCCACTAGGTCTAAGTATGGGTTTAATTACATACATTCTCTCCTGTTCGGCTGTGCGTGCATCAGACGAGGGCTCCATAAGAGAGCATTCGCTCCGGAATCAATGTAAATAAACAAGAAGAAAGTGAGAGGGTGGCACCTCTAGCTAGGGCGGATTCAGGACTTTACACCTACTATTGAATAATGCTAGGGCAGTTGGTTGCTAAGCAGTGTCCATAGCACTCCCCTCTCTTGCTCTTCATTTCACTACTTTCTTTACGTCTTATAAACCCCACTGTGAAGTGACGCAACTTAGCATATAGCTAATCCACTTGTCAGGGCGGGATTTACCTCAATAATTATCATTTTAATACTTTGCTAAAAGGCCCGGCAATGTCCAGGAAAACGCTTTCTGCAAGGTCTTTCCTACAGCAAGTACTTCGTTACGTTTACAGCATGCCAAATGTTTGTTAATAATATGTAGAAGTTTTGGACTGTCTAGAAATAAATTTCTCCTTATTGCATTGGCTCAGCTATTGGAACTATCGTCTCCAGAACTAATTTTCAAGCAAAACTTCGTTTCCATCGCTTGAAGAAGTTTCCTGACGAAGTTTATTTCGCTACCGGTTTTGAACGGCAGTTAAATTTTTTTTGCTGAAACTTAGTATTGGAAAAATCATATTTTGAGCTCCGACCAGTCGCACCACATGAATGGGCCTAACAGTGGAACATCGGCCATAATCAGGTAGTCCTTACAACCGAGCTCAACACAATCGGCCTTTTAGTTACTCGGGAACACACATCGCTGGGTGGATGCAATGATTTTTCAATTTCATTTTTGCAATTCTAAAGTTTTACATAGTTTAAGTAACTTCTGCAAAGCGAAACTTTGAAGAGAAAAATTAGCTAAGCACTCCGTACTTCAAAAAACACTTGTTTAAGCATCAAGCACTGGCAACTTTACGTGCTTGACATATTTTCTCTTCGTCTTTCTACCACCATGAAATTCACGCATATTTTTCTACTTAAGCATGGAAATTCTTTTACAATTTATCAGAATGCTGCTAATACATACAAATGATTTCTAGTTTGAACCTTTGTGAGCCTAAAGCACAACTACAATCTACGCAATCTGAGCTTTTGCAAGTTGATTTTACTCTTGCATGATGTTTGCATTAGCAATTTTCCGTTCTATTCGACTTTTGCACACAATGAAATGCAGAATAAAAAGTTGTTGCATACATTTAGGCGCTACAACAACAACAGCGCACTGCAGCTCAAAAATGCTTGTAATGATGCGCTGATATGCACGTAGTGAAGCGTGTCAAGCTCAACGAAGCGGCACGCAGGGCAGAAAGGTGCGTAATTGAATGAGTACATGTGAGGGTGTTTTCTAGTGTGTGATCAAAAGCGCGAAAACATTGACAGACCCTGCGGGGAATACAGTAACTACCCTGCAAAAAAAGCGATTAGTCTAGGATGAATCTGGGATGAGTCGCAAAGGAGCATGCCACCATTGCCAGTTTTGATCTCTTTGTAGGGGTTAAAGTGATCTCTTTTATTTGAGCATGTCCTATGAAGAGACTAATTGGTCCCTTTCATGCCAAAAAGGGTAGTGTCGGACAATTTCCCTTTATTCCCCTACGGGTACGGTCGGACAAGTTTACTTTCAATAGCTAAAAATAGGCCACAGAAATTTGACTTATACCCGTTATGTCTATAACAGAATAGTTGGAATCAATTGTAGCCCACTGTAAACGAAAAGTGTTGATCCCGGATCACTCTCACACGATTTTTTGCAGGGTAGAGGGACAAATTTATAGTGCAGAAATAGTTGTAAAGTGCCAAATAGCAAATAGTTTCATTTGTCCAATCTGTGGACTAAATAAATAAACTTAAAAAAAAAACAAACTACATTTTTCGTAGTTCAAAAGCGGCAGTTGAGTAACCATCACTAAGCATTGGCCATTGTCCTTTAGAGAAACCCCTTTAGAATAATTTCTCATGTACACCTTAAGATTTATCTATACGATGAAAATTTTTTTTTAGAAAAAAATTAGTGTTTATGGGGCTGTATATGGGAGGTAACAGCTGTATTAAGCCATTAACCACAACCGTTGCTTTAATGAAACGCTTGGTTTAAAATTTTGTAAAAATGAAACACAAGAGTATGTTAAACTTTCCGGGAAAATCTGGCAAAACCCAAGAGAACATGTGCAACCCGGCCCCACAATCGAAGATGATGAGTAGATTGCCTGCTGAACTTTTCAAGCACGACTACGAGGAGCTGAAAAAGCGCATAAATCAGCTACTATGCAAAACAAGGTCGAATTAATTCGTGCCTGAAGATTGGAATCTCAGTGTTCTCTGCCCAATCCACAATAAGGGAGAGACCACAAACAATATTTCGTAAAAGCGTGCAATTAAAAAGTAAAGTCTTCTCGAAGAATATCAAAAATAATACGGCGTTAGTCACTTATCCTAACCTTTGAAAGATTTATGGACAAGGCAATGAAAATTGTAATAAAATGAATTTCGTTTAAGGCAGCATCGTAACCGGATACCTCCACATCACAGTCGTCTCCTCTATCTATAGAGCTATTACAATCAACGACTTAAGTCTAAAAATGGCGGAAAAACTAGGCAGGCCCTGGATTGGAAAAAGAAAGCAACCGCAAGCTAGCATAAACTAGCTAGGAAGTTCACAGATTTTACGGCATGTTGCCCGCAAGTTGGATAAACTAGGCAGGTCCCTTCCAGCCTCCTGCTAGATTTTCCACCTAAGGCGTGACCTGGTAAAAACTAGGGAGGTCCTTTGCAGAGTATACGTTAAATCGCCTGGATGACATACACTCTTAATGCCAGATCCCTGGCAAACCGTATACAGATCTATCTATTGTAGGGAAAATCTAGCCAGGGCCTAGTTTAAGTACAGATTTTCCCATGAAGATGATCCGGCCCAGAAGGTACTCTTATTAGCATACGCCGGTAAAAGTAGTGAAAGAGGAAGACCACCGATCCGATGGAAAGACCAAGCGGAGACCGATTCGCGCAAGTTGACAAAACGAAGAAAGGACTGGCGCGCTATGTTGGACGGCCAAAATCGTTTAGACGGTTAGTGGCCATTGAAAGAAGAAGTTTTTGACTTGCCAATTTTCGAAGGCAATTCGATGATTTTATATATTGATCCCATCTTCTGTTAAAAGTCGCAGGATTAGGAGCAAATCGAACTAAGATTAAAAAATATAAATAGTTTGAAAAGCACTCAAAAACACGCTAAGAAAAATAGAAAGTGAAAATAGTTGTCAAAAAAAGGTATAGATGAAGAATAAAATTAGCAGGAAACAAGTAAGGAAGTTTAAGTTAGGTTGGAACCGAACATTATATAAATAGTAGTGATCTGTTATGACATCCCAATTTTCGCAGGTCTATTTTAATACTTTTTAGTTCGTATTATAAAGCCAGCTGATTGTTTTCAATAAAAACAATTCTGTTATGAGTTCTGAGTGGTAAACTAATTTATTTGTATATAAAAAGGCTCCCTACCAACTGCTGCTTACAACATTTTTTAAAAATTTCAATACATGCATATGTTTGAAAACTTGGCTAAACCGACTCAGTTCTAATAATTTCAGTATACTTATTGATGGGCTCATCTCTTCTTCTTCTCATACTTACAAACATTTCCCTATTGCAGTGGGGTACTAACTACTTGACCTTGCTTGTGGGTCTTCCGATTTTCTCAATTTTTGGAAGGAGTATACTAGATATTATTGAGAAGCGGCTAACCAATGTTCATTGCAATATCTAATTAAAATTACAAGCAATCGCATTTGAAAATAGCTAAATTTTTATGCTGAAAAGTGGGCGGCGCCACGCCTACTTCCCCAAAATCCACAACCTTTTTTCGGTCGAGTTTTTCTTAAAAAGCTTATTAAGTGTGCAAAATCTTGTTGATATAGCTTGCAGAATTTTTCCGAACTATGTTAAAAACTGAGCGTGGTCGTGGACCGATTTCGCCCATTTTTCCAAAAAACCATTACCTTTACATATTCAACATTTTCGAATAATATCGTTTCAATAAATCAATTTTTACCGGAGTTATGGCATAAAAAGTTTTGTGGAGTAATTCACCATAAAAGGGGCAGGGCCATGCCCATTTTCGAAAATTTTAAGTTCCGATTTCGCCCCTTTCTTCCCAAAACATTCCTTATATTAGTATAAATACGTGTGCTGAATTTCGTTTCAACACCTTGAACCGTTTTTGATTTATGCTTAATATTATTTCTAAGTTTGACTTAATCAAAAGTGGGCGGTGCCAAGCCCATTTTCAAAAATTTCTTTGAGACATTGGTTTTCTGCCTACACATCAAACTTTATCCTTATAAGTGTATTATGTACTGAATAATCACGGTTTCTGTATTTTCGAAAATATTCTATATATAAAAAGTGAGCGTGGCTATCAGCCGATTTCGCCCATTTGAAATAGCGCTCGGGGAAGATCAAAATTTACTCAACTTATCATGTTAACAGACGGACGGACGGATGGACGGACATGGCTTAATCAATTTCTTTTTTCCTCCTGACCATTTTGATATATCAATCAATCAAGTCAATATCTATCCCGATCCGTTTATGCCGTTACATACTACCGTTAGGCGAATACTAGGTATAAAAATATAAACAGTTTGAAAAAGACTCAAAAATACGCTAACAAAACCAAAATGTGAAAAATAACTTCTCAATATGTAAATAAATGAATAGACGAAGAATAAAATTATAAGGAAAAACGTGGGATGCTCTGTATATCAGTTCTTAAAAACCACACCCGAAATTTTGCAAAAAAATACAAATTTTTTTATTAATATGTTCCTATGTTAACAATTTTTCTATACTTTTTAGTTAAATGTATCAACATGGCATGCCATTATTCAAAATTATAATTTTTTTTTAGTTAGGGAACTTTATGTCTATATACATATATGTATTTAATAAAATGTTTTAAGACTTACTCGTATATTCCTTTGAGTTTCAATCGTTCTAAGGGTGTAAATCTGCTGCTCTGCATAAAAAATCCCTTTAAGTTTTACATATAAAGATAATTACTATCAACTTATCGTGAAATTTTATGATTTTGTGCTGGTACGAAACTATCGAAAACGTATTAGCTACCAACTTTATGCTTATTTATGGAGTGTTTCGGGGTAATAGCAATATGAGGTAAAATCGTGCTAGAGTCCCTATGTAGTTTTTTGGAATGGTTCGTAACTAAAGAAATAGTAACAACAAATTGGCTATAGCTAAACTAAAGCATATATAACTAGGCCGGAACTATAGAAAAAGACCTAGGACATCGCCATGTTAAATTCGCCAGTTGGTTGCAGGTTAAGAACTAGAAAATATCCCTACAGGGGGTTCGGAGTTGCGTGGAAGAGTCTGTTAGTTGCATGAATGCATGAATGTTAAAAGTTCAATTTTATACGCTTAGTTATGCAGTCGTGATATCGTTTGAAAAATGATTTCGATTGTGATGGGATGTTGAGTGGTGATGGAAAATGCATCAATTCCTATGTTCCTTTGAAGTGTGTGCGTATGTATGCAGGTAGATACAAATTTCAAGTTTAGTATGATAAACGAGTATTCTTGTACTGCTGCATTGCGCACGAATAATTTCACTTTTACTGTTAGTACGTATGCGTGTGCGGGTGTCAGTGTGTTATTGGCATGCGCTTGTACTACAACCATAAATGGAGCGTAATCATAATTGTTTGCTGATGTAGATTTCGCACATTGTTATTGGAATGTAAATGTTTGCATGTATAGGCTTTCTTCAGAATTTAGCTTGCAGTGAAATATACTACAAAATTTTACAGCAAGAGCAATTGGAATAGCGTCTATTGTATTTCAAAAAGCATTAATTGGATACTGGAATTTTTTATTAATTCAAACTCTACATATGCAGGCTTTATTTAGCCACGCCCTTTTCCCAAAATTTTGTATCATTCCTAAGCCGAGCAAATCAGCGCACTTGACAACAGTAGCTTATTTAGATGTCTCAGATATATAATTTTTTGGAAATGTTCGATGTTGTTTCGAAAACAATCGCGTTATATAAATATTAAACCACTATCAGACCCGGCAGATGTTGTCCTGCCTTAGATTTGGCTTGCATACATTTAACAAATTGTACTCTTTTCTCTCCCCACTTTTCGCTTCTTCTACATTATCCTTATCTCCTCCTTTTTCTTTAAATTTTTGCTCTTCTTTACCCTCTTAATTTTCCTCTAACACCACCTCTCTATCTCAAATTTATATTCCTACTCCCCTTCTTCTCCCATTTCCTGTGCGGGTACTGATATGCACAGATATATCGAATTTCCTTTTATTTCATCCTGGTACTGCTTTCTGTTTCCAAGGTTTTTTGATATGTAGAGCACATATCTGTGTATAAAATATCATTAACTTGAACCAAATTTATTCCTAGCTTTGCCGAATTTACTCTTAATAGCCTGGAGGCTTTGCCGAAAACTAAATATGGCCTGTGTCGTTTCACAGAGATCGAAAATTGAACATGGCACCTCCCACTTTTCCAAAACTTTGTAAATCTTGACTAAATTTGGCGTACCCACCGAACTTCTGAACCTATCGTGAAAGTTGCATAGAACGACTATAAATTTGGGTACATTAATGAAGCACAAACAAAAGACAAAATATGTGGGTATGACGCAGCCCCCTTTTCCAAAATAATGTAAAACTTGACTAAAGGACACACATATAAAAATATAATTATTATAGACCAAATACGTTGAGAGTTATGACGAGTTGAAATTGTATATGGCCTGGGGGCGTGGCACCGCCCAATTTTCCGAAACTATATATAGCCTTTGCTTTAACCTGTGATCCCAAGAATATACTGTCCATGAAGGACACACAGACACAGACATGCATTCCTTTTTATTTATAAGACATAAGTGCCAGTACAGAACCTTGAGGAAGTCCAACAGGTACCTCTCTTCCTCTTTCTGATAGAGATGAACCAGTTACAGTTGTTTGATATCAGTCTTGTAACCATTTTAAGTGACCCAGTAACACCTGCATTATACCTTTTTTAGTAACAACTTATGATCTGTCGTCTTAAAGGCCCGTTTTGGTCTAAGAAAACGGCTATTAATGTTTGTTCTTGTTCAAGTCTTTTTTCAATCAACTTCAACCTGGTTCAGAGCACTTTCATAGGCATTTTTTTCGGATAGCAGATTGTTGCGGTATAATGATTTTATTTTCTCATAGGTTTTTCACGAGCTTGTTTGTACGTAACGTTTTAATAATGAGTTCGTCGCATTGTAACATATTAATTGGTCTGTTCGCATCAGTTCTTATGGTATTTTTAACCTTCTCTATTGGCACAACTATAGATGTTTTCCGTGAGTTAAGAACTATTCCCCCTATTCAGACTTTCGTTTAAAATTTGTAGGATTTATAGAAATATCCCGTACAAATTATGGAGTCTTTTGTGACTCCTTCATACATACGAGTATATACATATAAAGGTCAACAGGCCTTAATAGCTGTTTGTTTAACCGTCTAAACGATTTTTACCTTTCAACAAAGCGCGCCACCTGACTCTATCCTTTCCCAGTTGACCCTTCCATAGGTGGGTTCCCACAAGAATACCTTCCGGTCCGGAGCATCTTCTTCCATTCGCATTGCATGGCCAAGCCGATGTAGCCGGCTTCTTCGGTAAACACCATAAATTTCCTTTTTCTCGGATACTCCAAGGGCCGACTCGTCTGCGGCTGTCATCGTCCATTCTTCTACTCCATATAGCAGAACGGGTATTATGAGCGACTTGTAAAGTAAAGTTCTTGTTCGTCGAGAGAGTAATTTGCTTCTCAAGTGCCTACTCAGTCGAAAGTAACATTATTGTTGTTGTTAATGCTGGTTACGAGGTAAATAAAGTCCTTTACTATTTCAAACTTATGGCTGCCAACAGTGGTGTGTGTGCCCAGGCGCAAATGCACCGACTCTTTGTATAATGACAGAAGGTACTTCGTTTTGCCCCCGTCCACCTCCAAAACCACTTTTTTCTCCAATTTGGAGCTGTAAAGCCTTCAGAAAACAGTTTTTTCCCTCCAGTTTCGTTTTGATACTGAGAGTTCCATTTGACTCAGCATTATTTTTTTTCACGAAATCTTTTAATATCCATAAGAAAATATCTCACCAAGTTTCAAGTTTTAATATTTTAAAATGAGGGAGAAATGGCCATAATCCTCTTATCTGAACGATCGGTTGTATGGGATATATATGCTATAGTGACCCGATTATACCGGATCCGACAAATGTCTAATATAATACAAAAATACATCCGTGTGCCACATTTCATCGAGATTTCTCAAAAATTGAGGGACTAGTTTGCGTTCAAACAGATGGCCGGACGGACGGACAGACGGTCGGACAGACGGACATGGCTGTATCAACTCAGTTCATCGTCCTGATCAATTTGGTATACTTAATGGTGGGTCCATCTCTTATATTTCTAAACGTTACAAACATCGGACCAAAGAAAACAATACTTACATGTGGAGATTTTCTTGTATTTAAACTAAAACTCATGAGCTTGGTCTTATTGCTAGCAACGAGCTTATGTTTAGCTAGTTATCAAATCAAAAGTATTCGAAGTACCATAGGCCATCGCAAGATCATCTGCAAATGCAGTGACTTTCCCCAAGAAGGGCATCTCAAAAATTGAATTGGCGTAAGTTAGAAATGAAATGGGTACGAGTACGAAGCCCCTACTTTAATTGGATTAGATTTCTCGAGCCACCGCAAACTTTGGCGCGCTGTACCCTTTCAGAAAGGGATGATTGAAACCACATATGTATGAATCCTAGAAAGCCGGCATAATATAATTTACTACGCAAACAACATGATCCATTGTGTCGAAAGCTTTGGTGATAACTACGAAAAGACCAGCGTAATTATTTTTACTGTCCAACTCTTGATAAATTGGCAGAATTCAACGAGAGCATCTTCGCTTGAGCGGTTTGCTCTAAATCCAAACTGTCTTAGACTAAATAAGTTTCTGCTCTCTAGAAATTGCAAAATTCAATTTTTGAGAGCTTTCTCAAAAACCCCAGAGATAGAGGATAGTAGTGAAATTGGCCTATAGTGGTTTTAGCTTCCCTCTTGCCCGTTTTGAACAAGGAGATAATTGCACATTCTAAGTAATCGGGGAAAGTTCCTGTATAAACACTTGTATTGAATAGATGCTTTAGAACGTCCAGCAATTAAAGGCTACTTTTTTGAGGTGTTTATTGGAAATACCATCACATCCACTAGAACCACAGTTGCTAAGATTTTTTATTATTGACAGGAGCTCAGAGCTTGGGAAGGATTCAAACATAAAACTGTACCTAGAACTAGCTTCGTAACGTTATACAATTGCAGGACGAAATATTACATTGACCAACAACAATCGTTAAATAGTATAACAGAAACAACAGAGCTTGTCTTTCTTTGTTTAGCCTAACATTGTGCTTTAAATTTATTAGAATGTGGCGGTCAAATCTACCTAAATATACATATAAACACACTCCTTTAAACTAAGTTTGCATTTCATAAATATTTTTTTAAAAATCACTCTTCAATTTTAGCTACCCACACGGTTTTCTAATGCAATAATAAATTTGCCTTTTCATCATGTAACAGCTTGCTCCCACACTTGTGGCAATTATTAGAAATCACACTATACTATATAGGGAAAATAACATAACGAAACACATCAACAGTAACAACTCGGCGTCACTTATATATACTATGTATACATATCAGGGATGGGCGGTATCAGAAAATTTAACAACTCAGTGACGATAAAATTCAAAATTCATGTTTACTCTTTTCATGAGAAATCTTGAGTTGGAGTACTTCGTGATACAAAACTTACAGTCTAACCTTAAGATTTAAGTTGTTGATATTCCGGGGCCAAATATATTTTGGATATTGGATATTCTTTAAACTAGTTATAATAAAAGGCGGCCGCCGTGGTGTGAAGGTAGTGTTGCCGGCCTACCACACCGAAGGTCCATGGTTCGAGCCCTGGTACAGGTAACATCAAAAGTGATTTGAAAAAAGTTTTTCAAAACGGGGTCGCCCCTCGGCAGTGGTTTGGCAAACTTTCCGAGTGTATTTCTGCCATGACAGGCTTCTCAGCAAAAAATTCGTCTCCTTTGTAGATGCCGTTCGGAGTCGGCAAAAAACTGTAGGTCCCACCAATTTGTAGGGAAAATTCAAATCGGCACACCACAAATTGGAAGAGAAGCTTGGCGCAAAAATCTCTTAGGAGGTTTATTATGATATACCTGTTGTATATCGCGCCATAGAGAGAGAGAGCGTTATAATAATAATAATTATGTATTTGTTAATTTATATTTTTTTTTAAGGTTTTTTAAGAAATTTTTGGAATTCTAACAAATTTTTCCATAAGTCCTAAGTGAACCTAAAAGACTTACCATGCGGTTTGTAGTTTAATTCCATAATTTTTAATTAATTTATTATTTTCTTTATTAATTTTTAAAACTTTTTATTTGACTATAAAAGAATAATTTAGAGATAACCGTCATAGCTTCTCTTACAGATCCGTTTCGGCAGCTCCCAAATTTCTTCATCAGAGAAATTTTGACATGTTCAGTTAACCATTAGGCTATCAAAACGAGAGTTTGTTTATTAGCTAAAATGTTCTTTTGGCGGCCGCCGTGGTGTGGCGGTTGTGTTGCTGGCCTACCACACCGAAGGTTCAAGTTTCGAGTCCTGGGACAAAAGTAGTTTGAAAAAGATTTTTCAAAGTGGGGTCGGCAGTGGTTTGACAAACTCTTCGAGAGTATTTCAAAGCGACACACCACAAATTGGTACAGAAGCTCGGTCTTAATCTCCTCGAATTTATACCGCTGCATATATATATATATATTTATTTTTTTTTTTTTGACAGGCATGCCAATCAACCTAAACGTTAGTTGATTTTTGTTGGAACGATTTTCCGTCATCCCTTGTCAAGTTTGGTTTTGTGACAAACCGGTTTCGGCGTTCTGCCATTTTCAATGCCTAGTTTCGTTCTGGTCTGTGTCTATCCGCTGCGTTGTTTTTATAGTCCGTGGGTGCTGTGGCAGGTAATGTCAATCTATGTGTTCGTGGTAGGTAACGTTAATATGCGTGTGTGTGTGCGCGGTTATTCTGTGTTGTTATCTGTCCCAAGGGTTGTTTTTGTAGGTATGTAGACATACCGCTTGTTAGCTAAGCGGTAGGTTGAGGTAGATAGAAATCGGTGATTTTTGCAGTTTGGTTCATATTTCGTTTTTGCTTGTTCATTGTTACGTGTTTCGTTGCTGTACCTGCTGGCTTGTGCTGTTTTTTGTAAACTAATTTTAAGGGTTCAAATATTTCGTCAGAGATAGTGTTGGTTTGTTCGTTTATGATCCTGCCGTCAAATGTTTTTAACTTGTATATCTCCATGTTCTCAAGTACATTAAGCCGCCGGCCTTTTCCTTGTACGTGAAGTATTCGAGCCGTTGTTTTTATGTTAGCTGGGGTGCAGTTGTTCTCGAACATGTGGTTCGCGAAATTAGATTCTGGTATTATGGTGGGTTTTCGTGTTTTTTTGTTGTAGTCCCTGATATGCTCTCGGAATCGTGTGCTTATTTTTCTTCCTGTTTGTCCTATGTAGCTGTATTGACATTCACAAGTAAGCCTATACACTCCGTGTCTGTTGAATGGGTCATCAGAATTAGTGTCGGTTCTTAGTTTTTGTCCGACGTTGTTAGATGTTCTGAATGCTGTGTTGATGTTATATCTCGGACAAAAACTAAGAACCGACACTAATTCTGATGACCCATTCAACAGACACGGAGTGTATAGGCTTACTTGTGAATGTCAATACAGCTACATAGGACAAACAGGAAGAAAAATAAGCACACGATTCCGAGAGCATATCAGGGACTACAACAAAAAAACACGAAAACCCACCATAATACCAGAATCTAATTTCGCGAACCACATGTTCGAGAACAACTGCACCCCAGCTAACATAAAAACAACGGCTCGAATACTTCACGTACAAGGAAAAGGCCGGCGGCTTAATGTACTTGAGAACATGGAGATATACAAGTTAAAAACATTTGACGGCAGGATCATAAACGAACAAACCAACACTATCTCTGACGAAATATTTGAACCCTTAAAATTAGTTTACAAAAAACAGCACAAGCCAGCAGGTACAGCAACGAAACACGTAACAATGAACAAGCAAAAACGAAATATGAACCAAACTGCAAAAATCACCGATTTCTATCTACCTCAACCTACCGCTTAGCTAACAAGCGGTATGTCTACATACCTACAAAAACAACCCTTGGGACAGATAACAACACAGAATAACCGCGCACACACACACGCATATTAACGTTACCTACCACGAACACATAGATTGACATTACCTGCCACAGCACCCACGGACTATAAAAACAACGCAGCGGATAGACACAGACCAGAACGAAACTAGGCATTGAAAATGGCAGAACGCCGAAACCGGTTTGTCACAAAACCAAACTTGACAAGGGATGACGGAAAATCGTTCCAACAAAAATCAGCTTACTACCCTGTCGGAAGATCAACACAACAAAATAAATCACTAAACGTTAGTCTCATTTTGATTAATTATAACTTTTATTAATTTCATTTTACAAAAAAAAATCAGCTATCACAACCTTATTAATTTCAATGTATAGCCATTTTCGCTTTTAACAAACTCACTACTATTTGGGTTTAATCAGCTTAGCAAAAACCTCCTCTTTTTATATTTCTTGATTTATATGTTAATTTTTTTGTTTAATCTTTTTTTCGAGTTAACAGTCATTACTGGGGATCTGCTCAAACTCTGATTAATCAACAATTCAGATAAATCAAAAAAACGAGTTATTAAAAAATTATTTGTCTAATCAATAAATCACACACCCTAGGCTAAATATATGTTCTTATATAAAATGAAAATTTGGGTATAAAAATCGAAAAATTTTGCTATTTAAAACTTTCGACTGATTTGACATTTTAAAGATTCAATATAAAGTTTAGGTTTGCTTTAAACGCTGCACCGTATCAACACCTGCTCTCAGCTAAAATACTTTAATAAAGCACAGAGAAGTAGAACTGAACTTCCCACTCAAATCTTATACACATAATCGCACAATCGAGACTTACCTTGTTCCATATAATTCCAGCCAAGACTCCACTCTATCCATGCCTCAAATATAGAGCTTTTCAAACTATTCCTATTTCAGTTGCTTAGTATAGCAAAATGATATGATATTACCCATTTCATCTCGTGTTAGTAATCTTCTACTTTACCTAATCTTAAGTGGCATCTTTTATTATCCAAACATCATTTCCATATCCGGACCAGGACTATACTCATCAATAAATAATAAAAATAGCAAGTTATTCCTCACTAGAATTTCTGGCATAACGAGAAAAAATCTATCCATCATATAAAAAGTAGAAACTACGACACACTTTGTTTTTGTTTAAAAAATATTTTATTGAATATAGCCCACCCCTGGTATAAGAGTATATATCCCACCCCGATACATATGCTACGCCGTACCCATTTATAGCGATTTATGTATTTACTTTTTTGGAAAATATTTCGAAAAGCTCAAAAAGTAGCCAAAACAAAAATAATAAATAGCATAACATATTCAATAAAATGTTTGTACACACGCATAAATACATAAATGCAACAACAACAAAAACTGCAGCAATACTCGTATAGTAAAATGTTGAAGAGGAACAGCACGTTTTGAGTGTATGAAAGCGCGGCATTTCATATTTTACAGTTATGCTGCGTTGCTTTGGCCATTTATCAAAATCGCCCTTGCCATGAATTCAGCGCGTGTTGTCCGATGCTTTCAATTTTTCAAATGTACAAATACATATAAAGATATACATATATAGGTATACATATATAGATATATATATTAGGCTGCCTGATTAACTTTGGTCAGATATTTGTATCAGCAGAAAAGGCTGAGTATGATCAGTACGACAAGCTCAGTCCCTCAACTTTTGAGATATCTAAATAAAACCGACAGAACTGGATTTTTCATATTTGATTTATCGTAACCGGTATTGAAGCAGGGTACAAAATACCTTTTTCTAGTCAAATATTAGACGTGTGAATGAAAGTTTTTTCAAAAACACCATATTCCACCTAAAAATGTACTTAATCTGAAACTAAATAGCTGACAAAGTTTTTTATCCTCACTTTTTGTCACAATCAAAAATTTCCGCCAATGTTTTACGCATATGAGTATAAAAAAAGGAATTTGAAGATTATACCAAGTGCACGGAAGATGTGTGGCCAGTGCCTTGATGCTAACGGTATGCATCGGAAAAAGTTTAACGACGAGTTACAATAATTTTACTAAGACATTAGTACGTTAGTAAAAAACAATATCCCATATGATCCCGCCTTTGATAATAGAGGAAGTTGTAATAACAAACTGAGTTTTGAAAAACAAGTGGTGAATGACTTGGCTTTTTCCGGAGGAGGAAAAGAGTGACAGAAAAGCGTGAGTGAGAAGATCTTGAGATCTAGCCAACAAGAATAGTGTCCGAAAATTCTATCAAAAATACTCCGAATGACTGATAGTTTCAAACTCGGGGCGAGCTCTTCTAAAAGTGAGAACAGCGACCTGGTAACCGATGTTCAGAGAGTAATAAGAATATGGAGGGTGTACTTCCCTGCCCTATTAAATGGAGGAATCGAGCAATAACCTAGTGAAGATGTCGAACTAGACCCAAAAATCTAGGATTATAGAACTGATGTTGACCCACCCGACTATAACTAAGTATTCTATCCCCAATTCAAAAGAAAAGAGATCCAAACTGCATGAGGTTGCATTGTGCGAAAGACTGAAACCCACAGAAGGAAACTGATTGGACCTGTTAAATCGACCAGATTTTCACTAAGCGCAAAATCTTGGAAAAACCCGTGAGCAAGGAGTTGACACTCATCACCTTTTGTTGTGTTGAAAGCCGATGAAAAAACTCAACAGTCAAATTTTCTAAATGTTTACAAAATATGTAGAGTTAGCAGCTTTCCACAATATTTTGAAATTATACCATCAAGTTATTCAAGCTTTTCCAGAAGTATGAAAAAGCCGTTATGAGTGAAAAGAAGGTTTTGGGTAGTGTTGTCGAATTAACAGTCCTTGGCCGGATTTGAACCCGGTACGCTTCGGTACTCCCTTGCGGTACTGCCCGACTGTCGTGGTAGCGATTTATGACCAGTGAAACCTTCTAGGTCTTGTCACCCCCCCTTCCGCAAGGTCATGTAACCCCTCCTCGCAGCTTTTAGCTTCAGAACAACGACATATTTCTTTACAAGAATCAACACTTTTATGCGAAGCTGTATGAGTACACCATATCCTGTGTAAATAATATTCTACCGTAGAGCAGACAATAATACAATTTCTTTTATGGTAATGCAGCCTAATGTAAAGAATTACGTGTGTATGTACACATGTGGAAACCGGAACCATTATTCGGGAGTAGATCAGTAGCACATACATAATATAAATAACACTTTCGTTATACATAACTATGTTTGTTACGAGTATACGATATAACGAGTGGTTCAATTTTGTTGTTACTCTTTTATGAGTGACATATTCGACAAAGAAATTTGGCCTTTATACACTTCAAAGTGCATACCCCCAGAAGCAAAAGCCATAATGGTTTTGTCTTTTAAAGTATTTCGATTAAGCGGAAGAATTTATTACTGTGCCATCTAGAGCTGGTTCTGACAAAGAAAGCTTTTTGCTTGTTGTTGACCGGGGCTTGTTGCATAGAGTCTTGGTTCTCAATGCATATCTGTAAGGCAGATTACTATGTCATCTTATTGCCCTTGCGTATCAAATCCATGAGATTTCAGTAGGTGAAGACGATCATACATGGCTCGGGTCCACAGAAGGTGAAGGGTACACTCCCTTCAGGAGAGCCCCTGGCGACCACAATTAAGTTCGTTGTTCCCCTTAGCTCCAAGCTGACTTTTTTCTCTCTAGCGTGGACAGAAACAATCGAATTATTCTTATTACTATTATTTTAGCAGTACCTCGACTTGCTTAGTCGGCGCATTCATTCATGGAATAAGACGTGATGGACCAAATAGGGTTATACTGCTGCTGACAGTCACCTAACAGATATAAATCCATCACCAGCGCTATTTCTGTAGTAGTGGTTTGGTTAAACCCGGGTATCCGAGTAAATGTGGATGCTACTCACCTCTTACGACAGGCATACTTAAGCATATTCCAACCCACTAACCCGCAGGGGTACCCTGAAGTGATCATTGAGCTCACCTCCTTACAAGTCACACCTTGTTCAACAATTTTATATTTTGTGCTAGAGAAAGCCATTTTACATATCTTATATATAAATAGACGAGATGAAAAAATGTGGAACCGTTTTCTGCTTAACTATAATTCTAAGGTATACAAATTATATATGTATAGATAGGAAATTTCGAGGTGTACTTTTATCCGTAAATAAAAAAAATTTTAAAAATCATTTTAATATAAAAAATTTTACATGAAAGTCACACCACTACACATGCACTTATTCATACTATAGACGCGCTGTGTGTGTGTGTACTTGCTTTTTGTGTACTATGCTGAATCGTGAGCTTGGCTGAGGAGTTGCTTTGTAGGAAAAAATTAAACAACAATAAACATGAAACAAAAATACATAGCTGATCATGCATCAAGTGTTTATAAATACAAAACAAAATAAGCATGCTAATTTATTGTTGGTAAAAATACTCAAAGTAGGGGTTAGTATTGTTTTTTTACTCTATATTGAGAATGAGTGAAGCGAAATCATTTCCAAGAGAATAACGGCGCACGAATGTAGTCTTTGTTTTTGGTTTTGTATGTTTTCTGGATATTCGAAAAATTACGGTATTTTTGTTGGTATTTTTTGACAACTTTATACTGTTAGCACCAAAAGGGGGTTTTGGCGTTCTTTCACTTTAGATTAACTTATTTAATTAGTTTACCGATACGTGTGCCAAAGTGAAAACCTCTTTTATCTTTCCGTAAATAGTACATTAAATAAAACGTGGATTTACATACTTAAGTCTTATTAGTAAAAATTAATTTAAAAAAACTGTCATAATTTTGTTTACAGAAGGTAAGTAAAATATTTCTTAATTAAGATGTTAAAATTTGTGATTTGAATTATTTTATTGGAATTAACTCCAAATATTCTTTGCTTTCCTGTCCTTCCCTTTCTTTTCCTTTCCTTTCCTTTCCTTCTCTTTCTTTTCTTTCCTTTGCTTTCCTCTCCTTTCCTTTCCTTTCCTTTCCTTTCCGTTCCTTTCATTTCCTTTCCTTTCCTTTCCTTTCTTTTCTTTCCTTTGCTTTCCTTTCTTTTCCATTCTGTTCTTTTATTTTCGTTTCCTTTGTTTTCTTTCCTTTTCTTTCCTTTCCATTCCTTTCCCTTCCTTTCCTTTTCTTTCCTTTTCTTTACCTTGCTTTCTTTTCCTTTCATTTCCTTTCCTTTACTTTGCTTTCCTTTGATTTCCTTTCCGTTCCTTTCATTTCCTTTCCTTTCCATTCCTCTACTTTTTTTTTCTTTCATTTCTTTTATTTTCATTTCCCTTCCATTAATTTTCCTTCCTTTCCTTTTTTTCCTTTTCCTTCCATTCCTCTACTTTTCTTTTATTTCATTTCTTTTATTTTCATTCCCCTTCCATTGATTTTCCTTCCTTTCCTTTCCTTTCCTTTCCTTTCCTTTCCTTTCCATTCCTCTACTTTTCTTTTCTTTCATTTCTTTTATTTTCATTTCCCTTCCATTGATTTTCCTTCCTTTCCTTTCCTTTCCATTCCTCTACTTGTCTTTTCTTTCCATTATTTTATTTTCATTTCCCTTCCATTGATTTTCCTTCCTTTCCTTTCCTTTCCTTTCCTTTCCTTTCCTTTCCTTTCCTTTCCATTCCTTTCCTTTCCATTCCTCTACTTTTCTTTTCTTTCATTTCTTTTATTTTCATTTCCCTTCCATTGATTTTCCCTCCTTTCGTTTCCTTCTTTTCTTTCCTTTCCTTTCCTTACCTTTCCTTTTCCTACCTTTTGTTTACGAGAAGCAGATTGATTAAATCATACCCTTCCTGCCAGAGCAATATAAAATTTGCCTATTTTGAGCTTACTTATTCATTATATTACCCAGCGAATGTTATTATATTAAAATTACAATCTATAATATAAATGCGCAAGTTGAGGGAAGTTGTCCCACTTTATGGCCAAACTATACATTTAAGGTATTAACAATTACATATGTATGGATAGGTACTGCCAAACTGCAGTACCGTCAATCAAAAACACTTTAAAAAAATGTATTATAATATAGAAAAATATGTTTAAAAATTACACCAACACAAATGTCAAACATGTATTCACACTATAGAGCCGCAGTTGTGTAAGTAGACATGTCATGCATGTATTGCATTACTCGTGTGATCGGCTCTCACATTGAGTGCGAAGAGTTGGTAGTGAACCAATGAAAAACACGTATTCACACTATAGAGCCGTTGTTGGGTGAGTAAACGTTGTTGTTTTTGTTACTTTGTTGTGATGGTCCTTAAAAGTACACCTGCTGCCCCTCTCGCATAGGTCCTCCATGGAATATTTAGATGCAAAGGAATGCAGTACTCCGAAATGGAGTAGGTGATCCAATCCTAGGACATTGCCATGTAAATTGGACCATCTCTTTTATATGAAGGAGGATAAGTGTTGGAGTACTCTGATACTCCTACGGATTGTTTCCGTTTTTTCAGGGATTAAGCAAGCAAACACTTGAGCGCATATGTAAACTTCATTGATGATAAAAAACAAGAAGACAAAATAATTGATTATTCATAAAGAGTATTCAACACCGTAGTTTTATTTTTGTATTTTTTGTGGTTAGGTTTTTGTGAATTGAAATAAAGTAAAATACAATAAGGAAAGGAGAGGAAAAGAAAGGAAGGGAAGGGATAAGCAAGAAAAGGAAACAATAAAATAGAAAACAACAAAAAAATTTTTAAAATTGACTCCAGAGAGAAGAGGAAATCAAAGAAAACGAAAATATACCAAAGGAAAGGAGCAGCAGTGAAAGGAAGGGTAAGAAGGCGAATGAAATTAGTAGAAAGTAATTCAAATGAAATAAAGTTGTGTGGTTGAATTTCAACCACTGGGCGATCGCTAGTACTAATAATTGTGTCTCCGAAACACGTCAAGATATGGAACTAATTCACATCGCTTATTGCAGTACTCATTAGCACCTTTCCTTTGAGACCCATATTGTAGTAACATATTTTTAATCACCCTGGTCCACATATGGGTCGATAAATCCGAAACCAGTAGAGCTATCGGTGTAAGGGATAACTTTGCAAATAACTTTGAAAATTGCATTCAAAAGTTCTAAAAACTGTGATTAGGATTCTCTCTCTCTATGGCGCGATATACAACAGGTATATCATCATAAACCTCCTAAAAGATTTTTGCGCCAAGCTTCTCTTCCAATTTGTGGTGTGCCGATTTGAATTTTCCCTACAAATTGGTGGGACCTACAGTTTTATGCCGACTCCGAACGGCATATACAAAGGAGACGAATTTTTGCTGAGAAGCCTGTCATGGCAGAAATACACTCGGAGAGTTTGCCAAACCACTGCCGAGGGGCGACCCCGTTTTGAAAAACTTTTTTCAAATCACTTTTGATGTTACCTGTACCAGGGCTCGAACCATGGACCTTCGGTGTGGTAGGCCGGCAACACTACCTTCACACCACGGCGGCCGCCAAGGATTAGGATTATATTGGCTTAATAATGATGCCTCCTATCAATTTTTTCGACATATCTGCAATGTAACCTGTGCCAATTTTATTATATGTAGTGATGATTAAATAGCAACGAGTAGATTAAATTTTTTAGAGAAAACTAACAACCACGTACAGCGGTGATACAACGATACATCTCATCAAAGGGTTTTCGCTTTGTTATTCTCTATGCCTTGAGTATTCTGGTCTGAATAATTAAAAAATCGATTCTTCTTCTTCAAATGGTCATCTAACCGCCTGGGCGATTTTGAAAAATCGATTAGTCCCATTTTAACATACATTTTCTTCACTTCGAAGTATTGTACAATATTTGAATTCAGCAATGTATCTGTTTATAAAGGAAATGGTGGTGGCAACTGAAAGCGAAAATGGAAGAAAAATCTCAAATGATTAATTTTTCATTTTATGTTGATTTTAACTTATGGACTCTTCACATTACTCCATAACAAAAAGCAAAAGCGACATATTGTTACATTTCTTTATGATGAGCTAAGTTTTTATTCGAGCATACTTATAAGAACACGTATTTGAAAAGGAAGGAGCAAAAGCTTCCGAAAGCCGAATTAATATGAACAACAAAAAAGCTACCAAAATTACTAAAACAAGTCATTTCGGTAATTTTCTATTGAACAAAATTATTCGAATATTTCGATTAACACTCAAAAATTATTGAATATTATCGCTTAGTCATGGTCGCTCACGCATATAGTCTCCCTTCTATTACTATGCAATAAACATATTCAGTGTCCGATTCGAGCGCATGTCGGAGAAATTTGACCCCAAAAGTGAAGTTCTGCAAGTGTAGAACGGGCGACTACTCGTGTGAAATTTTTTTGTGAGCTGCGGTCAGTACTGAGCTGTTGTAAGTATATTTTTTTAATAAGATATACAATCTATCCGAAGGTTTGTAGTAACTAAAGCAATTAATTTGATCCAGAATAATGTTTTCACGGCGTGAAGAAGAAAGTATTTGTAGATGGATAGAAGAAGAAGGCGTTGATGTAGGAGATATAGTGGAGAACTCGTGGCCCCATGTATAAAGGGTAGATTATTTCTGGAAAGCATTCCAAAATCTTTAAAACTAAAAGGAACAAATCCTTGGGTCTAAACTATACGTCCGACTTTAATCCGGATCCAGCACAATCCAAAAAACACCGGAGTGTTTGGAAAATATTCCTTCTTTGGCGAAACGCGCAACAAGTTAACCAGGAAGCAATGTTACACATGTAACAAATGGATTTGTCCTAATCAGCAGGTTCTTCTATGTCCAGACTGTCAACTGCCTAACTGGTTAGTAAACATTCTGGTTCATTAACTACAATTTCGTGGTCGTATTCATACCAGCTTGGGCGACTGCAACGTTTCTGCTATCAAAATTGGGTGTATACATTAATGTTAAGGCAAATAATACATTTTTCAAAAAAATTTTCAAAATGGGCATGGCACCACCTACTTTTGATTAAGACAAGTTTATAACAAGCAAGGACGGCGCTGTCTTCTGTGCCGAAGGCTTTATACGAGGTGTGTTCAAAAAGTATCGCGAATTTTGAATTTTCGCTGGTTACGTACTCGTATGCTATAGTGACCCGATTATACCGGATCCGACAAATGTCTAATATAATACAAAAATACATCCGTGTGCCAAATTTCATCGCGATATCTCAAAAATTGAGGGACTAGTTTACGTTCAAACAGACGGACGGACGGGCAGACGGACATGGCTGTATCAACTCAGTTCATCGTCCTGATCAATTTGGTATGCTTAATGGTGGGTCTATCTCTTATATTTCTAAACGTTACAAACACCGGACCAAAGTTAATATACCATTTCATGTTCATGAAAGGTATAAATAGTATTAATCATAAATCAAAAACTCTTCAAGATATCGAAACGCAATTTAGCACACATATTTGTGTTAATAGAAGGAATGTTACGGAAATAAATGGGCGAAATCAGTTATGGTCCACTCCCACTTTTATACGAAGATTTTGAAAAGGATCATAGATATATTTTATGGGCAATAACTTTGTGTACAAAAGCTTTTTATCATTTCTATTTCACTTTCAAAGGGTCCGTGAACGAAGAAAGTCGAAAAATATAAACTTTTAAAAATAGGCGTGACCCCTCCCCTTTTATGGTGGATTATTCCACAAAACTTTTCATACTAAAGCTCCGGCAAAACCCGATTTATCAAAACGATATTTATCGAAAACGTTTAATTAATAAAGGTAAATGTTTGTTGTAAAAATGGGCGAAATCGATTAACGGTCACCCCCAGTTTTCTAACATAGTTCTGGAAAATTGTTTGTAAAATGTAAAACGCGATATTTTTATAATTATGCAAGCTGTATCAATAAGATCTTGCACACATGAAAGCTTTTTAAGAAAAACTCGACCCCATAAAAATGTTGTGGATTTTGGGAAGTAGGCGTGGCGCCGCCCACTTTCCAGAATAAAAAATCTGCTATTTTCAAAGGCGAGTATAACTGACTAGTATAAAACTAATAGAATTTAGTGCACGGCGGATAACAAAATGAGTCCGTTTTGTGCTTTTTAGTTATGTACAAGAAGTCTGATTTGTGGTTCCTTAAATGTTCAAAATGAATATGATTTCTTTAAGTTAGTTTTATAATTAATAAATTTTTAATATTACCCTGAAATGTTTTTCAATTCATAAAGATTTCCTTTGAAAAAATTACCTTAAAAATGTTCTACATATGTAGAGCGCACGACTACTAACGTCTCAAATAGGGGTCCGCCCATTGGAGTGTTAATGGATAAATATCTATCACTGCATTGCCATAAAAATCCTGTTCCATACTTTTGCTTAGTTTCTACTCAGTGGGTATCTCTTTAGACTGCCTTCCAAAGATGCTTACTTCCAGACTCATTTCAATTTGTCAAACCTTTGCTCGCATATTGGATTATATACTACATACATATACACATGGATCTAGACATTTTTCGTATGTCATGACTTCCTGAAACGTAGTGTACCGCAGCTGGTTTCCGTACTTTAGTCGATTGCACAAATAAATTTAGTACGGAAAGCACACCTAGGTACCTTCTTCTCATTCAAATTCGTACAGCACTCCTCTTATGTATGTATATGTGCGTTGGTACACTTCAATCCCTTAAGCTTGAAAAACGTCAGTACGTCCTCGAGCTGACAAAGTGGCCAACTTAAAAATGTGAATGCAACAAATAATTCAATGTTGCTGCTATGGCTATTTCTCTGCTCCCTCCCGAGTCATCCACAGTCACTATGGCAGCAAGGACACACGAATAGCAGATGTTTACCATGAACTACAGCATGTGCTGTAGATTTTTTATCGTTATGACTGAAGCATCGGTTATAAGTACCAGCGTAAAAAAGGGGGAAACAATCCGACCAACAACAACAATAATGAAATATTTGTGTCGCTTGTGGTCCTAAGCTGTTGGCAGCGCGGTGACTTGTGTGCCAAAAGTGGCAGTGGAATGTTGGGTTGTCGAAGCGCCAAAATAGGCGAACATTACTGGTGAAGGGAGCTGTGTGCTTTGGGTGCATGTATGTGTGTGTGTAGCTGTTTGTGTCTCAGTGTTTTCAGTTTACTACGAAGGTAGTATATTTGAGACGAAATTTTTAAAATCTAATACGTCACTACCCTTTTCTAGATAACAAAATTAGCTTAGGTGATTGCGACATGTTTAACCGTAACACGTTGAAAAAATGGCACGACCGTCATTTGAATCGAGAAAACACCTACTGTACAAATTTGCAAATTTAATTGGAAAAAGCTCTTCTAAATCGAAAACCACATCAAGGCTAATCAGAACTTTATCAGAACGTTCCCAGCTTTTTAATTGCAAGAATTTTAGGTCAAAACCCGTTTATCGTGACAATCGAGTGTATGGGAGCTATGCGTGTATTGGTCCGATTTTGTTGGTTCCGACAAATGATTAATATATTACGAAGAGGCGACGAAATTTCATCGAGATATCTCTAAAACTGAGGGATTAGTTTGCGTTCAATCAGCAGACGGATATGGTTATATCGACTCAGCATATCGCCCTGATCATTTCGCTATACTTATTGGTGGGTCTATCTCTTCTTCTTCTCATACTTACAAACATCATGTTCATGAAAGGTATAAAAAGATGCGTTAGCTCGTCCAGCTCATGGCTGTGTTATTGTTGCTGGCCTAAGATCTTAACGAGCCGCCTTTATTGGTAAATATATATATCCTATTTTCGGCTCTATATGTACCCTGTGATATCTTCTACGTGTCATGAATATCTACGACTTCAGGTTGTCACTAGCAATCGGAAACCCGAAAAGATCTAAAATCTTTCTCTTCAGCGTGGCGGCCTACTTGTGCATAAAATAACTTCCGTTTTTAAAAAAAATTAAAAATCCTTTCGGTTTCTTAAACAATTCCACATTCTTCAACCTAAATTGTTGGAAAATAGCGAATACCATAGCCCCAAGACTAATCTGGCGATGACAGGACTGTGAAATCAGACTCCGAAATTCCCGCGATGTTCAAAACCAAAAAAAATTGGCAACTCTAGGACAATGAAATGTGTAGTGATTGTCATTATTTATAATGCACCGTAGCTGATACCGTTGCATCAGCCGTATATTCGAAGACTAAATAACTTTCCCAACATTTTTTAACCGTCTCCCACCCCGGCACCACTTCGTATTGCTTTAGGGTCGCGTTCCATATTTCTCATTCTTTAAGAGCCTTCTATTGTACCGTTTTTTGCTCTGAGTTTAGTTTCTACAAAGTTGGACATATGTTCCCACACTTCCGTGCCGATCAACATTTTTTCTAAAACGTTATTTGGTCGACAATTCGTTCGAGCACTTCTCGCTACTCAGTCCATCTAGATCATTTGAATAATGTGTGTACATCGTCTTCGTCTGCGTCTCCATACACACACTTCGGGTCATCAATTTTTTCCATTCTATATAAGTACTTTTTGAAGTGTCCATGCCCAGGGAGCATTTGGGTTACGTAGTAGTTAACCTTGCCAAAGTTTGTAGTGCTCCATGTGTTCACTTTCCCAGCGATCTTGCCAGAGCCTAAACGTTTCCTCACTGAGTTCTTGGTGAGCGACTCTTGTCAGCTCTTCATCGTTGTGCTCTTTAGCTTCCCATAGTATTCTTCTTCGCAACGCCAATAGGTCGATGGGGATCGCTCTGGTTATCCCCTGAGCAACTGGTCCTGATACGGTTCGATAAGCGGAGGCTACTCTCAAAGTTGCTGTTCGCTGTATAGATGTTAGGAGTTTACTGCGGTTCTTTATCTTAAGTGTGTCTGCCCATAGCTCAGAGCCATATAGTAGAGTGGACAGGGTAGTGTCCATCAGTAGCTTCCGTTTGCTTTCTATAGGTCCTACGATGTTTTGCCATCAGCCTACTTAGTAACAATACCTGCTTACATGGCTTCTCTGTCGCATGCTGAATTTTTGACCAATATGTTGGTCGGGAATCTAAACTTACGCCTAAATACTTAACTCGTATATTTGATGTTATAGTTCCGGAGAGGGGTTTGAAACCAACCTTTAACATTATGTATATTTTTGTTAAGAGTATCAGCTCAGTGTTTTTACCGCCAGTTGGAGGCCACGCATGTCAAGCCACAACCTTTTGCGTATCATAACTTGATTGAAATTCTTGAGTGCTTCTTCTGTATGCTGGGCGGTAATGACTGTGGCAATTTCCGCTGCGTAAGAAGGTAGAAATGCCCGATACCTCTAGGTTAAAGATTTACATGCTGTAGTTAACATGGGATTTTAAATCGTTGCTCTAAGGCAGTCGGCATGTCTATCCATATCACGCTATTGAAAGCGTTTTTTTTCCGTCTAAGGTTGCGAGGAGCACAACTCAACTAGATATGCTATTTACCTTGCTGGGCTGCCTCCACACTAGAAAGGAAGTCTTCATTTGCACCTAAAGTGCTCTTTCCCTGCCTGAAACCGTGTAGATAGTCCTTCTACTTGTTCTATGGCGGCTGCAATACTGAGCTTTAGTAGCCTTTCAAAATGCTTCCCCTCTCTATCGAGCATACATAATGGACGGTACGCAGATGGCGAGTTTGGGTCTCCTTTGGTCTTGCCGATTAGTACTAACTGCCCCGTCCTTTTTATATAAATTTGCTATATAGTCTGAATATTTTAAGTCAAAGCCACACACAACGAAAAAAAATGTATATCTGTGTAATCCAGAAATAAGATTTGCAGGATTTAACACTACTACGAAATACTGTGCTTTCTTGCTTTAATCTCTCATTACTTAGTACAATTTTTCTTTTCGTTATTCCTAACCCCGATTTCCATGAATACTCTTTCGCAACTTTTTACTCGTTACAAAACTGTTGGCGTGTGTGCTAGCTATAAATCAGTGCCATCACATCCCGATTCAAGTGCATCTGTTGATCTCATTGGTCACAGATGTTACATTGTTTTGAATTAAAATCGATTCTTCGGTGAACTTTTCATAAATTTACTTCAATTGTTGTCCATAGTGAGCATGTTGAGCACAGTTACTTTCTTAACTTTGTTATGGTGGAAAGCAAGCAGCTTTTGAATTGAACTCTTCGATAAAAATGTGTACATTATGTGCGATTTGGAAAATATAGAAATTTGCATATTTTCTGAATTTGGTTTAGATGAGAAATAATGAAATTGCAGGGTGTTAAATAAAAATATCATTATTGATTATTATGTATCCAGCTGTGATTTTGACTGCTTTAAATATTCTTTCCCCCTCTCTTCTATATATAAATTTAAAAGTAATTTCATAAGCGGCTATGTCCTTGAGTAAAGCAAAATCGACAATTGGTAAAAGACCGTTACTGAAGCTATCTATATAGATGTATCGAATGCAGCAAATTGTACTGACCGCAAGTGAACGTGATTTCAAATTTATGGTATGTTGTAAGCTCATTCAACTAGGCATTTCTACTGCAGATAATTTTACAACATGGTTGATGAATTTTTGCAAATTTGTTTAAAGTGAACATAAAAAAATATGCTTGCCACCTAAGCTAAATTATACGTTTTTATATTTATTCCTTTGTTTCTTCGTTACTATCTCGGAAAGTGCTTTACATAACATGTTCCAACTGAAAATGATCCAGCTCGATGTTAAGCTACATACTTAAATCTTGACTCAGGTGCTGACACTTAAGATAACTTTATAGGGTTGACACCCTTTTTAAATTGAAATATTAAATCAAATATATTACTTCTTAGTTTCTATTTATGCCTTTAATAGGTAAAAGTGCTGACATACATTTGCAGCGGTTCCAGCCGATTTATTTATATGTCGAAATGTTAAAAGGAATAAGGAATATTTGTAGTCCTGCAATTTCTATAACATGGTGCTAACGGTACTGAAGGTAACCAAGGCGCCATAACTAGGACTGTTTTATGCCTGTAACTAGCCTTATAAGAGAAATATTATGTCAGATGCTTGCATGGCTCAAACGAGTTAATGATTAAAATAAATTGTGTAGGAGTGAAGTCGGTATCCGCACCGTCAAGTTAATTGGGCCTTTTAACAACACGCCAAGTCATGGAGAGTACTCATAATAAGAGAATCGGCGCAAAACATAATTCAAAGAGAATTGGTTTTGAAACTAAGTTCTAGACTAGAAGATCCTTGAAGTATATCAACTTTAGCAAAGCGGACTGGGATCGTTTAACGAATCATACACAAGGACAAGGTTTCCATTACCTTTGGGCCGCAAGCGATGCACCTACAAATTTTGCCTTCAGTTTATAATACCTTCATTGGCTGATAGGGCCAAGAGCGAACGACACAACGTCCGTCACCATCTCCGAGTTCGGAAATGAAATGTAAATACAGTAACGCTGACCAACAGACGTAGAGACTAGTGCTCAAACCACCTTCCGGCGGAATACTTAACGGTAGTACCGCGGAGATCGGTACAAGACGGTAGAAGTTTTAGTGCTGGTTAAAGTCCCACACTGACTGAAAGGCTTTCGGTGCTGTCTCCTCTAAAAAAAAATTAAGATAATAATAATCCTCGAGGTTAAAGAACCTACAAAAAACTCCAAGCCCTCATAATCAACTGGACCCGACGGTATTGCCATAAAGATGTTGTAGCACGTTTGCCACGAGGGACATATGTAGTTATTTGGCAGTTCTTTTTAACCTCTAGCTAACCATCTTTGTCATTTCTGAGATATGAAAACAGGGGAGAGTCGATCCCCCTTTAAAACCTAGGAAACCGGCGAATCAGGGTTAAACTCTTACCGAATAAAAGGTTAAACTCTTACTTATCAAGACTCAACCCCAACATAAAAAATACTTGCCCTGAATGTGGTATGGCCCCTCCTGATACAAAACTTCTATTTACCTTTTCAATGGAACCTACTTTTTTCTCACCAATATCACTCTGGTTCCAGCCTGTTAAAACTGATTGTTTCCTTGGACTCCCATTAGAAGAGCTTACTGACGATTCTCAGAGTGAGCGTGCACATTAGGCATGGCGAAACACTGTTAACAACAACCCTCAGAGTATTTTCTATCTATCTATGGCGCGATATACAACAGGTATATCATCATAAACCTCCTAAGAGATTTTTGCGCCAAGCTTCTCTTCCAATTTGTGGTGTGCCGATTTGAATTTTCCCTACAAATTGGTGGGACCTACAGTTTTTTGCCGACTCCGAACGGCATCTACAAAGGAGACGAATTTTTTGCTGAGAAGCCTGTCATGGCAGAAATACACTCGGAGAGTTTGCCAAACCACTGCCGAGGGGCGACCCCGTTTTGAAAAACTTTTTTCAAATCACTTTTTTTTGATGTTACCTGTACCAGGGCTCGAACCATGGACTTTCGGTGTAGTAGGCCGGCAACACTACCTTCACACCACGGCGGCCGACTGTTAGCTTTCTGATCACCTGAGAAGGTTTAGGCATACGTAAACATATTTCAATCGGTTACGCGGGCTTTGGTTTTTCCGCACCACCGAAAGCAGAAAAAAACGGTGCTACGCTTCCTGCATTAAGAAGGCTTAGTACTGTTTAAGCTGGCTTTAGCTGTACAGCTTTCAAGAAAAAAAGAAGACACAACTAGAAATATTGGTAGTCTAATACAAGTATTCTTTTTCTTGTTGTTGTTATTGTAGCAGTACCTCGCCTTTTTAGTGGACGCAACCATTCATGGAATGTTCGACTGCCATGTGAATGGTTTCGTTGACGCTGGAACCGAGTTCGATGTGGATTTTAGTCCACTCCTATAGCAGACATACCTACCGCCGGCATACGGTAACACCCTAAGCCGCAGAGTCTTCAAGTCTTCTCAAGGATACCTGCTTTGTATTTATAAAAAGTCAACTCAGTTTTGTATTGTATTGACTTAATTTACACACCGATTTCGTAAATTGTATATTTTAACGTCATCTGTTTAAATTTGTCAGCCTTGACTTTTCAACATATCCAGCTTATGCTTGCTTAGCACATCGTTGGCAATCTGAAACTACTCAACTTATCACGCACAATTTATCCAGTCGATGTGTCACTTCTATAGTGGAAGCACACACTTCCTAGCCGACACTAAGCTAGACACCTTCAAGCAGCCTGATAATCGCATTGTAAATATTTTTTCTAAGGCTTACATATGTACAATCAATTCTACTCAAACCTTAACTAAAAGATGCTTACTTAGCACAAAGATTTCGATTAGCTCGACTGTCTGCCTGTCTGTCTATCTATTTCGATGGATTATGCTTAAACAAGTTCATGTGAGAATCCATATAAAAAAATACATATTTGCTACCTCAATATTTCAATGAAGTAAAACTCATATATCAAGCAAACTCATAAATCTTCGATTCCGTCGAAAGATGTCGGAAAGCAAGAAAGACAAAAAGGCCGAAATTAGTTGATATGAGATGGAAGGTGTGAAGATACGCATAGAGAAGCAGCGAGTGAAGTGAAACGAAGTAATGAGCTGATATAAAGGCAGCAAAAACTAGCAATAAAGCTTGGAAAATTAATTAAGCGGAAGAATTGTAATCAACGATTTTTTTGGAGGAATTCTTAACACACATACGTAGTTGATTTTCTTCTTTCAAGTTTTTATTTATGATCGTGATAAACAAGAGTACTTATTTAATGTTTTTATTTAATTAGAAAAGATGTTAAAACAATTATATACTATACAAGACAAGGGCTATAAAAAATTCGAATAATATTTATTCAAATAATTTATACTTTTATTCGAATAAGTGACAACTATTCGTATAATAGGTGCTCCAATAATTGAACAAGTATCACTACAGCTTATGCACACATTCCCTACAGTAAAATATCAAAGTAGCCAGTAAACACGCTAGTATCCAACTATAATTTTCTGGTTGAAATCATACCAGTCAGAAAAAGTCCATTCGATACTAGAATACAACTATAATTTTCTGGTTGAAATTATAATAGTCAAAAAAAGCTCAATCCATATAGTATACGACTACAATTTTCATAGTATATTTTTAAGCGACATAAGCTGTAGTTATTTCTTTCGTTTATTTCATTTGCATTGCATGCTATTGTAATTCGCAACCAGCTTATGAAATGTTCCAAAGATATAGTTTATGTTTTGCGACCCCAAATCAGAGTTTTTCACAGCGAAAATGATGACAAGTGAAAATGATGTATTAATGAGTCTGTCTCAGTTTTACGGAAAGCGAGTAGTTTTTTTGAGTTATTTTTTTGTATATTATATTATTGGTCTAGAGAGGAAAAGGGGGTGTGCGGAGCACATGTTAAATATAATAAATAATATTTATGTAATTATTATTTTATTTATTTAAATTATTTATTCTATATAGAACGGGGGTGCAGGGCACCTTTACACCTTTTATGTATTTATTGGGGGCGAGCACTGTTGGCTCTGAGGCATTGCGCGGGATTGGCTTCCTCATTTTCGCTGTGAAAACCCCCGCTTTGGGATTACAAAACATAAACTATATCGATATTTCATAAGCTGCTTGCGAATTACAAGAGAGTGCAGCGGAAATAAAATAGACGAAATAAATCGTTATAGCTTATGTCGCTTAAACAGAGTCCATTTGCTTATTTTAATCCCTGCTAGAGGTTTTGGTCCACATTTGGACTAGTAATCTTTTATCTTTTTCGAACTAGTATGATACTGGTATGATTATACTGCAATTTTACTGGTACATTTCCTTCCTATTGAACTAATATGAAACTCGTATTTTTCGACCAGTATGATACTAGTTTATTTTCACTATATATAAACTAGTATTTCATGAGTAGTAGATAACTGGTATGTTCTGGTCGAAATCTGACAACTCATATCTCGTAGGACATCGCCATGTTAAAAATACCAGTTGCTTATATGAAAATATGACTGAATAGTAGGGCTTGGTGCATATACTAGTTGTAAGGTAGTTTGCACTAGTTGGGTTGACGGTTGGGTTTGTACACGCAAACATACATACATACAACACGTGAATGCATGCTCATTAGTGTGACCATTATTTTTTTTTTCGTATTTTCACCCCTTGAATTTATTCCAAATTAGAAAAAAATTTTATATAAAAAATTTTAGATCGTTTGCATAATGATTGAGCGTGCCTTGAGCCCACAAAGTTTGCTAAAAATTCTATTTTTCTCACTATGGCTCGCTTAAATTGTTTAGTAACTTCAGTAATATTTATTTTATAGAAAAACTTTATTTACAAATATTCTAGGGACATATCTGATGAACAATGTTGCTCTGTATTAGTTTTCTGTAACATTAATATTTAATCTAGAAAAAACCAAATTAAAAAATAACAGCGAAATTTTCACATATCTTCGCATTCTTTGCATACGAACAATTTTCATATAATTATTTGCAACACATAATTAGTGCAACAGTAACAGTAGCAGAGCAGAATATTATTTATGTTGTTACCGGTACTTGAAAATAAGTAGAAAACAAGTAATCAATACCTACTCAGTACTCGGTACAAAAGAATCGACTACAAATTTACTTGGTATCGGAACAAAAGTATCGATACTTACTTGTATTTACTAGTATCGTTTCATCACTAGTTGTTACTTAACGACGACTACTTTTCATTTATTTTTGTGCATTGAAAGTAATTAAACATGTCATCAAGAGTTTTGCGTGAAAAAATTCATTTGTTCGGCTATTTTTCTCCTTCCTTAAGTGGGTGTAAACTACCTTCTAACTTAGAAGTTATGAAGGTATTGTTTTTTACTCTACGAGCAGTAAAATTAAATTAACGTGAGAGTGCTAAGTTAGTGGTCGAAGAAGTGAGTATTTTTTGGGATAAAGCTCGAATCCCCACTAGAACCAAGCAACACTGCATAACAAAACTTGAAGATTTACATAATGCATGAAGGAAAGTGAATAAAAATTCTAATATTAAATCGGAAACGCTAAGAGAAAGAGAAGAGGCGTGGACGTCGAAGTTAGATGACTTATTTGATGTAGCAAGTGCAAATGCACTGGACCTTATTAAAAATTCAGAGGACAAATTATTTTTGGAGAATCAAAGAAAGAAAGGTAGACAGGGGTTTATGTATGGCATCGATTACAAAACAGCAGTAAGAGAAGAAAGAATGGAAGAACGTCAACAAAATCATTTAAAACGGAAAGAACAGAGTGATCGTGCATTAGCTGCTTCTAGTAAGAAGAAATTGTAGAATATTTTTAATATAGTATAACATATATTTATTTGTACTGTGTTTATGCAAATGAAACAGCTGAACTTTCTTCCTGCAGTTCGGAGAGCGATATCAGCGAAATCGCTGCTAGCTATGAGGTAAGTTCAAGGTTATAAATTATAAGTAAAACATGAGAATGAAACTATATAAAACGTAGATGAGAAATAATTGAAACACACAGGGCTACCTTACAAAACTATAACCAAACACTCGATTCCTTTTTAGCAGGTCTTGGGAGCAGAAGATGTAATGCCAACGCCAGCCAAAAAAATGAGAGGATTTAAAAATATAATGACTCCAAAACTTGCAGCCGCTTTAGATGTTTGCAAGGTCAGTGATCAAAAAGCAGTGCATTTAATTATATCTGTGGTGGAAGCAGTCGGCCTTGAAGTTCAAAACTATATTATAATTAAAACGTCTATACATATTGCAAGGGAAAAAATACGAGCAGAACAGTTCAAAAATATAAAAGAACGTTTCAACAAGTACGAACTTCGAAGTTAAGGTGAGCAAAACCGAAAAATATTTGAGCAATTTAAAAATACATGGGGAAATATTAACCAAAATAATTGTCGGTCTGGAATGGAAGGTAATGATGTCAAAAAATATTTAACAGTAGATAAAGATAAAATAATTGAATTTGTGAACGATGCGATCAAAACTAAACAGCCAAGAGATGATTACAGGGAGTTTCTTGAGCTAACACTAATATTTCTTGGCGAGACTCCACCTATTCGCGATGCAGCTTTTCGCGCCCCTGGGGCTGTCTACCACGCGAGATGGATGGCAAAAGCTATATACTGCTTAAAAATATTTTTATTTCGACGTGAATTTGATTTGGCAGTAAAAGATAGGAAAGCTTTACGTAATATTTGTATTTTTATTGTTTCAATATATGTTGAGATGTGGCTCTCTGCTCCTTCTGCTGTACAAGCACCATACAAAGTGGAAATCTTTTGAAAAAACTCTCTCTCTATGGCGCGATATACAACAGGTATATCATCATAAACCTCCTAAGAGATTTTTGCGCCAAGCTTCTCTTCCAATTTGTGGTGTGCCGATTTGAATTTCCCTACAACTTGGCGGCCGCCGTGGTGTGAAGGTAGTGTTGCCGGCCTACCACACCGAATTTCCATGGTTCGAGCCCTGGTACAGGTAACATCAAAAGTGATTTGAAAAAAGTTTTTCAAAACGGGGTCGCCCCTCGGCAGTGGTTTGGCAAACTCTTCGAGTGTATTTCTGCCATGACAGGCTTCTCAGCAAAAATTCGTCTCCTTTGTAGATGCCGTTCGGAGTCGGCAAAAAACTGTAGGTCCCACCAAGTTTGAAAAAACTGGATTCTTTTAAAAAAATTGATATTGATATATCCAAAGTTGCATTACACAAATTTAAAAACCACTTATGGTACTTGAGTCCTGAGTGTGCGGCTTTAGCATTTTTTGATAACAGTGTTTCTGTTGAGTCAAAAAAAGAGATGGTGAAGGCATTGAGTCGTGAGACTTTAGATGAAGATGTAAAACGCGCCTCAATCCAACATTTAAATGTTATGCATGTTATTGAAGGCGGAATGGATCAGTTCATTTCTTCTGAGACCAACAGTTTTTTTCTTCGCTTTAAAATCAACACAGCATTTTTGAAAAATGATCCAAGTTTATGGCCTGCGGATAGTAATTTTAAAACTGCTCTTCAAATTGTAGATGACATTAACGTGGTAAACGATACAGCTGAACGAGCGGTGAATTTGATGCAAGACTACAACCCAATGCTCACAAAAGACGAGGAACAAAAACAATATATATTGCAAGTAGTCAAAACCTATTAAAAACAGTTTCCTATGAGCACGAAGGAGATTTTATTACAAAACTTTTTATAATAACACCATTTAATAAAATAAATAATCATCAGGCAAAGAATGCGAAGATATGTGAAAATTTCGTTGTTATTTTTTAATTGTGTTTTTTCTAGATTAAATATTAATGTTACAGAAAACTAATACAGAGCAACATTGTTCATTAGATATGTCCCTAGAAGATTTGTGAATAAAGTTTTTCTATAAAATAAATATTACTGAAGTTAAGAACAACTTAAGCGAGCCATAGTGAGAAAAATAGCATTTTTAGCAAACTTTGTGGGCTCAAGGCACGCCCAATCATTATGCAAACGATCTAAAAATTTTTATACACACTTGCTCAAAATAATAGTTACACTATATAACTTATTGTACGTTGTATTAAAAAAAATTGTTTTTTGGCAGTACCCGATATTCTATGCTTTTGGTTTATGTAATGCAGTATGGCGTCGCTATTTCTAACGGTATAATACATGTGAATCCCCGAATTACTGCGAATTTTAGTTTCGCGTGAATTACCACAAAAAATGCCTGTTCAAAATAATAGTTACACTGCAAGTGCAACTAATATTTGTTAAAGCAAAGTTAATTGCAATCCGTTTATTTATAAAGTGGTAGGTTTTCTATCATAAAACGTCAAAATTCTGATAATAAATAAAAAAATTTTACTAATCAGATGGTTTGCAAGTCACACTGCTCTGCTGAAGAGCGTAGGTTACTTTTGAACCTTAGAAAGCAAGGCAAATCACTCCGGGACATCGCGAAATTAATGGGCAGATCTCATAATTTTGTAAGAAATGCTTTGAAGCGTAAACCCAAAAAGGAAAGTCCCGGACGGCCAAAAAAACCGATACAGTTCTTGATCGTCGCATCGTAACTATTTCCAAAAAGAGTCCTTTTAAGACATCGAAGGTGATAGCAGCAGAAATTGAAAACGTAGTTAGTGCCCAGACGGTTCGCAGACGCTTACAAAAGGCCAATCTACCAGGAAGAATAGCCAGGAAAGTTCCGCTAATGCGAGTAAAAAATTTGAGTACGAGGTTAAACTTTGCAAAATACCATTAAGACTGGTCAGGTCCCGAGGGATCAAAAAAGTGGAGAAATATCCTTTGGAGCGACGAAACAAAAATAAATTTATTTGGAAACGATGCGGAAAGAAATGTACGTCGCGCAAAAGGAAAGGAGTTTCACTTCCGTTTCACGAAAAAAACCGTCAAGCATGAAGGCGGAAATGTTATGGTCTGGGGATGCTTTTCTTGGCATGGGGTAGGTCCTATATGTAGGACAACTAATAAAATGACAGCTGTGGAGTACAAAACTTACCATTGCTTTGGGTATATCAACAGGATAATGACCCAAAACATACCTCCAAGCTAGTCAGGAAAGCATTTGAAGACAATAATATCAATGTAATGAAGTGGCCAAGACAATCCCCGGACTTAAATCCGATTGAAAATCTGTGGGGAGACTTAAAAAAGAAATTGGCTGGTCAAACTTTCTCCAACAAAGACCAATTATGGGAGTGTATTAAAAAAACTTGGTATGAGATACCCATAGAGACCTGCCAGACCCTAATCAACAGTATGCCCAAAAGAATTTGTAAAGTGATTCAGAATCATGGTGGATATACTGGGTATTAACCAAATAATGTAAAATGTATAAAAAAAAATCAGTTCTATTCTTTATTTTTTTCATACTCACTGTCTTTTTAAAGTGTACCTATTTTTATGAGCAGGTTAATTGCTGACGTTTTAAGCTTTTAAATCATAGTTTGTAAGTTTTGCCTTAATCAGAAGTGAAGTTTGTTTATTTTTGTTGATGAATAGGAAATCAATAAAAGTGCGTTTGTTTTTTCTTAAAAAATATTAACAAAACTGATTTTTGTTAATTTGTATTCGGAGAACAGCTGTGTAACTATTATTTTGAGCAGGTGTGTATATACTTTTTTTCTAATTTGGAATAAATGTAATCGGCTTGCCAAGTGAAAATACGAAAAAAAAAAATATAACTTGCGGTCACACTAATGCTCATAGGTACAAGCGATGAAGACAGTGAATTTCGCTTCCGACATCTCGCATTTCAATACAACTATTTGAATAATACTATTCGCATAAACGGATAAATTATTCGAATAAATACTATTCCAATTTTTTTAAACGAATATTTTTATTCGTTTATTCGAATATTATTGGAAAATAGTCAGCAAACATTCTAGCTCATTAACTATACACTTTTTAGCGTATTTATACTAGCTCATTGCTTACTAGTTTCAAAGCAGTTGTTAAAAGACCAGTATAAGCAAAAATCTTCATTTCAAATTAAAATGGTTGATATTTGCAAAGTAAGGTATGTATATAATATACACTTCCCTTGATTTCATCCCTTGAAAAAACTCGTATACGATTGGTCCGCCATTTTTACTCATAGTTCAAGCTTCGAAAAACACTTTCACATCTAAGATCAAGATAGTGCAGCAGGTTAAACTTTATATTACCCTGACTGTACCTGGAAATATCAGATCAAAAGTCTCCAAGTGGAGAATGACCTCATGACACCAATCATCCCTCTATCTCTATGACATAATATTGTAAAAACACTGTTTTTCCTTGGCCTGCCTTGGAATCAGCCCGACAATAAGTCTAGCTATTTTTAGAGCTTATGTGGTCAGTGTCGCAGGTACACAGGCTGGATTTCTCGGCCGATACAGCAGCTTTGAGAGCGAATGTGACAAAATGTGCAACTTGAACTCAGGAAACCCCCAAACATGGCCCTTTTCATGAATATCAGACGTTTGAACGACCAATACAAAAGGGCCAAATGGGACGAGTACCTAAGCAGGCGTAAACCTTGAGATAATACAACAGAAAATCCATTGTCTTTCACGATAACGCCTCTGACACTTCGTGGGATAAGCTACAAGGTAAACGATAATTTCGTCAAATTATCGATTCAGCTTCGGCCCACATTATATTGTCTGCTAGAGAATCGAAAATTCGCAAGCACCAGGTATGGTTGGAAAGCGGTCCTTCCAATGTCTTATCTGTTGAACAGAACAGCGCTTACCCTTGGCTTACTTTCATATTTTACTCAAGCCCAAGTATTTTACTCAACGAGTTAGTACATCGAGATCTATCGGTAAATTCCAACGGAACACTTGTCAAATAGGCTTTGATAGTATGCTATCACCAATTCCACCGGGAACCGTAGTTTTATGGGCTTAAACGAATACAATTTTGTCGACAGATAGCCGCCAATTGTCCGTCAACTTTACCGTCCGTCAAGCTTTCCGCTCGTGACATTCTTTTATAATCTACTGGAAGACCCAGAAGACGATGTCCTGCCCAAAAATGTTTCTTCCTTCCCACTCTTCCTCCGTCATTAGCCGAATTTGTTTGGTAGAATTTTGAGGCATATTTTCTGTCATTCTCAAACCTTCCGTCTCAAGTTCCTTTTTTCTCAATACCTGGTCTCTCTTCATCGATCACCGATGAATAAATAAATAATGGTTTGAGTCGATATTGAAACCTCCCACAGCCAGGACTGTGAAACTAGATTTCTCATTTTCTAATATGCGGACATCTACGCGGAAAGGTGAACATTTATGCTGGAATCTGCTAATAAAGATGATATGTTTCGAGCCGCTACCAAGTCAGTCGACCTAGTTCTGTTTGAAAATGTTGCTCTGGGACGAATGGATTCTCCGAATTTTGGGAAAAAGGCTCCTTGTTCCCTTGCGTTAAAGTCGACAAGTACGACTTTGATATTGGAGGTAGCCATCCCATGCCGGTTCTTGTTTATTTGTCTAGTCTCCTCAGTCGGTCATGTTAAAAAACATTACTTTAATGATCCATGCGCGTAAACGAAAGTAGTTGTCGACCCAGTTCTTTTCCACCACTAGTCCAACACCATGACTTCGATTGTCCTTCTTTCTTGGACGAATAAGGGCATCTGATCGAAAGAGATATAATCAGTCTCACTTCACTACCATTATTGTATTTCTACATAACAAGCCATGACACCAGTACATAGCTAGCTCAGCTGTCCCAAGGTCAACGTGCTCAAGGACGAATTTCAAGTGGTCAGCAGAGTTTCAGTGTCCGTCCCTTTCCATCATATACCACTTCAGAGACTATGTACTTATCGGGTAGCTGGAATTTCTGACCGACCTTGAATTCATGACATAATGCTCACTTAATCCCTCACACCTGAACTTGGAGAAGTTCAACAGTCGTTTGCTTAGTCAAAACTTGTTCAGACGAACATTGGTTAAAAGAGTAGCCTTACTGAGGAAAAGTCTCTCTCATCTCGCAAAAAATATATTTTGAATGACTTCGATCTCTTTGTAAAAGAGTCGTATTGAATAAATATTAAACATCTTGGTGCGCCTTCTGCACGTTTTCTTATTGTAACTTCAGAAATCTTACGAAATTGGAAGCATATGGAAGTAAGCAAAGTATTATTGATCATTTCCCATTCTCCCATTTCACATTTCGTTTGTAATCCAAGTTTGTTTGTTGGCTTAGCCCTTGTGTTTGTATCCTTCTACAAGCGTATTAATACTATCGTATCTTGAGTGTAGTACATGAACCTGAATTGCAGGTACGCAAGCACACAAATCAATTTACCTAAGCCATATAAAGTCTCTAGCACAACGCACCCACCTTTGCAAACTGTGCAGCTTTCTCTTTATATTTCGCATTCGATTCAATGGATTAGTAGCAGCTTAAGAGCATCTTAGCTTGCAATGAATACAACTGAATAAGTGCATAGAAGATAGTTGTAGATACCCTGCAAAAAATCGTGTGACTTATCGCAAAAGAGAGTAAGCCGCGATCAGTAGCTTTCGTCTACAGTGTGCTACAATGCACTACTCCGTTATAGGCATAGTTGGGATAGGTCGATTTGAACTTCTGTAACCTACTTTTAGGTGTTGAAAGTAAACTTGTCCGACCGTACCTCTAGCAAAAAAAAGGAATCTGTCCAACAGTACCCTTTTGGGCTTGAAAAAGCCCAATTAGTCTCTTGTTGTTGTTGTTGTTGTTAACAGTGATTCGCCCTGCCCAATGGGCTCGATCACTCTAAATTGTCATGTCTTCTAACGGAAGCTCAAGGAAACGCAGTTTCCACAGGCTTGGACCAGAGTGATGTAGGTGTTAGAAGAGTGGGTTCAACTGAACAGGAGAAGAGATGTTTGGTATCATGAGGGGACATACCACATGCAGGGCATGTATTTGGTATGTTGGCGTTCAGTCTGGATAAGTAAGAGTTTAACCTATTACAATATCCAGAACGAAGTTGTGCTAGCATGACTCTAGTCTCCCTCGGAAATACACGCTCCTTTTCAGCCAATTCAGGTGGTTGAAACTTAAGGCGGTTTTATCGCACCGGGTTTTTTTACCCGGCCAAGGCCTGTTATTTCAGTGCAACCCTGGTCAAACTGTCCCGTCGCACCCTTAAACTGTCATCCTCGGAGCAAACCCTGGCAGCTGGGTTGCTCCATTGTCTTTTGTTACGGGCTGGGGTCGAACCCAGCCCTGGACCAAGAGATTGGATCTGCTGCGTTTTCTGGAAGAAAATTTATATTAAACGGTCGCATTAGGTACAATGCGCCAAGTGTAAGAGATGGCTACATAAATCTGGATGCTCAGGGCTTAACCCTGCCATCCACAGACCCCGTACTTTCTTTAGTACTTTTGAGGCACCATGCTGTACACGCCCAAGGACGTCCCGCAGTAGTCGCCGCTCTAGCACTTCCTTACCGCTTCTACCTACTTCCAATAGCCACAATAGTGGCTCAGTCTACACGACTGGCAGCACTGCTACCATGCCCGCCTCACCTACCCCCGATTGTCGCTCACGCACACCAGCGTCTCCATCTCAAACGGCCGCTCAACACTCCTATCCTCTCCGCAATAGCCCAGATATGAGCGTCGCCGAGCGTTAGTCCCCTCCTTCTCTGCCCCTAAAGCCCCCCCCTACTTCCAGCTTGCACGTGGGCCAGGACCACCACCTCCTCGTACCTTTCACTACGTGCACTGTTTGTCGGCAAACATTATATACGTCTGCGACATCGGTCAAGTGCAACAATTGCCTTGGCCTGTGTCACACCCTTATGTGCTCTGGGCTCGCAAACGGTAACCTTTGGACGGATTCGTTCATAGCCCCTTGTTGCAGTATACAGCCGCCTTCCACGCCAGACAATATCGGCCATGGCGCTGTCAACTCCAAACTGCGGCCTTAGCCTACCTCCACCTAGGCAAACGCAATCGTCCCTCACGCCTAGCATGTCCCGTGTCTCCTCTCCTACACACTTCAAATTAGTATCTTCATAGGGCATACCCTAAGAAACAGGATCACTTCAACCCCTACAAAGAGATCAAAACTGGCATTGGCCGCATGTTCCTTTTCGTGTCATTCCGGATTTATACTAGACTAATCCCTTTCTGGCAGGGTACATACATTCATATGTATGTAATAGTGGTGTCAATTTCTTGAGCTTTCCATGTAATCGCAGGATATGATTTTACAATCCCGAAATTCCGTGTTTTCGTTACTGTCCGACAGTGTAACTTGAAGAAAGTAAAGTTGGGTTTTCACATGACTTTGCCCAATCTTTCAAAATCACAAAAGTTGCCACAATAATTTTACTTACTCATATTTAGATATATTTAACATAATAATAACAATATTTGGCATAGTAACAAAAACTGTTATTCATAGACATTTAACATTTTTATTTTATTTGATTTGATTTTGTTTATTTTATTTTATTTTATTTTAGTTTATTTTATTTTATTTTATTTTATTTCACTTTATTTAATTTAATTTTATTTAAATTTTATTTTACTTTATTTTGTTTAATTTTATTTTAATTTTATTTTATTTGATTTTTTTTTTTATTTTATTTTATTTTTGTTGTTTCGTTGTTAGAGTACTCTAACAGCGGCTTTGGTGCAGACATTTGGGTTCGTATCTCAGTGTCCGAGAAGGTGTCTGATGAGAAGTTGGGCACTTCGAAACATGTCATCCCATACCATCGCTGTGCATAACGTTGTAGTTTTTCCTCTAATATCAATTAATTTTTTTTTATTTGATTTTATTTTTTTTTCATTTTCTATTTTTTTTATTTTAGTTTTTTTTATTTTATTTATTTTTTTTTAGTTTATTTTCTTTTATATATATTTTTTTTTCTTGTTTTACTTCATTGCTTTTTTGTACCAACAATTTTTGTTGATTTCACGGCCTGTACATTTTCAAGTATTCATGAAACGAGCTCAAGGCCAAGAATAATAATTTTTCACTTTTTGAATTTTTAAGAAAATTATTACTGTTTTTGCTTTTTTATAATCGTTTTTTTTTTTAATTATGAAAAGATGACATCAAAACCAGCGTATTGTTAGTTTAATGGTTAGCAGTGCGTGCCAAAATTTCTCTGAGGAAGAAGCCTAGCAGCTTCCTAAATGGATCTATAAGAAAAGCTATGGCGTGCCGCAAGGGTTTCCTACTCTATTCAATTAAAAAAACTTTTAATAACACCGCGTTACACACATTCTGTCCTATGAACCAAATGTATGTATAATTATACAATAAAAAAAAAATTCGGACGTGTACATGAAAATCGCCGATGCACGTGTATTTTTATTTTTTCTCCCCTTTCCGAAAAAGTATATTTACTTCATAGGACAGAACTAAAGCTCGTTTTTGTAACGCAGTGTAATTAATTAAAAATGATTATTAAAAAAATAAAAACAATAATAATTTTCATAAAAATTCAAAAAGTGAAAAATTATTATTCGTGGCCTTGAGCTCGTTTTATGAATAATTATTTTATTTTATTTATTTTTTATTTTATTCTATTTTGTTTTATTTTATTTTACTTTATTTTATTTTATTTTATTTATTTTTTTATTTTATTTTTTTGTATTTTATTTGGTTTTATTTTAATTTATTTTTTTTTTTTTATTTCACTTTATTTTATTTAACTTTATTTCAATTTTATTTTATTTTATTTATTTTTATTTTATTTTATTTTATTTTATTTTATTTTATTTTGTTTTTATTTTTTATTTCTTTTTTATATTTTATGTTTTAGTTTTTTTATTTTATTTCATTTTATTTTTTATATTTTATTTTATTTTACTTTTTTTTATTCTATTTTATTTTAGTTTAGTTTATTTTATTTTATTTTATTTTATTTTATTTTATTTTATTCTATTTTATCTTTTTCTTATTTTATTTTTTTTTTTTCTTATTTTACTAACCTCTCGGAAATGGGCATGGCAGGCACTCTACCTACGTTCAAAAATTCATAATTTGTTAAGCTGTCCCGTCGAAATTACTTTTAAACATGTGGCATCTCTCTTAAAAAATACCCAATATTTGTTAACGCATATTACGCTATAAAGTTGTAAATTTGTACCCAAATCCGTTGTCATTTTGGCGGGATAACTTATCAAATTATTAAGTTTTGAACGTAGGTAGTGTGGCTGCCACGCCAATTTTTGAGGGGTTAGTCATCTTTATCTAGAAACGGCTAGAACAAACATTCATAGCAATTTAACATTCTACCGAAATCCGCAAAAATCCGCATCTCAAAAATCTACATGTTTGCATGTTCTTTGTAATAATGCACTTGGAAAAGGTTATTATAGAGGGAAAACTATATCATTTACAAGAAAAACTGTAAAACACTTTGGATGGATAATCACCTCACCAGCAAACTGTGGAAGAAAAATGTTTGACAGATGTTACAATTACCGAAATAATTAAAACAAAAACAAAAAAAAGGCCCTTTAAATGGCTGCAGAGAAGTATGCTTTGCATATTTATGGATTATTTTTTTACCCTTTCATGTCCACTAGTAGGAGAGTTAGATAAACCAAAAAAAACCTATGGTCCGAATCGCTTCCGTATTCAGTCGATTTTCTGTCTTCCTCGCCTGGACTATTGTAGGAAGAATGATTTTCAAATACAATTCAAAATGCCTAGTCACCTAACTGCCGGGTCATTTTTTCCCCCGTATCCAACTAGTGAATATCGAAATAGTTCTTATTTTTCACTTCAGATCTAGTTCGAAACCAGACCTTGTCTGCCTAGTTACTGAGTTCGCTGCAGGGTTATCAGAGTTTGCGCTATGGTGACATAGTAAGCCGAAACACAAGCAAACTATCTTATTCACATACATACAGATATATCAATGCATTGGAGGCAGGTGCAGTTGGTACTCAGAATCCAAGGTGAAAATCGTTTTTTCACTTTGAGAAAATATTGATTTGCTATGTTAGTTTTGGAACAACTGAATAGACAGACGAAAAGACGAAAAGACAAAAAATAAAGTTTTGCTTGAGCCAATGCAAAAGTTCAGCTCCTGCATGCAAGGGTTTGATAAGCGTAAATGATTTGAAGCTAAGATTTTATTATATCTGTTTTACCTTCCAAAAAAATGAAAACATTTATAAAAACTTTATTTCATGAAGTACTATTATACTCATCTTTGCATAGGGCGTGGTATAACCTTTGTTTGAACCCGCAATTCGAATTGCACCCTGATATTAACGAATTTGTTTACTCCTAAAATTAAACTAGTGTTGCTGGCCTACCACACCGAAGGTCTGAGGTTCGCCTGAGAAGGCTTCTCAGCAAAAATGTATCTGCTTTGCAGATGCCGTCCGGAGTCTGCAAAAAACTTGAGGTCCTGCCGATTTGTTGGATAAATTAGAAGCATTACCCCATAAATTGGTAGAGATGCTCATCCTTAATCTCCTCGGTGGTATACCGCGCTAAATATTTCTCTCTCTATGGCGCGATATACAACAGGTATATCATCATAAACCTCCTAAGAGATTTTTGCGCCAAGCTTCTCTTCCAATTTGTGGTGTGCCGATTTGAATTTTCCCTACAAATTGGTGGGACCTACAGTTTTTTGCCGACTCCGAACGGCATCTACAAAGGAGACGAATTTTTGCTGAGAAGCCTGTCATCGCAGAAATACACTCGGAGAGTTTGCCAAACCACTGCCGAGGAGCGACCCCGTTTTAAAAAACTTTTTTCAAATCACTTTTGATGTTACCTGTACCAGGGCTCGAACCATGGACCTTCGGTGTGGTAGGCCGGCAACACTACCTTCACACCACGGCGGCCGCTCGCTAAATATTTATATTTTTAAACTATTATACTCCCAGATTTTATTGTTCCCGCGACAGTTGGGCTAGTAATGCAAGGTGCTAGTACCAGAACGTACCTGGTCGATATTCGTCAAAGGACTATCAACATCGGCAACTCTCCTCAAAGTCTTCGGCGAGTGTTTGTGTCGCTATTCAATCAAATAGTCTCAAAAAGTTAATCGCTCGGTTGGTAACACGTCAACATCCCATGTATAGACGTGTGGTGATCAGACGCTGATATCTTAAATCCACCAGCAAGCCCTTAAACTGATTATGCCGAAGTGGGCTTAGCAGGTTGCCGCCTTCTCACATTTAGCTCACCACAACACAAAGGGTACTTAGACGGTAGCACTAGGAAGTGGTGAGCTGCTTGCACCGCATGTAAAAGAATCGCTCTAGCTATTCCCCGGAGAATGGCGGTCAGAAACTCTTTCCACTTGCGTGGACATTTACACACGCCCCCAACCACCCGAACTTAGGCTCCATTATTTGCCTTTTTGTCATTTTTTTTTTTTGTAACAAAAAAAGATTTTTCTCAATACTGATACACTGGGTTTGTTTTCCGCCAGGGATTCTGTAAAAACTAGAAACACCGTTATTAATTTTGACGTTTTCAACTTTCAAGGAAAGCTGGCCTCTTAAAAATTCCACTTTAAAAATTCTAGTACAACTAACTTGTTTAAATGTCCACCGAATTACTTGACAAAAGGAGTTTGTATTCTTAGCTTACATTTCTACATCTTTGTAGTGATTACTATACTATTCTTTGGACCTTAATTCATGATTGATAGGCGCTTAAGCTCCTAGGTACTTAGCCGTCTCATAGCAAAACCCAACAATCGTCCTTTGGCGAGAACTGAAGCTATTTGAAAAATGGTTCTTCGAAACGTTTATGGACCTTCATGCGACGGCGATCAACCAAGCTGTATGAGCTGTTGATATAGTTCAACGAATTGAAAGCCAGCGGCTAAGTCGGTGGCCGGTGAAAGTAGAAGAAAAGGTAGATAACTAACTACACGGAGGGTAGGGTCAATTTATTTATTTAAGTCAATTTGCAGACCAATTTGAGATAGCGTGGTATTTCGAATTGGCTCCAGTTAGCAAAGCAAAGAAATATCGGGCGCCATGTTGGAAGGAAAAAAAGAGATGTTGTTACTTTTTTGAAGTTCATGGTTATTTTACCGGTACGCATCTACTTAGCATCGTCTTGTAATAGCCCTACTCCCCGTGAACAGTTTGCTTGATTCCGTTGAACCTTCTGGTCGTGGACTTAAGTCGATTCGAGTAAGGCACGAATATATGTTAACCACAGAAATCAGTTCCGTTAATCTCACTTGTCTACAATTGTGGCAATGCGTGCTACCTTTCTTCATCGAGCGAGCACTGTTAGAGGATAATTAAAATATCTTGTAAAAGATTCTACCAGAGAGTGTCAGCTCTGCTGAAACACCTATCTTCTCCCGCTCAATTAAGAGAAGTCGCAGAAAATTTAGTAGCCTTGTCTGAAGTTTGCTCTGGCTACGAATCTCTCGCAAAGGTCCTTACTAATTCTGGCGAAGCTATTTTTATTGGCCAGGATAGAACCTCACATGCGATATCATGGAGACTGATTCCGCAGTAGTTGGTGAAATAAGCGGTATCGCCTTCCCTGTGGAATGGCCAGAGTACACTTAAATTCTAATCGGGGGTCATGCCCTAGGTATCCTATATTCTGCACAAGAATTAACATGCTTTTTAACCACTCTTTATCTCATTATTAAAATCTGCTTGGCTGGTAGTCCATCATTCCTAATCTATTTCTTGGTGTTGGGGTATGTTGCAATTCTAACTTCTTCATAGACAGGCGACGGACAGTTTTTCCATAGTCATAATGGGTAGTCGGGCTGTTGATCTCCCGCACAATGTATCAACCAGCTAACCAAAGTCAGAGCGCTCCAAAATAATGATCCACTAAGAGTAAGTAACTTGAGCTTTTTTGGAGTGTTATTAAGTAAACGTCAAAAACCCCTCTTTTTCTGGAGATTCACGTAGCCTTGGGAGAAGAAAGGAATATTGTAGAGCGGATAAACTGCAAGGCTCAATTATAATACCACTTCATGTTCATGAAAGATATAAAGACTCAAAAACAGCTTCAGAAAAGTATCAATAAAAGGTTCCAAAAAAAGTCTAAAAAAAACTCTGAGGTTCCCTTAAGAGGAGTCATAAAACGCTCCAAATTCATCGGATTTGAAGTCATTCTTTTTTATGACTGCTCTTAGGGTACCCCAGTATAATGGCTTTTCGCGCCTTTTGAGGTCAGAAAAGAGCTCGTTTCTGAGGGTGAAGCTCCGAGAACTGTGCGTTTTATGGCTCCGAATTTATTCTTTTTTCCTACTTTTATTTAGTTGGGCATGAGCAGAATTTGTCTCACCGTAAACTTAAGTACACGTCGGTTAACAGGCCGTCATTATTGTCCCTGCAGGAATGGACTTTACTCTTAGCCTTTCGTTTCCTTATCTGAGTAGAATGTCCTCTATTCCCTCTTAAATGCGTAAAATAGACGTTAAATAACTTCAGTATTCATATTCAACACGAAGGATTATCTAAATCAATTTACTACAAATGTGAATTTATTAAATTTCCTTCCAGGCAAACGTGTGGCATATGTGTCTTAACAAAATTGAGTGAAGATGTAAGAGTCTTTTCGGTTCTCATAGCTAGTGCGTGATTGGAAATTTGTGAAAATAGGCCAAATGTCAAAACGCGTTGGTACCAAATCCGTCGAAAATGCCTTCATCATATCTTATCGTAATAAAACACTTGACAGCCAGCGTCACTAAGATGACATTGAGCAAATTGGTAATCGAAAAAGAAAAAAGAAGCACCAAAAAGAAACATCTCGAGTACTAACTTTGCATAAACTCAAATTGCAGTACACTGCGGCTACATAAAAGTTGCCCAATAAAAGGCACGCATCAGCGTTCTATCGAAAAAAAAAATTCAATCACTGTCAGCGATAAATTTGTCATTCTCGCATTTCCAACGAAAACAAGCAAATTGCGTAAACTTGAATCACACTAACAGCAATAGCGGAGTTATTGCGATGTCTGCGTCGTAAAGTTAAGCCGGCAAAGAAAAAAAGTTTATGAGGGTAAATTTCTTTGAAGTAACTCAGATGTTTAGATATTTCAGACGGTGTACTGATAACAACAAATGAACTAAACTTGCAAATAGCCACAAACATTTAATTGAAAGCGGATCAAAACAAGAAAAAAAAGCAGTGACCGTAAAACGACAACATTTGTCACCAATTTCTTTGATGGAGCATACGAAAATTGGGGAATGAAGGCAACACTGTAGAGACAGTTTCTACTTCTGAACTGGTACACTTCTGGTTTGTTTTCAATATCTTTAACATCCAATGAACTGGCGAATTTAACGTGGCATTGGTCCGACTTTGTGATACGTGTATTCTACAGTTAAGAGCTGTATTCAAATGCTGATGTTGGAAAATAATGCTGCACGAAAATTGCGTTTCTATTATTTTAATTTATTTTCAGAATTAATTGAAAGTGGTTGTGTACAGTATGTATTATCTGCATGATTTTTTATTGTTTGTTTTATAACGACAAAAACACTCCCCGAAAGGTTGTGACAGTCCTTCGCCGGACATACACTCTGCACGTCCCGGTTCTCCCATTCGGTATATGCCCGACTATCGGGGTAGCGATTTGGTAAGACCAGTGCAACCTTCTAGGTCGTGTCACCCCTCCTTCCGTAAGGAATGATAGGGTGGGTAATGAGAGGTGAGAGGCATCATATCCGTAGATCAACCATCGAGTTGCACGTTCATTTTGGTCGCCTCTTAAGACCGATATGCCTACCTCTGTCATATTCTATACCCCTAACCCGAAGGGGTAATTATTTTTATGATCATTTCCTCTTGCTTCATGCCACATATAGGTGTCCTTTAAGTAAGAAAAATTATTAGGCAAATATTCCACTGATCGATTAAACTACTGATCCGATTATATAGCCAAGTATGTAAGCCAATAAGTCGTGCAATTGTTTACCTACCCAAGTACTTAATTCTATAACGCATTCAGGTTAATATCCCTGGGTTTAGATATGAATTTCCTAGGGCATCGCTTAGTTAAAATTCGGTAATGAACTCAGTAGCAAGATTCCCACTTTGTCTATTACCAACCCAATTCCCAACAATTACCTTTTGCTACTTGGAAAACCAACATCTCGTACGTGGTGGAGTACGCAGTCATGCAGCTCTTGTACGCGTTCAACTGCTGATTCCTTTTGGTATATAACTATGGCCTTTAATTTTAAAATGGCGCATTTTGTACAAATTCACTTTCTTTTAAGTGACACCGAGAGATGGCTTATGATTCCAAATAGTCAGAATATTGATAAAAATTCATACACTGAAGGAAATGCCTTATTATTTTAATTCAATAGAAAGTCAAATCACAGTTTAACCATCTCGTTATGATGCACTTTATGGATAGAATACTAATATATATGAACGGCAAGTCAATATCTATTTTCGCCATATCCATATTTACACCTTGTTGCAACGTTTTTTGGTTTAAATATGTTTTTTTAAATATTATTACATTCCTACAGAGGAGCATGGTTCGAACCTCACTGAAATCTAATAATTAATTTTTTTTTATGTTTTTTACCCATGTATTTCCTAAGAATACCTTGGATACCACTTCAAAAGTGATTTAGCAAATATGCAGTGATGACACATCCAAATTTTTTGATGGGACATTATTATACATTTTTATTAAATGTGGTATCAATAGTTGTGGATGTTCTAGTCATAGATTTCCGTTCCAACTAAACACTGTATGAAACTAAACACTGAAGATGGCGGAACGCCGAAACCGGTTTGTCACAAAACCAAGTTTGACAAAGGACGAGGGAAAATCTTTCAAATAAACATCAACTTTCCACCATGTATGAAAATCAACAAAGCGAAATAAATCAAGGTATACGTATAAGGTTATTTTATATCTCTCTCTATCTCTATGGCGCGATATACAACAGGTATATCATCATAAACCTCCTAAGAGATTTTTGCGCCAAGCTTCTCTTCCAATTTGTGGTGTGCCGATTTGAATTTTCCCTACAAATTGGTGGGACCTACAGTTTTTTTCCGACTCCGAACGGCATCTACAAAGGTGACGAATTTTTGCTGAGAAGCCTGTCATCGCAGAAATACACTCGGAGAGTTTGCCAAACCACTGCCGAGAGGCGACCCCGTTTTGAAAAACTTTTTTCAAATCACTTTTGATGTTACCTGTACCAGGGCTCGAACCATGGACCTTCGGTGTGGTAGGCCGGCAACACTACCACGGCGGCCGCCGGTTATTTTATAACTACATATAAAATCCGCTTCAGCTAATACTCGAAGCATACTCGCATAAGATCGCAAAAACACAACGGTCTCTCAAGAAGCATTGCATCGGCAGACTACACCCTGCAAAAAATGCGATTAGTCTAGGATGTATCCGGGATGATTCGCAAAGGAGGATGCGACTAATGCCTGTTCTGATCACTTTGTATGGGTTGAACTGTACCCATTTATACCTGAACGGGTACGAAAGTACTTATCCACTTACTACCCAAACGGGTACTTTTATAAGTATGCTACAAAACCTAAAATTGACTAACACCCCTAGATCTCTTCAGAGATTAGTCACACGATTTTTTTCAAGGGTTTTGCATACAAGTTGAACCATGCCTTTTACCAGACTTTCAATTCTACTATAAATTTTTGATCGTTCGTATTGTCTTCCCCGATCTATATGTAAATGAAAAATGTCTAAAAGTAAGGACGGCGCTGTCTTCTACTGTGCCGAAGGCTTTATACCTATCATGAATACGTGCAAACTTAAATACGCATTGTGGGATAAATGGCCATAATCCTCTTATCTGAACGATCGGTTGTATGGGATAAATACTATATATAGCTCCGATCTTGCTGACTTTCTTACGAAATCTTTTACTATCCATAAGAAAATATGTCACCAAGTTTCAAGTTTTAATCTTTTAAAATGAGGGAGAAATGGCCATAATCCTCTTATCTGAACGATCGGTTGTATGGGATATATACTATATATAGCTCCGATCTTAGCGATTTTTTTACCAAATACTTTATTATCTGTAAGCAAATATCTCACCAAGTTTCAAGTTTTAATCTTCCAAAATGAGGGATAAATGGCCATAATCCTCTTATCTGAACGTTCGGTTGTATGGGATATGTACTATATATAGCTCCGATCTTGGTGATTTTCTTACGAAATCTTTTGCTTTCCATAAGAAAATATCTCACCAAGTTTGAAGTTTTAATCTTCCAAAATCTTCCGATTATACCGGATCCGACAAATGTCTAATATAATACAAAAATACATCCGTGTGCCAAATTTCATCGAGATATCTCAAAAATTGAGGTACTAGTTTGCGTTCAAACAGACGGACGGACATGGCTGTATCAACTCAGTTCATCGTCCTGATCAATTTGGTATACTTACTGGTGGGTCTATCTCTTATATATCTAAACGTTACAAGCATCGGACCAAAGTTAATATACCATTTCATGTTCATGAAAGGTATAAAAACACGATCTTGTCGTGATCATCAAAAATTTTATTCTCCATTTTTTACCTGAAATATGGGTATCACACGAAAGGTGCTGAAGAGAGCTTTGACGTATTAATCTTTTTTTTGATACCCGAAACACGGTTTTCGAGAATTCCTCAAAAATATGAAACCGGGTAAAAAATCTTTCTACCTGCAATATGGCTATCAAACAAAAGGTACTGAAGAGAGCTTTGACGTACTATGGTTCTCATATCGATATTTCTACTTCTTCGGAGGTGTATTCCGATATTTGAACCCATGGACCCACAAAACTTGTCTAAACAATAAGGGTATCAAATAGACGTAGAAGCGAGGTGGTTTCGACTTTATGGGTAAAAGTAGAGTGGAACAAGTAAGAAAGTCTAAGTTCGGGTGGAACCGAACATTATATACCTAGTAGTGATCTATTTTGTCATCCCAATTTACCCAGGTCTATTTTAATACTTTCAGTTCGTATTTGCGTTCAAATAGACTGACGAATATATATCTCGATTTGTTTATGCCGAATGAAGTAATACTAGAGTTCGCCCAGTGGTTGAAATTCAACCAATAAACTTTATTTTATTTTATTTTTTTGCTGTAGGTATGTTTTATCCGCCTTTTTTTCTTCCTTTCTATGTCGTTCCTTTCCTCTAACATATTTTTATTTTCCTTGATTTCTTTTTTTACTCTTCTATTTTATTTTTTACTTTCCTCAAAATTCTTTTCCTTTCCCTTCCCTTCCTTTTGTTTTCTTGCTTTCCCTCCTTTCCCATCCTTTCCATTCCCTTTCCTTCCTTTCCTTTTCTTTCCTTTCTTTTCCTTTCCTCTATTTTCCTTTAATTTTCTTCGGTGTTTAATACTCTTTATGAGTAATCATTTATTTTATTTTTGTAAATCCTGTTTGTAGGTATCAGCAATGAATTTTACATATTTGCTCATATTTTACATTGCTTGTTTAATGTCTCCAACAAAGCAACTTTTCGTGCTCTCAGGAGAGCAGCTGACACTGGGCATCGCAGCCAGTAATCAATACAATAACAACAACTAAAGCAAAAATGCATGACACAACAGAGTATCTATAGTGCGAATACTTATTTTTCATTGGTCCACTACCAACTCTTCGCACTCACAGTGAGAGCCGACCACACGAATAACACAAAAACTTGCATGGCAAGTCTACTCACACTACTACGGCTATTAATTTTTTCCTACAAAGCAACTCCTCGGCCATGCTCACGATTCAGCATAGTACACAAAAAGCAAGTACACACACACAGCGTGTCTATAGTGTGAATAAGTAAATGTGTAGTAGTGTGACTTTTATGTTAAAGTTTTTATATTAAAATGATTTTAAAAATTTTTTTTATTTACGGATAAGAGTACAACTCAAAATTTCCTATCTATACATATATAATTTGTATACCTTAGAATTATAGTTTAGCAGAAAACGGTTCTACATTGCATTCATCTTGTCTATTTATATATAAGATACCTTGTGCGTGTAACAAAAATAAATATAAACAAGTAAGAAAGTCTAAGTTCGGGTGGAACCGAACATTATTAAATAGACTGACGAACAGACAAACAGACGTGCCGAAAGACGGATGGCTACATCGACTCAGCTCATCCTCCTGATCATTTCAGTATACGCACAAACATTTCATGTTCAGGAATGAATATCAAAAAAGATATACAACTTCGCTTTTGCAGTGGGGTATTAACTACGTGCCCGAATAATTTGCTTGTGTATTCCCGATTTGGCTAATTTTTGGCAGGAGTATAATACATACCACTAAGAAGCAGCTGACCAATTTTCATTGAAATATCAGGATTGAATTATAAGCGATTGCCTTTGAAAATAGCAGAAATTCTATGCTGAACAGTGGGCGACGCCACGCCTACTTCTTCGAAACTGAAAAAATTTTTTTGCGGCCGAGTTTTTCTTAAAAAGCTTATTATGTGTGCAAAATCTAGAAATATCGCTCTTTAAATTTTACAAACAAAATTTTCAGAACTATGTTAAAAAATGGGCGTGGACATTAACGGATTTCGCCGAATTTTACAGCAAAAAGTTACCTTTACATATAGAACATTATCACCGAATTTCGTTTCCACAAATCAATTTTTGGCGGAGTTATGGCATACAAAGTTTTGTGGAATAGTCCACTATAAAAAGGGCGGGGCCACGCCCATTTTCGAAAATTTTAACTTTTTGGATTTCTTTGCTTACGGAAACTTTAAAACTGAAATATAAATGATGTAAAGCTATTTTACGATCCTTTTCAAAATCTTTCATATAAAAGTGGGCGTAGACCTTAACCGATCCCGCCCATTTTTTCGTAGAACATTCCTTGCATACCTGAAAACCTGCTGAATTTCGTTTCGATATCTTGAACGGTTTTTGATTTATGATTAATATTATTTCTAAATTTTACTTAATCAAAAGTGGGCGTTTCCACGCCCATTTTCAACAATTTCTTGAAATTTTTATTTTATGCCTCAATCTCAATGTATTCACCAAGTTTTATCCTTATAGGTGTATTATGTACTGAGTAATCACTTTTTTTGTGTTTTCGAAAATATTATATATATAAAAAGTGGGCGTGGCTATCATCCGATTTCGCCCATTTTAAATAGCGCTCGGAGATCAGTTCCAAGGAACCCGCATACCAAATTTCATTAAGACATCTCAAAATTTACTCAAGTTATCGTGTTCACAGACGGACGGACGGACGGACATGGCTTAATCAATTTCTCTTTTCGTCCTGAACATTTTGATATACGAGTATATAAGTCAATATCTATCTCGATCTGTTAATGCCGTTACGCACTGCCGTTACGCGACTAAAGTTAATATACCTTGTGTGCGAAGCACTACTAGGTATAAAAATAAAACGATGTGTTATGTATTCGAAAATCTACGAAATTATGCAAATGTTAATTTTTTTTCCTATTAATGGCTCAATTACAGTTATGAGATAATCGGACGTAATACATATATTTATCTGACCTCTGTTCTGACCTAAGTCTCTTCACTAGAGGAACCATTATGAAAGCTTTAACTTGAAGGCTATTACAGAGAAATAGTAATGATATGTATACTTGCATGTTTTGATTTTTTTTTTCATTATTATACTTAATTTGTGTTTCATTTCACTAACGTTTGAATAAAAATTAGTTTGGAAGTAATTAGATATATTTTTCCAAATTCTTTTACGGTTTCTGATATATCTCGAAAATTTCCCATATCTGCCCCTTGTACAAATTTCAATAACTTTCGTTATGTTAATCTTTCAAAATGAGGCATTTGGTTTTAACTACTGTAGTGTGGGACAACAAATTACAAAAGAGTAACTTGTAATAAGAGTAACACTGTAGCTGTGCCATGCTACTGAAAAAAAATTACGCAGCAAAGAACCTTGACATTTCTGCCTCTAACTTCAAAACTACAGAGAGCACATCAAATTCAAAACCAGCGAAGGTTTTGTTGTATAATAGGCTATCATCGCGTATAACCAAAATCTTAATACTCTGTTGCCTCAAACTTATAAGCACAAATTCACAAATATTGAAAAAGGCCAAAAATAGAGTATCGCTACTTTCATTGATGATAACTTTAAATATTGGAGGAGCACATTACTCCCGTTTATATTTTTAGAATCTCCGTCTCAAAAACTATACCCAGTTGAAATTTCAAAGTGATACATTGATGCCTCAAAATGTTATAAAACAAATACCAAAAAGAAAAAAACGAGTATCACTTGAAAAAACGGAAAAATCGACGTTTTTCACTCTTCAAAGTTCTGAAAAAACTTTTTGTCTACATTTTTTCCATCCATATCTTCAGAGGTGATAGTGAATACGTCAAACTAAATATCCATATGCTTTTTACCGGCTTTAATTCATTAACCCATGTGTAGCATCCGAGTATCCAAAAATGTAACACTACGGCGGATTTGCCCATATATGAAAGTCGAATTACTGTCGATGGGAAGTGTGTTGCTAGCTATTCAAACAAACAACCGAGTGCTGCTTCAGACTGATATACGTCGTTAAAGACATTGTCAACAAATAATCAGGTATCTCTTTGAGTGTATCGAAGCGGTACACATGTTAAGGCGTGTGTCTCGTCTGCATTGAAATTGGCAAAATTACCAAAATTATAAGCAAAGAAAGCCATTTAATAATACTGCCACATATACTCACTCTAACCAAAGTCACATATATAAATAACGAAGGAATTTAGATTTAAATAAGGGATATTTAAATTCAAATTTCCGCTATAAATTATTTGCATACCGAAATTAAAATCTCCTAAGAGTCACTAAATACATTTTCTCACTAACATATTGACATAAGTACGTACCCTGCAGTGAAGTCAGTAACTACCCTGCAGTCAAACCAACTAGTTGCAAACTACTTTACAACTAGTATATACACCAAGCCGAACTAATCAGCCAACTGTGATATTTCCATATAAGCAACTGATATTTTTAATATAGCAATGTCCTACGAGATGTGAGTTGTCAGATTTCGACAAGAACATACCAGTCATCTACTACTCATATAATACTGATTGTATCTAGTGGAAATATACTAATATCATACTGGTCGTAAATTACCAGTTTCATAGTAGTTCAAAATGGAAGGAAATATACAATTGCAGTCTAATCATACCAGTATCATACTAGTTCGAAAAAAATAAAAGAATACTAGTCCAAATGTGGATAAAGCCTCTACCATGGATTAAAATAAGAAAATGAACTCATCAATACATCATTTTTATTTTACCTAGTAGTGCTACGCACACAAGGTATATTAACTTTAGTCGCTTAACGGCCGTACGTAATGGCATAAACGGATCGAGATAGATATTGACTTATGTATATCAAAATGTTCAGGACGAAAAGAGAAATTGATTAAGCCATGTCCGTCCGTCCATCCGTCCGTCTGTGAACACGATAACTTAAGTAAATTTTAAATAAATTAAAGTAAATTTTGAGATATCTTAATAAAATTTGGTATGTGGGTTCCTTGCCACTCATCTCCGAGCGCTATTTAAAATTGGCGAAATCGGATTATAGCCACGCCCACTTTTTATATATAGAATATTTTCGAAAACACAAAAAAAGTGATTACTGAGTACATAAAACACCTATAAGGATAAAATTTGGTGAATACATTGAGATTCAGGCATAAAATAAATGTTTAAAGAAATTTTTGAATATGGGCGTGGCACCGCCCACTTTTGATTAAGTCAAATTGAGAAATAATATTAATCATAAATCAAAAACCGTTCAAGATATCGAAACGAAATTCTGCACGCAGGTTTCTAGGTACGCAAGGAATGTTCCAGGAAAAAATGGGCGGGATCGGTTAAAGTCTACGACCACTTTTATATAAAAGATTTTGAAGAGGATCGTAGATGTGTTAAATAGGCAATAACTTTGCGTAAAATAGCTTTACATCATTTATATTTCAGTTTCAAAGTTTCCGTAAACAAAGAAATCCAAAAACTTAAAATTTTCGAAAATGGGCGTGGCCCCGCCCTTTTTATAGTGGACAATTCCACAAAACTTTTTATGCCATAACTCCGCCAAAAATTGATTTGTCGAAACGAAATAGGTGATAATGTTCTATATATAAAGGTACTTGTTTGCTGTAAAAACGGGCGAAATCGGTTTTTTAACATAGTTCTGAAAAATTTTTTTGTAAAATTTAAAAAGCGATATTTCTACAATTAAGCAAGTTATATCAATCAGATTTTGCACACATAATAAACTTTTTAAGAAAACCTCGGGCACAAAAAAATTTTGTCAATTTTGAAGAAGTAGGCGTGGCGCAGCTCATTTTTTAGCATAAAATTTCTGCTATTTTCAAAGGCAATCGCTTATAATTCAATCTTGATATTTCAATGAAAATTGGTCAGCTGCTTCTCAGTAGTATGTGTTATACTCCTGCCAAAAATTTGCCAAATCGGGAATACACAAGCAAATTATTCGGGCACGTAGTTAATAGCCCACTGCAATAGCGAAATTATATATCTTTTTTGATTTTCATACCTTTCATAAACATTAAATGTATCTTAGTATGAGAAGAAGAAGAGAAAAGTTCACTTAAATGATCAGCACGATGACCGGAGTCGATTTAGCTATGCCCGTCTCTCCGTCCGTCTGTCTGTCTGTCCGTCTGTCTATTTGAACGCAAACTAGTCTCTCAGTTTTACAAAAGAATGCTGAAATTCGTTGTTTGCTTTCGCCATTTTATAATATACTAGCAAAGCCAGTAGACGTTGTTTTGACGTTTTGGTACATAAACACATCTATACGAGTATATACAATTTCATTAACTTGGACCAAATAAACTCCTAACTATACCGAAGTGCAGCTTTATAAATATAACCTGGTGGCTTTTCCAAAAGCTATATACAGGCTGCATCGTGGCCAGCGAACTCCTGAACCTTTCGCGAAATTTCAAGAGCAAAACAAAACACAAAATATGTGGGCGTGGCACCGCCTACTTTTGGAAAATTATGTAGATATTGACTAAGTGACACATATATCCAAATTTCATTAATTTAGACCAAAAAAGTTCGGAGTTATGACGAATTGAAACTTTATATAGGCTGAGGGCGTGGCTTCCCCTACTTTTCTAAAACTATATATTGTCTATACGGTACCCAGTGAACCCAAGCATATATTGTGAAAATTTCATAAAGATCGGTTGAGTTCTTTGGCGCCTATAAAAGACACACATTTTTCATATCTATTTTTGTTACGCACACAAGGTATATTACTTCATTCGGCATAAACGAATCGAGATATATAGTTATAAATGTATATCAAAACGTTCAGGATGAAAAGTAAAATATCCGGGCAAGTAGTTAATACCCCACTGCAAAAGCGAAGTTTTATATCTTTTTAGATTTTCATACCTTTTATGAACATGAAATGTTTGTACGTATACTGAAATGATCAGGAGGATTAGCTGAGTCGATGTAGCCATATCCGTCTCTCGATACGTCTACCTGTCTGTCCGTCTGTCTATTTGAAAGCAAATACGAACTGAAAGGATTAAAATAGACCTGCAATTTGGGATTGCAAAACATAAACTAAACTGGTTGCGAATTACAATAGCATGCAATGCAAATGAAATAAACGAAAGAAATAATTACAGCTTATGTCGCTCAAACACATACTATGAAAATTGTAGTCGTATACTAGTATGAATTTAACTTTTTCAGCCTAGTATGATTTCAACCGGAAAATTATGGTTGGATACTAGTATGTTAACTGACTAGTATGATATTTCACTGCAGGGTAGCGAGACATATACAAAAATCCAAAGTCCCAAGAAAAGAACTAGTTCAATAGTGAATAAAATTTTGAGACTAAATATGGAATTCTGAGTGAAAGATCATCCTATTTCAAAATATTTTATAAAAACGTTCCGTCTCAATATCTTAAAGAAAATTTGATAAATAGATTGAGTACAAACTAGTAGTGGTTCCGAATTCCCTTGAAGCGCACTAGTTCAAAACCCCTACAGAATACTTTCCACTTGCTTAGGATTCCACAACATGCCCGTCTATATATGTGTATATTTCCTTTGAGTTTAAATATATCAGACACACAGATAATTTCTTAGAATCCTAGATGACTCCTGATCTACTCAATTCATTACAAGCAATTAAACTCAGTTAAATTATTTAAATGATATGAATTAATTTGCTCAATTTGCTCATTCCACAACGCAGACAATTTCTCTAATCGCCTGCTTAACCAGCAAATCTAATGCATTGCTAAATCGGAATGTTAAAGACATGCGACTAACACAAAATCTGCCTTTGTTACTTCAATGATTTTAATGATGGACAAGAACAATGGTATAATCACATTAAAGTGGAATGTTATTGACAATTTGTGACTTCTGTCTCTTTGATGAATGTTCGATTGTGCATTTCACAAATTAGCTTCAATGGCTGAAAATGCTTTGTGTGTGTGAATACCACTCAATTTTGTTAGTGTAATCGAGTTTAGGCACTGATTCACTCTACTAGCTCCAATCTTGTTCGATTTGTAATTCATTAACCATAAAACAGCGATTTAAAATTGGCAGAGTATGTATTAGCTTGAAACGAAATCGCTATTTTGTTTATATGCTGAGCTCGAATGTATATAAAATAAATATTTTAACCTAAAAATCATATTTTTAATAAATTTTGAGGTGTGTGAGAAAAAACGATAATTATAATAGTAATTTATTTTGTATACAAACAATTTAATTGAATACATTTGTAAAGTATTTATTAATTATTAATAATATTTTTGTAAGTATAACGAGCTCAAGACCAGTTGATAAAACTTCTTAGTTAATTATAATTTTAATTTTTGATTAGAGGAAAAATTTAAAGCAACAAACATATACAGGCTATAGTTATAGTACTATTTCGAAAACAGCCACGATTTCTCGTCAGACTAATTCTTATAGTTTTGCTATTTCAGAGGATCTTGTGAAGAATCGAACCCACTCACGTGCTCCGGAAAAACCAGCAACAAAATTAATAATATTATTATTATAATTATTAATGAGTACTATCTTTATAGTCCGGTCATTTAAGGTTTTATCTTCATAACAATTCCTAGTGAGCTGAAAATTTGGATACAACTTTAATAAGGCGTTATAACAAATATGTCGAAATATGATAAAAATCCACATTGATATCGGATATAAGGGTCAGTAAATCAGTTATATCTTGCAACCTGTTCCATCTATAGCAAAAATGTCTGCCAAGTATGTTTGTTACGAAATTTCCCATAAAAAATTTCTTGATATGTGTTTTTATAAAGGCAAGAGTTCTCGAGCTATAGATGTTGTTGTTGTGGTAGCGACTATTTAACCCGCCACCTCTTTACCCAGTCTAACTTGTCGAGCTATAGATGTTTATTCTCTGTGCATATTAACAAAAAGTATGCCAAGAAGTTGATTTTTATAGTACACTATCAGACCCGGCAGACGTTGTCCTGCCTAAAATTTGAGTGGCCTCATTTAAGAAATTGTACTGTCTCCCTTCCCCACTTGGCGCTTCCGATTGTTGTTATTAACAGTGCTTCGCCCTGCCTAATAAGCACGATCACTCTGAGAATTGTCGTCAAGCTCTTAATTTTCCTTTCTACTTTTGCTTTCCCCCCCTCTTCATTTTCCCTACCACCACCTCTAATTCTCAAATTCTCTATTCCGACTCCCCTTTTTCTTCCTTTTACTCTGCCTTTACATATCAGTACATAGTTTCGAAGCTATGGCCGCGTAACTCTTATTTGGTCATTGTAGCGCTTCAGTTTTCCAGGGTTTTTTTGATATATAGAACACATACGAGGTGTGTTCAAAAAGTATCGCGAATTTTGTGTTTTTTCAAAAATTATTTATTTATTCATGAATATCTATTTTGTCCCCTTCAAAGTAATCCCCATGAGATATTATACACTTATGCCAACGGTTTTTCCAATCTTCGAAGCACTTCAAAAAATCATTTTTTTGTATCTTGTTCAGCTCCTCCTTCGATGCCGTCTTTATCTCGTCAAGAGAAGCGTAACGTCGTCCTTTCATGGGCCTCTTCAGTTTAGGGAACAAGAAAAAGTCACAGGGGGCCAGATCTGGGGAATACGGTGGCTGCGGCATCATTAGTGTGTTGTTTTTGGCCAAAAAGTCGCGCACAAGCAACGATGCGTGAGCAGGGGCGTTATCGTGGTGCATAAGCCAATTTTTGTTCTTCCACAAATCCGGGCGTTTCTGGCGGATTGCTTCTCGCAAATTGCGCATAACTTGCAGGTAATATTCCTTATTGACCGTTCTTCCCTGTGGCAAGAACTCATGATGCACCACGACCCTTCAATCGAAGAAAACTGTCAGCAAAACTTTCACATTCGACCGAACTTGGCGTGCTTTTTTCGGTCTTGGTTCGTGCGGCAGCTTCCATTGAGATGATTGAGCTTTGGTTTCCACGTCATAACCATAAACCCACGATTCGTCACCAGTTATGACCCTCTGGAGCAAATTTGGGTCGTCGCGGACAGAGTTTAACATCTCATTAGCAATGTTCATGCGATGCTGTTTTTGGTCACAATTGAGCAATTTTGGTAAAAAAATAGGTAAAAATCGAAGACGATCCAAAACACGTGCAAGCAAAGCAGCTGTCAACAATTAACTGAACATTCAAAATGGCCGAGCTTGTCGGCATAAGTGAGAGACATGAGTACCAACATAACGCCACAAAAAATTCGAAATTCGAATATACGTAACCAGCGAAAATTCAAAATTCGCGATACTTTTTTAACACACCTCGTATCTACCCTGCAATGAACTACCAAACTGGTTAGTAAATATTCTAGTTCATTAACTAGAATTTCGCGGGCTTATTCATACCAGTTTGAGCGACTGCAACGTTTCCGCTGTCATAAGCAGCAACAACCCTCTAACATTGTCGATACATGCATACACGAGCGAAAAAGGAAACCAAAACAATTCAGTATTCGTGCCGCAAACGTTCAGTTTCCTACATTTTAATTTTCTATTCACCTAATATTTTGAGTTCTTCAATAACGGCGCAGCAGCGAAGCAACAACGAATAAGAAATGTTCAAATGAAAACACGAAGAAAAGTGAAAACGAAACGATCATTTGTCAAACCAATTGTGTAAGTAAATAACATTTTTTTGGAATAATTTAAGTCCCCTTTTTCTGATAAAATTAACAAAAAAATATTGATTTACTATTATTTTTCAGGGTTGATTTATTGTGATTTGAAATGCAGTTTCATAAATAAAATAACAATGAATTTCCAACGGAATCGTTTAAAAGCTGTAACAACGAAATTGGCGAGCAGAGACACATGGTGGTGAAAATAGCACTTTTAAAAAAATTTAGTTAATAAGCACTTGCACATTATGTACTAAAATTCCATACTTGAGTTACCTGCATGGTTATTTGCAAAGAACCCCAAAACATAAAATTTTCACCAAGAAAAGCTAATCTTCTTTGAATTTTCTTAATTTTATGTAAAGATATTTTTACAAGTATCGATTAGATTCTATCTGAGATTAATATTTAAATTTTATCTATGCCAGTGAAATCAATTAAGAACTATTAAAAAAGAAGAAAATTACTTTTTAAAATTGTTTTCCAAGGGTAAAATTGCTATGAATAACGACTATATTTTTATTGAAATTGGCTTCATTTGTTTAATATAGTGATATATATATTTTTATATCTGATGACATATATTTTACATCTGATGACTGAATTTTCAATAAAGTGGTTTATAAAGTAATATTGCAATGTTCGTGAATTTTCAAACCAAAAATTAACTAATCCGTGCTGATGTAGATGCGGACAGTTCCCATATCGTAGGACTTCGCCGTGTTAAAAATACCAGTTGCTAATACGGAAAAATTACACAACTCGAGCTAGTTGAGCCGGTTTGGCAAACTAGTATTTGATTGGTATAAAACTAGTAGAATTGACCGCAGGGTATATATAGAATAACATTAACTTGAACCAAATAAATTCCGAGTTATGACGAATTGCAGCTTTGTATAACCTGAGGGATTTTCTAAAAACTATATACCTGTGTCGTGCCCAACGAACTCCTGAAGCTACCGTGAGAGTTTCAGAGACATCGACAATAAACTGTTGATATTAATGAAGCAGTGGGCGTGGCACCGTGGCAAAAATTATGTAAGTCCTGACTAATATATCCAAATATCATTAATTTAGACCAAATACGTTCAGATTTATGACGAATTGAAATTGTATATGGCCTGGGGGTGTGGCACCGCCAACTTTTTCTAAACTATATATCCTATTCTGTAACCAGTGAACCCAAGAATATACTGTGAAAAATTCATTAAGATCGGTTGAGTACTTTGGACGCCTATAAAGGGCAAACAGAGACACATTTATTTTTATTTATAAGAATTTACAAGGTATCAAAATAACATTTTTATGGAAAAGTCACCTATTTTTTGCTGATTTTCGTAACACGTTGTGTGCTATGAATGTTTGTTCTATCCATGTTTTGGTAAACAAGATTAACCTTCTTACGTTAAGCGTAAATTTAACTAGGGATTTTAATTAAAAATTACTCTTGACATTAAACCGTTTGGCAGTCAACTTCTTGTTGATTCTAGAGCTTGGATAGTGTAAACAAGAATCAACAAGAAGTAGTCTTAGAAATTCATTAATGTCAACATCTCTTTATTGCCAAACACTGGCCTGAACTTGTACATTCCAACTCGGTTTTTCAGTCGTTCGGCACAAGGGCAAAATTCTAAATATATACGAGTATGTAGATACCTAGAAGACCTCAGAAATGAATTTCTAATTTGTAGACTAATTTAATTTATTTTTATTTTGTATATTTTATATTTTGTTTATTCACAGATTAATCGTAACAAACTCATTTCTTGTTAAAGATGTTTCTTTCTTATAATAACCGCCCAACTGATAGATCATAAAAGTGATTTAACAATCTGAAAAAATTTTACGTTACTTTTTCTTAAAAATTAAACATGTTCTAAATTGCGAGAATTCTATCTCGATTATGTAAACATATATTTTGAAACTTTGTGCTAAAGTTACGAATTTGGACGACATTTCAAAACCTCCATTAAAAAAAATATTTCAAAAATCTTTTATCTAACCTGTTATAAAATTTTCGAGTTTGCGGATTTCTAGGGGAAATATTTTGAATAAAAAAAAATACAAGTATGTCATCGGTAGGAAATGTGTTAAGTCCTAGCGATTTCAAACTTACATACTTTTATACTGAAAATATGTCACCTAGAAAACGCATTCTTCAAAGTTTTATAAAATATTAAATAAAAGGTTTGAAATATCTAGGTACTATCGCACTAGTTCATATTACCCATTTTATCTCCACTTCGGAACCATATCTAAATGTTGTTGAGAAAAACACTTCCCGAAGGTTTTTAGGTTTGGAAGGTTGGTAATGAGAGGTGATCAACCATCATGTTGCAAGCCTTTACTCTTTGTGAACTTTTGTCACCTCTTCCGACAGGCATACCTACCTCGGGCATATTCTAACCCCTTAATACGCAGTGGTCCTGAACCAGAAATCGTTCTCACTAGCTACTGACTTAGCCACAGGATAGTCACAGATACTGTAGCAAAGAGCAGCTGCAAAATTTCAATTATCATCACCTACTTCTTCAGCAGGTCAGCAGCATATTTATCGAGACATTATCGAATACAAACCTGGCGAACTAAATTATTTAAAAAATAATAATTTAAAATAAATAAAATTAACTGTGACAATAATACGATTTAAAAAAATTAAGGAAAATGCACCATTTACTTCTGAACAGCGCTCCCTTTCAACAAACAAAGCAGATTCCAACAGCTTTTAATGCAGGTGAAAAGCTTTATGAAGCTTTTGGAAATAAAATCCACAAAAACAGAAGAACTTTTGCTTGTATGTCAACCTTAAGCGCCTGTTAAGTAGATGAGCTTTAAGGATAGTCAACAACCAGTTGATAAAGCTCCTACTACGCTGAAACAGGGACGTAACGGCTATTAGAGAAATGAGGTACAGGTCGTATTATTAAACTATTAGCATTGATGAATGAAAATATTGGTTATAATTAACCATTATTATAAGAAATATTTATATTTGATCGCCATAACCAATATACATGAGAAATATTTTTTTTGGTTAAGAATAACCATGGTCAAGATTTTTTGGTTAGTTATGAACTCTGTCTGCAGGTCTGTACAGCACTTTATATACTTACATATGTACATTAAAAGATAACATTGTCCTGAAAACAAATGTTTGTAAAAAAATCGGAATATAATATATCTGATGTATATATAAAATGACCCAAAAAAATAAATAGTTGTAATGGTTATTCTGACCAAAACAAAATATTTCATATTTATATTGGTTATGGCGACCAAAAAAAAATATTTCTTATGTTAATGGTTTGAAATTCCCTAAATAGTATAAAGGTTATTTTGTAGTAACGGTTTTGCTCAGAAGGTCCCTGGCTGAAGCTGTTAAAAGATACACGGCTAAAAAAAACTGCACTTCAAAAATGCGACCAAACTCCATTTCATAACTTATACAAATGTTTGCAGCTCTCCCAGTTTCCACTTCAACTCTTCTTCTTCTTTAAATAGCGGTTAACCGTCTTATAGATAGATGTCCGTCCAACATAGCTCACTAGTCGTTTCTTCTTTCTGCAGACTGGCGACAATTGAAGACACCACAGGATCGCAAATCGATGCCCACCTGGTCCTTCCATCGGAGTGGTGGTCTCCTTCTTCTTCTGCTACCACTGGTGAGTGTCGATAATAATAAATTCTGGGCCGCAGCATCTTCATCTTAGCCCACGAAGCCGCTCGGTTTTAATTCGTTGGACTATGTCGGTGTCTCTATATATCTCTGGCAACTCGTCATTAAATCTTTAGAAGGAATTTTCTCTAGAATATCCCTAAAGCCGCCCCATCAGATGTTGTCAGTGTCCAAGCTTCTGCACCATAGAGCAGGACGGATACGATAAGTGACTTATAGAGTGTTATTTTCGTTCATCGATTTTTACGCTGACGTTATTCTTGGAATTAATTCTGGCTCCCAGGTAAACCAAATCCTTTACTATTTCGAAATTATGGCTGCCAAACGAAAATGCGCTGATTTTTTGTCTGATGACAGCAGGCACTTCGTTTTACCCTCTTTCGCGACCAAACCAATTATTTTCAATAACGTATTGCAAAAATATGTTCGATATCTAGTTTTACCTTTATTTACATTTAAATGGCCGCTTGTTTTTCATTCGTGGAACTATTTCTATGTCTGCTCACAGCAATAGCAAAATATTCTGCGGCACTCGCCGTAAGAGGAGGTCCCTAAATCTTTCGACATAACTTCCTCTCGGAAACTCGCAGAGACGCAAAGGACTTTACTGCTTAATTTCCTACTCAGCCAAAGTAGCAATTAATTTGCAAAAGTAAGTATTCTTTGGATTTCTACTCTGGCATTAAATCTTAATACTGCATATCTTTGGAAGTGTTCTTGTTATAATAATGAAAATTTATAAAGTGTTACATGAGGTTACTCTTTAACGACTTGATTAAACCGACGGGTCGGAGAGAAGAGAGCTGGCGCCTTTTATACAAATGGGATTTTTAATAGAGAATATCTTATGAAGTATTTGCTATGGGAGTTTAATCTCTACTAACTCAATGAAAAAGGCGGGAAAGGGAGAAGAAGCTCCAACACTCCTGGAAAAGTGGTAGCGAAGGAAAAGGAGGCGGGACACTTTTTGATATAATCTATACCCTGCAGTTAATTCTACTAGTTTTATACTAGTTTGCCAAACCGGTTCAACTAGTTCGAGTTCTGTAATTTTTCCATATTAGCAACTGGTATTTTTAACACGGCGATGTCCTACGTGATGGCAATTGTCCGCTTATGCATCAGCACCATACCAATTGGCATACTGGTCAGCCTCTGCATCAGCAATATACCAGTTGACATACTAGTTATCATATACATCAATATCATACCATTCAAAATACTAATCTGTATATACATCAGGATTATACCAGTTTACATACTAGTCAGTACATACACCAGAATCATAACGTCGTACTAGTCAGCCTATGCATTAGTATCATACCACTTCATAGTAGTTCATTTTGGTTTAAAAATACACGAAAATTGCAAAATTACATTACAAACCACTTGAATGAAAATTCAATCAGCAGATATAAAAATATATGCCATCAGATATAAAACTATATCCATCACTATATTAAACAAATGAAACCAATTTCAATAAAAATATAGTCGCTGTTAATAGCAATTTTACCCTTGGATAACGTTTTTAAAAAGTAATTTTCTTCTTGTCCTTTTTTGATTGAATTTTATAGTGGATTTCACAGGCATAAATCTTTAAATTTTCTAGAAACATTTTATGGAAAATTTTAAAATTTAAATATTAATCTCGGTAGAATCTAATCGATGCTTGTAAAAATTTCTTTACATAAAATTAAGGAAATTCAAGGAAGGTTAGCTTTTTATGGTGAAAATTTGAAGTTCTAGAGTTCCTTGCAAATAACCATGCAGGTAACTCAAGTATGGAATTTTAGTACATAATGTGCAAGTTCTTAGTAACTAAATTTTTTAAAAAGTGCTATCTTAACCACCTTGTTATTGTATGTGTCCCTGCTCGCAAATTTCGTTGTTGCAGCTTTTAAACGATTCCGTTGGAGATTCATTGTTAATTTATTTATGAAAATTGCATTTCACAATCACAATAAATCAACCCTGAAAAATAATAGCAAATCAATATTTTTTTGTTAATTTTATCAGAAAAAGGGGACTTAAATTATTCAAAAAAAAAAGGTTATTTACTTACACAATTGATTTGACAAATGATCGTTGTTGCTTTGCTGCTGAGCCGTTATTGAAGAACTCAAAATATTAGGTGAATAGAAAATTAAAATGTAGGAAACTGAACGATTGCGGCACGAATACTGAATTGTTTTGGTTTCCTTTTTCGCTCGTGTATGCATGTATCCACAATATTAGAGGGTTGTTGCTGCTTATGAAAGCGGAAACGTTGCAGTCGCTCAAACTGGTATGAATAAGCCCACGAAATTCTAGTTCATGAACTAGAATGTTTACTAACCAGGTTGGCAGTTGACTGCAGGGTATATATAAAATTGAAATTATGTATGTATGTACTCATAAACCGACTTGTGTCGTAAACGTATAAACCGATCGTAACCAAATTTCAAACACCCACTGGATATCTTCCAGGGATGGTCGTGGGCTAAAAAATATTTTGGTATACATAGGGGGCGTGGCACCTCCCATACAAATGGAATTTTTTATAGTCCATATCTCTGGAAGAATTTAGGTTAGACCACTGAAATTTGGTAAGGGGTTATATGAAGTTAATTATGAGGTTACGTTGCATATTTTTTATAGAAATGTGGGGTGAAACCCACGGGTATAAGCTAGTAAAAATTAAAATTACTCGGCAACAAATTCTACGAACCATGTAACATTTGAAAAGAGATCCTTTACTTGGAAGGAGTACAACTAGAAAAAAGGGGTAAGGGAGGGTTAAATTGAAATAAAGGCACAGAGAAAGTGTGGAAACAAGAATGACGATATAAAAGAGAAAAATTATGAGGAAGACGGAGATGGAAATGATAGATGAGGTAGGACATGCAATTCATACGGGCCCTAATAATTTGGAGCGATATACTTTTGAGGAGATTAAGACGGACGTTTCTAATTTATGGTGCTACTTGGCTGGACCTAAACAGAAGAAAAATGTATGTGAAGCTTTTATGGTACGGTAGGCTATCACAAACTCACAATACCGGGATGATTTTGTCCACTAGAAAATATGAAGTATTGTAAAGATTTGTTCGATACTAAACTTACCAGGTCTACAATCAAGGGTAGCAGCTTTTTACCAACACCCCGCCTGAGTATATTATGCTCTGTGTCAGCCTCTTTTAATATTTTCTTACACTTTTCCTTTTATTTTTATACAGGAAGGGGAAGTTTTTATACTTTTTTCTTCACACTCCTATGGATTTCATTTTAAAACCTCACGTAGCCCTTGCTTTACATTTTCCCACGGATACTCATTCAGCATGCTACACCACCGCACTGTCACACATACTTTCCCACGCCAAAATACGTCAGCCATGTTGTGTCATTGAGAAAAGTCGTCCTCTTATCACAACAAATACTTGTACTGAGAAACATGCGCACATAAGGCGATAAAAATTTATTACATAGGCACATATGTATGTATATAGCCAAGTATATGTAAGTAGATGCAGGCATGTGTTTGTATATATGTATGTATAAGTGCATTCATAGTCAGTATATAAAGTCGAAGACAAAAGCCATCCAAAAAATTAATTATGTGTGTAAATTACACAATGCAAAACTACCAAAATGGATAAGAGAGGAGTTACTTGCGCTCTGCTAAGGAAATAACCGGTCAAAAAAAGAGCGTGACAAAAGCTCGTCAAATGTGTGACTAAAAGCTTAAAAGCACTCTCTATGTTTTGTTGTTGTATTAGGAATGCATGCAAAGCTGTTTATTTTAATCTGAACAGAGCTAAGAGAAATTGTTTTTGTTCGTTATTGAACTTTTGTGCGCGTTTGAGTGGTGTAAAGGAATTTTCGAAATTAAAAGGATTGCCATTCTAAGTAACAATCATACGTTACGAAACAACACTATCATGAAGTTATTGCAGTCTTTTTTTCTATTGCGTTGATAGTTTTTAAATTAATTTTCCAAAGATAGGAGTATATATTTAACAAACATTAAAAAATATATACATATATTTTCGTTGTATTAACATATTTTTGGGGTTTTCGTTTAATATTTTCATAAACAACATTTTACTCGCCTTTGCAGCGAGCAGCGCTTTCAAAAGCTTAGACAGTGTTGCTTACCGTTAACTTACTTTTAACTGTCAACTGAAAGCTTTCGCAAAGAAAATCGATTACGTATCGCTTGTCTCACTCACACAACGCATGAGAATACCTTCGTCAATGTGGGCTTTCATAGGATTTTCTATACTGTACTAGCTCAAAACGCGAATGAGCATCGACCGTGAACGTTGACGAGGAACAAATTGCAGCGCTGAAGGTGAACATATATGTATATGAAAGAAAAAAACACCTTTTACTGTATTTAAAAGTTTATATAGCCATCGAAAAAATATCTACACAAAGATTTCAAGTGAAGTGCAAAGCAAGTTAAAGTTTTAAAAATAATAATCTGCTGGCTGTGAAGCACTCCAAGTTTCAAAAAAGCACTTTTGCAAAACAGCTAATTTGCTGCGCGTCAAAGAAAAAAAAATTGTATCACACAAAAAGTGTAGGAGTGCGTGACGAAAAAGCTATTAATTTTGCTTTCTATATACTATATTCTTTTTAGATAGTAACGCTTATCCAGTGTAAAAAAGTTTTCAATGAAATATATCAAAGTAATCAACAAAAGAAAAAATTGTAAAAGCAAAGCACATCGCCGAAACTCGGTCAACAGACCTCGAATAAAATTATCGATTTTCAACATTGAACTTAAGCTACTACAAAAAATATATTTTAGCAATTTTCTAAGCTCTACTCTAGCTGATTTTGAATGCAGCTTTGTTGTATTACTATGAAAAAAAAATTCTGTACACTTTTTTTCGTAGGCATAATTTCTTCCTTCCCATTGTTGTGTAATCGGGGGCAGCAGAATGTCGTTTTTGTTTTTGTATTTTCCTCCCTCAAAAGTTACTGCAAGCACAAGCACTTGCAACTCGCCTTAGAATGGTCACATTGACGAATATGGCTTAATCAACATTAATCGAAAATAAAAATAAAATACATGTTTTTTGCCTTGCTAACCACACTCGCAAACAGTATCAGTAGTGGTGAAGGAAATCCATTAAGAAAAGTAACTAATTGCCCACAGCTCAGTGAAAGGAATACAAAAATCTTAGCATCAGCTGAAATACGGGGCTACTTTTTTTTGTTGGTCTCTCCAATTTGGTACATCATCATTGCCAGTCATTAAAAGAAAAAAATCTTTACTCCGTAAGCCGCCCCAACGTCGCTGCAGCCATGGCTCAAAGCACTTATATATATGTACGAGTATGTGCTTACATACATAAAAACGCAGAGGCACCAAGCGCGAGAGAGAGTAGCAAAGCACGAAGTGGCACACTAATGTGCGTGCTTATACTATACACGTTAACTGTCATTCGAACATTATATGGAAAATTGTAGCAAGTCACCTCTCTACAACTTTTTCTCTTCTCTCAAACTTCTAGCCTATCTTCAATTTACTTGCTTTCGCAACACTTACGCTTGTTCGCCTAAAAGACGACTACGATATTACGCCTCTCCACATTTTCGTGGCATATTGTAAAAAAAAAAAACACACACACATTTAACTTGCAACTATACAGTGCTGAACAAAGAAATAGCACTAGCAATTTTATGAAAGTAAGCATGGAGGGCTGGCAACTTTACTTAATTTCACTGCGCATAATTTCCAACAACAAAAATAATTCGTCATTCTATCGTAAACGGTTCTGGAGTTATTAGTGGTCGCAATTTCGAAATTTTCCTAAGTCGCATGTTAGCAGTGCCAACCCCATTTTTCAAAATTTTGCAAAAATTTTAAATTGGCCCTGTGCCAATCGGTTGAAAATTGTTAATTTTGACAGAGCGAAAGAAAATTCTGACATTTATCGCGGTGAGTATGAACGTTTTTGGCAACCACGAATGTGAACACATATATGCATTCGGTATTGCCAATCATTTTATTTCAAATGAATTTATATGCCAACACGTTATTAAACAATAAATAATAATTTAACGCAAAAAATACAAAATATAATGGCAGATATAATTAAAAAAAATGCGTGCATTTAAAATTTATTCACAGACTATTTGCTCTCCCTCGTGATTTTTTCAAATGTCAAAATTTACAACTGTCAAAATTTACCATGCACAGCGAAATGGAAACTATTTTTACAACATAGAAAATTTGTTCACCTCATTTTTCCTCTGAGTAAAATGTTTCCGATTAGCACACGGCCTAAGACAATCAATTTTATATAGCTACCAAATTTTAGCATTGTGTCTGCTTCCGTCATCGAATTACCTTATATTAAATGTTTTCGAAATTTTCGATGTCGAAAAAAGAGGCGTGGTTATCGTCTGAATTTTTCCATTTGCAATAGGAACCTGACTTGGTCGGAAAGTTAATAAGCGAATTTCATTCAAATAACTCAATTTTTACTAAAGTTATCGTGTGCACCGACGGACGTATGTATATACCTATCTTGATTTCTTTACTCCATTACAGACCGGATTTATTTGCCAGTACAGCTAAATATAAAAAGTATATGGAAAGACGCATTTACATTGAATCTGACAGTCAAGTAACAAAACACCAGGCTCTTGGCTTTTCCTTGCATCACTACACCGCTTTTCGAGGGACCCAAACCTTAAGGGAGCCGCCATAGGTAACCTCCACCTGTTTTCGATCGCAATAGGGGTCTCCTCCTTTCTTCTAGTGCAAAAACGAGCATGATAAAGTGTACCAGGATGAAACGTTTTCACCCATTCGCATAATAAGACTGTATTTCGTTCAGCTTATTCGGAACGCCCACACATGAATGCGGATATATGGTTCATACTCAAATAAGAGTATTTGATCGATTTAACAAAATATTGTTGGAATAACACTTGGATTGGAGGTCCATAAAAAAATTGCAATTAACATTTCTTGAGCTCTGGCCAACGATAGCAAGTGTACGCCCTTGTAATAGATGAAAATTGAGCGGTTGCTTCTTCTGTTCAAATTATCTTTTTCAGCAAGAGATAGGAAGAGTCATGTGTCCGATGTCATCATTTGAAAGGTTCGGATAGATTTAAATTTGCCTAGTTATGGCACAAAACTCATTTATCGGAACAATCGGATTTATGGGAGGTATATATACGACTTTTTCAGGACCGACAAAAGATTAATATGTAATATTAAAAATATAATACTAAAATATTGGAGATTTGAGAATATTACGGTGTTAAGTATAAACATATTAGATTTCCACACATATTTTTTTCTTATAAAGCCCTTAGCTGTCGCATCCGCTCCATTTCTTATATCGCATTCTCGTTGCACGGTTTCTATATGGAAACCGTTTAGATATCTAACACGGTTCAAAGCTACATATGCCTTGGCTTTGCCAAATAATGCAGACCCGAGACACACCACTGCGTTAACAAAGGTATCGTACATCCTTGCATCAATATAAGCGGAAGCTGTACTCTTTTAACTGTTCCATAGTTTGGCAATGCAGGGAACTGTACTAACGTTGGTTTAATCAAATGGACGCCGTCGGTCCACATTAATGTATATAACTATGTCAAGTTGCAGGTCTCTAGGTCACCGGAAAGTAACTCAAAAATCGATAAGAAGATTCTCCCCTTACTCAGAGATTTTCAAGTAACTGGTTCATGTTTCAAGTTCCAAGTTCCCTGTGAAGTTAGTTACAATTTGATCACAAGATTCCCAATTTCAAAAGAATTTTCTAAATAGCTCTATCAGTGCCACATAGCGGAACTTTTTATATAAATATTGCAATCACAGGGTTCTGCAGTGAGACTGTCGTTTTAAGTCTCTAGCTCGTCGGGAAGCTACCCAAAAACGATTCCTCCCGTTGTTCAGGAATTTTCATTTATCTCTTTCCACCAGCGGAATTTTATTTGCTATAAATGACATCCTCATCGTGTACTGAATTTTGTAGCAAGTTTCAATTTCGTAAGTCGCCGGGAAGCTTGTTTAAATTCGACGTAAGGTTTCACGTTTCAAATCAATTTTCCAAATAATTCGATCCGTGCGCCACTTAGTGGATTTCTCACTTTGTCATGTGGTTTTGAACTCTGTTCAAAGGTTTCAAATTAATTTTTTAATATTTTTTTTTTTTTCATAAACTGAGGGACTCAGCTCATCGTGCTGATAATTTTGGTTTACTTATCTATGAGTCAATCTGGGCCCTTACTCTGTAGTTCTATTCGAAAGGCTGTTCTACTCGAAAACAAAAATCGATTCTGATACACATGGGCACTCAGTAGTTCGTTTGAATTTACTTTAAAAGATATTTCATAATAGTAGGCATCACTGTTTCACAAATTTCAAACGCAAAGCAAAATAGCGCATGTGATAAACATCTCGATCCAAAGGTGCATCGGCGGGCCATCAATCTAATCCACACGATGCCGGTAAACTCCTTTGTCAGCTTTCGTCCGGTGAATGCAGTCCTACAGGCACAAGCTCCACCTGTTGCCGATGACGACCGCGAACTGTGTAGGGAGACAAGGGTCATGCTGGCCCAACTTCGTCCTGGATACTGTAACAGACTAAACTCTTACCTATCCAGAGTGAACCCTGACATGCCAAATGTCTGCCCGGCATGCGGCGTGTCTCCACACGATACTAACCATCTGTTCATCTGCGAGCCTACTCTTCTAACAATCGTTCCAGAAAAATTCATACTAACTGTTTTATTATAATCAGAAGAAAATACATTTTTGTGGATTTCCGTTCGCTAAATTATTGTCGAATAGAATTTTCTAACTTTCGACCATTTTGGCATATGTTTTCGAAAAAGTGAGTACCAAATTTTCTACAATCGAAAAGGGGGATAAATCAAATCTGAAGGGAACTCGAACAACCAACGGGTTCTACTTGAAAATGTGAGTGCGAATTACTCAAAAGCGAACAAATTTTATTTCGAATAGAACTACAGACTAAGGGCCCTGTTTTTCTTCGGGCCAAAATTAATTTAACATTTCATGTTCATGAACGTTATGAAAAGATTTAGAGATATTACCTCATGAGGCCGGGTTTTGTATCTTGAGCTTGAATTGTGCCACCCCCCTTACGATTTTGCCCTTTGGTAATTAATTCGTATTTATGTGGCATAAAATTTACCAATCTATCTGTAATGAAAAATTACAGATTGAAGTTAATTTAAATTAACTGATAATTTGAATATATTTATCGAAATGTGCTGTTTATATATTCATGGCTGATTGTATGTACATCCCCATAAGGGTGCTTGAAGTGCACAATTCGATATACACAGTTCGCTTTAAGACCGCATACACATTTACACGCATTTACATACATTCAAAATTCTATTTGCACACCAACAACACCTTTAAGCAAATTCAAAGAAAATTTTATTTTTCAATCATACTAATACCAATGTCTTTCTTTGTTGCGACCTCTCGAGCGTACTCAGTGCGCTCTTGGCATAATCATTAAATTACCACAACCAGTGTTGTAATAATAACTAACCAAAAATTGCACATAAACAACAAAAACAACAAAACAAACAAAAAAAAGATCACGAACTAACCAACTAACAGAACCAAAAACCGAACGAACAACCGAATGACTGTCTCTCCCTTGGTACTCAACAAAGAATAATTTAACCAACATTAATGCGTGCCACTTGGTCGAGTAAGCCATATTGATTTAACGTTGTGAAATATATAGTTTATTCTTTAGGACGTAACTAACTACATATAAAAATGTTACAAAAATAAAATCGTAAGTTAATGCAATAGAAAAGTGTTCGCGCCAAGCAAAAAAAAAAAAACAAAAAAAAGTCAAGCCGACTTCTATAAAAACCACTCTCTCTTGGATACACAGAGATAAAACTACAAACAACAAGAAAGCACCAATCATCAGCTGTCCTGGACCCATAGCCAACATTGGTGTAGAGAAGAAGACGTAATACGACACTTGAAGTGAAACATATTTAAGGACACGACTTTCGCTGTCATTCTGCTGTTATTTAAAACATACATCCATTAAAAAATCAAAAACAGAAAGGTGAGTGGAATTTAATAATTAAAGCAGGTATTTTTATCATTAAGGTAATTGTAAAAGTTGACACAGTAATTAGAAAAAATGTGTTGGGTATTTATTAGCTGCTAAGAGGATAATGAGGTTTTTCACTGTGCTTTTCATGAATATGAAATAGGGTAACAATATTGTAGAGTGAAATAGAGTTCAATATACCAAAGCTCTTAGCATTAGTTCAAAACAATCAGCCATAACAAAAGTTTTAAAAGTTGAAAATTAATCAAATCGTTAGAAGCACTCGATCCAACATTGAGGGATTTGCGAAGAACTGCATAAGTTTTGTCAAAAGAACTGCTGCAAATCGGAAATGGAAAAGTTCTGTTATATACAGTTGTGTTCAATGTTATAGTAGTGAAATATAATTAGATATCGTTCTACGAAATAAGAAGAAGCTGCATTCCTAATAATTTTCATTTAAAATATAGCGAATTCCATAACAGAAACCACATAAAAAGAAATTTCAAAGTTTACACAAAGTTCTGCAAAAGTTAATTAAACTTTTAAAAGTTTAAATTTTAGCAAAAAAATCGCAGCAATCACTCAACATCCTTGACGAAAGAATTTCTGAAAATTCAGGGAAATGTTTAAGCAAGTTCTAACTTGCACTAAAATTGATTGGTTTAAAAATTTTCTAGAAATTCTGGCAAAAATTTAAAGATTTTGATGGCCATTTTTACTATCATATTTGTCGGCTCATTTCCATACGAATTTTCGGAATCTTGTAAAGTCTTAGGGAACTTCCCGTTGAGCTAGACACTTGAAACTTCTAACATAGCTCCGAACTCTATGATAATGCAACGTGGACGAAACAAATATCCGATAGGTAGAGCACGCATCGAGATATAAGGAATTTTTTTTTAAATTTGGTATTTTGCGATTTATTTTTAAGTAACTTCCCGGTAAGCTAGTGCATTGAAACTTGACACATAGATCAACAATGAAATGAGATGCAAAACCTTGTACGCAAAAATCACTAAAAAAAAACGAGGGGGAATCTTGCGATCGATTTCTGAGTAACTTCTCAGTGAGCTAGAGACTCGAAACTTGTCACATAGTTCGAGACCGGCTGACAATACATTATTTCAATGAAAAAATTGCGATAGGTGTCACACGGATCTACATATTTTGAAAATTCATTTGATACTGGGAATCTTGCGATCGATTTTTGAGAAACTTTCTGGTAAGCTAGAGAATTTAGACTTTACGCATGCTTCAGTACCAAGTGACAATGCAGTATTTGATTGAAGAAATTTCGCCAAGGGGCGCCTGGATCGAGCTATTTGGAAAATTGGTTTGAAATTGGGAATCTTCTTCCCTAAAGGCCAGGCCTACGGAGCATTGAGCCTTGTTAGATCTTCAAGCGGTCTTCGTATAGCGGAGCTAGATTGCACCAAACCAACGTGAAAGACACAATGCATCGAGGAATCGAAGAAAGAGATTTTAAAGACTACCTTTTTATTTCTGTCGCCAAAAAGTAGCAGCAAATTTGTCCTTAAACAAAGACATAATATCTGTAAGTTTTAGTTTTTGAATTTTCATCATACCAATTTTAATCAATTTCTGAGATTTGAAAATATCACCCACTTTATTATCCGCCGACTTTTCTTTCTGTAGAAAGCATTTCGGGTCGAAGATACATTTCAAAGAATCAAGTTAATTCTTCTTATCCCTAAAACGGGAGGACAAGGACCGAATAGGTGAAGGAACTGCGGCCTGCAGAAGGAGACGGTGGAGTATATCTTGTGTTCACGTCTTGCGCTCGCTAGATTAAGACCTCGACTATTAAGTGCTCCACAGCTCAGGTCTCAAAGCAGCAAGTAGGATAGGACCGCCCAAGAAAGAGGATGGAGTAATCCATTAACGTGGATCCTTTTTCTTGATAGGGTTTTCGCTTCTGGTCTAAGCAACGTATGGTAGCCCTATGAACATTTTCAGCCTTTGGGACACACCGGCCACCTCAGCCTACCATAACATAACTCAAATCGTTTTCTTTTACCTAAAAAGCGCATCGGCGGGAAACTCTTGTTTCGACCAAACACAGATTGGTCTCCATACACGACTAATGCTGGTATTTTAATGGGCGTCTGTTTAACCCAAATCCTCGAGCGGACTTAGCTGCTAGTGCAACAAAAAAACAAGAGCGGGTGAATAAGTTTTACTTTAACTCAACCTCCTATTAAGCTAGGTGGCTTACATATGTTTGGTCTCTGTAAGGTCTTTGATGAAAGCTCATCTGATCTAAGTCAGAAGTATCTTAATTAATTCGACTATAGTCTACGAGCTCTTCTATACCCCTTTGAGGGTACTGGATGGTCTCATATTTTGGGGATTACTTACGAGACTGGATTATTTACCAGAATGTGTCTAACTTCAACACTAAAAGTTGATTGAATAACCGAAATTTCAAGAGCTTAAGCAAACACAACTTTAATCCTTTTTATCAACAAAAAATAATTGCAAAACATTGAATTGCAAACAGAATATTAATAACTCAATTTGTGGTTTATTTGCTTTCGTTAGGAGGATTGCGTCACGAACTGCCCTAAAACGAAATGATTACGCTAAAACGTGCCAAAACGTTTGAAGGAAAATTTTCATATAAATACATATGTAATAAATACATACATACTTATACATCATACAAGTGTGTACAATCAAGCCACAAAAAAGTTGGTTTTGACGAGTGGGTCATCTGTACTCAGTTGAATTTATATTATTAGACTATTCCTTATTTTATAAAGCTTATCCGACCTCAAGTGGCCCGGCAGTTAAATAATCAATCAACCATTAATTTTTAGATGCCATTTCAAAGAAGGAGCGTCTTTCGCTAGTCGCTTAAGATGACCCGGCCAAGGTACTGACGTGCAACTTGATGGGTGGCCTACGGATCTGATGCATATCAGTTCTCATTAACAATCTTCTCCTTTCGTAAGAAAAGCGGACAAGGCACTAACACCGGAACGTGCCAGGTCCGTATCCTGCAAAGGACTGTCAACATCAGAAACGTTCCCCTGAAAATTCGGCGAGTGTTTTTTTCGCTGTCGATACCCTTGTTAGGGAAAGTACCGCAGATGGTTTTGCTACAAGGAAGAAGGAAAAGTGAAGCATGATAACTCTATATCAATTGGAAGTAACTGTTTGGCCAAGTACTATCGTTAACAATTGTGCACGAGCGTCTCGAAATAAAGCTTTTTTTTTATTCAAGATGCGCTATTAAACCAGAAAAGACATACGAGCAGAATTCCTTACCCACACGGAGTAGAGTTTGGTCCTACAATAGAGCAATTCAGTATCCACCATGTAATATCCTGCATCGAAGACCCTGAAGTGGTAATAACGATGACCTGACACTTCCCTCTTATTTGAATTTCGAGGAAGATTATGATATCGCGATATCTACCATAGATTAAGTCTTCGAGGCGTTCTTCGAAAGGTTGATGCGAATAATCGACAAACAGCGTAGAGATCATCCGTGCAAAGCTTGTTTTATTATGCCAAATGACGTTGAGTTATACCAACGGCTGTATCAGTCTGGGTTAGGACCTCTTCAAATCATTATGATAAATAAGACTTTCAGATAGATCAAAGAAAAAAGTAGTGAGTATCAAGTACTCGTGAAGTTTGGTATATATTAATAATAAACCCAACGGATTACCCACCATCCAGCCCAACCGGCACGAGGGGCGCATCCGCATAAGGCGCGAATTAGATTTGCTGACTGTTTGAAAGGCGGAGGTTTCTTAAGCGTCGAAATCTCAAATTGCTCAGCTACAGAAGAAAGTTCATCAGCTGAGAATGATACATACATACATTAAAATACTAAAATGTAAGTAATTTGTTAAGAGAGGATAGAATAGCTTTTTTTATTGCAAAAAGCTAGTCCGAAATATCAACAGTGCCTGAATGAGAGTTAAAATCTTCGCATAGACACTGGAACGGCTCTTGTAATTGAAATTTTGTTCTGCATTGCTTTAGAAGAATAGGTTGAAATTTTCTTAAAGCTGGGTAGGGAATATTAAAGTTAACCTCGTTAATAAAAAATGGGTTACAAATATAACCATGTGTATCCTTCACACATGTTTAATTAAACTAGAGATCGCCCAGTGGTTGAGTTCTAATTTAATTTTATTTTATTTTTTTTTTATTTTACTTTACTTTGTTTATTTAGTTTAACATATTTTTGTAAGTTTAACGAGCTCAAGACCAGTTGATAATAATTCTTAGTTAATTATTATTATTTTTTGATTAGGCAGCTGCGCTTGCAATCAGAGTGAGTTGGTTCGATTATCCACAAGATCCTCTGAAAATAGCAAAACTATACGAATTAGTCTGACGAGAAATCGTGGCTGTTTTCGAAATATCACTATAACTATAGCCTGTATATGTTTGTTTCCTTCAGTTTTTCCTCTAATCAAAAAATAATAATAATTTAATAAGAATTATTATCAACTGGTCTTGAGCTCGCTAAACATACAAAAATATGTAAAAATGAACAGACCATAAAACCAACAACAAAAATTATTTAATTTAATTTTATTTTGTTTTATTTCATTTTGTTTACTTATTTTATTTTACTTTATTTTATTTAATTTTTTTATTTTATTTCATTTTATTTTATTTTATTTCATTTTGTTTATTAATTTTATTTTATTTTATTTTACTTTATTTTTTATTTTATTTTATTTATCTTGTTTTATTTTATTTAATTTTATTTTAATTTATTTTATTTTATTTTAAAGTATTCATGAAACGAGCTCAAGGCCAAGAATAATAATTTTTCACTTGTTTAATTTTTATGAAAATTAAGATGGCGGAAGTGGTTCATGTACGAGTATATCGTAAAGAGAATAGAATTAGGAGTTTAAGTAGTAAAGAAGTCTAAGTTCGGGTGGAACCGAACATTATATACCTAGCTGTGATCTATTATGGCATACCAATTTACGCAGGTCTATTTCAATACTTTTCAGTTCGTATTATAAATCCAGCTGATTGTTTTCAATAAAAACATTTCTGTTATGAGTTTTGACGTGTAAATTAATTTAAAAAAAAATAAAATGTATGGCGCGATATACAAGATGTATATCATCATAAACCTCCTAAGAGATTTTTGCGCCGAGCTTCCCATCCAATTTGTGGTGTGCCGTTTTAAATTTTTCCCTTCAAATTGGCAGGACCTACAGATTTTTGGCGACTTCGAACGGCATCTACAAAGGAGATAAATTTTCACTGAGAAACCTTCCATAGCAGAAAAACATTTCATCCACCTTTGATGTTACCAGTCCCAGGACTCGAACCTTGGAATTTCATAATACCAATATATTCACATTTTATGTTTGAAAAATTTGCGTTCAGATAGACAGACGGACAGATAGACGGATGGACATTGCTAAGTCTAGTCAGCTTATCGTCGTTATTATTAAGGTTTCCTTATTACTGGGCCCATCTCTTCTTCTTCTCATACTTACAAACATTTCATGTTCATTAATGGTAAGATAATTAAACTAGGTATATAACTTCCCTATTGCAGTTGTGTATTAACAACTTGCCCGGATATTTTACTTGTGTGGTAACCGATTTGCTTAATTTTTGGCAAGAGTATACTACATACTATTGAGAAGCAGCTGACCAATTTTGATTGAAATATCTGTTCAAACTACAAGCAAGCGCCTCTGAAAATAGCAGAATTTTTATTCTGAAAAGTGGGTGACTCCACGCCTATTTCCCCACAATTCACATAGTTTTTTTGAAATCTCGTTTTTCTTACAAAGCTTATTATGTGTGCAAGATCTTATTGATATAGCTTGCATGATTATAGAAATATCGCTGTTTACATTTTACAAACAAATTTTTCAGAACTATGTTAAAAAACTGGGCGTGTTCGATGACCGATTTTGCCCATTTTCGCAACAAACATTTACCTTTATATGTACAAGGTGGCGCAAAAGTAAGCTTCCGATGTTCAGCATATCGGTTGTGGCACGTGCAGTGTGTGCTGTTGCACCGTCTTGTTGGCACCACATGTTTTCCAATCCCAATTCATCAAGTTGCGGCAAAAAGAACTCGTTGATCATTGCTCTGTAGCGCTCACCATTCACAGTAACCGTTTGGCCCCGACCGATTATTGGTCAAATAAATAGTCAGCAATATTCCGCGTTCTGGAGCAGTATAGCGTAACATTGTTTATTAACGTGTATTTCGCATGTGTTTACTACACAAATGTCAAAACAGAACTGACTTTAGGCGCCAATCGTAAAATTTATAGCATTTTCTGATAGGAGGATTACTTTTGCGCCACCCTGTATACACAATAAATAGTTGAGAGTAGGATCACACGATACTTATTTTAAAGAATATTGTAGGAAGATTAGCATATAATGTTTGAGTCATAAATTTAGCTTAATAATAGCGAGTCAAATCTTTTGGCTGTGTTGAACTAACTGGATGGTTGGTGCCAATCCACATTCACACTCGATCGATTTATTCATTTAAGGTTGTGGGTAGAAATATATAGGACTAACGGGATGGTTGGAGAGACCGTGTCTCCAATCCAGCCTCTCGTTCGTTCGATTTAATCATTTAAAGTAATAAGTAGATATCTTTTAATTAAGAAAAGCGAGTCAGAGGTATCAATGTTTCTGCAATGATTATTGAAATCTTGACACAAGCTACGAAAAGGCTCTTGCGATTCAAAGTTCGATCCGCAAGTGCTTAAAAAAATCGTTTGAGAATGTCTCGCCGGTCTGAGGGACATTTAACATAATCGTGTGAAGCAAGAATGAACTATTCACTATGCCTTTCAATAGTTTCGCCATGAACAAAACTCCAAGCATTTCTCGCCGGCTTTGTAATGTAGGCAGCCGTAGAAGTTTCAGACGGTTGCAGTATGGAGGAAAGTTCCTCGATGGATCCCACGGTAAGTTCCTCTACGCAAAAAGTAAAAATGGTTTTTGTACCGAATCCAATTTATCGGAATGCATCTGATAACGCGGGTTCCATACTAATGAAGCGTATTACAAAATTGGTCTTACTAACGAGGTAAAAAGCGTTTTAGTAATATAAGGGTCTTTGAATTCCTTCGACCGACGTTTAACAAAAGCTAACGCCCCGTTAGCACTGTTCACACAACTTTCAATGTGAGTTTAAGTTGAATTTTAACTCCTAGATCAATTAAGCTATTTGTCTGTTCTATTACGTAGTCACCAATGTTATAACTATCAACCGGCCATGGCATAACTATAGAGGTAATATCATCTCAACAGCTGATTAGATATTTTTCATTTAAATTTTCACTAAACTGTCAAACTTGCCTGCAGTCGGTTTGTTTACATTTTAACATGTGCTGTGTTGTTCTGATGTTTTAGAGAAGCAATTTCTAACATGGCCGCCGTGCTATTACCTGTTTTACTATGCCATGGAACCGGCAGAACTTTCCTAGTGAAGCACATGGACTTGCATTTTTTCAGGTTGAGTTCTATGTTGTTCGCACTGCACCAATTAACTAAGCTGTTGACATCAGATTGAAGTCGTAATCTATCCTCTGAGCTACGGATAGGCATAAGGAGCTTGACGTCATCGCACACATTAACGGCTTGGAGTAATTCAGAACTGTAGGTAGGTCATTAATAAACAACAAAAACAAAATAGGACCAAGATGGCTACCTTGCGGCACATCAGATGATACATCAATTAATCGAGATAAGCAGGTTCTGAATATTACCTTCTATGTTCTACCATTCAGGTAAGAGGATATCCAACGTAAGAAAATAGGTGGGAATCCTATGCGGTCAAGTTTATATAACAGGATATTATGGGAAACTTTATCAAAAGCTTTGCTAAAGTCAGTGTAAATGACATCGGTCTGTATGTTGTTTTTGAAGCTATTAGAGACATGAGTAGTGAACTCAAACACGGTGGATTTTCCACTGCAAAAGCCATGCTGAGATGTCCCAGTATATGCCGAAACTGAATACGCCAATTGCTTTGTGTTAATAGGTTCAACCAGTTTAGGTATAACACTTAACTTTGCAATTCCTCTGTAGTTTATGACACTCGATCTGCTACCACTTTTATAAAAGGGTGTAATGAATGATTCCTTCAAGATTCCAAAAAATAACCACTGCTTTAGTGACGTATTGAATATATGTGTCAAAAGGTTATATAGAAATTAAGCAAAACATTTAAGAATTGCAGTAGGAATCCCATCGGGACCACTATTCTAAGAAACACGAAGACTTTCCAGATGTGTTAACACATCATCAGCAGATATAGAAGGGACTTGTATGAAGTCCAGCCTTGATACTCTGAATGGGTAGCTTGGTGATAAGGCCGTACTACAAGCATAGTTGGAATTAAAAAAGTCCGCAAACATGTCCGCATAAGTGCATATGTAGGTTTGTACAGGGTGTTTTTTTTACAGGTTTGTTTTTCGAATAGAGATAAAACTGGCATTTTGTGGTCAAATCTGGCAACTCTAATGTCATTTATGTTCAGTTTGGTTTGCCATTTCATCATGAACAGGTTGACAAAAGAACAACGCTTGCAAATCGTGCAAATTTATTTCGAAAATAATGGTTCAGTTCGCGAAGTTTACCGTGAGCTCCGTCCATTTTATGGTCGACATAATCGTCCATCAGAGCAATTAATTCGGTTAACCATGGATCGTTTTCGCACTACGTTTACTCTATGTGATAATACGCATCCGCAGAGACGTCGAACAGTGCGCACCGAAGAAACAATTGCCGCTGTAGAGCAAAGTGTTGAAGAGGACCCGAATGAATCGATTCGCCACCGTGCACAGCAATTGGAGCTTTGTCCATCAACTTTATGGAAGATTTTGCGCAAAGATCTTGGCTTGCGACCTTACAAGATCCAGCTTGTGCAAGAATTAAAGCCGCGAGACCATGCAATGCGTCGTGATTTTGGTGTATGGGCCGAAAATGAGATTGATTTCGATGCTGATTTTCATCGCAAAATTTTGTTCAGTGATGAGGCTCATTTTTGGTTGAATGGCTACGTCAACAAGCAAAATTGCCGCATTTGGAGTGAAGAGAATCCACATGAGACCCTTGAAACGCCATTACATCCACAAAAACTGACTGTTTGGTGTGCTCTATGGGCTGCTGGAGTCATTGGGCCATACTTCTTCCGCAATAATGCTGGAGAGGCAGCTACCGTTAATGGAGACCGGTATAGAGCCATGATAACCGACTATTTTGTTCCCGAATTGGATGGCATGAATGTGGATGAGTTGTGGTTCCAACAAGACGGCGCTACATGCCACACAGCGCACGTCACAATCGATTTATTGAAGGAAACATTCGATGAGCGTATAATTTCGCGGAATGGACCTGTCAATTGGCCACCAAGGTCGTGTGATTTGACACCATTGGATTATTTTCTTTGGGGATATGTGAAGTCGCTCGTCTACACCAACAAACCAGAAACGTTAGGGGAATTGGAAGCCAACATTCGTGGCGTTATTGCCGACATACGGCCCCATATGCTCGAAAAAGTGGTTAAAAATTGGACCTGTAGAATTGGCTTTATTCGAGCCAGCCGCGGCGGCCACATGCCCGAAATCATATTTAAACATTAATGGCATAAAATTATCCTTCCAATAAAGCTAAATTGATGGACCTTAAAACGATTTTCTTGTGTTTTATTTCAATTCGAAGTTCTATGCCCCTAAAAAAACACCCTTTATGTATATTACGTTATTTGTTGTTAGAGACCAACAAAAATCAGGTAACAGAAGTGCCAGCCAGACTGGCGTATGACTTTTTGCCCTTACTTATTTTATTTTCTTTTAGTATAGCAACCCTGATTATAATTTTTTATGGGCTGAAAAGAATTTTAAATGCATTTTGGAATCAATCTATTAGCTTGCCAAAATTACGGTCATGCAGTATAGAAATCGATATTATTATAATAAGTATATACAGTTGTGTTCAATATTATAGTAGTGAAATTAAATTGGATATCGTTAGACGAAATAAAAAAAAGCTATGTTTTTAATAATTTTCATTTAAAATATAGCAAATCCCATAACAGAAACCATATAAAAAAATGTTTAAGTCTACACAAAGTTCAAGAAAGTAAAATAAACTTTTAAAAATTTACATTAAAATTTCAATATTTTTTTAAGGAATGTTTAGAAAATTTCGGAGTACACACTTTTATAATAATTGGCCAAGGGAGATAAAGGCCGAGCTTCTCTACCAATTTGGGGTGTGCTGCTTATAATTTTTCCTACAAATTGACGGGACCTACAGTTTTTGAATTTTTGCTGAGAAGCCTTCCTTGGCAGAAATACACTCCGAGAGTTTGCCAAACCACTGCCGAGGTGCGACCCCGTTTTGAAAAAACTTTTTCAAACCACTTTTGATGTTACCTGTACCATGGCTCGAACCTTGGACCTTCGGTGTGGTAGACCAGCAACACTACCGCCACACCACGGCCGCCGCCATTATAGCATAATGTGGAACATAGAAGTACCTCAAAATTTCCCCTGAATTTTTAGAACTTTTTTTCATAAAGAATGATGGGTATTTTTTCCATACAAAATAAATTTTTCTTCATGAGATGTATGAAAGAAATCACTCAACACGCTTGACGAAAATATTCTGAAAATTCAGGGAAATTTTTGAGCGAGTTCTTACTTGCACAATGTGACACTTAAATTGATTGGTCTACAAAACTGCGTACTTAAAAATTTTCTAGAAATTCTTCCAAGAAATTTCAAGATTTTGATGGTCATATTTTAAAATTTAATAAACTTTCCTGAACTTTGTGGCTTATGTGGTTTCTGTTATGGAATTCGCTATATTTTAAATAAAAATTATTAAAAACGCAGCTTCTTTTTTTTCGAACGATATACCAGGACTATGTACCTTAAAGGGAGGGAGGGGTTTGAAAAAAAATTTTCTCGCGTAGCAAGTGAGAAGAATTACAAAAAAGAAAATAAAAAATATATTTTAATCAACATTTTGAGTTGACCGCCTTGAAAATTTTTGGGCGGCTTTTAATATTTTCACCAAAAAACTTTTTTACATTGTAACTATTATTTATTAATTTAAAAGCAATTCCGATGGAAGACCCAATTGAAGACCAACTTGCGATGCCGTGGTATCTTCAATTGGCACCAGTTGAAGCAACGAAAAAACGACTGGATAGCTACTTTGGACGGTCAAAACCTTTAGCTGCTTAATGCGCTATTTAAAGTAAATTAAAAAACGTCAAACAAATTTTATTTTCTGTTGTTTATAAAGTGCAATTCCTCCAAACAACTACAAAATACCTTAATACACATACATGTTTGTATATGACCCCATAACCATAGCTTTTGTAATACAGACATATCATTAGAACATGCATGTGTGTATATGAAACATAAATGCTTACGTAAAATATATTTTCCACTCTTCTCACCCGTCATTCTTTCATCCGCTTTTATTTTATTCGTTTTAACCATTAAACTTTCGTTCTTTATTGCCTACAAATGCGACAAACACTTTATCACGTCTTCTCTAAATATGTGCACAGATTTTCTTACGGTCAAATATTTGTGCTGGTATGCGTGTGCTTTTGCTACAAACGTGTGTGTGTGTATGTTCTTTTCTAGCTCAAATCGCCTTGAGGAATTTCGAAAAACTTTATTTTGCAGAGGGTGTGTACTCACTTCTCGAACAGCTTAGTTGTGAAAGAGCAATTTGATTTTCCTTTTGTACACAAATTCTCAGAAAATTTTCGCGCTCTCAACATTTGGCTCTCTCTTTCTATGGGGTGTTTGTTATCATATGGCCACCTTTTCTATGTGAATGTACAAATACTTATACACATCCACACATAAGTATCTATATAAAAAGATACATATGTACCTAAAAACATATATAAATTTGTACATACTTAGAAACCTGTATGTTAAAAGGTTGAGCTTTTATATTCAGTTCCTTTAATAAATCCAACTAAAACATTTAATAACCCTTATCTGCGGATGTCAATGCAACATTGTAGAGACGAACTATAAAAATAATAAATTCATTGTTTGCTCCTCAATACTTTCTATAGAACAAATTAGTAGCTCAAATTGTTCTACATCTTTTGTTTCGTTTATCTTTATAAAATTAGCTTCATGCTTAATAGAATTGTCTTTATTGTTGTAATATAGATATCTTAGATGGGCATTTGGCATAGCCAGAAAATGTGAAATTTTCCTCAAAGTAAATACTTAGTTATAATGCTTTTTCCTTTCTCCATTATCAATAAAATTTTTTTTAGTGAAACTACCCTTAATTTACAATTCAACTTTTATTTTGAGTAGAGTTTCAATTTTATCATGACCACAATTTATTTTTATTGGAACTTTATTTCCACTACCACCGAAATACATGTTTACTGCAGATTTACCTTCTTTAGCATTAATGTAAATTCACACGGATTTGCTTTAAAACATATTTTTATGGATTTCAACCAAAATCGTTTAAACGGTAGAAGTTCGGTAAACACACACAGAGGTGCTAAATATTCACACTAACATGCGTCGAGAGAAGAAAAGGGGGCTGGGGCTCGGCTATGCTACTTGTAAAGAGAATAGGGTTGTAAGGTAAGGCGGGCATTGTAACAGGCAGACAGGGTAACAGAAGAGACAGTGAGGCTGCGCTTAAACGGCGCTTAGAGCGGGACGACCTAAGGCGTATACAACAAAATTTATCAAAAGTATTGAAGAAAGTACGGGGTCTTTTAATGGCAGTATTTGTGTAGACACCTCTTACACGTGACGCAGGGGTTGGGTTCGATACCCGCCCGTGCCAAAGAAAAATGGAGTAGCCCTGCTTCCTCCATCCGAGGAGGTCTATATAGTTTCCTAATCTGACGCCTGAACGATGCTGGTTTCGGGAAAGCGCCCCTCCATTGACGAACTCTGATCAATACTTGCCTCCGCGAACTTTTCAGCTTCTTCACCGAGCGAAATCTGACCATATCTGAGACTTAATCGGCGGCGACTCTCGTTACGACGTGTAAAGCGCAGATGAACCAAGAGTCCAACGTTCACATAGATGCACCTACTATCCACCACACTAAAATCTTGGGTGTAACGTTTGACATTGACCTCACCTTCGCTAATCTTGCCACTGCAATAGCCTCAAAGGTGCAGAGCCGCAACAAGATACTCCAGTGACTTGTCAGCACTACTTGGGGGAAAGATAAAGAAACGTTGCTTGGCACATATAAGACTATCGGCCGACTGGTTATTGATTACGCTGCGTCGATACGGTCGCCCAATCTTGCTGACACCAATTGGAGGAATTAGCATTTCCGCCAAAACATTAAGAGACTAAAATGAGCAGACAGTTTTTACTAAACTGTCATAAAACCAGTCACCCAAACCGACATCCATTGGATGAAGCTCCGCCACCTAGAGACATAAGAAAACATCTCTGTCAGCACTATGATGGGATCCGGCACCACATTACCCAGACTTTTGATCTGCGTAACCACTGGTCAAGTTGGAGAAAACAGATGGAGCTTGATTTGAACTTCCTTGGTGTTTCCAATTGGCGTCAGCTATCGATAAATAGGGAGGACTGGCATGCTTTGATATGCAACGATCAAAATCGCCTAGGCGGTTAAGGGTCAATAAATGATGATGACAGTGCGTTTAAGTAAATTACTCAATCCATTCTCAACCGCGGTCGCAACTTAAAAAAGATAAGGATTAATTCAATGCAACTGTCAACTATTCCATTGAACCTTCACAATTACATTGGTAACTTTATGTTGGCAGAGTTGGTCAATAACTGTCATAGTTTTTTCGTATAAACTATCCCCATTTTAATAAAATATTAAATTGGTTTATGAAGCTTTTTGAAATGACATTTCCATACTAATTTTGAATTATAAGAGATTTATAAACCTTTTTAATTTTTTATGAATATGCGGGTTTAGGTATACAAAGTACCTTTAACCAGGGACGTAAAATGATTGTATAATTTTTTTTTTTTTTGGAGCAAAAAGATTACGCAAAAATTACCTTCATATTATTTTGGGAACTTTTAGCCATTATCAAAAGAAATATTTTTTTGGTCGCCATAACCAATATAAACGATGAGAAATATTTTTTTTTTGTTAAGTATAAGTATTTCAAGATTTTTTTTATTGTCCTTTATATATATAACTGATTTATTATATACCAAGTTTTTTATGCAAGCATTCATATTTAGAAAAAAATATCATTTAATATATGTGAGTATATAAAGTGTTCTACAAAGCTACTTATAAAGAGTTCATAATTTACCAGAAAAATCCTCCATCTAATTATCAGTTTTGGATTCTTGCAGCAAATTTTTCGAATTTCCAAAGCCATATTTTTATGATATTTTTGGAAGGTAGTAAAAGTAATTTTTGTTAAAAAAAAATGTTTGTTAATGTGTTTGTAAAAAAAGGTTTATTATCAGGTAGATAATTTGAAATTAGCTGGAACAAATGGCACTTTTTTAAAGTTTAAAATCCGTTTTAACTAAGTTTTTTATTAAAGAAGATGTAACACTCAAAAAAAAATTTAATATTGATGTTTAAGCGACATAAGGTGTAGTCATTTCTTTCGTTTATTTCATTTGTATTGCATGCAATTCGCAATCAGCTTATGAAATATTCAAAACGTATAGTTTATGCTTTGCAATCCCAAAGGGGGGTTTTTCAAAGCGAAAATGAGGAAGCCAATCCCGCGCAATGCCTCAGAGCCAATAGTGGTCGCCCCCAATTAATACATGCAAGGTGTAAGGGTGCCTAGCACTCCCCGTTCTATATAGAACAAATATTTATAATAAAAACAAATAATATATATTATAGGTTGTCCCCTATGCAAAATGTGCTCTGCAAAACTACTCGCCCTCCATAAAGCTTAGGCAATTGGTTAAATAGGAAAGCTTCGATTGTGGTACAACTACAATTCCTGTTCAGTTGCTAGAAAGGCTAATGTAAAATTCAGATAACTTTCATAAATAAATCACACATACATAGTTTTTAGTAAAATATTTCCAATCCCGAAAATCCTATTAATGGAAAAAATTAATTCCGGGTTTGTCACCCTTAGAATGTATAGACCCCAGTTAAACTATTATTACTATTTTAATTTTTTTTGTTTGTTAATTATTAAGTTTTTTTTTGTCTTCTTTTCGGTAAAGAACTTAGACTTCCTTACTTGTTAATTAATTAAATTAATATTATTTTCTATGAATTGAATGAGCAAAGTATATTCCTGTATTGTTTAAACTTATTTACACACTAAGTAAAATTTCCCTTAAATAATCGGGTTTAATTATTATTTATTTTTCTAATACAGTTTTTGAAGTTACGTGCCTGAAATCGAACCCGAGGTTTCTCAATGTAAGACAAACTATCCACCCATATTTAGTTTCATGCCCACCACTGTATTCGGTGGGAAAAATTAGGTTGCTGCCGTACAACTTTAAATTAGACCTCCAGCAATCCTTCTGTGAAAATTATATTCAATTCCATCCAGGAATTTTTTAGTGATGCGTGTTTAAACATATGTGCAGAGAGACGAATAGACAGACTACAATTCTTAAAATTGCTGTTTTAACTTTTATTAAGCTAATAAAGGCCCACGTATAAAATATTCTTCGATATCTCTACATATAATACAATTGTAATAGGTCGATGCCTGTACATTGCAGATATTTAAGAAAAATCGATAGGAGGGATCGTTATCGTTATCAACCATTTTTAGAATTTGTGTCTGTCTGTCTGTATGTTTGGTTGCGCATCACTCAAAAACTACTGTATGGAATTTAATGGAACTTTTCCCGTTAGACAAGGGAGCAAGAGAGTTTTGAGCAGCCCTGCTGTAAGGAGATGCTCGGAGGATGACAATATTAAGGAGAAAGGTGACAAGTTAGACAGGATAACATCGATATAACAGCCCTTAGTCGGGTAAAAAAAACCGGTTCATTCCGGTACGATAGAACCGGCTGTTGTGGGAATGAGTTTTGGAACTTTTACCGTTATATTACTGGATGGTTAACTTAATATTTAAGATATCATATGTTCCCATATCTCGACCGGCCTCGAAGATATCGACCAGTATGTGGATCAAGGTGACCCAAAATGTGTTTAGTACAATATGGCTATCAAACGAAAGGTGATAATCAGTGCTTAAATATGCGATGTAATAAAGCTCCATATCTTATCTGGTATGTGTGGGAGATATGATTATTGAAATTGGACACAGTGAAACGGGGACGAGTTGGCTAGTCTATTATACTCAGACATCAGCGCATTTCAATTTTATTATATGTTAAGTTTACGTGGTACGCCCTGACTTAGTCAAAGTGGAATTTCAACTTCCTTATGACAAAAAACAACAACAACAACAACAACCTACCTTGCGCGTTGCGATGTAAGCTCAGATATCGCTTTACTACTTAGCTTACCGAAGAAAAGACCTGAATTTCAGTCGAAATCGGCATTAGAGATTCTTTCATATCGTCGCTTTCCCAACAGAGCCATGAATGTGCCAATTTTCCGATTTGGAATAGCAGGCTCACTGCATTAACCATTGATTTTCTACCTTACTCAACCAAAGCATACTGATATTTCAAAAACTGTAAACTCTAATAATTGCTTCCGCCCATTTAAATTTTAGCACATTAATAACTTTATTAAATATTTTACTTTTCTAACCCTCTCTACATTTTAGTTCAAAACTTTTGCGATTTTGAGATCGAATTTGAAGTACCCTCCGGTGAGCCAAAAATTTTAAACCCAACGTGATTTGAAGTTTACCTCTACATCTAGCTCTAACTCTAGCCCTACCTCTACCTCAACCTCTGCAATTACTATAACTCTAAATTTACCTCTAACTTTAACTCTGCCTCTACCTCCGCTTCTACCTCTCCCATTTCGTCTACCTATATTTCACACCTTTACCGCTACATTTATATTAATGTTTGTCTGCTTTCGGCGTTCATCTAAGTAAGGCTTTGCTTAGTTTGACATTTGAGTCTATGCAATAGCACCACCTACCGGTTATTCCTTGAACTACAACCGTATGATGGAAATATCGCTCAAAATCTACCCCTTGTTAGATGCTGTTGTGTTAGATGCAGATTAAGCACTTTTTGAGCCCTCTCATATTTCGCTTCTTGTCCATATTGTTCATCGTATCCCTGCTTCTTGGTATCCCTCTGTAAAAAATATTTTGAAAACAGTAGTCAAAAGCTTTGATTCATATCAACTATATCGAAACTACTACCCAGCTAACCAAAAGTAGGAAAAAGGACTCAATTCGGAGCCGTAAAACCCACATTTCTCGGAGCTTTACCCTCAGAAATAAGCTCTTTTCGGAGCCCGAAAGGATCGAAAATCGTTCTACGCAGACACCCTAAAAGTAGTCATAAAAAAGACCAAAATAATTCCCAATCCGATGAATTTAGAACGTTTTATGAATCTTTTTAAGTGAACTTCGAAGTCTTTTTGGACTTTTTTTGGAGCTTTTTATGGATACTTTTCTGAAGCTTTTTTGGAGTCTTTGTTGACTCTTTTTGGAGCATTTTATTGATGATATTAAGTAAAAATACTTGTATGAGTAAGTGCATCTAAAGGACTTATCACAACGCTTCAAAAAATAAATTACTTTGTTTAATTTTAAAAACACTTCCCTTGACTTTCTACTATTGATAAACATTCACGCTATGTTAGGGAAAATAAAAAAAAAACTTCAGAAAATTCTTTAATGTACTCATATAATTGAGCCTTGCAGTTTTATTCGCTCTCAATATAAATTTATTCTCCGAAGACTCCTCGCCTCTTCATAAAAAATTTGGATGCTTACTAAATAACCAGGGCTGCGCAATTCCTATACACTTGAAGCACTTTTGTTTTTATTTTGCCCTCAAATATACCCAATAAACAATGAAGTTAGCTAGTTTATTAAACAATATTTTCCAAATGTTGAAATAAATGTTTTCCAAACGAGTTTGTAACTAAAAAATTTCACAATAAATATGGATTTTTCCCAGATAGTTTTGGTCAGTTTTGGTCAGTTTAGCGACGAACAAGGTGAACGATTGCACCAGTAAATATCGGCGATCGAAAAGCGCTTTGCAGGAAAAAACAGGTTAAGATGCTCGCTAATTACTGCTGCTCGCTTAAACGTGAAACCGATGACTTATCTTATAAACGCAGAAGATCCAGCAAACATTTTTAAGTCAAATTGTGTTCATATCGGTATCCGTCCTCAATTCATGTTTTGTCTAAAATGTATCTCACGAGTGTAAAATTTTATGAAAGATATATATGTTATCAACCTAACTATCGCTAAAACCGACAATTTTTTATTTAAATTTATAATTAATGTTCTTACAGCTCACCACTTTCACACAGTACCCCTGTAGGGCGCTCGAGACCAAAATAATCGATTTTGGATTATGCTGCTTAACTTGAAAACTTTAAGTCCTTTCCAAAAAAAAAAAAAATGTCCAAAAAATATCTTTCATTGCCAATTAGTGCCAAAAAATGACGTCAAAATCGGAAAACCCGAAAAATTTTTCAAAAAATTATATTTCTCGCGTGAAAAACATGTCATACTCTTTTCAAATGAACAGCACACTATACACATTTCGAAAGTATCAACATCTCTCTATCCGAAACCGTTCAGAATTTTGAAATCGGCTGAAAATTTGTTTTTTAATGAATTTTTTTTTACGAATACACTGAAAAAACGGGGTTTTTACCATAAAACCAGATTTTGGGCGTGTTAGGAATTTTCGGAACAGTGTTTCGCTTATGATTCGACCAGATGAACAATCTCTACTAGGTCGCTTTAAAAGTATATTTACTTTTTTTTCGTAGCACCGTGTAATTTACCTACTTGATTTATATGAACTTTATTATATGGGCGACGTGGTGTAGCGGTAGTGGGGCCGGTCTACCGCACCGAAAGGCCCAAGGTTCGAGTCCTGGGGCAGGTAATATCAAAAGTGGTTTGAAAAAAATTTTCCAAAACGGAGTCGAAGGATATTTCTTCCATGGAAGGCTTCTTAGCAAAAATGCATCTGCTTTGCTTTGCAGATACCGTTCCGATATAAAACATATTTTAAAATAATTATAATAATTTATTTAATAAGAAAAGTTAGGGAAACTGTCTGGATTCGAACCAGCAACCTTCGGAGCAAAGGTCTAGTACATATTCGTTAAGCTACTGGCCCGTTTTCACAGTCGTTGCCTAAATTGGAGTTTTATCAATCAGTTTTCAACAAACCCCTACTGTACGTTGAATAAAACGTTAATTAAATATTGTTTTGCAAACCGCATTTCCAATTGCTTAAAAAGGGATCACTTCCGTTGATTCGACATTTTTTTCCAAACGTTTACAATGATTATAGTAAACGTTTTCCAACCGAAAAGCTTGATAAAGTAAGTTTATCGTAAGCTTATAGTAAACGTATTTTGCTTATTGGGTAGGCACAGATACAAACTTACACTTTTAATACAAAAAAAAAATTTCAAAGCACTCTTCTTCTTATGAAAGTGCAAAACAAAAACAAATTGCTATGAAGCTAAGGCACTTCCATATGAAATAGAAATTTACACTAACAAGCTAACAATGAAAAATTTTTTTAAATATTGAGGCATTGAGAAAAATTTATATTCGGAATTGAATGTAGTCGAATTTAATTAAACAAAACCAGAAGACATATGGAAGCAGAATTTTAAAGAATTTTGAAGCATAAAACCATTTTCCCAGTCTTATAAGAAAAAGCTCTAAATGAACATAAACTTGGTTCAAAAAGCAATTAAAATGAAGCTAAGGTTGATTCAAAATGGTCCGAAACATAAATGATCACAACCTTAACTAATGCAGCTGGGTTTGAAAATATACTTCTGGTCTCAGAAAAGTCGAAAGATGTTAGCAAGGACTATTCCTGAATATTTCAAAGCTTTTTTTAATAAGTAGCTTTTAGATAGTGTCACTATACTTACGCCCGATTATGTTTTCCTTCTTATCATTGAAGAGTACGACACAGAATATTTTATTTAGAAATACTTTTATTTAAGTTTAAGATATATGTAAGATTTGTCAGAATCAAATTATACGCGCGTACGCGCACTGCCGATTACGAATGCTAATAATGACTGTGTTCATGAATACTACTGAGTTGCCGTGTTAACATCAGCAGAGGAGTATTTAGGGGGATTGAAGAGTTACCATATGAGTGACAATAGGGACAGAATGAAATTTGGTATACAAACTTCAGTTGGCATAGGAAATTTTGTTACCGAAAATGTGTTGCATCGAGAAGTAACCACGGCCAAATTTTTTTATGTGTAAGAAATATTTTTACAAAATCTCTGATAGTAGTTTATTTAACATGCAAATGGTCCTCTTAAAAGCTTTAACTGAAACCTTTAGCTGTATAAATTTGTTCGAAATTTAGTTTATTACCGATACTATCTTCACGAGAATCCCCGAACACCCACTTTTGCTATAGTTGTCGAATGTGTGCTGCTTGAATTAGCAGGAACAATATCCGTAATTAAAAAACCAGTAAATTCTTAATTAATGGAATCCATTAACTTTATGCAACCTTTCACGGCCTGAACTGATTCCGCTTGAAACCGGACTCGTTATTTAAAAAACTTTTTTTTTGCGATATCTCCAAGAGAGTTTCGAATTTTTTTTTTTTTTTTTTTGCTTATTCAATTTCAAAAAGAAAATCTCAATGTATACATATTTTTGTGCATATATTGTGATTTACCCTTCCATATAAAATAATTTGAGCACCACTGCTAAAAAACACTTCATAAAAGCTCAAATTACGGACTATTTTTGGATCACTATTTCGGAGCGCTCCGACTTCGGTTAGCTGGATACACTCTTTACTGTAGCTATCATCACCATCTTTAGTTTAATTGACAGTGATCCGAGTACAAAGCATTGAAAAAAAGAAACATAAAAAACAAAAATATTCAAAAACTAATTAAAACAAGTAAATCTCTAAAGACTCATGCAAAACTCTTAAGTGCACCCTCATCACTCTTTATTCAGAACACTTTTGGCAGCAAGTGTTGTGCGAATCCTTTACCACTAATAAAAGAAAAACAAACAAGATATCCTTCTTCAAAGGTAATTTGATCTGTCTAACCCGTATTTCATACATGAAAAAAAAAACACTTTTCTCAAAAAAAGTTTGTTTTTTTTTTATTATTGCACCATAAAAGTATCCATATAAATTTTTTTTCTTATCACAATAAAGCCCCTAAGCTCCTTATCAAATATGTTGTTTTTGCTTTGATTTCCACCTGGATATTAAACGCAGTATTCGTAGTATTCATTTCACATAAATAGCTGCAAGCCGAATTGAGTGTATAGAAATTGCTGAAGTATATAAATAATTTATTTTGTTACGTTAAAATTCCCATCAAAAAAGAATGTAGCAGTTCAAAAAGCTATAAATAATAAATCTGCTTACACTTTGTATGTATGTATGTCCTAGGTAAAAGTATTAAAAATAAATCCAGAGAAACATATTGATGTCCAAATATGCATTAAAAAAGGTAAACATTAAGTGAAATATTGCCATTATGTTTTATGTGTGGGCCTCTAATGCTTACAAATGTTAAATATGTTCTCGCATTTTGTTGAATATACATATATATATACAGTGAATGCAACTCAAAATGGCCCATTTGCTTATTTTAATATATTACGAAAACTTCTTCAGCTAAAATTCAATAGTCAATTTCATATAATATTATAAATAGTTTTTTCATATAAATATTTTCAATTAGTGTTACCAAGTTTATGCAAAAATTTAAGAAATTCTTGAAAAATTCAAAAAACGTGGTGAGAACTTTCAATTTTGAAGCAAGAATTTCCAAATGATTTCCAAGTATGCAGTTTTGTAGCCTGCTAAATTCTAGTCACAAAGTGCATGCCTCAAGACTCTTTAAAAATGATTTTGATTTTAGACAATTATTTTTCTACAAGGTGTTTGGTATTTTCTTCCAGCAAACACTATGTTGAAAAAACAATCGCCAAAAATCAACCAAATTTGTAAGACCATTGAGACTTGCATTTCTTGAGACTTGAGTTTAAATTTAACAAAACTGATTACTAAGAAGTCATTTTAAAATTCAATCCTCAAATTTCAACATTCTTAAATCTGAAAATTCCCACCACGTTTTTTGAATTTTCCAAACATTTTTGGAATATATGCATGAGCTTGGAAACATCAAATCAATCTATGTTTTTATCTAAAATTAACAAATGAGTCTTGGCTGTAGAAGTTTTCGTAATATGTAATGATAACCAACTGGGTCATTTTGAGTGGCACTCACTGTACATGCGAAGATACATATGAGGGTTGCTTTTCATGCCAACCATTATCTTAAAAGACTACTGTAAAAATTTTAACAAGCGTTTAAAAGAAAAATCCTCAAGATTCTTAACAAAAGTGGAAAAAACTGAATTTCGTTCCGATCAAGCATTATTTTTTGCACAAAAAGCCAGCAGCAATACAAAGGAAAGGTTTGAATAAAAGCTATGGAAGTCTGCTCCATCAGTTTCCATGGTTAAACTTTGATTCACCGAGTTCCGTTTTAATCGTATGATCACAAAAGAGACCGAAACTTCAGATCACCCAAAAAGTGTAGTCACGTCAGGGATCGTTTTAAACGTGTTTAAAGAAAATATGCACACACATGTTATATACACAGATTTCAGTAACCAGTTCGACAAAGTATGGTATTCGTTATTTATTCATAAACTTGTTCTAATGGGCTATCAACCCAGTCTCACCGAAGCGATATCTTCTGATGTTCTTTCAGAATGAGCTATCTAATGTAATTGATGTATCTTCTGGAGCTCGTCAAGGTAGCCATCTTCGGCCGATTCTGTTTTTGTCTAGTGCTATCAAGTTTTCAAAAATTTTGATTTTCGCTGACGACGTTAAGATTTTTATGTCTTACACGTTGATCAAAAATAGAGCTTTACTTCAATTACTAAAGCCCATTTTACAACATTAGTAAGACCGATATTAGAATATATTTTTAAACTTGCTAGTCGTAAAGAAATGATCGGGGCAATATCTATGATTAAAGTATAAAACGGTTTGGTCTCTAGCCTATTCTTGTTGGGAGAAGTAACTTTGAACATTCCTTTTCGGCCATTAAGACATTTTAAATCTATTTTTCTGAAACAGTGCAAAACTAATTTTTGAAATAATGGCCTTTCTGAGTGAGTGGGTTGTCTGTTGAGAATTATTATGATAGAAGAAGGTCCGAAGCATAGATATTTTGATATGAACAGCTATCTGTTAATCAACACTTTCCTCACCGAGCAATTCGTAGAAAATCAGCTATGCTAGCGTAGCGAAGTATCGCCGTGATAATATTATCAGAAGCCATTTGGTTTATTGAGTGGGTACCAAAAGAAAGTATCCACAGGCAAATCCGAAAGAAGTATAGCAGCCGCTAAACAGTTAGAAGAAGAATATAGTAGCACATTATTCTGAGAACATTCCTCCTCCTTACTTCAAAGCAAGCCTGTGGTTAGCCAATTATTGGCATGTGTCCTAGAAAAGGCAAATTAGCATGCCTTGGTCAGCAAGTGAAATGACCGTCTAATAAAACTTATACATAGCCACGTCGTTGACAATACTGTCCTACATCCCCATGCAATATTCAACTATGAGTGTTACCAAAAGCTCAAAGCCGTTATAAAATCCTTAAGTCGCTAAATGGCTTTTCCTGAGGAAGATAAAAACAAACCGTCCTAGTAACGTGCACGACAACTACCCAATAAGTCACGTGTACGCGTCTGCCAAAACACTCTCTTAAGAGCTGATATCGGATGTCATCTTATGACTGCTCAATATCATTTATATTGCGAGAAAATAATTTAAAATCCTAAATACCATTTGATCCGAAACTTCTGAACAGCAGCTTAACAAAATGTACAAAAAAGTTAATTCTTTTGTTAAACCATGTCCCGTTTAAACTTTACTCATCTACAGCTGTGTTCAATACAATAGTAGTGAAATTAATGTGAATAACGTTCGACGAGGTAAGAAGAAACTGTGATTTTAATAATTTTCATTTAAAATATAGCGAATTCCATAACAGAAACCACATTAAAAAAAATTTCAAACCTTACACAAAGCTCAGGAAAGTCTAATAAACTTAAAAAAACGGCCAACAAAATCTTCAAATTTGTTTGCCGAATTTCTAAAAAAAAGTCTAAGTACGCAGTATCGTAGACCAACCAAAGTTAGAACTAGCACAAAAAGCTCCCTTGATTTTCAGAATTTTTTTCGTCAAAGGTGTTGAATGATTTCTTAAAAAATGAAAAAAAAATTTATTTTGTATGGAAAAAATTCACAACATCCTTGACAAAAAAAATTTTTAAAATTCAGGGGAAACTTTTATGTTCTTCTAACTTGAACATTATTGTGCTAAAATTAAAAAAGATTTCGCACTCAAAAATGTACGAAAAATTCTTTCTAAAAATAGTGAAATTTGTATGTAAATTTTTAAAAGTTTAATCAACTTTCCTGAGCTTTGTGTAAGCATTGAAATTTCTTTTGATGTGGTTTCTGTTATAGAATTCGCTATATTTTAACTGAAAATTATTAAAAACACAGCTTCTGATTTCACTACTATTATATTGAACACAACTGTATATCAGAGGAAGAACGCAATCTGCCAAGAGATACGCGAATCACCCTAGACCAGCTTCGATATGGATACTGAATAACTTTTTTATACCAACAATTTTTGTTGATTTTATGGCCTGTACATTTTCAAGTATTCATGAGCTCAAGGCCAGGAATAATAATGAGATGAAAATGTACAGGGCGTAAAATCAACAAAAATTGTTGGTATAAAAAAGCAATAGCAAAACCGAGAGCACGCGGTAAGGCAGTTCTGTTGATAACACAGATCTGTCAAAAAATCCATCTTGACACTACTAACTGTCAAATGGCGGAAGTGGTTCATGCATTTGGTAAAGAAGAAAAGATTTAGAAGTTTAGATGACGTCAAAACTAGCATTTTGTTAGCTTAATGGTTAGCAATGCGTGCCACAATTTCTCTGATGAAGAAGCCTAGCAGCTTCCGAAATGGATCTATAAGAAAAGCCATGGCGGTTTTTTCTAAAAAAGTTTCCTCTCTATTCAATTAAAGCAACTCTTAATAATTATTAAACAAAACGATTATTAAAAAATGATTTCGTAAAAGTTAAAAAGTCAAAAATTATTATTCTTGGCCTTGAGCTCGCTTCATGAATACTTGATACTGAATAAACTTAAACAATCAGGACTTGTAAGGTAAGGCTGCTGATTTCACCCCAATATAAAGAGCACAACGCCAGTAGCTTTCAAGTAGGGCCTGCCAGTTAGCATTCCGGGTGGCTAAGCGATTTTCTGGGTAAAATTTTAATAAAAATCCGAGTTCTGACCATGGAATAGGTTTTTTGTACTCCTGAAAAAATACTGACATAAAAATTTTTGTTGGCGCAACTACGTTATATTACTCATACGACCTGTCGCACCTTTTGATAGGAGATAGGACAGCCGAGCAATGGACAGCCTGGCAATGTTCGTCAGAATCAGATAAAGTGATGATAACCATCTTAATATAGGGAAATTTGGAAACAGTTTAGTATTGCAACTTAATAACTCGTATTGCACTGGTTAACATCATCATAGCTTGTTGTTGGTTTTACGTATTTTTGTAAGTTTTGCGAGCTCAAGGCCAGTGATAATAATTATTATTCAATCATTATTGTTCATATTTAAAGGAAAAATTTATCATCTGAAATTGTGGGCCCTAATATCAAAAATGTTAATAAAGGACAAGACATACTCGCAGTCATTGTACTCGCAATGAGCTTTCTAATAATTAAAAATAATAACATTTCAAGTATTTCATAATCAGGGTGTATGATAAACACAATCCAATTTATTTTTAGACTTTTCTTTTATGGTTGCGCAGAGCTTTAAATTTTTGTATTAACATTTGAATAGGTTTTAAATAATAATTTTCTGCTCGAATGATCTTTTACGCTGTACACGCTATGGTTACGTGGCAGTCTTCAAGCGCCTTATGTACAATGTCGCTGCATTCTCTCTTCCACCTGTAAACAATAACTTGTGTAGATTTCGAATTATCTTATTAAAATGTCTAATGCAGATTCCTACGTAATCATTATTATCATTGTAGCAGTACTTCACGCTGCTTATTCGACGCATCCCTTCATAGAATGTGGCGTGATGGACCAAACAGTGTTTTACTGATGGTAACAGTCCTTAGCCAGATATGAATCCGAAACGTTCCAGCATAAGTATCTTTTTGTTCTCTAACTTTAGCGACATCCCACCCACTACATCCGTGATTGCGACGACTTTCACTATGAAGATACTGCAATGATCACTCAGCTTGAACTTGCGGCTTATATCAAGCCTTTTGCAGAAAATTCCCCCTCTATACTTTTATTCTAGAGGCAGTTATCGGTAACCTGTTTCACGCCACAGATAAACGGACACCAGAAAGAAGTCTGTAGTGAGTAGTCAAAGGTCACGAAACTTACCACAAAATCCCACGGCTCACCGATGGCGACACTGCAGCCTTACAAAGCAGGATTGTTTAAATAACTTGGTGCCTAATATAACTCGGAGATATGTATCTAACAGACAGTACTTACCGTCTTCTACAATTCATGACAATCTAAAAGCATAACGGGAAAAACTATAAAGTTTACAAAGACTCTTGCTCTAGAATCCTCCAAGGCTCAAGTATGCTTAGAGACTTGAAGAGTCTGATCTTCATTCTTTGAGATCTGACTTTATTTCTCAAGTGACTACTCAGTTCAAAAACATTAGCACTTGCAATAGTGATTCTCCCTTGGATTGATAAATAGACGAAGTCCTGGAGAGTTTCAAATGCGTATATATGAATGAAATTTTTTTGTTGCTGTATTCGTTTGCTTTACTTGACACCCTATCCTTTTAGTCGACCTGTGCGTGTTTGCGCGTAGCATATTTTATTTCCTATCCATATTAGTTCTATGGACTTATATGGATGAGTACGCCACACACCCTAATACAAAAGGCAGAAAAGCAGGAATAAGCCGCTTCACGTTGCAAAATAAATTGAGAAAACTCTTAGTTAAGCTATGTCGCCATGACGAAACGACTACTGAAAAAAATTGAATAATCTCCCTAACATGAATGGGCATTTTTAAAAGTTTTTAGTGACATGTGACGAAAAAGCAAACAAAAATTTTTTTTTTTATTCAAAAAAAAAATATTTTAGTCACAAGTGAAATGTTATTGGTTATTCGAAAAAAATAAGCACACGAGGTCCTTCAAAAGTGTACCTATACGCATGGATCTTGTTGTCAGATTTTGTTTACACTCTTTTGCCATAAAGAAGGTAAGTGACGCGAAGATTAAGCCCAGGGACATTAAAAGTAATGTTTTCCAAAAGATAGGAACAATCTATAACACCTTGAATGATATTGAACATCAAAGTCAATTACAGAACTGTCCTACGCGCATACGATGGGATAAGATCAACAAATATAAGGGTTCCTAAAGCGAGTGCAAGGAACATCTTTCGAACGAATTCGATTTTTCGATTTTTGCATTGAGACTTTTTGGTATGGCTTTCATATGAAAAGTACGTATTCAAGGTACGAACGAACAAATGTTATGTATAACATTTTTAGAGTGTAAGAATGGGAAAACTTAGTAGGGTTCCGAAGAACGAACCCAAGTATCGAGTACGACTTCGCATTGATGAAGATAATATGACTGTTAAAAGACAGCATCATATCAAAGATAACCCTGAGGTCCTTAACTTCAGCAACATTTTGCAGGGTTGTATTCGACAGGGACCGTAACTTTTATGAATTGTATTATAAAACTCGCTATTTGATCATTATTTTCAGATTTGTTTTATAGAAATCAACAATAAAAGGTATCTTCAAGTATTTTTTTTTTTTTTGATTAAGGATAATGTTTATTTTTTGAGTTTTATTATTTTTTTGATAGAAAATAAAACTCACGTTTGAGTTTTATTTTTTTGATAAAAATAATACTTATGCCTTGAGCGATATTTTTATCATTCAAGAACAAAAATTTAATTTTGAGTTTTAATTTTTTGTACGGCTCGAAACACTCAAACGAAATTTGGCACAAAGATTTCCATGAATACTAGAAATGTTCCGAGCAAAAATGAGCTAAATCGGTTAAGGTCAACTCCCACTTTTTTATGAGAGATCTTAGATATATTAAATAGGCAATAACTTTGCATAAAAAAACTTTATATCATTTATATTTCACTTTCAAAGTGTCCGTGAACGAAGAAATTCGAAAAAAAAAATTCGAAAATGGGTCCAGCCCCTTTTACACTGGATTATTTCACAAAACTTTTTATGCCATAACTCCGGCAAAAATTGATTTGTCAAAACGAAATTTGTCGAAAATATTGAATACGTAAAGATAATTGTTTACAGTAAAAATGGGTGAAATCATTTCAGGGCCACGACAAGTTTTTTAACATAGTTCTGAAAAATTTGTTCGTAAAATTTAAAACGCGATATTTCTATAACCATGCAAGCTTTATCAATAAGATCTTGTACACATAATAAGCTTTTTAGGAAAGTAACATAATAAACGTGTTTTTATTAAAAAAAACCAGCTGTCTTCATAATACGAACTGAAAGGTATTTAAATAGACCTGCGTAAGTTAGGATGCATCATAGATCACTACTTGGTATATAATCTGCGGTTCCACCCGAACTTAGACTTCCTTACTTGTTTATTTTAAGATAGTAAAACTACGTTATCGCTGAGCTTACCGCTGTTTATTATGATAAAATTATGATTCGGATTTATGAAAAAATCTAAAAATATGCAGAGCGTACTATACAGGTTAATTGTCGGAGTGCATATTGTTGGATGTCAAAATTCTTGAAAACTACCTTTTTTGTGCTGATTTCGGTAGAGCGGTGAATTGCTATGAATATTTTTCTAGCCATTGTTTGTTAAACAGAACTAATCGAAGAGCTAATATTTATGGTCTGAAACTTGTACGATATTTCTTTGTGTTATTTTAATGTACTTTTCAGAGGAAAAAAAAACTATTTTTGGCATAGCCTAATTCATATACCACAACGTTCTCACACTTGCTCCAGTTGAGTGTGGAGACTACTTGGCTACGCTGAAAATGTGCTACCTCTACACTCAAGTAGCAAACCTAAAAGGAGAGAAATAGAACAAAAATCTGAAGAAAATAATAAATGGAAAAAGGTGCCAACAAAAAGTGCTATGTATGTATATCTATGCTATATGTGAATGGGCACACTTACATGCATTTGTGCATACTTTTAGATTAGATTTGTATTTTTTGTTTCTGTTCATATTTTACCTAAGTATATGGGTGATTTTATGCGAAATGGGATATTACAAACAGACCTGTACAATTTGATTAGTAATTAGTAATCAATTAATTAGACGGCTTTTTTAAGTGGTAATGATTATTTTAACTGTTTTTCAAGAAAAGGAATTACTAATTGATTACGATTAGAAAAATAAAAAAAAAATCCCAAAAAAATCAAAAGTAATCAAAAAAAGATGTTTTGATTACTTTTGATTATTTTATCTTTTGAGTATTTAATATTTTATTATTTTAGATTTTTCCAGTATTGTTGATGTGCATATTTATGTGCTCCTACAGCAATAATGAAAAAATTCAAAAAAAAAAAAATACAAATTAAAAAAATAAAAGAATAATTAATTACTTTTGGTTTTTTTTATTTTTTTAACAATCGTAAAAATTTTGATTTTTATTTTTTAAACTTAAAGTTACACTAGTAATATTTAAAGCAACACAAATCTTAAACGGCACCCGCCTCTCAAAGATGTAGACACAATGTCCCCATCAAAACCGCGTAAAACTGGTGCGGAAAGTAACCGCAATTATTTGACTCCTCCCCAGGTGCTAGCCAAATTAAAGTTCTTGCTAAAAATATCGAATACATTCATGACATTCTAGCCCAAAAAAATTATTCTCACCGAAAGCAAGTGTCAATGCTATGCACATGATCAAAAATAAGACCGCGTGTTCAAATTTCAACTCTATAACAAAACCACGGAAAGTGTGAAAATTGAGCTCTTATCGCTAGGGCTAAAATGCAAAGAAGCTAAAAAGGTTACAAGAACATATGGAAACTACCTCTACATTGTATGTTTCGAAATTGGCTCTGTAAGACTAAATGATCTTCGAAAAAATGTGAAGTGCATGTTTCGTACAATTATTAAATGGGAGCATCAAAAAAGGCTGAAGTCCAAACTAGTACAGTGCAGGAATTGCCAAATGTACGGACATGGCGAACGTGGTTGTAATATAACTACAAAATGTATGAATTGTGCATGAATACACAAAACAAGCGAGTACCAGTCAGCTGATAAAATCCGCTGTGCAAACTGTAACGGTAATCACAAATCAACCGATACTGCATGTCCAAGTCGCGCTGCCTTTTTACAAATTAAAGAGAAACTAAGCAAAACACCACGTCGTCAGAGCTCGCCTAAGAGATCGTTTGCCTACGATTCAAATTATTTTCCGTCTCTGCCGTTGACAGCATGATTCAATTATATATGGTTGTCGCAAGCGGCCAACAACACGTAATTACGGTTTGGCAACGTATTGCCCGAGGTCAAAATGCACATGTGAGAGGGAACGCGCAACAACGATCCGCCTATTTTCTAAGCTTTCCACCTATAACACACACATAAATCACAAAATTTCTTAAAATGTTATTACAAAGCACTCCTTAAATATGAATTCGCACCGAATTTTTATTAAAAATAAATAAAACACGAAGCGAACTCAATAGCTTTTCCAAGAACTGTAAACAAAAAACAAAGATATGATACTTTGACATAAGGTGTGGATGAGGAAGAAGAAGACGCTCTGTCATCTACGACAACCATATAAATTATTGAATCATGGTTGAGAGAATCAAATAAAAATTCTTCTATCAATGCAACTCCCGATCGTGTTTGGCCTGCGTCGATGTCTGAGGAACAACAACACACTTTCCAAAACAATAACTCCAACAAAGCAACTACCAGCTAACACAACTGTTCATTATTCTCCGAAGAAGTGTTCGCAAAACTAACTATGGAAATGTTAACTAGATTAAGCGAATGCAACTCTAAAGAGCCGCAATTTAATGTCATAGCTCAGTTAGCTATTAAATATTTGTATTCTAAGCAATGTCTGTAGCATCTCTTAACATAATATCTTGGAACTGTAGAAGTATCCGTAGTAAATATATAGAACTATTGACTCTTCTTACAAGAGGGAATATAGACATTTGTTTGCTCTCAGAAACATGGCTGAACAGACGTATTATAGTATCGCACCCGGTTTGTCATTGTGTAAGGCTCGGCCGAGAAGGCACTGTGGGTGGTGGATTTGCAATGCTGATCAGAAGAAGCTTACATTTTATTAAACTGCCGAAAATAAATACCAAGTCATCGAAAACGTTGGCATCGAGATAACTATAAATGATAACATAAGGCTTAAATTATTCAGTGAATATCTCCCCGATGGTAGAAGTTTGCCCAGCATTCGGAATAAATACAAAAATGACTTACGTAAATTGACAAATACCAACGGAAAAATTATTATATGTGGTGATCTAAATAGCAGACATAGTGATTGGGGGTGCGTACGCGCCAATGCTTGGGGAAATATACTGTCAGATATTACATCTCGTTCACCTTTTAGCATTACCCATACAACTACTCTAACTTACATTCCGAAAACTGTCTCAGCTAATCTGTCAAACCTCGATTTAATTATATCAAACATTCCTTCGCATATAAGTCAACCCCTCACGTTAAACGAGCTTAGTTCTGATCAGTTTCCGATTAACTTTAGTCTCAAAGCGAATGTTGGTCAATTATATGAATAATTTCTGGATTTTAATTGAACCGAAGGTTTCGACGAATAGAAGACTTTAGGTTAATGAGTAGCTATAATGTACAAATTCATAATGAAATCTTCCGTTTTAAAAACATAAACTGGAATAAAAAGCTTTCCAAATTAGAAAAGGGTTCGAACCCCTTCTGGAATATAACGAGGATTGTAAAAAACTGTAGGTCCCACCAATTTGTAGGGAAAATTCAAATCGGCACACCACAAATTGGAAGAGAAGCTTGGCGCAAAAATCTCTTAGGAGGTTTATGATGATATACCTGTTGTATATCGCGCCATAGAGAGAGAGAGAGAAAAAACAAAGCAAAACTGATCCCCCCTATTAAGTTCAACAACCGTATGCTACTGATATGCCACAGTGGAAAAAGCGAACGCGTTTGCTAGCGAATTTCTTAAACAGCACACGGTTTCAGATAATCTAAGTTCGTTAACACATGAGGCTACTGTCAACTCTGCTGTTATACAGTTTGATTCAATATCCATCCAAACCGAGGAGTCAGAATTTGTTAATTCAGAATATGTACAGGAGCAAAGAGGCTTCGTACAAAAAAAGCAGCCGGGCTTGATCTTTTAACAAATGCAATGCTTAAAGAATTTTCTAAAATTGCAGTAAACTTCCGAACTTTCTTACGAAACTCTTGTTTAAAGCATCAGTATTTTCCTAGTACCTGGAAATCAGCACGGATAATGCCAATTCTGAAACCAGGCAAACCAAACAATGCTTGCATCAGCTAACGTCCTATTAGCCTACTTAGAAGTGTAAGTAAAATCTTGGAGCAAATACTAAAGCACAGACTATGGTGTTTTATCAATCAAAATGATGTGATTCCCGACGAGCAGTTTGGTTTCAGTAAATCCCACAGCACTACCCATCACGTCAAACGTACACATAACCATGTTAAAAGTAACTTTCATTCTAAGAAATCCACTGGCTTGCTGCTACTGGACTTTAAAAAGGCATTTGATACGATTTGGCATGACGGCCTGATTTTTAAACTAATTCACTACAATTTTCCTAAATTCCTTATTAAAATAGTTAAAAGTTACATTTCGGATCGCCATTTTTCTGTCGCGATAAACAATGACTTTTCAGACCTTGAACGAATTCCTGCCGGAGTACCTCAAGGATCAAAAATTGCTCCAATTCTGTATATAATCTACTGTTCTGATATACCTAAAGTAAGTACTTGCAGTTACGCATTCTATGCAAATGATACCGCAATTTTCTGCTCATATTTATTTACCCAAAATATAATAAATGAGTTGCAGAAATCGCTCCACAGTGTCACAACCTTTTTCCACAAATAGAAAATTGAAATAAATACTGGGAAATCTCAAGCTATCTTTTCACGAAAAAAAGGAGTACTTGTTTTTTAACCGCTTCCTATCTATCCATTAGTGGAGTAGAAATTTCCTGGAGCGATAATGTTAAGTATCTTGGAGTCTATCTGGATCGTAGATTGACCTTTCAGGTTCATATAAAAAATATCATTAATAAAGTAAACGTCGCAATAAAAATGTTATACCCGTTAATAAACAGAAGGTCAGATCTAAGTCCTGAAAATAAAATAATAATATTAAAGGTAATATTTCATGCGATAATGCTCTATGCCTGTCCAGCATGGGGAAACTGCGCTAGAACACTTATTAATAAACAACAAGTTTGTCAAAATAAACTTTTCAAAATGATGTTAAAGCTTCCATGGTTCTTCTCAACCAAAAAACTTCACGAAATTTCAAAAGTGAGCAAAATTGAAGACCGGTTCTCAAAAATAACACACAAGTTTCAGTTACTATGTGGAATGTCCGATAACGAGTACATTTCTGTTCCTTTTCCAAATTAGTTGCATAAGAAATTCTAGTCACTATGAATAAAATTTAGGCTAAGCTATTCATTGAATGTTTTTTATATTGGTATGTTTTTCCTTTTATATATGTATCTATGTTTACTAATTCACCTTTTTTCTCATAATATACATACTGCAGTAGTAAAGTACTTAGTTACCATCTCTGTTAAGTCATTTTTACGAATTATTGTACAAATCTAAATTTTCATACCTCAATAAATGCATATTTAACAGGTCTGATTACAAAATAAATTTTTCTAAAATGTAATGAGAATATTTTTTTGGGGTGGTGTTGTCGCAGCAAGCCTCCCCCCGTCTACTAAAAAACTTTATATATATTGAAAGAGCGGTGACGTTTTACTTGTTTTAAACCTGTACTAATCCATGTGATTTGTAAAAAAAAAAAAGTGCATATGAAAGGTCTTTATTAGGTAGCAGAAGACAAAACAAAAGTTTTTAAAATGTTCATCTCTCTATCTATATGTATGTTTGTACGCGCATCACTTAATAATTACTTTATGGAATTGAATGCCTTTCACCCTTGTATGTTTCTAGGGCTCTGTAGTGAAATTTAACATACAATTCGCTGTTTCTGCTGTATAAACTATTTATATTTTGAAGCCTGGTGAAACCTAGTAGAACCGCAGTCATTTAGTTTGAAAAAATGTTTGTTTTGAATCAGCACAAATTGCAACCAAAATAATAAATGTGTCGGTGTTTATCTAAATTTTCGTAAAACTACGCATACTCCAGTTATGGTAGAATGTGCCATATAAGCCATATAATGCTAATAGAAATTTAAGAAGAAAGGGGTGAGGCGTTGCCTAGCCACAAATTTGCATAATAAGACAAAATGTAAATTCTAATCGGGAAAAGCTTTTCGATTTTAATTTGGCTTTTTTGCTTTATTCGGGTTATGTTAAAAATAAAATATGCCGTTAGTTAGATTATTCAAATTTCGCAGGAGTTTCTGTTTGGGGATTAATTAGGGGATTAGTCTAATTGCAGACCAGCAAACTTAAAGAAACATCTGGTACGATGAAGAGCGCTGCGTTGCAATGGAAAGAACGAACTCTGGCCTCAGTGCTAAGTTGAGAGCGAATGCAACAAGAAGTAAATCTAAGCGCTACTGCGAATCGAAGAGAGAGGCGAGTCGGCTTTCTCGTACGAAAAAAAGAGAAGCAAAAAAACGCGAGTGCGAAGAGCTTGAGATGCTAGCCATCATCCAAAAATTTGTCAAAAAGTCGATGACAGAAGGTCTTAAGCACGGTGCAAACTCCGGTAAAAATGAGAACGGCTAATCGTGCGGCCGCCGTGGTGTGGAGGTAGTGTTGCCGGCCTACCACACCGAAGGTCCATGGTTCGAGCCCTGGTACAGGTAACATCAAAAGTGATTTGAAAAAAGTGTTTCAAAACGGGGTCGCCCCTCGGCAGTGGTTTGGCAAACTCTCCGAGTGTATTTCTGCCATGACAGGCTTCTCAGCAAAAATTCGTCTCCTTTGTAGATGCCGTTCGGAGTCGGCAAAAAACTGTAGGTCCCACCAATTTGTAGGGAAAATTCAAATCGGCACACCACAAATTGGAAGAGAAGCTTGGCGCAAAAATCTCTTAGGAGGTTTATGATGATATACCTGTTGTATATCGCGCCATAGAGATAGAATCGTGCTTAGAGGGTATTAAGATTATGTAGGGGCCCCCTTCGATTATTTCCTATTTCCAATCCAGAAGAAAAGGCTGGCTTGTCAGTGATTCAGCTGATGGGCGGAGTTTGAACAAATGCTTATTTCGAGAGCTGTGAAACTTTAATTAATTCTAAGGAACACAAAGATTGGAACACCCCTGATTTGAACATATCACTCTAAAAGGTTATGTTGAAAAATAAAAAATTCTGTTTCAGCAAGCTTTATTATATATTTCGAGAAGGTGAAATAGAATAATACCTTTGATCCGATGAGAGGAAAATGTGACGGACATATCAAGAATTATACCTTTCAATTCAAATAATAATAACATGAAATGTCATATGGCTGGTAATTGTTGTGAATGAGAATGCGATAGTCGAGCTTTGATAGTTATTCACTAGCTTTTTATTTAAGCTAGCAAGTCACCAAATTTTCAAACTGACCTCGTACTTCAGTGCTAGTCAAGTGGCACTGTTTTTGTTATTAGGCCCAGATTCAAAATATATAAATAAATATTTGCTGTGCTTTTATTGTTATTTGTTTTGACAAATACCACAGCATTTATAATTTTTAGCATTTGGGTGAAAATATTTCAATAGATTTAATTTATGTGGATCACGGCTGTGGCCATTTATCTTTCTTGCTTATGGTAATAGTTATGTATGTTTGTGTAATGCTGTGTTTAAATTTAAGGCAGGTTTCTACCTTGTGAGATCAAAAAAATCGCCTTTTTTTGCGAGTTGAAATCTGTTAAATTACGAAAGTTATCTGGCGTTTGGTGGAGCGGTGTCAAGCGCGCCGGTCCGTCGAGGCCTGGCGCGGTGCGGCGGCGAAGCCGGTATGATTTGAGGCTTTTTCTTCCCCGTAGGGAAAAAATAGATGTCAAAAATTGATGTGAAATAAAGGAACTTTTTGGCGCTTTGGAAGGTGGCTTGTACGGACCGGGCATAGAGAACCAGGCGTAAATGACGGGATTTAATGAACTACCATTCATTTTGCAAATTTGAAATATAAAATAAGATGAATACATTAATTGAGATCCCTGGAATTAAACATAAGTGTTTGCAATAAGAATTCAAATTTTCAAACACGTTTTTCTCAAAACCACATTTTCCGAGTTGGTGGAAGTCCTGCAGGGCGCAAAAATTAAGCAATGGCGATGAAATTTTTGTTACTTGTTTATCAGGAGCTTGTGCATCCGTGGAAATAGGATTTTCCAAAAATTTTGGAAATTGTTCATAAAAGAAAATAATTAATAACAAAAAAAGAGCCAAAAATCGATTTTTTTTTAAAAGCTCATAATTTTTGCATTTTTCATGTTTTCTTTTTCGTTCTAGTTCTACGGATGCGGAAAAGTGTACAGATTAAGAAAATATTTTTTGTTTGCGTTTCAGATTTTATTTACGGACGCTAGGACTTCCACCATGAGGACGAGTCGCCGACGACCTGCCCCCCCCCCTATGTCATGGCACCTCAATAGTTAGGCACACTTTTGAATGCAAGCTTCCTTTGCTAATTTTTTTTTACTTGTTAAAGACCTTATTATGTGAAACTTTACTCAAGGCAATGAGTCACTTTTTCTAGTATAGAAGATATATCAGAATTATTTAAACATGATATGCTAATTTCTTTTGTATTATGTAATAATGAATTTGAATATTTAGTACTACTACATCTAATCACCACATAAATAGGAGCTTCCGAGTTGCACGCATTTCAACATATCTACTAATTATATCGCGTTTAGCTACGGGAATATCTATTATTTATCCTACACTCAATATAATGTCCTTCTGTGGGCTTCTCAGCGCAATTTCCACTTTCGGTTGGATGCTTAACAATGCATTTTTTTTTTTTTTCATTCAAGCGTTGAAGATGTTGCAAATTTATTTCGAGCTTTTACAGCGCTGAAAGTTGGCAGTAGACAAAGTGTGCTCGGTGCCAGGTCAAGGTTATTGGAATAACGCCAAAAAAAACTTAAGACTACACGTTTCCTCAAATATGAATTCATATCAACGCATTAGTGGCCCTAACAAACAAATAAATAGATATGATGAAAGCATTGTGAATTCACACGCACCACGTGTTAGAGCAAACCATGCGAAATTAAACTGAAATTTATTCAATTTATAAGAACATTTGTTAGCTAAGAGAGAATGTGTAGTGACGTAAACTTACGCCATCGCATGCAAAGACTGTCCCAGTAAAAATTGATAATTAAATATTCTGCAATTAAGCCATTTTGTAAAATAAGTGAAAAGTTTATTTGTCGAGTTTAGATTTCTACTTTATTTCACAATTTCCAGGATCGCTTAAAGTATTAATGGCCACCTCTATCACTTTTGATAACTTTAAATAAAATAAAATAAAATAAAATAAAATAAAATAAAGAAAAATAAAATAAAATAAAGTAAAATTAAAAAAAATTAATAATATATATAATAAATAAATAAAAATAAAATAAATAAAAAATAATATAAAATAAACTTAAATTAAAAAAATGGAGTATAGTAAAATAAAATAAAATAAAATAAAATTAAATTAAATTAAATTAAATTGAATTAAGTTAAATTATATTAAATTAACTTAAATAAAATTTAAAAAAATTTAATAAAATAGAATAAAAGAAAATAAACTAAAATAAAGCAAATAAAAAAAAATAAATTTAAAATAAAAAAAAATAATAAAATAAAATATATTAACATAAAATAGAGTATAGTAAAATAAAGTAAAATATATTAAAAATAAAATAAAATAATATAAAATAGAATAAAATAAAATGAAATAAATAAAATAAAATAAAATTTAAAAAATTAAATTAAATTAAGTTAAATGAAACAAAATAAAACAAAATAAAATGAAAAGAAATAAAATAAAAAAATTAAGTCAAAAAAAATAAAATGTATTAAAAATAAAATCAAATATATTAAATTAAAATTAAATAAAATAAAATAGAATAAAATAAGATTCGAATTCAGTACGCAATAGCTTTGTTCACATTCCGTGTTTGTGACTAGTTTCAGATGAATTCAAGGCAAAACATTACACACCATCCCTCAACACTTGCAATGTTTTAGTTCTATTACAAAAGGAAATTAAGTGAAAAGTAATTTTTTTCGTATAAAATCCGATTACAATAATCATTTTCTGTTCAAATTCCTTTTGGCGAACCGACTGTATGTAATTTTGTAAATGTTCAGATTAGTGTAGGAAAGCCTGTAGCATTTTATATGAAGGCTGATAGAATACTTTATTCATAATTTTTTTTTCGTAACCGCCGCGGCTGGCTCGAATAAAGCCAATTCTACAGGTCCAATTTTCAACCACTTTTTCGAGCATATGGGGCCGTATGTCGGCAATAACGCCACGAATGTTGGCTTCCAATTCCCCTAACGTTTCTGGTTTGTTGGTGTAGACGAGCGACTTCACATATCCCCAAAGAAAATAATCCAATGGTGTCAAATCACACGACCTTGGTGGCCAATTGACAGGTCCATTCCGCGAAATTATGCGCTCATCGAATGTTTCCTTCAATAAATCGATTGTGACGTGCGCTGTGTGGCATGTAGCGCCGTCTTGTTGGAACCACAACTCATCCACATTCATGCCATCCAATTCGGGAACAAAATAGTCGGTTATCATGGCTCTATACCGGTCTCCATTAACGGTAGCTGCCTCTCCAGCATTATTGCGGAAGAAGTATGGCCCAATGACTCCACCAGCCCATAGAGCACACCAAACAGTCAGTTTTTGTGGATGTAATGGCGTTTCAAGGGTCTCATGTGGATTCTCTTCACTCCAAATGCGGCAATTTTGCTTGTTGACGTAGCCATTCAACCAAAAATGAGCCTCATCACTGAACAAAATTTTGCGATGAAAATCAGCATCGAAATTAATCTCATTTTCGGCCCATACACCAAAATCACGACGCATTGCATGGTCTCGCGGCTTTAATTCTTGCACAAGCTGGATCTTGTAAGGTCGCAAGCCAAGATCTTTGCGCAAAATCTTCCATAAAGTTGATGGACAAAGCTCCAATTGCTGTGCACGGTGGCGAATCGATTCATTCGGGTCCTCTTCAACACTTTGCTCTACAGCGGCAATTGTTTCTTCGGTGCGCACTGTTCGACGTCTCTGCGGATGCGTATTATCACATAGAGTAAACGTAGTGCGAAAACGATCCATGGTTAACCGAATTAATTGCTCTGATGGACGATTATGTCGACCATAAAATGGACGGAGCTCACGGTAAACTTCGCGAACTGAACCATTATTTTCGAAATAAATTTGCACGATTTGCAAGCGTTGTTCTTTTGTCAACCTGTTCACGATGAAATGGCAAACCAAACTGAACATAAATGACATTAGAGTTGCCAGATTTGACCACAAAATGCCAGTTTTATCTCTATTCGAAAAACAAACCTGTAAAAAAAACACCCTGTAGAAGAAACTAAGCCATGCTTGGACAAATCATTAGTGCTAAGCACTTTTAAGAAAATTTAAATAAACAACAAACAAATGGCAAATGTACCTTTAGCTAATTTCAGTAGTATTACTTTTAAATGCAATGCATACAAAGAGTATTACAGTTGCTTCAATAAGTATGGGCTACAGTTGCATTATAACGAGATTGTCTTCGATTGAGTTAAGCAGCTTAAAATTATATTGAAAACACGAGTGCCATTTAATGAGCGACGGTAAAATAAGCTACTTACTTCTTCCGTGTAATAACGATGTAGACGAAAAACCATTGGTATAATCTTTATTGCTTGATTTTAAATTTACATCTAACGCATGATGGTATCGTATAATAAGTCCTAGCCCAACAAGCATTTCTGTAAACGTTTTTAAAAATAAACTAAAAGTAAACTTGCTACAATAAGCGAAATGTAAGCCTTTTCAGTTTTTATTTATTTAAAAGTTAAAAGTAAACTTTTTATAAACTTCAAAAAAACTGTTACAAATCATTTCACTTTAAAAGTAAAATGCAAATGTTTAAAAAAAATTCAGGAAAATCTATCTGTCAGTTTTTTTCTTTTCAACTTAAAATATTTTTAAATCTTTTTGGAAAAGATTTTACATGAAAATGACACAAAAGCAAAAATCATGGCTGCATCTTAACCACTTCCACAATCTGCTAATAATTGGTTTAAGTTGCAGCATTCAATGTATGATTTCAGCTTTTTTGTTTATTTTATTGCAACAGCTAAATAATATAAATAATATCGTTGGAATAAAGCTTGAGAAAAACCATTTGCAAAAAGCTTTTTTTTGGAAATTGTTTTTAGGCTTACATTAATAAGCTTTTTATCAACGTGTCGTTTCAATTATAAAACGTTTATTTTCAAACGTTTTATAAACGAAAAATCAGAATTTTGTAAGCTTAATATTTATTTCGGAAAGCTATTTAAAAATTTATTTAAAGTTTACTTTGCTGTTTAGGTAAAAATTGCTTTTGAAGCTAAAACTATTTCCAAGCAGCCCAGAATTGTTTCTCTTTATGTATGAGTTTTCGAGTTAATGCTGCTAAAAATCTTTAATACATTTGGTCAAAAAAGGGGCAATGAAAACCCCTTTAAAAAAAGTTTTCATTTACTTTACTTCCTCTTACAACGCCACTCTGGAAGAAAAAACAAGAATTGATATCAAATTTTTTTTTACAAAGATTTTGCCTATTATATCCTTTCTAAAATATTTTATATAAAAGTGAACGAGGTTCGTAACTTAGGAAGGATCATTATCGAGCCAATAGAATCTAAAGCAACAGTATTTAGAATTTTTGTCTATATATTTGGGAGCGTATCACTCATAAACTGCCAAATATAATTGAATCCAACTTTCACCTTTGCATTACTAGACGTTTAGCTTCTTTTTTTTCAGGTTGTAGTGATATTAAAAATTTATAAAAAATTAATTTAATTTCTTCATTTTTATGTGAACACCAAATTAGTTGTATACTGAGTCCAATTTAAATAATAATAATTTCACTAGATATCTCAAAATTTGCACAACGGGAAGAAGAACGGGCATGTTTTACTCAATTTTTCTTTTACTCCTAAACACTTTGATTTCTACCTCGACACGTTTACGCCACTGCGACCTTCCGTGAGGGGAATAAAAATATTTTACTGTGCGCCCCAAGTGAAGGTTCATGAAACTAACCACTTCCGTAAATACTACTTGCAATTATCTGTCAGTCAAGTGTCCAAGACAAGTAAGCCTATGTGAGCGCATACTAAATTTGCTTTCGTTAACTTTTTTGCGGCCTTCTTTTCTCTTTTCTTTTATAAAAATGCTCTAAGTAATCCACCACTGCTGTGCGTTTAATTAATATGCACGGCAAGTGGCTCTTGGATTCAAATGTTGAGTATCGAATATTAAATGTGGGAAAGAAGCAAAAAAGAAGAGTGCGCAAAAAAAATTATTATTGAATAACAAGAATTAATTATTTCACGCCGCCTGTAGCGTTAGATTGAAAAAAAAACTACGTTAAGGTAGGGGAACACAACAGAAACCTAAACTGGGACTGGAAGAAAAATCAGGACCGTATCCAAAAAGGTAACCAGAATCGGAAACCGAGTTGAAACCAGGCAAGTAAGCCTAAGAGGAACGAGTACCGGTGCCTAAAAGGTGACTATAATCGGATACGGATGGGAACCGGAACCAAACGGGAAACCATAACCAGAGTTGAAACCAGACAAGCAAGCCTCAACGGGAACTGAAGCTTGAAGAGAAACTAAAACCGGTACCAGAAAGGTAACTAGAATCGGAAACGGATGGGACACAGAAACCGAACGGGAAACCTTAACCAGAGTTTAAACCAGACAAGCAAGCCTCATCCGGAACTGTAACTTGAAGAGAACCCCGGATCGGACACTGATGACGGAAAGGAAGCTAACGAACGTGGAACATAAGTCGGAATCGGATCTCACATCGGAATTAAAACTGGAACCGCCACTGGAACAAAGCAAAGGTCCCACTCTCCAACAGGAACTGCATGTGAAATCGAAACAGGTTTCTAAAGTAGAACCTAAACTGGTTCAGAACCCGCTTTACGCACCAGAATCATAGCTTGAACTGAAACTGGACCAAAACAGGAATCGAAATCGAAAGAGGGACCAGAGTAAGAGCCAATCCCAGCGCAGCTACGGAAACAGGAATCGAAGCCGTTGTATAAACTGGAACCGAAACCAAAGTTAATCCCAGTACCGCTTCAAAAACAGAAAACCTAAATTGAAATCAAAAGAAGACTAAACAAAGTAAGCTGAATACTAATTGGATCAACCTGGAACCCAAACGTAAGGCGGATTTTATACTCGACACATTCCGATCACCAAATTTTCAACCGCAAGCGCTAGTGCGTGTGAACTGAAGTTCAAAGCCGCAACCGATTATTATATAGGCGTCGAAGGTAGATTGAGAATATTGTGGCGAATTGTTCCTTAGTCAATGATACTCCTGTCACTAACTAGCACAACAGAGATAGCGATGGGTAAACTCATGCATGCATGCAGGAGGAAGGGAAACAGTAGTAATGTTACGAATAATTGGTAAGAGGAGAAGGCGTTAAGTAATCAGGGACCCAACGAACAACCTAGAAACTTCGAAGGGAGTAAGGTCCCACCCTGTAGAACTATAAAAGGCAGAAAGCAGGCAGGGCATGACAATCAGTTAATTTCAATTTTTTTATTCCTGTTTTTACTAGTAAATGAAACTAGCTATTTGTAAACTGTATTGGAGCGTTTGTTTATTTGGCTTTATAGCGATCGAACACGGTAGAAAATAATCGTGACATCATCGACTTCGTCACAATATGAATAAATTTCACACCAGAAACCGAACTTAAATTATAATTCGGAAGCGCAGTTAAAGTTATTTTTGGAATCGACAAAGTATCGAAATCCAAACAGAAACTGAAGCTGGAGCCGAAATCGTAGTCTAAATTAAAATCGATGGGGTAAGTAACTTAAATCAAGTCCAATGGAACTTCAGGTTATGTTATGTTTTGTTAAGTTATTTTGTTATGCTGAGTACATGTGTACTAGATATGCAACGGAAGTGAGTTTACAAATTTGTAGTCGGAGTCGGAACTGAATAGTTCAAATTGGATTTATCATACCCGTAAACGTAGTCAGACCCAAAATCGTAACTCGGAGCAAAGGTAGAGGAAGGGTACATGTATTTAGTTATAGGCAAGCATGTTGGTTAAAATATTAATATTTAAATTTTTATCACTTCGTATAAATCTAAAGAAGCAGCTTAAAGCGACCTCAAAAAAACTAAGGCAAGCAACATACAAGTTCTATGGTGAGATATTTTTTCAACTGATTGACTTTGATTGCAATTGGGAATCAGAAGACTAAATCTATAAGAATTTTAAACGTTTCGGAATTGGAATCGAAACTCGAAACTCCGTTGCATACCTGGTATATATGTACGCATGGCGTTTTACTGTCTGGGGGTTTTTGGTCGTTTTGTAACACAGCGAATTAACTCTTAGCGTTGACTTAGACCATATTGATAGAATATTTGTACATTATACGTGTCGTATGCCGTTTGGTGACAGTGTATTACTGATAAATATGAAACGATTTGAAAATAGAAAACACTTTGAATAATTGGCAGCGACGTATATCGGCCGCCTCTACTAATTTATCCTTTACAAAGTTTAAACTTTCGGCACATATTTAGTACTTCGCATTTAAAAAGTGTTGTTGTACCATTGCAAATTCCTTCAATTTAATTTCTCTTGCATTCATATCCACGTGTTGGTGAATCCATTTGCATCGAATGCATTTGTGTGTAAAAGAGAATCTACAGCATGGGTAATCCGCCACAGCAGCATTTCAGTGTCCCTCAAATGAAAAACGTAACAAGCTGACGGCTCCATTCATTTTTACCTTTTCTGTCTATTTTTTGCTGTCTGCACCAACTCATTGAGAGATTGAATGACTTCCTTTTTATAGGCGAAAATAAAAATTCTATTTGCCACTCGAAACTGTTGATTCCATTATGTTGCATGGAATGGCGTATGCGGGTCAAGTGCTATTGCCAGAGTACTCAATATGCTAAGCCGTAAAAGTTGACAGCCAAGACGGACACTTAAATAAAAATTCATGCATACTGCTATCTCAAGTATTATTCCAGCTAATCAATTAAACAAACGAAAGGAAAGTTGACCAAAGAAAGTTTACAAAATGCTGACAGCTATGCACATTTTTTGTGTGTATCCTTAGATAGATATATGCATGTATATAAATAGACATACCCTGCCAACCACCAAAGGGTAAAAATCTGGATAGAGTATGAGTCATGCGTACCAAAAAAGTGGATAAACAAGGGGGCAATTTTGTTCAGTGAGACCCACACTGATTCAATTACAAGAAGGTTAGCTCTCTAGCTGACTTTTACTTTTGCCACTTCCATTTTCTGGGTTTCTTTTGCGAACGAAAAAAAGTAGCAGTATTTTTTTCATTTGTCGAGGAAATGGTAGAAGAAAAATCAAAAAAGTAGGAAATTAGTAGTAATACATTTTGTAAGGTCAACTAAATACAACATCAAAACATGTCATCCCATACTATCACTGTATAAATCGTTGTAAATTTTCTCTATAATCAATTAAAAAACAATAAAAACGGTAAATATATATGTATGCATACATATCTGCAATGAAAATACCTACGCATTTCGCCTTCTTGCCAGAATCATGAATGTGGTAAAATGAAAATGTTGGTAAAGCAAGATTAAAAGTTTGATTTTGGCTCATTCGGTTTACATGGATCGCAAAATATTGTGGTTTCGGTGTAAGCATGATACCAGGGATTTTCGCCAACCCTAGAACCTTCAATGGTTAATACAGTAAACTTATCTACTCAAACTGTTTATCAATGATATCCGGTCCTGCTTTAATCACTCGCAATTTCTTCTTCTATGAAATTATATTCTAGAGTTAACTGCGTATCTGACGTACTTCGGATACAAAACGAACTCAACAATTTTACAGATTGGAGTCGCAAAAACAAGCTGTTGATCAACATCAAAACATGTTTCCATTTAACTTTGTCGAGAACCAGGAATCGTATCAATTCAAGTTGCTGGATCCTAAACAATCAACTGTCCTCAGTCGAGGTATTTTCTGATCTAGGCGTTCTGTTTGACTCTGGTTTTACCTTTGTTACTCATGTGAACACAGTTATCCCCAAAGGGTTTTTCGAATGTGGGCTTTATGAAACGTTATGCGAAAGATTTTAAAGATCCCTATACAAGGAAATTTCTTTGTACCTGTCTTGTCCGGTCTAAGTTGGAGTACGCATCAATTATCTGGAACCCTTTATATCGTTCTCATTCTGTCAGAATTGCTCTCTATCCTCTTCATAATGCACGGTGTTTACTCATTAACTTGAAATCTCTCTCTAGTCGGTGCACAATTCATTCGATAACGTTCATTTTTGACATTGTTAATGGCGTAATTGACTGCGTTATTCCGCGCGAGCAACTTTGCTTCAATGTCCCTAATCGCATCCTACGTTGCCACTTATAATTCCATCTTATAACAGTTAATTCTAATTACCACTATTTTGCGCCCATTACTAGGGCAGTCAGCAAAATTAACAATATTTACAAAAAGCTTGATCTTGACTTATTGCTATACCGAGATCCAAGTTTGCCGATAAGATTACTTCATTTTATCCCTAGTACTTACTTCCAGCCTATTTAGTCAGTAAGTAATTTCTTCTAGCTTTTTTGTACATTTCTAGTCTGTAAGATATTGTTTTCATAGACCGAATAAAGAATAAAGAAAGAAAGAAACTCTGAATAATTGCACATTCGTGATTCTGACAAAAGGACTATGTTTTTTTTTAATAATGACAAATTGACAAGATGCATATTTTTTTTAAATTTTCAGAGCATAAAGACAAACGCACATAGTCTACCAAGTGTATAGTAAAGCGATAAGTTTCAATAAGATAGGATTGGGTCCTATTATTCAAGCAGACTTTAAACAGAAGTTGACTTAAAATTGTTTCTTTATACATAAGTTAAGGGAAAACTCATTATCGAACCCGGAGAATAGTAGTAAAGTTTTGTTAAAAACAAGACTTCAAATCACATAAGGAACAGCTTTGAAGTCACAATAGACCTAAGTAAGTACAAGGTGGCGCAAAAGTAAGCTTCCGATGTTCAGCATATCGGTTGTGGCACGTGCAGTGTGTGCTGTTGCACCGTCTTGTTGGAACCACATGTTTTCCAATCCCAATTCATCAAGTTGCGCCAAGAAGAACTCGTTGATCATTGCTCTGTTGCGCTCACCATTCATAGTAACCGTTTGGCCCCGACCGATTATTGGTCAAATAAATAGTCAGCAATATTCCGCGTTCTGGAGCAGTGTAGCGTAACATTGTTTATTAACGTGTATTTCGCATGTGTTTACTACACAAATGTCAAAACAGAACTGACTTTAGGGGCCAATCGCAAAATGTATAGCATTTTCTGATAGTAGGATGCGCCACCCTGTATATAGGTATGCAGGGACAAAATTTTAAGACAGCCATTGTTACATACCGGAATGTACCGAGTTTTAAACATCCACGACTACAGTACAAACCCCAAAAGTCGATCTAAATAATAGTGCAAATTAATCTATTTTCTGAAACCAACTTATTTAAAGTTAATACAATATTACATTTTTAACTACTATTTTTACATAATTTCAATAAAAGGCAACCCAGAATGTAAATGACAATTTTTCAGCCAGCAATATGGCGGCAATTGTCAAAATATGTCACCAGAGAGCCAACCTCCTACTTATTGAATCATGAGGCTCACTTTTTAAGCATGTTTAAATTGCTTTTCTGTGTAGGAGTGACGTCTGAAAGTCTGCATACTTTTAGGATCTTGATGTTTCTCCATACCAATTCCATAAATATGCGTTGTTGTTGGTAAAAATTTTTGATTGTTTGGAATAAGATTTTCTCTATGTTTTATCAATGGTCGGTAGGGTATTTATGTAAGTAAAAGAGTTTGGTAGAAATTATTTTTAAATGTAGAGCATTTCATAACTTCTTGTTATTAGATGAGACAAGTGTTGCTCCCATACGAGTAACTACGGGTATATAGTCGAACACTCTGTTCAAGTACTAAGTTTTTTTAATCGATTACCTCGTACCAGTACAAGTACAGGTAACGAGTATCTGAGCTCAGTATAGAACTCGCACGTCCCTTATAGCCTCCCGCTTTTTTTGCTTTGTTAGTTCCCACAAAATTTTGTAAGATTTGCCAAAATTTACCCATTTTGCGTTCCCCTATAAAAATTATAACTAATAATGTTCTAAATTGCGAATGCTCGTGAACATTGCGTCCCGCTCATAAAGTGGTTTCAGTTATCTCTTCCCGCCTTATTTTGTTTAGTTGAGTCCAGAAAAATTTTTGTAAGATTTGCCTAAATTTGGCAATTTCGCGTTCCCCTTATTGAGGTATGTTCATGAATATTGCGTTTCGGTCATACAATTCTACAAAGCAAGATCCAATTTTAAGTCACTATTTCTCTGCTAGTTTTTTCTATCATTATCTTATGGTGACTTCGTTTCAACCAAAAAATTCTTTCATAGAAATAAATGCGTTTACCAAAATCTGAAGTTTTCATAGTTTAAGGTTCATTTTCAGAAGACTTTGAATGAGTTCAATGCCAGTAGTTATCGAGTACTTTCCTGTGATACTGTTTTACAGGGACCATAACTGTTATGAGGTTTACTATAAAACTCGCTCGCTATTGATCATTATTTTCAGATTGTTTTAAATAAAAATCAACAATAATAGTTATCGTAAAATTTTATTTTTTTTTGATTGATGATAATGTTTATTTTTTTTTAGTTTAATTTTACTGATCGGCAAAAATAATACTTATTGCTTGAGCGATATTTTATCCTTCAAGAATAAAAATTAAATTTCGAGTTTTAATTTTTTTTAACGGATCAAAAAACTCAAAAAGCCGCTGCACCTTTTTGGCAAGTAATGTCGTCAAAATATGTACTCAATAATTAAAACATATTTTTAGACACATACACATGTATATGTACATAAGTTGGCATGCAAAAAGGCTTTTTGAGTTTTTCGAACTGTGAAAAAAATTTGAACTCAAAATTTAATTTTTATTCTTGAAGGATAAAATATCACTCAAGAAATAAGTATTATTTTTGTCACGTTTGAGTTTTATTTTCGATAGGAAAAAATTTAATTCAAAAAATTATGATTATTTGTGATCAAAAAAATAAAACTCAAGATTGATTATATGTAGTTGATATAGGTTCGCTCAAGTGTTCTTCAATCAATGCAGATTTCCGTTGAGCATGGTGAAACATGCACGTTCATATACTTTAAACTGTCCTCCGATACTGGGAAGCCTTTGATTTTTTTCATTAAAAATATAAAAATAATCATTATCGGGGGTCCGCTGTTATGAAATCGGTGCCTTCTCCCGAAAATTTAAATGACTACAAGTATCAACTACCGGGTGGTATCGGTACTACACTAGACAAGGCCGACAGTGCGTATACGCAACATACTTTATGACATAGATTTACCGACTATAGCAATCATAAAATTAAATTTTTTGAAGGTGTGAGAAAAGTACAGGATAACATTTTTGCGACTCTTAAATTAGAATTCTATGAGAAAAATATGTGAATTATAAAATACTGATATTATATTAGAACAAAGAATTGAGAAATGTCAATTCTGAATGGAAAAAACAAAACCCTTAATTTCTATAGTTTTTCTCAATACAAATTTCCATATAGCATATGGAAATTTTCATTTTTCATGACAGAAATACACTCGGGGGATTGCCGACCACTGCCACGGATCGACCCCGTTTTGAAAAAAACTTTGTCCAAATATTATGATATTATTTGACCCGTCACTTGAACCTGGGACATTCGGAGTTGTAGATCCACGCTGCGGCATCCACTAAAATTGCAACTAAATGGATCAACTCGTTTTTTCAATACAGTAGGAGATATACAAAAAAATAAATTTTACATTAGGTGGCAGCCCCTTCATTTAAAAAAAATTCATAAAGATGGAAACATTTTCAAACAGTCCTAAGGGCAGCACTTAAGAGCGCGTTAAGTTAAGCCAATCACTCTTACCCAAAAATATATACATATGTAAAAAAAATATATGCATATATAATTTAGTAGCAACCTTAGTCTATAAACCCACTTTGAAATATTTTTATTAAAGTAGGACATAAAATATCTTTGTTTAATACCCATATTGGAATACATCACTTAATTTAAAAAAAAATTCAATTAGCTGGCAACCGGTGAAGGGTCATAATGTCATTGGAATCAAAGTCACTGACTTTAATTCTCTTTTACAAATAGAACTTTTACAAAGAAAATTAATGTCAGTGACAAAGAGAATTAATGTCAAATTATTTTGACAATTAACTTTATTGATCTTAATTCTCTTTTGAAATGCGAGCTAATGTCAATGGCATTAACTCCATTGACATTATGACACGGCACTTGGTAACCTTGTAAAAACATCTTCAGTGGTGTCATCTAAGAAGGAAGTCTTGCAATGAAGTACACTATTTGCTTACCAAATTTCATTGGTAGACCCCCCTTTTGAAAACGTTTCAATATTTTCTATGTTTTCGTAAATCTTTTCACTAAGTTCTAATACTGGCGCACAATCTTTTCAAAATGGCAGTATGTATGGAAATTGTATGTAAAATTGCAAATACTCTGCCACAAATACTTCCAGAAATATGAAGTATTAGGCATGCACCTGTGTGTGGGCTGTAATACCACGCTTTCTTGAATAACCCCTTTATTCCTTGAGTATTTGATATTCTAACCTTTAATATGTTTTAGATATGAGAGAAATGAGAAAAATAATAATAAATCAAGACCTTGGCCCAATTGGCCCCGACGGCGCTGTATCTCCCAAACTAGGTTTAAATTAAAGTCAAAACTAAAATCAATATTTTATGTAGTAAATATCATTAAAAAGTAATTAAAAGCTTATTTGAAGCCACGCAACAAAAATATTTAAACGTCCCTGTTTTTACACTACATACCGCATGTCGTATACGTAACTTTTGTTTGTTCCACGCAAAAGTTCGAACTTTTTTCGCATGGAAAATTGAAAAATTGATTCGAATTTATGCAACCTTTTATACTAACACCACCGTGGTGTGGCGGTAGTGCTGCTGGCCTACCACACCGAAGCTCCAAAGTTTTCAAAACGGGGCCGCCCCTCGGCAGTAATTTGTCGAACTCTTCGAGTGTATTTCTACCATGGAAGGCTTCTGAGCAGAAATTCGTCTAGGTCTCGCCAATTTGTTGGACAATTTAGAAGCAGCATATCACAAATTGGTAGAGAGGCTCGGCCTTAATCTCTTAAGAGATATGCATCGCCCCAATTACTAATTTTTTTTGTATACTAAAACGCTTGTGCATCCACACGTAAAACCACCACAACTACAAAAAAAAAATGTATATACCCTGCAAAAAATTGTGCGATTAATATCTAAAGAGAGTGATCTGTGATTAATCTCTTTAGCCTACAGTTGACTATAATTCAATATATATAAGTAAATTTTTATTTGTGTACCATTCTCATAGGGGTGTAAGTCAATTTAAGTTTTTGTAGCATACCCATGGGAGTTTATAGTACCCGTTTGGGTGGAAATTGGATTAGTCCTTTCGTTTACGTTTGGGTATAAATGGATATAATTGGTCTTTCCATAGCACGTGCTCAAACAAATGTGAGCACTATAGCCCATACAAAGTGATCAGAACTGGCATTAGTCGCATTTTCCTTTACTACTATCCTAGGCGCATCCTAGACTAATCGAATTTTTTGCAGGGTATACATGTATATATATATATGTATGCATTACTGTGCTAAAAAAAATTGTATAAACAGACAGTGAGAGTGTGGAAAGTGTTTGTATTCTCGAAAGTATTTATAATGTTTTTAATGAGGAAGGACTAAAAATACGGCCGGCCTAAAAGTACATTTAAATGTACGCCAACCAATATATATGTTTCAAACTTAATTTCGTATTTTAATCATAGTAAACATACTCATGTGAAGACAGAGAAACTTACACATATTGTAGGTATTTCTAAGTATTTTCATTTTGTGAATTTTGCTATCCCTAATGGTCTCATGAGTTGATGTATATTGGAACGATTTTCTGTCATCCCTTGTCGAATTTGGTTTTGTAACAAAACGGCTTCGGCGTTCCGGCATCCTCAGTGTTTAGTTTCGTTCGAACTATTTTTAAACACTGAGGATGGCGGAACGCCGAAGCCGGTTTGTTATAAAACCAAATTCGACAAGGGATGACAGAAAATCGTTCCAATGTACATCAACTTTCCACTCTGTCGGAAAATCAACAAAACAAAATAAGTCTCATGAGTTCATTTTTAACCCATGCAGCTAAAATCGGTTGTTTTGAATTGGTGAAATCAGAATCACAAAACTCAATTTTTTGCATTTGCTGTTCCTTACTTTACAGTTCTCTTCCTTTACTACATTTTTCTTTCCTTCATTTCGCGCCTCTTTGGTCTTTTTTCTCTCCCTTTCTCAATCTTTCATTTCCTTTAATATATTTCTCTTTTCTCTTCATTCCACCTCTTTCCTTTCTAACTTATTTATTACTACAGCTTCTTGTCTTATTTATTTTATTTTATTTTATTATATTTTTTTTTTTTATTATTAAACTTAATATATTTTTATTTGTTTTTCTATTTGTTTTGATTGAGGGCACTTTTTCCAACTTTCTTCTAATGCTCATGCTTTAAGAAACAGTATCGGCAATAAAAATTAAAATGAAAAATTACGAAAGTTTTCACAAATAACATATGTAGCTTTTAGTAATAATATATCTCTCTATCTCTATGGCGCGATATACAACAGGTATATCATCATAAACCTCCTAAGAGATTTTTGCGCCAAGCTTCTCTTCCAATTTGTGGTGTGCCGATTTGAATTTTTCCCTACAAATTGGTGGGACCTACAGTTTTTTGCCGACTCCGAACGGCATCTACAAAGGAGACGAATTTTTGCTGAGAAGCCTGTCATGGCAGAAATACACTCGGAGAGTTTGCCAAACCACTGCCGAGGGGCGACCCCGTTTTGAAAAACTTTTTTCAAATCACTTTTGATGTTACCTGTACCAGGGCTCGAACCATGGACCTTCGGTGTGGTAGGCCGGCAACACTACCTTCACACCACGGCGGCCGCCGGTACAATGCCGAAAATTATGGAATTGTAAGAAAGAAACCCTCAAGACTTTCGGCACTGATACACACACTCACATACATACATAATATGCCCTTTACCTGCATGGGAAATAGCACGGTACCATTTGTGCTAATTTGCTTTTTTTGTTTTTTGCAAAAGCGCCCACACCAGCTGCCAACGAGTTTCATATCCTTTCATGTTGACGTCATTTATGCTTCAAACATTTTCGCATTTATACCCAAAGGGTACATTCAAATGTATAAATTTGTAAGCAACTAAATTCGTCTTTGCAAATATGGGCGCATTTCACTCTAAATAATAAGCTATAATAAGCTAACTTTCACCATGGCTTTACTTGCATTTTCTAAGAATTAACATAAAATTCACCTAACCAGCACTTTTTGTATGGCAACTCTGAGAATATTCAAACTAAACAAGCATATCAAATAGATTCATTTTTATTTAATTAAAAGTAGTTTTGCGAAAAAAAAAAATTTCAGTTGAAAAGTGAGATAACCTTCCATTATACAAGTGAGACAGAGATAGCTCTGTGGACCGCATTTCTTGCATATTGCGAAAGATTTCAAAATATATTTTGAAGCTTACTTAATTCAATTTGAAGAACAAAAACGTGGTATTCGTATCAAACCCAGGATCGGTTTCTAAGCGGTTTCAGTCCAGGCGCATAGGAAAATTTATATATACAACTGCTTGTTTATGGTTTTTGCAAATGTTTGCCAATTTCTTTAGTATAATACTTCCGCTTAGCGATAATTGAAAAAAGCATTTGTAGTAATTCTACGAATGAAACCGCAAAACTACCACAATTTCGAAGAGCATCAGATAAAAAGGCTTCTTTTCCATGAAATATTTTATTGCATTGAAGTTGGAGCTTTGTATGTAAGTGTAGCAATTATACCTAAATTAGTTGTTAATGCTCGATGAATATACGTTTGCATAAAATAAAGAGAAGGGCACGAAATTAAATCAAAAAAGTAAATATAGTAAAATTTATTTGTCAGTATTAAAGCTTTGAGATCTACTTTCATGAAGTTAATTTGTGTTTCAAAGGCTTCTTAATCTTATAACTTTCTCTAAAATTCGTAATCGATTTGGATGAAATTTGCTATGTGAATAGCATATAGTAGCTTTTATGGGGTTGCCACCTACCGGATATTTTTGTAATGAAATGAGATATGAAACTTTTTTTTGATATCAGACAAAATGTATTTGACGTAGTAGAAATAACACATTAGAAATAACACATTATGATTGTTATGTCTGTTTAGAAATCTCGCGAAGAATTATCACAACGAACAAAAATCAAGCTCCACTGATGGCTCTCCGAGCATTAGAGAGAAAGATTCTTGTCGACGGTGTTTACTGAAGAAGTTTTAATCATGAGCTCGATGCAGACATCGACATAGTCCAACAAATTGAAACACAGCGGGCCGTTTGGCTTGGCCATGTGATGCGAATAGAAGGAAATGCTCCGGCCCGGAAGGTATCCTTTCGAAACGCACCTATTGAAGCAGAGGAAGAGGAAGGCCCCCACTGCATTGGAAAGTGAAGATCGGTGCGCGATCCGTTGGCGTTTCTAATTGGCATCATCTGGCAAATGATAGAGTCTGGTGACTTACATAATCAGAACCTTAAATCAATTTAGCTTCGTTCCGGTTTCGGTTTTAGCAATAATAATTTCAAAGCTTAGTATCTTGGGATGATACAAAATAGAAAGCTGTTCATGTACCAGGGGTATGCAATCATGATATAACCGACACTCATCTATAGTTTGAAGCCTGTTCCATCGTACCGGAATGACCAGGGTTTTTTACCATGCCAATTGCTGCTATTTCAGCATATCCCTGTACAAGATAATGAGGATTTATTTATGACTCATTCATAAATAAGCGCCCAACCTCCTGGGCTAACATAACAGATAAGTCATAATGATAAATTGCAACAATTTAAAACAATAAAAGGTTTCAGTTTGAATTCCACCTAATTTGACCAAGGCACTTGAAGACGGGATTACTTTCTGGGCAATACCTGTCACATAACAGTGCCGAGCCATCTAAAGCCGGGACTCTTTTTTCGTTGCACTTACATTCCTTCGATGCTTGGCAATGGCGGAAGGATGATAAATCTTCCGGAGAACTTTACTCTCGAATATTCCAAGAACCAGAATTGATGAAGGATTGTTGTTGTTGGAAAGGTTTAGTTAGATTGTTATTAAAAGTGCAAGCAACTACACATCAGACTTTAACTGTTGGGTTCTTAGCCGACTTTAGCTCTTATTACTTTCTGAAAGAGAGCAAACCATTTAAAAATAATATCAAAGTTTTCTTATTATTTATTAACTGAATTAACAATTTTGTTTCTTTTTTTTCAGTAGCACAAAATGCCGCCAAACGCGATTGAGAATACTGAAGACCTGACGGGTGTGTCCGAGTCGGAGCCCATTTTAGAAGCGGCCGAACAAAAAGTGGAAGAGGAGACTACACAACGTGAGCCCTTTCGTGAATTAGCGCAAAAACAAAACGAACAACCAGCAGAAAGTCAAAAAATGTTTACAGAGGCAACCACTTTGACACCAAAAACAACAACAGAAGCTGAAGGTAAGAGATGCAAACAAATACACAGAGTTAAACTTAGTTTCAAGACGTGATGCTTTCTTTAAATATAATCTTTTTCTCAGAATAGAGAAGCACGTCCTTTTCTGAATTCAAGAGCGCCCCATCACAGAATGACTTTCAAAAACACTCTATCTCAAGGTGATGCATTTTTCAAAAAAAAAATACTATCTGAAACAAATTCAAGAAGTACGATTTAGGGGTTGCCCAGTTGGATATTATCTAAATGAAAGAATGAAATAATCCCCCTTATAGAATACAGGATCGAACAGTTAAAGCATGTAGTCAATCGGGTCTTGAAACATCTACTACACTAACCATGTAAAGAAAAAGAGAAACACTTTTGGTTTTATTGGTTAGAAAGAGACGTTGGTATTCGATTCGAAACCCGCCTTTTATTTTTTTTTTTTGAGGATCAAATGATTCTTTCCAAGGATTAAACTTGAGGTAGCGTTGGTGAAACTGAAATTGGAAGTCTTTTAAGTTTAAACTTGACGTCTTTCAAAAATAGCATATCAGCGAAAATATTCTGAGACTTTAGTCAGAACTCGGAGTATGCTTTATTTCTAAAATCATCACTTTGTTTACTGCTTACAGAGGAGCCCACCACAACAGCTGTATCCACCATTCAAAAAATCGGGCATGCCGGTGAAGTGGTCACCGAAGTGATTGCCGAGAAGACTGGCCTACCAACATGGGGTGTAGTGGCAATTATCATACTGGTATTCCTCGTCGTCTTTGGTATACTCTTCTTTTGTGTAAGACGTTTCTTAAAGAAGCGACGAACCAAAGATGGTAAGGGTAAGAAGGGTGTTGATATGAAATCGGTACAATTGTTAGGATCTGCGTACAAAGAGAAAGTAAGTATCAACGATTGTATTTAATCTTAGTAGTTATTGGGTTCTGGTATGTCATAGGTTCAGCCTGATATGGAGGAACTCGCCGAAAATGCTGAAGAAGACGAAGAAGACAAACAAAGCGAACAAAAATTGGGAAGACTGAACTTTAAGGTGAGCTGTCGCAGCTATTTTTTTTTGATTGCCCCAACCGGTCACACACAGTCGATTCTTACGACAAGAACAAGCAATATTTATGTTGGAGGAGTAAACAAAAAAATACTAAAACTACAAAGCACAGTGGAGCAAATGGACTATGAAGATATTTTGCAGCTTTCAAACTTTTTGGAAAATTTAATTTTTGGCTCTTCACTTAAAGTTTTTTTCTAAACGTATTTTTTTCAATATAGTATTTACTCAATACATCACATAGTATCATTACTTTTGCTTTTGCTTATATAAAGTTCGTACTAAATATTTCACATTTTATTAAGATCCTTCGAAAGCATAATATTTGAGTTTTATGTCAAGTTAGCTAATGAACTATTTTCTCCTACTAACTCAAAAGCAGTGTTGCCAGAATGAAAGAAAATTTTGCTGGCTTTAGTTTTTTCGACTAGGCGGCGCAATCTTTTGTCATCTAGATGGAAAAAAAGATGAGCACTTTATGAAATGTTCTTTAAAGTACCTTATATTTTCTCTAGTTGGTGGTTTCCTTCTACTTTCATATGATTATTTTAATGTCAATTTATTTTTTTTAACTCAATTGATAGAGATTGGCGCTAATGTTATGTTTGTTAATATAATCACATTCTTTAGAAAGAACTCCTAATATAAGAAAATGTTTTGAAAAAAACACCTATGTACAATCAATAAATTTATATTTTTGCTTTCGTTTCATTCAGCGTTGTTAGGTTTTCTAAGTTCGATGTTCTTTCAAAACTGAAAAAACTCGAGCGTTTGAACCAACAGCGAAAATTCAATGAGTTATCATACATGGAGGTGAAATTAAAGAAACAGGTGGTTTATCAAGAGGGAAAAAGCTTAAAATAATTCGATTTTTTTAAAATCCCAGAAAATATCCAATCTTTCATCTCCACTTACATTTCAACTCGCGAGCCCACAGTTTTTCTACCAAACAATTTGTTTGCATTGTGAAGAGAGGGACTTGCTCCGATTCCTGGTAAATTTCGTTAAACGATTGACAATAATCAGAAACCATAGACTGAAACTTTAATATAGGAAAACTGACTGATTTTTTAGGGATGAACTTTGGAGTTTCAGTACGAATGAGAAATGAGTTGTCACAGAGATGCGAAAAAAAATATTTGGCGCGATGTACCACTAAGGATAATAGGGCCCAGCTTCTCTACCAATTTGTGGTGTGCTGGACTTACAGCTTTTTGCCGACTCCGAACGGCATCTGGAAAGCAGATGAATTTTTGCTGAGAAGCCTTCCATGACAGAAATACACTGGAAGAGTTTGCCAAACCATTGCCAAGGAACGACCCTATTTTAAAAAAAACTTTTTCTAACAACTGTTTTATGTATGTTATCCCAGGACTCGAACTTTGGAGCTTCGGTGTAGTAGACCGACAACACCTCGGCCACACCACGATGACCGTCTACAAATATCAGTCGATAATGCATTTATTGTCTAACCAAATAGAACATCATTATTCCTCGATCCCCTGAAACTCACGTTTTAACCACAAACGGCAATCAGGCGGAGGATACTTCAAGTGGCGTTTTGATTGTCCTTCTGCTTTTTACGTCCTTAGGTAGGTTGGTAAAATGGCTGCTCTTCAGGTAGCCCAAATAGCTCTTAGATGCCGTTTTGATGCCATAAAAACTCGTTGAAACCTACTAATGCAGTACGGATATGTATTACAATCAACCATGATCAGTGTGTTTAAACGCAAAGTACGGATTTCGCTGAAATTTGGTATGGGCCGCCATTTGGTGAGTGAAAATCATTAAGATCGGTGCTGTCACAGCCAAAGACAGTGCTTTCTTTACCCGTTTTAAGTTATATTTAGACAGGCTTCGAAACTAAATTTTTTGGTGGAACACTATATATACACTCAAGACTACTTTTTTTTGCTTCCGATGTGAAATCTTAATTCTCTGGCAACACTATTTATACACCGGATTTGAATTTGTATACATTAAGCTCAACTGTTTTAACGAATATCATAATCAAGATTTATACACATATTTATTAGCATTAACTTGCATTACATTCTTCCGATTTAAAAACAACTAACAAAAATTTTACACATCCATTTTTTTATCGATAACATAACATAAACCTAAATATAAATTGCATTGTAAAAATAAACATATTTACCTTTTACTTGCTGCTACCCACAACAACTTGCTGCCTGCCACTGGATGCTGAAACTTTCTGCGTTTTTTTTTTTTTCTTTTCTTGTCTCTGTTTATTTTTTTTTTATGGTTTTTAACGTCTTATTTCTTTCGATACTTCTGTGTTGCTTTTGCCTTTTCACCAATCAACAGCTCGAGTATGACTTCAATTCGAATAGTCTTGCTGTCACAGTTATACAAGCTGAAGAATTGCCTGCCCTTGATATGGGTGGCACATCGGATCCTTATGTTAAAGTTTATCTGCTGCCCGATAAGAAGAAGAAATTCGAGACTAAAGTGCACCGTAAAACGTTGAGTCCTGTCTTCAATGAAACGTTTACATTTAAGGTAAGTGAAGAGATTTTGAAAATTTTTGGGGTTGTGCCGAATGATGTTCTTTTTGCCGATAAGTGAAAAGAGTGTAGCCATTCGGCAGTCAAGCTTAAAGCTTTCAAGTTAAAATGGAGAATTAAAAAAAAAAGTTTGCCTATATCTCCCACCAACCATATAACCGGCAACAAAATTAATACAATTTGTTTTAATCAGATCTACGAAACTTAGGATCACGTTTACATTACGATTTCTGTAATTGTAACCCCTACATTCATACGATTACGATTACAGTAATCGTAATCATGTTTTTGTTAGATTACAATTACAGTAATCGCAATCGTACGATTTGGGGTAGTACAATTACTGTAATCGTAATTGATATGTTTATGATTACGGTTACTGTAATTGTAATCCTATGTACTTTACGATTACGATTACTGTAATTGTAATCATGTTTCCTTCGATTACGATTGCATTAATCGTAATCCTCCAAGTTTTACGATTACAATTACTGTAATCGTAATCATACAAATTGTGATTACGATTTCACGATATCATTTTGGCGGAATATTTTGAACTCAGTATGAAACATACAGACTCATGAAGTAAATCCGCAGCACCTATAATGCATACAGCTAAAAATTTTTTTATAATGACCATTTGAAACTAGCAAATTGTTCACTTGTTTTTAGATCTGAATCACTCAAGTCTACTTTCTATATTTAAAAAGTGCTTTTTCAGAACATATTTAACATATTTCAAATAAGATGGAAGTTCGGGTAATATTCTTAGTCAAGATCGAAATTCAAAGTATATTATTAGCAAATTCTTAGCCAAGGATCATTTTGGTGTATAAAAATTCATATTTGCTCTAAGCAATACTAATCTTTCGAAACTACGGTCCGATAGAGCATGGCGCGTTGGATTGTTCACAACTCCAGCAAAAAAAAAACCGCTCTCCTGGAGCAGATGATGTTAACGGCGTGTTGTAGCGTAAATAAGCTCTTTTTAATAGAGGGTATTTTTTCCAGATGTCCCCCCAGATTTTGGATCATTTTACTATTAATATTTAAATATACATATACATGTATGCATATAGAACCACAATTACTCTAATCGTAATCAACATTTTCATGATTACGATTACTGTAATCGTAATCATAAAATTTACGATTGCGATTACTTTAATTTTATTCCTAAAAAAATTGAGGACTACAATTACTGTAATCGTAATCGTAAATTGTATGACTACGATTACAGTAATCATAATCGTAAAAATTTTGGATAACAATTACAGTAATCGTAATCAAGAAAATTTTGGATTACGATTACAGTAATCGTTATTGTAAAATTTTTATGATTACAATTACAGTAATCGTAATCATAAGTAATGAAAATGTAATCGTAATCTTTAGTTCCCCAGCTCTGGTTTTAATCAATATCCGAAATCTGGCTTGATATTACCAAGTATTGGACAGACAGTCTAAATAGCTGAAAATAGTCCAAACAGACCGGATTCCGGAAGTATATCGGATACCTGGCACAACCAAAAACTTTTTTAACCACCTATATTACTTGTATCATCAATATTCGAAACCCCGCTGGATACTAACATATTTCCGAATAACTGGATTCCGGTTACAGACTAAGTACCGGATATATACAGGCCGGATTTCGGATACTCGTCACGATCAACAAATATTTGTCAAGCATAACAATAACTCAAATATTTCAAATAAAGTAATTGTTAAATGAAAATTCGTAATTCAGACGAATATAAGGAAGCATCTGTCAAGTTCCAAAAAAAATTTTAAATTTGAAACTAAGTAAAATTTATAATCAGTATCCGAATTCCGTTCTGATATCAACAAATAAACGAAAATTGGCAGCATTGGGCGAATTTCGAATACCTACCGCATAACCAAGAGTTCTGGTTAAACACAAATCCGATCGGGATAGGCTGTACCGTATATGCCTACCGAATACTCAGCACAGTCCTAATTACTAGATATAAATATGTAATGCAAAACGATTAATTACTTTTTATTTTTACTTCTATCTGCAGAGTTTACCCTATGCCGATGCCATGAACAAGACACTCGTATTCGCCATATTCGATTTCGATCGTTTCTCCAAACACGATCAAATCGGCGAAGTTAAGGTACCCTTATGCACAATTGATTTGGCGCAAACTATTGAGGAATGGCGAGATTTGGTCAGTGTTGAAGGTGAAGGTGGACAGGTATGTTAAGCTGACTAATTTGGCGTACAGCGTTGCCAGCTGTTAAAATTTAATGTGTTTAATTTTTTTATCAATTATTTTATTTTGTTGTTTTTTTAAATAATGCCTTTCTACCACTATTTTTTATTTACATTTTTTCTTTATTAAATTTTCTATATGTAAACATAAATAATGAGCAAAAATTAAATATTTAACTAATATTATATATAATTATGAATTTCAAAACTGCTATAATAAAAATGTTTAAACGCGTTAGAATTTTTTATTTGCTATACTGCATAAGTCTTTTCGGTTTAAAAAGCAAGCAGAAGAAGAAAACAAAAAACTACTAATATGCAGTATACAACAAAATTTTTTTTTTTGTTAACGCTTAACTCGCTAAGGACTTAAGTATGCTGTGTATGTGTGTGTGTATGTGTTTTTAAGGGTGATTTTCTTCTCACTCAACGCTAGGCGCGTGAATTGTGTCGTGAAATGATAAATGCTAACAGACTAAGCAGAACAACAACAGCCACAACAATGAAAAAAAACAACAACCATTTAAAAACTTATCCAAATAAATTTTTAGCTCAACACACCCAGTTCAAAATGTATTATAAATAAATTGAAAAGTTATTCAAATATCCGCACTGAAACCCATTAACAAAATTAATACTTTCCTGTATAAAAAAAAACGATTTGTTTGAAAGTAATTTTGCTGTTTCCCCATTAATCCTCATACACCCTCAGTACTAAAAGATAAACATTTGTTATTAAGTAGTAATGTATGTATGATTTTGAATACGTTGCAATTAAATTATGTTTCAATGAAAATAAATTAAGCCCTATCTGCTCTTACAACATTGTAAGAAAAAATGTCGTCCCTGTCCCTCCTACTAAAAGTTTTTCTACCTTTTTATGCACACTTGCGTGCGTTAAAATATATCGTTTCATTTAAACATAACAAAAACAAACTTAATTATTGAATAAACAAAAGCATTTCACTATTAACTAATTATTCTTTTCCAATCCCCCTCTATTTACTATTACTACTACCAATACTTCTACTACTACTACTACTACTATTACTCTACTCGTACTCACAACTCAAATTCAAAAATTACCAAAAAAACTTCATTTGATTCCGACCTTACGTAGAAGGTAATTACATGCAATACAACAACAAAAATTTCATATAAATATTCCTTTACTATTATTACTACTAACTACTATGTAACATTTTTACGATATTTTTTTTTCTGTAACCTCAATTAACACTTCACTTTATTGTACTTTAAAACGTTTTAAAAATTTCAAATTAATGATAAATATTTTTTTATACTACTGCATTTTTCTCACATTACTAATATTGTAGTTAAATTTTTGTGTTTTAATTTTATTAAAAGAAATTATTTTATTGCGTTTTTATGTAAATGTTCAATTGTACATACTACTTATATACTTATTCTATTTAAAAAAGGAAAACGAGAAATGCATATCGATATAAATTATGTTGGCATTTTTTAATAACATATTTACAAATTGAAAATACAATTATTTATGCTACAATATTATTTTGTTGAGAAAGTTTTGATTGAGCTGCAGAAAAGTTCCTTAACTAAGAATAACAACCCTCTTGATACTGGATTTTTTTTATTTTATTTTAATTAAAATTGTATATATCGGTAAAAATTATAAAATTATAACATGGAGTTAACGATCGATTATACTAGATAACAAAGAAAAAAATTATTAGACTAACAGAAGGCAAAAGAATTGAATTTTTGTATATTTTTCTGTTTTGAGATAGATTGGAAGTTCTTATTTTATACGAAGTTTGTTTCGTACTACAAAAATTGCAACATTGTTTCGCGATTTATATAATAGGATCTTAATTTTATAATTTTTTTGTAAACTGTCTTCCATGTAAATGTTATCAGCCATTCTAACACTTCAGGCAAATGGTATCAATTGGCCAAGGAATGGCAGTTTGATCTTTCAAACCAGACCCACTACTATAACCACCCTTTATTTTGCAGAAGGTTATTCAAAGTACTGTTTTGAGGGATCCAACACAGGTCTGAACTAGTTCTTTCGCCATAAAAGTCTCTTTACAGTGGCAATTGGTTACCTACAATGGCAATGCCATGTTAAAGTTGTCGGTAATTTTCATAGTAACTATCCAGATTTGTGACGGGTATAATAAATTTGTGATATATCACTGACCAATACGTTTACCTGCTGGGAACTACTTTATTAGGTACAAAATAAAGTGTTATAAACTTGTTAAGCTGCTGTGAGTGACTCATAGCACAGACTGTACTTGACTCAATTTGACTTGGAATTTTAACCTGGATTATACTCAACTTGGAAGATGCAGTAAGGAAGTCAAAGTTTGGTTGAAAGCGAACATAATATACCTAGTAGTGATCTTTTATGTCATCCCACTTTACGCAACAAATGGCAGAAATTTTATTTATGTAAGTTCCATTTTGCAGTGGGCACTAACTACTAGCCCGGAACGGAGAACCAGATAAGCAATCTTCGTAGAAATATCCTTACAAAATTTCGAGTAATCGCCTTCAAAAAAAGCGGAACTCAGTTACGGAAAAGTGGGCAAGGCCCCGCCTACTTCCGGAAACTTCACAAAATTTATTTATAGTCGAGCCTTGCTAAAAACGCTAACTAAATGTAAATATATGACTAATATAGCTACAGAAATAATAATGCATATAATTTTACAACCAAAGTTTTAAGAACTACATTAAAAAGTGGGCGTGACCCTCTACTGATTTCGCTGTTTCTATAACGAACAGTGCCATTATAAAACAGTCAACAAACTTATTAAGTTACTTTTCGCTTATATACTATTCTCCGATCCGTTCAGAAATATATTACATAGAAGTGGGCGTGGTCCGTAACCGATTTGCTTCATTTTTTCTAGAGCATTCCTACTTATAAATGCCATCTGTGTGCCAATGATATCATCAACGGCATTATTCAAATTTTGTCTTTATAGTTGTACTATGTACTGAATAATCCCTCTTTTTATATATTCGAATATATTTAATTTTAAAAAGTGGGCGTGGCTATCATCAGACTTCGCTAAATCTAAAGGTGGTATAAGATCAGTGCCAATGAAACCTAATTTCTGTAAGATATCTCAAAATTTGTTTAAGTTATCGCGTTCGCCGACAGGCGGTAGGAACGGACATGGCTTAATTTCTCTTTTCCTCCTGAAAACTTTGATATATATAAGTCAATATCTATCTTGATGCAGAAGTAAACATAAGTTTTCTCCCAAAATGTAAGCGTTACTTACAACTTACGTAAAAAAATTTCTTCAATCAGTTACATGCAAAATTCTTGGGAGAGAGCCGTAAAATAAATGAATGTCCTCTATATAATAAAGAAACGTTTTGTTTGCGGGATAAAATGCAGTTTTTAAAAAATGTTCAACAAAGATAGCAATATCTGCCTTTGAATACAATTAATAACTTAGTTCCTATAGGCTCTGTGTTGAAACATTAGCGAAATTTCGAAACCAATTACAACTTTTCTTCCAGATCAAAAGGGTTGTTTTGTGATTTTTTTTTTGTCAGCATGGATTCCATACTAATTAGAATACGTAACAAGCATTCCAAAATAAAACCATGCTGATATTAAACCCTATTTTTTTTTCTTTACAAAAATTATGAAGCCCACAGAGAAGTTTTAGAGTGATTATACAATAGCCCTAACTAGATTTGCGTCTTCACTAGCAATCACAGGCAACTATATTGTGGATTTGCCTCCCTGATTCCGAGGAGGGCTCTGATGGGAAGTTGGTGACTTTGAAACATGGCATCCCATATCATAGCTGTGTAATTCATTGTAATATTTTTCTAATATCAATTAAGCCTGCATTTTTTTTAATAATGACTTTAAGAGCTCTGTCTCAATTGGTCTCAGTTTGTAGTTTATGAGAAAACATTTTTTTTTGCTTTAAATATGAATTCAAATGTGATTTATAGCAAGTTCTTCCATGACTGGTATCAGTTCCTGACACCGAATGTATTCAGACATTAATTTTTAAACAAAGTGGTAAGAATACCTGAACCAACAGACTACCAAGTTTGTGAAGCTGTAAGGGCTGTAATGGTTCAGGGGTGAGTTCAGATGTTACGAAACCATCAAAGTGGTGAGGTTAACCTAACCTAAGTGAAGAAGCGTATACCGTTAGTTTCGGCTTGGAAATAACCAAGTAGTGTTTCTAAAATTGTCGGGCTTCAGTTCGATGGTGTTAATTGTTTGGTAAGCAATTAGCGCGGAAGCAGTCCTTGAGTACATTGAGAGGCAGATTTCCGAAATTATTCATTACTTTCATTCATTGAACACTTTCTCTGCAGCTAACTTTAGAAAGCTCTCTGAATCAGTACGCCAGTTTTACTGAAGGGCTTATAGCATATCTAGCCAGGGCTAAGGTAAAAGCGACACTTTCTTAGAATTCTTAGTCGGGTTCTTACCAGACAGTAATTTATAATATTGTATTAAAATGAGATCATTATTATGACAATATAATATCACTTCAGTTAACTTTTTAATTAAGCAAAATAAAATTTCCAATGACATATTTACCGAAGACTTTCATGTACATATGTATGTATGCTTTTTCCACATTAAACCTACACGACTAAAACTGCACACAACAGATACTCCTAACTAATAAAGCACACACAATAAAGAACGACGGAACTTTGTTTCGTTTAGTTGGATTTCGACCACTTGAAGGCACATTTTTAAAGGTCACAATTTTTGTTTTTCCTTTTAAATACTCGTATGTATACTGATGGACCCGTTTAGCTCCAATCAGTTTTACTATAAGCTTGCCGAAGTCCTAAAGGGCTTTATAATACATACATGTTCCGTCGTTCACTAGCGTATCCCGTTTATGCACGTACATTGCACACAACAAAAGCACACATTCGTATACTCTTCAAACATACCAAATCAGGGACCTTAACGGTTAAAACTTTTAGTCAATTTCAGCTATTATTTTTTACTTAAAAAACAAATGTAAAATTTTAACAGTTATTTTAACAATAAATTGTAACAATTTTTTCGGCGAGCATACATTTTTTTTAAATTTTATAAAATTTTTACTGAATAGTATGGCGACAGAAACAACTTGCAGGTAGAGAGCTCCTTTTAGCATGTCATTGGGAGAGATAGTTGCAAGTTCCTGCTGAGGAAATTTCACTCAGTAAAACTTGCATGTGAAAAACAGCTGATATGTGGTATAGCAAAACAACAACAAAACTTCAAACTTTGAGTTATTAACAAATGAAAATAGTAACAGCTGTTTTGCTTGCAAGTTTTTACAAATTCCTGTTCGGCGGAAGAGTTTTACGCTATTCTCTCTTCACTGACAGTTCTTTGCAAGTTTTGTCGTCAAACACAAGTAATGCAAAAAGTGTTTTGACATGTGTTTTGCGTATACAAATTATTTACATCTAAGTTTTAGAATTGAAATTTCGAAATAACTGTTGAGTTAAGTTCACTGTTTCAAACACATTTTATGTATTGATAGGCAACTACATACCTAATCTTATTGAATATATTGAAAAATGCATCCGATTAATTGAAAATAAATCGATAAAAATTACAACAACAAAAAATAGGCAGCCTGGCATGCGTATGAAAATGAAACTCGCAAATGTAATTTTCCGTGCTCGTTTTAATTTTTAATGCATTCAGATTTCAAAAACAAACTAAGTTTTTACTTAGATAGTAATAGCTCAAAAAATTACAAAATTTATATCGATAATTCAACGATGATCAAAGCTTGACAACTCAAACCTAAAAATGTATAGTGCTAATGAATTTATTTGACCGCTTCGCAACTTTTAGGTCGTGGCATTGCCAACTGTCATAAACAACTGTAAAAAACATAGGACAAGCATGGAGTTGCAATTAAATACTCTTTTCAGCTTAGAAGACCAATTACAATTTTAGCAAAACTCTTGGATCATATTGTTTTGCGGGATGAAATTGTTTGCTGGGTTATTAGGTAATATTTTATACTTTCTTTAAGAAGTGTAAATTTTTATATTTATTGTTGAAAATGGTTTTCATCATTTTAATAAATTTATAATATTGGAGGATTGCCATCTGTCTGATGCACTGCTTCACAGTATATCTTTTTCGCAAAATAATATGCTCTCCGACCACTGTGCAACGGTGGTCTTCTTATAAAGCTAATCAAAAGGCTCTCCACTTTTACCGTTCACGAAATATGGCAACCTACAATAGCGCAGTGCAGAGAGCAACACAAAAGCAGGAAGTTGGAGCCGGTTTAGTTGTTGCCATTACAAATCAACTATCTAGTTGTAAACCATACTAGAGATATTATTATATTTGCAAAAATTGCATTAGTATGAGTTGTCAATATTTGGCCATCGATATAGCAATTAATATTTTTTTATTTACTCTTTTTTTGTTTTTGTAAATTCCAGTAAATAATTCTTACGCCAAATATGCATGCTATGCTTAGTCGAATCACTTTTTAACTTCTTTTACTAATTATTTCCAGCAGATAGTAATTGTTGTTTTTAATTTTCCTTTGCTACCCAAAAAAAAATATTCCAAGAATTCTCTTCATAACTATTAATCTCTCACTAATATATAGCATCGCTTATTTTTCAAATCACACATTTATTCTATACAAATTATTTTATATACAAAAAATATACATATATTACATTTATATTATCTACTTAAATTTTATTGCAAGAATGTATTTATTACTATTTGAAAAAATATAAAATAAATACTGAAAATATTTTAATCTTTTCTTAATTCTTTTCTTCTTAATTACTTTTGTCTTTTATAAACACGTTACATTCCTTCCGTTCCGTAACGCTTAAACAATCGCTAAACGATCAATTAATCCCACCCCAACTGTTGTACTATAAAAATTTAAACCGTACCGTACCGAAATGATTCGAACTATCAAATTCAAAACAAACCAAAAAAATATAAAACAAATTAAAAAATCACAAAAAACTCGATTATTCAACTCATTTTCGAATTCGAATTTTCACATCATTTACCACAAAAAAAAATGCGTATATAATTTATGTGTGATTGATTTTTACATCGAATGTATAAAATGAAATCAAAAACTTTAAATCACTTCTCATCGTTCAAAAAAAAATAAATTTACAAAAAATCAACTACCGAATCAACCACAACCACCAACTCGATATATTCAAATCTTTTACGTAATCCCGCTCAACTTTAACATTGTATATTCCCGTTATACTTGGTTAACGCAATGAATGGCTAACACGTAAGTATTCATTAAACGGATTTTTTCAAAAGTACTCATTGTTTTGTTTTGTTGTTTCGTTGTTGTCTCATTATCAAAGTACCCGTACTATTTACTATAATCGAATTTTTGTTGTTTTTCTAATTGGTAATGTTATTATAACTGTATTAGCAAAATAATTGTGAATATGCAACAGAATCAACTATTCAAAATTCGTTGAAATATATTTAATATTCGGTATTCGATGTATTGATGTTCCCACATCCCAATTATTAAGCAAATATTTTTAGAAAAAAAATTGTATCAAGCTGTACCTGTACTTCCCAGTTTTTTAAGGAGAATTGATATTTTAAATGCACTTGTTAAATAAATTCAAAATTTTTGTACATCCTTCATCTTACTTGTTTTTCACTATTCTTTAGATAATTTTTATTTTTTCGTTTTTACTTTTTCTGTTTTTTTAACTGTCACAAGCTTTGGGTTTCTTTTATTTTCTTTTATATTTTTTTATTGCCTAAGTTGGATACAAAAAATCTTATTTCAAGTTGATTTTCAGTCATTTTCTCTCCTGCCCTTCTCTTCTGTCTCCGCTTTAAAAAACGTCTCGCCAGTTACAGGTACTTTACATAAACCGCAAATGTTTCTCTCTATTTCACCTGCTTTTTGGTGTGTTTTTTCTTTATTCACCCAATGAACTTAGAATAATTAGAAGGTCCAACAACGAATATAAGTGACCGCTGTCAAAACGCTGGAACTTTTCAATTGAGATGTTGATGTGGCAAAGTTCTACATCCGTTGACTCAACTAGATACGGCTCTAATCAAAGTTTCAACTCATATTTGGTGAAACTATTTTTTTTTTTTTCTGAGTTTGTTCAGTCTGAGTTTTTTAAATGTTTTCTCTCTAAAATAATGATTAAAACTAATTATGTCACGCAAACGTCTTTGGGGTATTCTCATTTAGCTTATCTAAATAAGAATATTGAGGATAAATTCGGGACTCTGTGAATTCCCAACACCACTTTCATCCTATTTCGGCATAGTTTTGGGATAGTGACTCTTTCCTGATTATTTTCGAGATCATTTAGGAAACCTTATTTTCGAGACCCTTTGAGGACTACTTCAGGCTACTATACAGAAGTATAATTCTATATATATGTATGGTTCCATTAACACGATAGAGAAATACTGCGAAATAGTCCCTCCGCTAGTTCGAAGAACATAATCTCGAAGAACATGCCGATTTGATTAAGAAAACGTTCCGAAACTTATGCGATTGTAAGTACTTAATAATTCGCTATACACAGATAGAATCATGATTCCTGATTGAACTTCTCCGCAATTATTTTTTGGAACATTTAAAAGTGTTTAGAAATATTATCGTATCCCTTTGAGTATTATTTAGAAATTATGTATATATATAATCTCTTAATAGTACCAAACCTAATTTTCAAATGCTCCCACAGTAAACATGAAAATAAATCGGAATGAGACTGAGTTCAACTTAAAATGGTACCGAAAAAAATGTCGGGATGTTTCCAAAAAGCTATTTGAAAATTATCACGAAGTAATCCTAAAATATACGCGAAAATAATTTGCGAACTTCCTAATTAAGCTATAATTAGTAATAAATATGACAATAGTGCTGAAAATAATTCTAAACTCATTATATAATAAAAACTATTCCCAAATTATACTCGTATCTTAGTTGCCTAGAAAATTGCCAATATTTCTTCACGAAATGGACCCGAAACAGTCACTAATACCAGAAACCGCTCTTAGTATTCAAATTTTTATTTTTCCAAAGTTTATTTTATAGAACGTTTTACTTTTTGCATTCATTTTGTACTGAGCTTCAACACAAACAGCACCAATACTCAGAACAATACATAATCCAAATTTAGATTAAATGGTCTTCTTAGAAACTGATTTTCTTTACATCACACATTCTATTTATTTCCATAAAAGAAAAATCAATAATATTTATTTAATTCCAAACACGAATACACACTTTGAATCACGACAAAAAAAAGATAATTTTAAAAATACAACAAAAAGACATAAGAACTGATATATTTACATAGGTAAGTGGAAAACGTCTACTCTCCTCACTTATATTAAACCCAAAGTTTCCTACTTTTGCTAGTAGTTACATTCTATGTAGAAAGGGAACAAACCAATTGGATTATTTTGTGAAAACAGAGATCATAAAAAATAGTGAAGTACAAGAAATTTATTTGCAATTGGAATCAAAAGTAGTATTTTTTCTTATGTACACTTACAAAGTAGTGCTTTTCATAATTATAGTATTAGGTACTAATGTTGTTTTAATATGCCGTAAACAGTTTAACTAAAATCATATTAATCAAATGCTGAAAACGTATATAAAATTAAGGAAAAATCGTAGAGATTATGATTAATAAAATTATAACAAGTTAAGAAAAATTTATAGAAAGGATCAATATTGAACGGATAGAACCCAAAGCGACAGTTTTTGAAATTTTTGTCGATCGGTATGTCGATCTGTCTGTCTCTATGTTTGAGCGCGTATCACTCAGGAGCTTATTAATAGAATTTCATGGAACTTTCGTGCTTGCATTAATAGGCGTTTAACTTAAAATGTAAGGTATCTCTAACTCGGAGTTATTGACCAAGGGACCAGGGTGACGCAAAATATGTTAGTACAATATGGGTATCAAACATTCCGTATCTCAACTGGTTTCCGAGATATAAAGATTAAAATCGAATATATATAAAAAGGATAAATATTCAATTAATTATTATGCAATTAATTTAATGTTCCAATAACAATAATTTTTGTGAAAAAGTTCACTCTGAAATCATAAAAAAAATTTAACAAACTGGGAACTTACACTTTGTAAAACATTTAACATTTTTTTCCCATTGTTTATTGGCTGGTTGCAGTTAGGCTGTTAACGGTATTTATATTTGAAACATAACTAAATTAAATAATTTTATGTGGATATGTGAAGTAAATGGTTCAAATATTTCAATATAGTATTATTATGGAAAGCACACACACATATGTTAATATAAATTTAAACACATATTTTCTAGATCACATATAAGTATATCGCTTAATTTTATATACTGTACATATATTTTGATTGTTGAATGCAATTACAAATCAAAATTAGAATTAATGATTTTCTCTATGACTACTTCAATTTTTTTTAATATGAACAAATGAATCATTTTTTACTTGTAATATGTATTTTCATAATTTTCCATTTCGTATATATGTATGCAGATACATTTGCATCTAGTATCCGGTTAATAAGCTTGCAATGCACTCACATAAATACTTATTCAAATTTAAATGGTATTATTAGTCACACAAATGATATCCAAATTTACAAAGTCACAAATACTTATTTAGTTACTAATTTTCTTGTACAGCAGTGGCAGTGAAATCAGAAAAATATACCACTGTACAAAGCTTCATTACTTTGGAACGGCCCACCTACCGAAAATTTTGATTTTCAACTTTTTTGAAGTAAATTTTATTCCCTATAAAACTATATGCGGCTTATTTTTTTACTTCAATGGCTTAAGAGTTTTAAAGCAAAATATAAGATCCATCTGAAAAATCTAAACTGGCAATGATAGACCTCTAAAAGTGAATATTAGGGTTTGAAATTTTTACAGAATCTAATTTTTTAGTAAATTTTTTTTTCTCAAGTCTATATGCTTATATGTTGGTGCCACCTAAAGATAAAATTAATTATTTTTTTTTTTAATTTTCAATTTTGTCATCAACGTAATTAGTGAGCTTAAACTACACTTGTAAGATCTCATAACCAAACCCATTTCAAGCCCAAAATTTCTATGCAAAAACAGAACACATGGATGGTTTGTGTGTCTATACAACGACGAATTCTGCTTGACACGACCCTATTATTGGTAGCGTTGTTCCGATACCGCCCTGTACTCGATATCTGTAATCATTTAAATTTTCGGGAAATTCGACGAAAGTATTCGATAACTACTAGTATCGTACTTGTGAAAACAAACGTATAAAAGGTTCAGATTATGGTAAACGCATTTATTTCTAACAAAGAATTTTTTGGTTGGAATCACCGTAAGACTATGGTAGAAATAAACGAACAGAGAAATGGTGATTTGAAATTGGTTTTTTTTTTTGGGGAATTTTATAAGCGGAACACAATATTCACGAATATTCTCTAACATTTTTATAGGGCAATGGGTAAACTTTGGCAAATCCTACACAATTTTCTCTGGATTTAAAAAAGCAAAAAAGCCGGGAAGCTTTAACTGACCTTCGATTTCGATACTGCCCACGTACTCGATACTTGTACTTGTACACGACGACAACAAAACCTAGGTACTCGACGAGAGTACTCGACTATATATCGTATCGGAACATCACTAAAGGGGGTAGTTCCATTGGCAATTTTTGTTCGCCCTGCTAGCTACATGACAATTAAAGAGATTATGACATTTTGTGCTACCAGTTTATTGAAAGAACATTGAAAATTTTTGGGTAGGTTGACAAGCTTTGCACACTTCATATTGAGGCCCATAATGATAATGAGATTATTCGGCGCTATTGTAAGTTCTTAGCCAAGAGATAACTGGACAGGAACTCAAATGCTTGGCCATGAACTATGTATTCTTTCTTTTCTATCCACCTCAACCATCACCTTTTAATTAGAAATCCCGAACCTCTAGTCCCCTGTAGCATGTTCCCATAAAGCCCAATTACTTCAGTGACAGAAACCGCATACTTTCCCCACCAATTCCTCTGAAACACTCCTTGTCCCCACGATATTTGGTGGTTTTCCACGACAAACACGACAGTGCAGCGAAATTACTCGCTGCTATCCGACTAATGGCCATTTTCTGAAGTAAACTTTAAAATATTTCTGCGCGGTAAATAAAATTTTTAGTTTAGAACATATTTTTTTACCAGGCAGATAAAAACCCCCTTCGTGATGCCATGTAGTTAAGGCACTATTGTTACAATAGGAGAAATAATAACGGGCTACGGGCTATAAGGCTGGCGCCCATTTTAAAATGAATAGAAAAAAGTTTAAAACCCAGAAGTAGTGCTATTATTCTTGTTCTTTCACATCACTCTTTTAAAGGTTCCAAATATCAACCGTGCATATGTATCGTAAAATGAAAGTTTTCATGATATAAGTTTACAGCAATTTTGTAAATTCCTCAATATATGGTTTAAATTTCACTCCACCATATATCCGATTGGGCAACGCTATGCAAAATTTTGCCACCAGTAAATAATAATATTAATAAAATAACACGAATAATAGTTTGAACACAATTTATGTCAAACACGCTGTGGAAACAGTTGACAATAGCTCTTTTCGGCTAGCATAAAACTTATAAAAATGTGATAAAGTTTGCACTGAATAGTTTCATTGGAAGAGGAAGTTGCAAGTTTCTCCGGGGGAAATTTCACTCAGTAAAACTTACACATGAAAAACAGCAGATTATGAAATAGCAAAACAACAACAAAACCTTCAAACTTTGAGTTATTAACCAATGAAAACAGTAACAGCTGTTTAGCTTGCAAGTTTTTACAAATTCCTGTTCGGAGGAGGTTTTTTTATTGTTTACGTTTTGAGAGAGTTTTACATCATTACCTCTTTACTGACAGTTCTTTGCAAGTTTTGTCGCCGAGCATTAGGAGAATTCATATAAACCTATAAAAGCTCCGTAAAGCGCATAAATCATATAAAGCTCGTAAACTTGTATAGAAATGACATATACTTGATAAAATTATGCGTTTACACGTTTTGTAAAGCAATTATAAGGTTAAATGAATCCCCTTATTATTTCAAACCCAAAACTTGCAAACATTCGCACAATTAATTAAAGATAAGCACTACCAAGATTTTGTCGGCAACTTTCAATACATAGTTTTTGAGCTGGGTGTATTTTTGAGAATAATAAATATGAAACACACAAACAATCATAGACCAGTCTCAGTACTAAAGGTATTCACAAGTTGATTATTTTTCAAACTAAGAAAGTTTTTGATTAGCCAATAATATTAACTAAAGTACGTTATGAATACTTTTACTTTGTTCATATAGTACAAGTACATATATTAATAAGTAAGAGTTACTGTAGGATGTATCTATACATACATATATTAAATCTTACTAGCACAACTTATTCCAGTACACTTGTTAACGCTGACAGATCCGTGAACGATTTTGCACGAACAAAGTGTCGGCCAGCGTTGACCCATTTTTATTTACTAATTACATTTTCAATTTTACTATGAAGCTCTAAAATACAAGTGCTAAAAAATCATTGAAAGATATATTTTTTAAATTATTTTAGTCTCCCATGGTTTACTGTATTAACTCCCTATGTTATTTTATAATTTGTTATTTTATATATGCATACAAATTTATATAAAGTTATGATATCAATAAATGTTAAAGTCGGTGTATGTGAATCTTTGTTGTTGTGTTGTACTTAAATATTTAGTTACTTTTTATTATTATCCTTTTACATAAAACATTTTTTATTTATTGCTCTTATACTGATTATACTATCATACGACAACATTTCATAACTATGGAATTAAGCGACACAATACGGAACGACGGATTTTTAGTAATAATTTTTTTTTACGATCCTTTATTACATACACAAACATACGTATTCTGTATTATGCATAGGTAAATATAAACGGTATAAGTTCTGCATAAAGAGGACATACCAAAGAGTTTATAAAGGCAATCCAACAGGAAGCTTCTGCTACGCTCACACTCACATATTTTTGCAGGCCGCCAGCAACAATGCAGTACCACGAGACGGAGCAGTAACACATCATAAGTTTTTAAATTTTCAAAAGACAATTGAGTTATCTAAAGCAAAGACGTCAAAATTCCGAAGAGACTTGGTCACCTGTTCTGCATATTCTATATTGGTCTCATCCCGCATCTCTTTCAATCATTCATTAGAGTTTGCTTTGTCCCGAATGCGCCGCCATATTGTAGTGCCTCAAAAACGTCCATATTGAGGTGCCTGTCAGAAAACTTGACAGATAACATATCACACTCCTTCTGACACACTATTGGCAATGTGTAAAAAAAATGTTTTGATTTAAAATAAAAACAATTCCAATAAAAAATATCAAATTGAGTTCCGAAGTTGATTTGTTTTGTATTCACTCTTTGCATACAGCTCATACTTTCCATCATATCGGAGTCATAAATGAGTCCATAAGCTTCCATTTCTCCCATATTTAGGACTTCTACCGGACTTATAGTTTTGAGCACTTCGGAAATGTTTGAGGAGTTCAGACTATACCATAAATTACTTAGTTTCCTTTATTTCTCCAAAATTTAGGCGTTAGGGCTGCAAAACTATCGATGGTTCGCCGATTCAATGTTAATGTCGATAATTCGCACCAAAACCATCGATAGTATTGGAAATACTTTTGTGTAGGGTAATCTTTTCTGTGCTTTAAGCATGCCTGCAATTTCATTTTCTAAAAGTTTTCCGGTTTTGAATGGATTTAAGACATAGCGAAATCTGGCCTTCTTGAATCTCAGATCCAACATTATTGCCAGTCTTGTAGCCGTGGGCTCTTCATGTGCTGGCATTCTTTTTTTAAATCGTTCGATCATGAGGGTGAAAGCAATCAATGTTTCTTGAGTTTAAAGCTTGCTTGGCCACACAAATTAGAGGAACTATTAGTGAATTCGTTACAGAAGAGCTCGCTGATACTTATACAGTCATTTTGTTAATAGGTGAAAGGATTTCGATTAGGTCGGTCAATATGTCAATCTCATTCCGATATTAAAGGAAGTGGGCTTTTGATGTATTCAGAAGTACTAATAAAATTGATTATTTCTGAATAAAAAATTCAGAATATATTACAGAGCATTTTTGTGTGAAAGGAAGCATTTGTATACGCCGTATATACCCCCCACAAACATTCACGGAGTTCGTAATTGAGGAGTCCGGTATGAGTCTTAAACATGTGAAAAATAGTGCTTCAAAAATACGATCATAAAGCGATCTTTTATGACTATGAAGTGCTGAATGAGCCGTTTGGAAGAGTGTATATTCAATAGAGCAACTCTGGCTCAGATATTCATGTCGTTAGTTATTGAAAATAAATTTTTATTAGTAAAAAAATTTCCTGACATTCATATACAGGGTGGCTAATGAAAGCCGCTACCAAAAAAAAATTAAATAACTTTTTTTCTATTTAATGAATCTGGCTAATTTTTTTTTTATTTTGCAGATTGACTTTTACATTTAACAAAAATGGATAACTGGGACACTGAAACAAGAATTTGGATTGTCCGCCGCTATCACGCATTGGAGTCCGTAGTTTCGGTTCAAAGAGAGTATAGGCGCACGTTTGGCGGCAATCCTCCGAGCAGATGGACCATAATAAGACTTGTAAACAATTTTGCCGAGCATGGGACAGTCAACAGAAGACCTTACCATCGAAACCCTTCAGTTCGAACGGAGGAAACAATCGCTGCTGTAGCTGCTGCCATACAAAACAATCCACGTGTTTCGACAAGAAGCTTACCTGCTCAAATGGGTGTAAGCAGACAGTCATTACACGCAATTATGCACAAAGATTTGGACTTATTCCCATATAAAATTCAAATGGCCAACAAACTGAACGCTGCAGACTTGCCGATTCGCTTGGAATTTTGCCAGAAGATGCTTCAAATGGTGGAAGAGGATGGAAACATGTTGAACTGTCTTTTCATGTCTGACGAGGCCCATTTCGATTTAAACGGCAACATAAACAAACAAAATTGTCGAATATGGAGTGCTTCCAACCCACAGATACGCCATGAGACGGAATTGCATCCACTTCGTGTCACAGTGGTGTGCAGTTTCATCACGCTGCATTGTCGGGCCCTACTTCTTCGAAGAAAACGGTCACACCGTTACGGTTACTGGAGACCGTTACTTGAGCATGTTGAGAGAGTTTTTCTATCCAGAATTACGCCGAATGAGAATTTCTTTCAACTCTGTGTGGTTTCAGCAAGATGGTGCAGATCCTCATATAGCCCAACCTGTTATGACAGAATTGCGACGAAAATTTCCCAATAAGCTGATATCCAGAAACTCCACATTCCGTTGGCCACCCAGGTCGCCTGACCTTACTGCACCTGACTTTTTCTTGTGGGGTTATTGCAAACAGGAAGTCTTCAAAGCAAAACCAACAAATTTGAATGAACTAAGGCAATCCATTCGAGAAACAATTGCGGCTATTCCTGTCTCAACTCTCCAAGCAGTAATGAACAACTTTTTGGTAAGATGCCGCACATGCATCGACGAGCAGGGGGGGCATTTAAATTCCATTATTTTTAAAACTAATTAAGCTATATTTAATAAAATTTAATGAGCTTTAACATGAATAAAAGAAAAATGAATTCCATACACTGAAAAAAAAATTATTTGAGTTTCTTAATGTAGCAAAATTCATTAGCCACCCTGTATGTATAGGTCATGTTGTAAGCCATCTCAAGGCTATAGATAGCTTCAGACATTAATTGACAATTCAGATGCCTCGATTTCATATCCAAAAATTGTATTTTAAGGACCCAATAAAAGAAATTGTACGGGACATAAATCACATCGAAAATAAGTCTTTTTGGAGCCCATTAGTGTCGATTATGGGACAAAAATGGTGTTCTATATGATTTCTATTCGAGCTCACGTGATATACATATGACATTAGACTCATATCACATGACGTAGGAAGGGAAATACCCTCGTTTTGGACTAATAAATAAGCTCATAAAGAGCATAATATTAAATGGATTTCAGCTTTGATGTGTCAGAAGATTTGGGGCTCTATAAAAAAAGCATTTTGTTCTAACACTATGAAACACTAACAATTCCACTGCCGCCATTTAGAGATAATGAGCTCATTAAAACAGATATGTTTATATGTATCGCCTACCCTGCTACCTGAATTGTATTGAAACCCATAAAGTGTGAAACTGTATTTGCGTGTATAACTTAGTGTTTATCAGTGTGTATTTAATTTGATTTTATACAACAAAAACATATATTAGGTGAAAATGTATTGTAAGCATATGTGTTACTATATAATAAAAACGAAATACAATATATAAAATAAACTTACGTTATACAAAAATAAAAGTGTAAACTACATATTAATATGCGTGTATGTACATATATATTAGTGATGTTACGGATAAACGTTCACGATTCAAAACAATCGTAACAGAAATCGAAATCAGTGGTCTTTATCTAACGCAAATTTCAACCTCTCGAAAACGCAATCGAAACTCCGTAACATCCCTAGTATATTTGTTGTAACCAAATAGTTATTTATAACAACAACAAATGTTTTGTAGCTCAAATGAAATGTTGTGTGTTTAGTTATATATTTATGTTTTAATTGTGTGAAATTATTGCTTTGTTTAAAAAAAAATATGAAAAAAAAAAGAATTGATACTAATTTCTAACGATTTCTCTCTATCTTCTTTTACTTTATCACATTTCTATGCTTATTTCAACTAAAATATGGAAAATAACAATAACACAAACAAACAGGAAAAGCTTGGCGACATTTGCTTCTCACTGCGTTACGTTCCAACTGCTGGCAAGCTGACTGTAGTCATCTTAGAGGCAAAGAACTTGAAGAAAATGGATGTCGGCGGATTGTCTGGTAATGAATTGTGGCACCAATGCGATGCAAATATCTTGACAATTTTCGGCACGGAATGAAAGAATGCAAAGATTTTATAATTTTCGTTTTTTTGAAAAAATTTGAAAATTATAAAACATAAAAGGTTGCATTCTAATACGCATAACTGTCGATCTTTGCATCGCGTTTCAGGTTATCAATAAACGATGAACTTACACTAAATCTTGCGTGTAATAAGTATTTACGATATTTTTACAATTTACAGTAGATTTTTTTTTTTCTAAAATGCTTCACGCATGCTAATATTTTTAGTTGGCTTCTTTTTGAATTTGCTTGGATTTCGTAATTTTTTTTCAGTTAAATACAAATATTTATATACCTAGTTGCACTAAGCATATAACGTATTAATATTCTGTTCGCATAGACTTCCACATCCAAAAGTTTACGGTCACGAGAAGCAAATCGAAAGACCGTTCGTCCGTGCGCACAATGACTTGAGGGAAAAAATTAATATATTTCTTAAACAAGTTTCGGATATACTCGTATAGTTGTATTTGCATCGATTTGGCCCACGCCCAACATATTGCTATCGAAAAAAAGAACCCAAGCCCACTTTTTCTGAATTGCATATTGTGATAGCTAATTAACCAATGCCTATGAGTTGATAAAATTTGACGAATTAATTAAACTTGCGGCCAAGATATGACTTTTGAATTGACGAAAATGTGCGTGGCACCACCCCCATATGCCTTTCAGCAATTTTGTAGATTTTGCAAGACAGAATACAAAAATCGTTAAATAGAAGATTCACTTTTGGTGTTAAATAGATACAAAATAAATGGAAAAGAGCAAAAACGGTTAATGATCACGCCCACTTCCTTGTGCCAATCTCAATTTAACTTATACAGACCGACGGGCATGACTCAAGCGAAGTCTACATCTATTCTAATACCTTAGCACAACTGGGTATAAAAATTTACACTTAAATGTCAAGAACGCCCATCATTTCTTTGCCAATTAGCTTAGTACCTTTATTTAAAAAAAATTATCTTAGTATCTATTTGCAAAAAAATGAAGTTTAAGCTCTAACAAACTCTATATTAACTATCTATACAATATATTTCTATGGATTTCAACATTCCCTCTCCCATCAAAAATTCATCGATATTTTCAAATGACAACACGGCAAAGGCGCTTTCATAACTTTGTATCTTTAGTTTTGGTTATTTATTAATTTTTTTTTTTCAATGTTTCAAGTAAAAATATCTCTGCATTCTTAATTTCCAGTTTATACTTGTAAATATTTGTATGTCTAAATAAAATAAAAGCTTTACTTCAAAATTGCTTAAGAATTCACTAAATATTTTTCATAGAAATTAAAGTAAATTTGTTTTTATTAGCAAAATCAGTTAGAGAGCTCGCACGTTTTTGAACTAAAATTATGTACTTACTTACATTTGTATGTATGTTCGTCCTTTAACTCGCTCGCTTTCATTTCTGTCAACTATGTACTTAAGTATGTATTTCAATAATTGTTTCGTCTAAATGCGCCCAGCTCTGTTCGAACGTGTTGTCTCTGAAAATATCAAATCCAGTTCTTCTAGGCTTTTACAAACATATACTAAATTTATAAATTTTTATAAATTGTTGTTAAAAGACTTTCAATGAGTTAATTGTATTAATTATTTCAAAATAACATTTTATTTTTGGAAAAATTAGCTAGTTAGGTTTTAATTGTTTTTTTTTTTTCAAAAAAGTTATCTTAAATTTTTAAAGTTGTTTAATGTTTAATTAATTTTTCGAAAATTCTGATACATGTACATACAACTCTGTCTTCGGTGAAATTCTTATACACTGAGAATGATCCTTCATTTTTTAGCTTTTCTTGATGGTCATCCGGCTAGAAGATTCTTGTTTGCTTAAACAAAGCGAGCCAAAATTCATTTCCACTTGACCTTTAAACGAGGGGGAACTTTATTTCACTTTTTTTGTTGCAAAATCTAAAGTTGCACTTGTTCGCAGGAGAAATTCCCAGTTGTATTTGAAAGCTCCCATTATTTTCGATATGAAGGCTGATTTCGGCGCAGGGGTTTCAAATTTGTAATTTCGAAGAACTATACGAAATGCGCTGCGACCTGCTTCAATGACAGCAAGTTCTTATTCTTATTTTGGGTCAAATTCAGACCTTATTTTTAAGGATCTTTTCACAGACGAGTCACTATTTAAGGCGCGTCGAGTTTAAGTTCGATTGTCCTTGAGCGGCTGGGAGCAGCTAAAATGATGATTACATGTGCTTTTAGGTTACAGAAGACTCTCTAATGTTTGGTTCGCTCAGTCTCAAAAATTACTTGAACGCAATTTAAATCCTGAGACATTCTAGAACCTTTACATTCTAGGAGCTATACAAATAATATTTGTTAGCTTTAATTTGTTATTTTTAAGCTTTACTCTGCTGGCGCACTAATTAGAAAGCTCTAATGTTTAGTTCCTTCAGTCTCAAAAATTACTTAATTCTTATATAAAGCCTCGGACATTCTAGGACCTTTACAGACTGTGGTTCAGCCTCGGGCTCATTTTTACTTAAAAGCTATATAAATCACTTTTTGTAGAAGAAAATCTTTTTATATGTTAAAGAGCTCAAAAAGCTCTTACTCACTTGCTGAACTTCTATTGAAAAGTAATTGAAGCGATCAAATTAATTAACAGAGCAACAAAAGCTTTTTTCTCAAGGTGTGGAGAATATAAGAGAAAAAACTAAAGCTGAGGCTAAAACATGTTGCTCAGGAGGATGCAATTAGTAGCGCGCTGTGCATAGTTCACTTTTGAAAGGTTTGGTTAAACATTTTTATTTTTTATTTTTTTAAGGTTTTTTTTTATTTTATTTACTACATATAAATTACTACTCTTAATGTTAAATGTTTATAAAGTTGGATTGCCAAAATTACAAAATTTTTATACAAAAAAAATTAGTAAGTTAAACAGTAAAGTTGTTTTTGTTGAATTTGAAAAATTTGTGTAAACGAGTTATTTATGTATAAATTATTAAAATTAAATTACAAAGCAAAAAAATTTAATTGAAATCCTAACATTAAGTACAGCAACAAACAAAATTTTTTACAAATTTTTTGAAACAAAGCAAGCAAATAATGCAAACAAATTGATTACAAAAACAAACAAACAAAAAAGTATTTGAAAAATTTTCTATTTACGTTTTATTTTCTCACTTTCTCTTTCTATTTTTTTATAGATCCATATGTGAAAATTGCAATCATGCAAAATGGAAAACGTTTGAAAAAGAAGAAGACAAGTATCAAAAAATGCACCCTCAACCCTTACTATAATGAGTCGTTCTCATTTGAAGTACCATTTGAACAAATACAAGTATGCGAGAATGTATTATACTATCCTACTACTAAACTACTACTCTTTAAAAAAAACTAAACTTAACTACTTACTACTTCTACTACTACTACTACTTTAAATTAAACTAAAGTTACTGCTACTACTACTTACTACTACTTATACTACTACTTATTTACTTTCACTACTTTTTACAACTGCTACTACTACTATCAATTTACATACATTTACTACAGACATTACAAAATACTGCCTCAACACAATCAATTGCATAGCAAAAAAAATACTAATATTTTTACTACTACTACTACTACTATTCCCGCAACATACTCTACCACTCAATCAGCGTTATATTATATATGTTCTCCTACTCCCCGTCCACTCACCTGCCTTGTACTTGCAAATGTATAGATGTTTTTTAAACCAAAAAAAAAGGCAAGCAGTTTATAAATACTTCTAATAGCATACTAAAGTGTACTAAATGTTTTAAACGCCTGATATTTTGTACATATTTACATGTGCAAGAAAGTTGTTAAAGATAGTATTCGTATTACACTGAAATACTACACAGAACAGTGTTAACTCGTACAGACTGAAATATCGTACATTTGGCACAGCAAGAAAAGCACACAAAAAAACTACGTACCTACCATAGACTTAACAAGTAAACCTAAATTATATATATTTGTATTCGGTGTTTGCTCAGTGTTGTATTGAAAAGGCTTACATTTTTGTTATAAAATCGACCACACTAGTTTTTTAATCAAAAACCCAAATTTTTTTTTTAATATCTATGTATTACCAAAATGAGTGCTTTGCGTATATAGTATTTATATATGATTTGGTGGTCGATTTGCGTATGTTTTGTTTTTGGCTTTAATGTTAACCCTTGCCGATTTTTGTGTAGCCTTAATGTTATTTAAATTATAATATTTGTTTTCTTTTTTTTTTTTGCGAAAAACTTGAAACTATTAAACTATGTGGCATTTGGAATTTAAGTTGAGCGCTTTTATTTTTTTTTCTAGGTTTTAAAAATTACGTTCACAATGAACGGCATTATCGTACCATAGGCGGTGAACTGTGCACGTTTAGTCCGTATAAATATAAATTTATATAGGTTGTCGTATCTTGATAGTACATGCATAACTAACTACTATGTAGCTAAATGGCTTCACATACACGCTCATAGTACATGTGTATATAGTAACAACTACAATGTAAGGCGGCGTAGTTTTACGAATGTCCGTCACTCACAAAAAAAAAATAAGTGAGCACAATTTAAAAATCGCAAAAATTTCAATTTACACGGCAATTCTACCACATACATATATACAACACGTTAGAAATTGATGTACCTCAATGTTGTCTGACAATTGTTGTGAATTTTCTTAATGAGATTATTGCACACAATATATGTATGTGCATGTGCAAATGCAATAAAGCAACAAATAACTGTATTTAGTTTTGAGTTGAACGCTCAAATTGAAGAATACAAAAAAAAAATATATCGCAAACTGAAATGCTTTGACGTGACACAAACAAACTCAACACGCACACTCTCAAACACAATTGATGCCATAACCATACATACGACGTGTGTTCAAAAAGTATCGCGAATTTTGTGTTTTTTCAAAAATTATTTATTTATTCATGAATATCTATTTTGTCCCCTTCAAAGTAATCCCCATGAGATATTATACACTTGTGCCAACGGTTTTTCCAATCTTCGAAGCACTTCAAAAAATCATTTTTTTGTATCTTGTTCAGCTCCTCCTTCGATGCCGTCTTTATCTCGTCAAGAGAAGCGTAACGTCGTCCTTTCATGGGCCTCTTCAGTTTAGGGAACAAGAAAAAGTCACAGGGGGCCAGATCTGGGGAATACGGTGGCTGCGGCATCATTAGTGTGTTGTTTTTGGCCAAAAAGTCGCGCACAAGCAACGATGCGTGAGCAGGAGCGTTATCGTGGTGCAAAAGCCAATTTTTGTTCTTCCACAAATCCGGGCGTTTCTGGCGGATTGCTTCGCGCAAATTGCGCATAACTTGCAGGTAATATTCCTTATTGACCGTTCTTCCCTGTGGCAAGAACTCATGATGCACCACGCCCCTGCAATCGAAGAAAACTGTCAGCAAAACTTTCACATTCGACCGAACTTGGCGTGCTTTTTTCGGTCTTGGTTCGTGCGGCAGCTTCCATTGAGATGATTGAGCTTTGGTTTCCACGTCATAACCATAAACCCACGATTCGTCACCAGTTTAACATCTCATTAGCCATGGTCATGCGATGCTGTTTTTGGTCACAATTGAGCAATTTTGGTAAAAAAATAGGTAAAAATCGAAGACGATCCAAAACACGTGCAAGCAAAGCAGCTGTACATTCAAAATGGCCAAACTTGTCGGCATAAGTGAGAGACATGAGTACCAACATAACGCCACAAAATGGCGAAATTCGAATATACGTAACCAGCGAAAATTCAAAATTCGCGATACTTTTTGAACACACCTCGTACATGCATATATGTATGAGGGTATTCAGTGTGTGGTAAAAGCAGCTTAGCAAGGTTGGAAACACTTGTAAACCCAAAAGGCGTTAAAACGCCATATCACTACTCAAAAAGTTTAAAAATTTTCAATAAAAACCATTTTACTATATTTTAGTAATTTCTCAAGTTTTTTAATCAGCTTTCTACAAAAATAAGAAAAACAAAAAAATCATACTTGAAATATTTGTGTGAGAATCTTTTTAAGGATGTAAATCTGATGATCTGCAAAAAAATTTCTTTGCTCAGATAGATTGCGCATTAACTTCATAGAATTATGTGAAAAAGATCAATACATATTTGAAAATTAAAAAAATAAAAAGAATTAAGATGAAAAAGTGGCAGCCCTTTTATGAAATTATAATAAAAAACTCCTTTTCAAGCCAAGCCTTTTCATGCGACACCTCAAATTTAAATATCAAACAAACTATACAGGAAATACTGATTTTTAAACAGGTGGCAACACTGCACATCTACAGGTTAAGCCGTTTCATTTGATAAATTCTCTTCGCTTTTAAACCAACTTCGAACGACAGCTGCTAAGGCAGACGAAATTCTGCTTCACAGTCGTCTTCTCTATTTATTGAGCTATTGCAATCAATGAAAAAACTAGGCAGCCCCCTGCTTGATTGTCCGGTGAAGGCGTAACCTGGGAAAAACTAGACACACTCCTTGCAGAATATAACATAAATTTCCCGTAAACATACGCTTACCAAGCTGTGGCAGGTCCTAAATAGAGTCGTCCATTGTGGGGTAAATCTAGCCAGGGCCTAGGTTAGGTATAGATTTTCTACTCGCGATAGATGGCATTCATTCAAAAAATACTGTCAAATAAGTGAAGTGGAAGAGCATGAAATTTAACAAATCACCGATGTGGAAACCCTACCTAGAAATATTATATAAAATACGACTCAAAATAGATATCGTTTGATATCCATATCTGCATATCTCTCTAAGTTTTTAAAAATTTCAAATAAGTGGCAACCCTGAAAAACATCGTCAGTAACAACGCCTCGTTAGAAGGTTTATCTATAAACCAAATTTGCTCTAAAGCAGTTAAGTGCTTTCCGAGATATTGGGTTTTTAGGATATACAAAAACAGAAGATAAGCTCGTATAAAACTATAAAATGCTGCCTCTACCACACACAGAGAATACCCAAAATTGTTTTAACGCTAATGCGCGTGCGTAAAAAAATACTCCTTAACTCCTTCAACTCCTTTGTTTACTTTCTAATTTACACTTTTCGCTACTGAACAACTCCAAAAATGGAGTTCAAACGCGAAAATACAATATGTAGTATGTTTAATGTGTTGTACATAATATACTAACTATTATGTACATACATATTTACATACAAAAAATATGAGCATATAGCGTCGGCGTCAAAAACGACGGCCGCGATGGGTTCGTTGTTTTGACACTGTCTTCTGATTTGATACGCAACGAATAAGAACAATAATAAGAAAAAAAAAGAGAAACATAAAACAACAATAAAAATAATAGCAAAAGCATTAGAACTACAACAACATCAACAAAGAAACAACAACAATATAACAAGAACACTGCACCAACAACTCTTTAATCAACAACTAACTATGTATGTAGTTAAAGAAAGAAATAAAGAGCACGCAACTAGCTGAGCGCAAGGAGTAAACTAAATACATATATAGCAAGTGAAACAAAAAATAAAATAAATACAAAATCGTGAAGCTTTTACTAATTACAGTTTAACGTACGGTGAAGTTAAATATTACTAGTTTATTAAATGTTATATTTTCTTGTATATTCAAACAAAAAAAAAACAACAAATTAGTAACTGTACATGTACTCGAAATACCTTTGTTATATATATTATATAGTTACATAATTCCAAAAGCCGTAAATAGACAGGACTATCTCTGAGCTAGATCCCAACGAACTGTGTTATGTGTTACATAGCAACAAATACTACGCTTACGCCTAAAGTACTCTTAGTCTGGCACACAACACACCTACCACGTCCCTCTGGACTGTACATTTAAACAAACAAACTAAAAAGCTTAAAGCAAAAACATGAAAAACTTTCAAAAAAAAAAGGGATTGAATATTATACATTTTCGTTTACAAGTATTTAATGAACAATATTCTTTTGGTGAATAAAAGTGTTAACCAAAACGCTGAGTAGCCAAGTGCGCAAATCTAAAGAAATTGTTCATCTAAATAAACAAAAAAAAATTATAAAAAAAAGACTGCAATATTTCATTTCCATTGACACACCACCAACCTGCATAATAGCACTTATCTAGACTATTTTACGTGAATGGCAACACTGCCATGCACCACTTCATTTATGCTATTTTTGAATTCGCATATCAAAAAAAAAAAAACATGTTCACATGCATTAAATGCATTAATACATACAAAACGTATGCGCTTGTGAGAAAAAAGTTTGTGATTAGCAATCAAGCACTGCCTTAAAACACCCAAAACTGACTGAATGCGAAGCCATATCCATACAAATCTAATACAATGAATTAAGTGAATAATTTGTTAAAAAAAAATTCAAAGTTTTAAATACAGTATGTTAAGGTAGTGAAACAAACCTAGTTCTAGTTTTAGTTTACTTAGTTTAGTTAGGTTAGAAAGAAAGAACCGTTACTGTTGTTTATTATTTTACTTTTTTTGCATGTGTTTCAAAAAACCCTCCCTGCACAAAAAATCTGAGTCATAACGCATAATGCTTTATATGAAATTTTGCTTTTTATTTAAGCTTCAAAATTTTGTATATTTAAGCTCGGCTTTTTGAATAACTATATCAATACGAAACGCTTAAATATTAAACTAGCTTTAAATTTGGATAATTAATATTACTATACATTTATATTTTTGAAACTCTTAAATGAGTATAGCAAAAAAGTTGTAAAAAGTAATTATATTAATTTCAGTATCGTATCGGTTGTAAGATAAATATGTATTGCTTGTACCCATTTCACTTTTTTCAACTCAATTAAGATGGTGGGCTTAGTATCGAACTCGCACGTCAGTTATGGCTTCCCGTTTTTTCGCTTTGTTAGTTCCAGAAAAAATGTTGTAAGATTTACCAAAATTTACCCGTTTTGCGTTGCGCTATAAAAATGTTAATTCACGATTTCTCTGGTCGTTTTTTCTATCAAATTCGTTTACCACAATCTAAAGTTTTTATACGTTTAGGCTTCGTTTTCGCACGTCTTTGAGAGAGTACGATACCATTAGTTATCGATACCGCTAGATACTATTTTGGAATAAATTCCTTCTCCCGAAAATTTGAATGAGTACAGGGCCGGATAGGAAGAACGCCACTAGGCGTTTTGTTACTCATACGCCATGTCATGATAGTTTTATTTGCGTTCCTAGTATACTAAGATGGGTCAATCTTTTGACGACAACGTTCCTAACGGATTTTAATTAAACATTGCAAGCACATCTATTGAAGTATTGCTACAACCTCAATTTAACGCGGACATAGGTAGCCTGCATTAAAATTTTAATGCAGTAAACACTTCACTAGCCACTCAATTTTGACTGATAGTGTAATTTCATTTACATCACCACCAACATTTTATTTTATGATCGTGATTATGAAAGTAAACTAACATTGTCATACAACCTTGATTTTTAGTCATTTTTATTAGCACTAATATTTACATTTAAATAAATTTCATCCATTATCACTCAGTTTGTAATTAAATAGAGATTTGATTGCATTAGCATTAATGGTAGATCACATACATTTTCATTGAAACCTATTTTGTTAATTATTGCAGCTTTAATTAAAATAAATATTGTTGGAAGTGAAACAAAATCAAGGTTGGTTGATAATGGAATAGTAATTTTTCGTAATAATGAATGGAACTCTCACGCGGAATTACAGTTTTTCCGTAGAGAATGCTCTTAGAAAAATGTATCCTCAAAGCGGATCTGCATTATGTCAGGCAGCCAGACAACTTTTTGAATGATGAAAAACAAAGACTTTCCTTCCTATTTGTTGTGAATCTTAATATGCAAGGAAGTGGAAAAAATTACTACAAAAAATACAAATTAACCCACCCTAATGTATACGTACTCAGTTGTGCGTAGTAGCACACTGAAGTACTTCTAATCTGTACGTTTTTATGAAGGGTTTTGTTAATCATGTTCCAGTACATTTAGTGAAAATATTTATATAGCATTCAATATGATAGCGAGTTTCCATCAACAACATAACACTGCCCGAAGAACTCTGAAGTGGTCCGTGCAAAAGAGAAAGTCAGCAGGAATTAAAATATTTCAGTAAGCCCATACGAATGCTTTGCCATTAGAAATTGGTTGCTAGTTAAACTGGGAGAACTCGGATTATATTGGGTTGCACGGTATTTGGCCACTATAATCGGTCACCATAATTCTTCTTTACGAATATGACACGTTCACATTTTTTCCAATACTGTGTATGGTTTCAACCGGTCTTAGATGCCTTGCTTGTTCATTTATAGCATACACCATTACAACAGCCATCACCTGCTATGAGGTTATACATAACCAGCTAAGTGCCTATACGGCACTTGTTAACATGTTAGTATCTGTGCATACATTAATTCCTTTCCAAAGAGCTGAATATTACTTAATTTTTGACGGGTACTCAATAAGTATATATTTATTATGTATAAGTATGTACGTATGTATATTTTACTTGAGAGAGTAATTGTAGATAGTTCGTAAATATATACAAATTTAAATGTACCTGTTTGAAAAATCTATCACCAACCACTATCCCATCATCAATCCGCAAAATGCACAATACCCCAAGTTATAGAATAATTGTTTGTGGTGCACAACCCCTGTTCCCTACCACTTTTCTGCTCACTCAGTTATATGAACATGTAAAAAATAAAGTCCTACTACTACAACTACAAACAAAAAACTCTTCTTCTTCAACAAACTCCATGAAAAGAAAAAAATACCTAATTAAATGTAAACAAATCCTGTATAAAATAAGTAAAACAATAATAAACAAATCCAAACTGCGACCGCATAATATGCTGGATTTTTACAAAAAAAAATACTTTTTAATTTCCAAATATTTCACATATTTACAAATATATTTTGCTAATATATCTTCTATTTCTTAATTTTCATCAACACTCAACGCAATTTTATTGCCATTGTGGCTGGATATGTTTATCAGAAAATCTGTCTTGTCGTAACTGTTGTGGATTACGATCGTATTGGTACATCTGAACCAATTGGACGCTGCATACTCGGTTGTATGGCTACCGGCACCGAACTGCGGCATTGGTCTGATATGTTGGCATCACCACGACGACCGATTGCTCAATGGCACACGTTAAAGGATCCTGAAGAAACCGATGAAATATTAAAGAATATGAAGTAAAGTGGAGGAGGTGCAGCAAGTACTAGTAATACAACTATCTAGGGTACTGAGACGCGGTGCAGAACGTTACATGTGAAGATCAAGGTAAAAATAAAAAACAAAAATGCATGTTATACCATGTTGCTGTCACTAAATTAAAAATATAAAAGTATGTATTGATTGAATATATAATTTTTAACAGCTGTTCATCAATACAATGAAATCATGTAGAAATCGCAAAATAAATCAACTTGCATACAAAACATTAATACATAATATCTCTGATGTAGTTACCCATTAACGCAAATGAGCACCGCTGGTGATCAAAAAAAACCTAACTATGCAAGATAGCAAGTAGAAAAGAAAACAAAAAGCATGCCGTCAACAACAAATAAACAAAAAACATTTATTTGTTGCCTACACAATCTGAATATATACAATACAATCCATACATATAAGGCAATGTACCAAAGAAATCAACTGACAAAACGCTCATCATTGTTTCCACTCAAACACAACAAGCAAGTCTACGTATGGAAAAAACGTCGTACGTCGTATAACTAAATATACATACATTATATATATATATATATATATATATACATAAATATACACACAAAAAATTAAAAAAGAAACCAAAAAAAATTATTTGTTCCCGCAGTGTAAACTAAATAGGATTTATTCGATATTACCGAAATCCCATAGAAAAAAAAAAATTACAAAACAAGTAAAAAGAAACGTATTTTAGGCCTCGACCTCGATTACGAAACCAACAATCAAATCACCGTAAAAAACTACCTAGAGAAATTTTTGGGAAAACAACAAAGAAATATATACAAAACAAAGCAGTCAGTGTGAACAGAGCATTACTTCTATATATATGCATGGCTATTAACTAACAACGTGTTCACAGTTATACGCGGTCGTTTCAGTGGGGATTTAACCGCATTGATTGACGTCGGTTGGAACAAAATTGAATATGAAAATGCAGCAACAACAAAATACTAAACTCAAACCAAAAAAAAATATTCAGATATTCGTGGGTAAATAATAATAATAAAGAATAATAATAAAATAAATTAAAAAAAAAATTGAATATAAACAAATATAACTCAATAACTGTTGACTTCCTGTTATAATGTTTATATAAATAAAAATATTATGTATACATTGAATTAAGGCGCATTATATTATATTGCATTGTATCGTATTGTTCTATTATGCTCTGTCGACGGTAAATAACATTGATCATATCATAAAAGTCATAATTGACTCTTCGGTTTTTTACAAAGATAAACTTAGCTGTCAGTTTAATGTAGGAGAATTTGGTGTCAATCGGTTCATCTTGGCTTCTAGAAGATGGTATTGAATATCTCACTACTTAGTGTAAATTCTGCCTGGTCATAAGAGATGCCAGTTATTTGTTACATCTCTTGTCAATCACTAAGTGCCACTACCAAATGAAAATCTCTAAAGGTGATATGTGATAAAAGTTTGTCGCATCGCTTGACATTTAAAACTTTGGTAGAAAAGCGAAAAACGCGAATGGCATGTCACAATGAAGGGTGCAAGCACACTGTTTATTTACAAATTGTGTATCAAAAAATTGTGTTATAATGTACTAGGTTTATGGAAATATGTTCAAAGTTACCTGATTGACCCTTTGAGTTTGGAAATTTGCGAATTTTATTAAATAAAACATACATACGTTAATAAAAGCTAAATGTCAACGCACTCAAAAAGATAGGACTTGGTCAAGTCTCTGCGTTGACGTGCGTTAAAAAACGTTTATGAGACATGTTGCTTTGCACTACGTACATTTTATCTCAGATGTCAAAAATTAAATGCCACGCAACGCGCCATCAAAGTTGTATCAGGCATGGCCTTAAAATTTCATCAAGCAACGGATACGTATGACAAGAAGTACTTGAACCAAGACGAAAGCCGATTGCACTAGCACCCACACAACCATTGTTTACTCCCGCTAGTTTGGCATATTTTTTGGCAAATCGGAGTGGAGGGCGTGTGGAATCTGAGTGGAATGAAGGAAATCGCGTTCGGAGTAGAATCAAAGTAAAATATACAACTAAAAACTTCAATATAAACTGAAGTTTACATTCTATAGTCACTGATAAGAAGTTATAACGGCTTTTTTCTCAATAATTTGCGAATTTTATGTCTTTGGGTTTCATATAGCATTATTTAAATTTAATTCGGATACTTTGAACCCGATGGACAAAACAACTGTCAGAATAATTGTATGTCTTCGGGACTTAAAAACATATTTCTTGCTTGTGTCAATAGTATGGACATTGTATCGAAATTCGTGCTCCCAAAGGCAACAGCTACTATCTGCGACTCCGTACGAGTGAGAAGCAGTTCGAAGTTAATAATAATAATAAGGAGAAAAAGTTTATTACATTTCAGTCTTCAGTACTTCTCGGAAATCTGTGATCAGCTCTTGTGCATTCGAAAAAAAATTGGAAACAAAATTTCTACAATTGTATCTTTAAAAGGACGATCTACCGTTTTGCATGCTTTTAAAAGTGGTCGGGTATAATTTTTACCAGTTTTACTAGTTTATTATTTATATTTACATAGAAATGGCATAAACTCAGAAACTTAAAATGCTGGGTTATACATTAAAAAATGGAGGACACATACCAGTCGACAAGGACAATTAAAGCTGAACAATCTATCTAATTCACACGAGGTTAACAACCTCGATAACAACTTTAGTTCCGTTATTTCCTCGTAGTGTACTAAAATTGTTACGATTTTGAAATACCTAAAATTCCACAAAACCTTTCAAACATTTACTATTAAACAGTTTAAAAACTGAGTAAATATATTTATGCTACATTTACTTTATATATATCTTGTTTATATTAAGCTTTGGGTTTTGCAAGGAATACACAAGTCACTATTGACTTTTATGATATGGTAACCTCTATTACCTTATATTATCAATTAAGATGCTACGATTTACTATGAAACCTTAAAAATTAAAACTTGTTTCACTTTTAGCTAAATTATATATTTTTTAAAGAGAGCAAATAATTGTACTGCGTTCTAAATTTGTACTTACAATTCCCCCTCGTAATTCATTCCATGCTTTGTGTTATCACATTTTCCAAAAAAAAATTATAACTTCAACTTGATTAACTTATTTAATTTTAGACTAATTCAGGGGTTAATATTTTAACTGTTAGTACGAAAATTTAACAAAATTAACTAAATAAGATCTACATATATAATTCAAAAACTGCAAAAAGATTAAACTTTTAGAATTCCAAGCCGTAACATGTTATTATATAGTGCCAATAATGAGTAATATTGGTTGGTATTTTTCGTCAGCTCTATTCCAATTGTAATGTAAATTGTAACTAGATTTGTATTATATTTATAATAAATTGAATTTAAAAAACCAAAACTTATTGAACTACCTAGTGCATAATTGAACTTTCAAAATAAAAAAATTAAAACTCTAGTAAGATATTTCTACATTTCGTCATGGTTTGCATGAAAAAAGTCTAAGTCTTATTTTTAATGAATAGCTAGGTTGCCTAAGATTTTGAACTTTTTAATATTGAAAGTTATGTTAAATAACGTAAGACTCTACGTTCAAATCGCAAAATATGGCACCACTAAAATTTATCGACCAGGGACAACTCAGCTGATATTCAGATCTTAGGTAGAGACATCAAATAAGATTTCTATGCCGCTTGCGTATGTTTGCCGCTTCACATAAGACCTGAGTATAACATAAGTTGCCACTGATTAAACAGCTGTCTGAAAAAAAGTGCGGAAATGAGGAATTATGCAGGTAACTTGAACCTAGGACACGTTATCGATTACCCTTGTATTCACCTACTAGAGCCAAATTTATCACATTTCTGTGACAAAGTTTTATTCTCATAACTATAAGCACGTTTACCACTCTAATCAGCAACTATGAACAAAGTCTAGATATTACCCTGAAACTATAGAAATGCAAAGAAAAAGTAACGCTAATTACCGATTAAGGAACGTATGCATAACTAAGTACGAAAAAGTGGTTAACCTCGTCATACCTCAACATGCTAGCTACCAACAAAGAATTATTGTAGCAAGTCATAGAAACTGAAACATTTTAAACTATTTGAGCATAATCAGAGCTTAGATTTCGTCACATTAATTATTTTATTGATAATAGGTTAATTGACGACCAACTAAAAAGTTAATTTCAATTGTCAATGGTCATATACAATGCAACAATAATGTTGTGAGCCAGTTATTTTAGTTTATCAATTGGCGATCCGTATTGAAGTTCTGGTCGTTTTGTTTTTTGTAATAGGTTTTTTGACAGCTAACCCTTTATTGCTTGGTAGCACATACAGGCATATATATACACATGTACATATAAACACAAACAACGCTCATACAACTAGATAACTCCTTCGAACGCGTTTATTGTCTGCGGCTTATTTTTTGTATTCGGTAATACAATTTCAAACTTAATAACATCACTAGCATCGGACAAAGTTGTGACACTTGCTCAATGTCAGATTGCAACCTGCTGTCCACACTTTAATGGAAGCCTATCCTTAGCAGCAAAATCTGGATGTTTTAGATGGAAAAAGCATTTATATGGCATTGAAAGCAAGTGAAGATTTATGAATTTAAAATGGCTTAACCAGCTATTCCATTGGTACAGATATGTACATTATCTCAAAACTGATAGGTTTCATGCTTTTATCTTTCAATGCTTTGTTAAGGAAATATTTAACGAGTAGTGTAACTTATTTTGACAACCCAATATAATAGGTGAATTCTGTAACTAGTATCTAGTCACTAATAGAGACATTTTGTGGTCAATTTCAATTTTGATACTATTTGGTATTCAGTAAGCTGTCTCACATCTCTAGTCTCAAAAAAATAGTCACTAATTTGTCAGCTGGTTCTAGGCAGGTCACAAACAGTAAAATATTGGATTAAAAAGTAAAGAAATTAAAAAAATTATAAATTTTATGTGTAGAAACATTTATATATTTCAAAAAATAACATTTAACTAACATAAAACAAAAAAAAATAAAAATAATGCATTGTCCGCGATCCTGGGCTCGAACCTGCGTCGCTCACTTTGTAATCGAGACGCTTACCTGTGCTATCGCTATATCTATACACACACTGTCAATTGCTGTACTTGAGATGTATGCAAGTATGTTTTCACCACATATCATTAGTGAACTTTTTGTGATGTTCTCTTACAGAATACCGAAATCATCTGAAGTCACAAAAATAGTCTCTAATGAAAAATCTCAAATTCAGTGACTTGAGATGAGACAGACTTACAGAATACAGCTATAATACTAATAACTGTATTCTGTAAGTTTGTCTCATCTCAAGTCACTAAATTAGAGATTTTTAATTAGAGACAATTTTTGTGACTTCAGATGATTTCGGTATTCTGTAAGAGAAACTCACAAGAAAAGTTCACCAATGATATGTGGTGAAAACACACTAGCATACATCTCAAGTACAGTATTTGACAGTGAATGTATATATATCGCGATAGCCCAGGTAGTAAGCGTCTCGAATACAATGTGTGAGATGCAGGTTCAAGCACAGGATCACGGAGGATTTATTATTTTTATATTTTATTTAATTTTTGGTAATTGAATACTATTTTTTTAAATATATAAATGTTTCTACACTTAAAAAATATTATTTTTTAATTTATTTAAGTTTTAATCCAAATTTTACTATTTGCGACCTGCCTAGAACCAGCTGACAAATAAGTGACTCATTTTTGAGACTAGAGATGTGAGGCAGATTACTGAATACCAAATTGTATCAAAATTGTAATTGGCCACAAAATGTCACTACTAGTGACTAGATACTGCTTACAGAATTCACCTATAATTTAAAACGTAGAGAAAATCATTTGTGCGTCATAATTGTACAAAATATATTTAAAAATACGTACTTCATATTTGTGTTTTTTTTTTCTTTAACAATTATGTACTTAAAAATTAAATATGTTAACTTTAAAATCTAATTTAAAACGAATAAATAAATACATGCAGATGTGCATTTAGTACCTTATCTCAGATGTGACTTCAGTACTTCAAAGGTATTTGCAGTTTTTTGGTACAATTGTTTCAGTGAAGGATATGGGCCATTTCATATTCAAAACTAAGTTGGTATTTAATGCTAGTCGTAGCTTTTGGTATTATATCCAATGGGTATTTGTCAAAAGAAGTTGCAACTTCAAGGACCAACTCAACATCAACTTTAGAGGCGAATTAATTTTGCCTATTAATTGTCCTAATTAATTACTTCAGAATTGTTTCACTCACAAGGAAATGTAATAATTAAAGCAAATAAATTATTGTACAAAGTTTAACTTTACCCATGACTTCAATAAGTAAACATCATCGGTTCATAGAAGCCGCACAAATATTATATTTATTTACTTTGATGTATTACGCGATGGTATAGCTTTCTATATTTAAAAAAAAACACATTACTATATGTTAAAGTTTATGATAATCGTGATTCGAGTACTAGAACTAAAAGTATGTAAATGAATATACAGCATAGAAGTTACATAATTAATTTAATGTTTTAAGTACCTAATTTTTTTTTGTGTGCTTTATTTATTTATTTTATGTTTTTGAAGTTTTTTTTGACTAAAAGTATTTATGCATATTATTTTTAATTTAAATGCTTAATTATTTTGTTATTCAATTGTAGTCATATTTGGGAGTATTCCTACTGAAAACTAAGTACGAGGTTGAAGTTAGTAACTGCTTTAATGACAGATAGGCCTACTACATCTTACTTTATTTGACTACGATTTTGTTCCATTCTCATTAAAGTGGTATCTACAGTTAGCTGCAGCTTTTAGATATAAGAAGTTTTGTCAAGAATGTAATGCTAACTTTAGAGTCTCCTTAATTAATTATTTTATACCCTTTAGCAGATTATATACTTTTTCCCCCAAACATAAATGTTTTTATAATTTATCTAAAATCTATTCGCAAACCTGCAGCTTTTATTTGTACAAAAACTCGTTGGCGTTTATGAAAAAAAATTTAATATTACTGAGAAATTAGAATTTGAAAATTCATATTTAAAACTATTGTTAAAATATTTAAAGACATATTAAGAACAATAATAGCTATTACTACTAATTTTTAATGTATCAAGGGTAATGAAAATATATAAGGCATACATGCAGAAAACTAGAAAAAAATACTTAAATATATTGATTCAGTGGTAACCAAACAAAAGCGAACATAACCAAAAACATTAAATTCTATTATGTAAGTGACAAAATAAAATTAAAAATAATAATGTGTATTTATGAAAAAACAAAACAAATATGAATTTTTTTTAACTAGAACTAATAATATTATATATGTTTTTGTCCTGTATAAATAATTTTAAGGTCAATACACAAAGCAAATTATACTAATAATTGACAAATCTAAAACCAAATAAACCTTTATTTAAACATAAAAACACAAGCATAAACAACAGTTACACTTGAATACCATGGACTGTTACGACAAAATTTAAGTTAACAATAATTTTCCATATAAGTTGGAAAATGAGCCGATAGTTTTATGTTTGAAGCAGTTATTGTAACGAAATGAGTATGAATAAAAACTTCGATAGCTGCGTACTTCTTGTAAGTGGTGTAAAAATATAGAGAAAGTGTAATGGAGTGGAAATAAATATTAGAATAAATATGCACTATACAAAATACATATGTAATAAATAAAATGAATATTAATGATTAACTTTATATATATATAAACACAACACCTATATATCTATAGGTTTATATACATACACTACAAGAAAAATACCGAGTAAAGCACTAAATAAACAATTTGTTAATTTTAATTGTAATATGTTATACATACATACATACACACATGTATTAGTAACAAAAATATGAGTATAAATAATAAAAATCTGCAAAAGAAAAGTAATTATCTTGATTTTGTTTTATTTAACAAAGATCATATGCATTTAAACGGGTACACTTTATAAATATCGCATATTACGTATAGTATTTTCTATTTTGATAAATTATCGGAATTGCTAGTTTGAACTTCCATCACTAGAAACAAATTTAAGTATATCTCTATACCATACTTAACTTTGTTTTATGTAACGAAGGATCACATATTTATTATGTTGCCAATTATTCTAATTTGTAGATCAGTTACCATTATTTATAGGCTACTTAAAACCATAACGAATACAATAACTAACAAAAACAACAAGGGTGTACGACTTCGTTCAATGACATTTTGAACAATCCCGTGAGGTGAACAGAATTAAGCAACGTACGTACATATATTTTCTTATCAATAACATTTTTAAAAGTCAGAAAAATGTTAAGTAATATTGTTGCCAGACATTATCTTAAACGCCAAATACATCGCACAAATTTACTTGCGCCAATGACTGATTTGCACAAGGATTTGCGTGGTGTATGCCGTGGTTGTGCTATTTGCGCAGAGAACTGTGCTAAAATCAAAAAAATTTAGACTTTTACGCATGCCCACAAACATTGCGCATGTTTTTTCTTCGTGTGTGGTGATTATTACTCAGTTCACCTGTATTTGCTGAGAATGAAACATTGCTATCGGTACCATAAATTCATAATCCAACTACAACAGGTCGTAGCAGCTCGACACAAACACACAAAAATGTTCCATATATTTTGTTTTTGTAATTTGTGAGTTTAACGTCAAAATCGTACTGAGAAATTAGTGTAATGTCAAAATTCGAACCAAAAGTAAAAATCAGCTGGTCTATTAACACGACCTGTATTATTGGATCATGCATAAATTTGTGTAGGGAAAGCGGTATCATCTCTTATTTAAAAAAAGCAAAAAGTGAAGCCGCACTTACTTTTTTGTTACAATTAGAGCACATGTTTCTTTGCCTGCGCTAGCTCAGCGGTTTTTTGTGTGGTGTATGTCAAAATTCCGATTTGCGCCAATTTATAACTTGTGGACTTGTGAAAGGATTTTGTGTGGTGTATTTGCCGCTTTAGCACTGAATTATTAGGTTTGATCCGGTATTGTTCTGAACATAAACAAAGGAAAGAAAATAGTAACATTGACAAAAAAGAACTATTATAACAAAAATCAATGATTTAGTTCAATAGTTCAGTTGAAAGGCCCAGTAAAAGAACATTTGATATAGTTGTCTATATGAGCCAAAGTAAAAATATGATTGCATGAGAAACCGCACAGATTTTAAAGATATCGGGTTCAATTCTATTTCATACACAAATTCTATAGCGTAATAAGACCGAATGGAATGCCAACTCAGCCAATTCAGACAGCCATAGAAGGGATGAGTAGTACATATAAAAAACAAAAGTTGTATAATAAAGTTGTTATCAAATTAGAATATTTAATGAATGTCAACAGCTTTCGATGAACTTATAATGTAATTCAGCGTTGATGTAGTAGCGATTTGGTTACCAATTCCTTATTTATTAATTCACCTTTTTTTCTTCTTCATTATTTTATTGTAAATAATGTTTTAATTTTTATACTTTATTCACAGTCAAATTGTTGTGTAACTTTGACTTTAACTTTTCTTGTAGTTTTTTACCTCGCCCATTTTTATTCTTCATTTCTCAACCTGCTCTGCTATAAAACAATTTCTGCTGTCAGAGTGTTGAGTTTGAGCAACTTTTATGAATTCGAGCTCTAATTATCTCTGGTTTTTCGAATAATAGTCTCGAGCTTAAAATGTTTGCCGGCATGAAAATTAACAAGCAAAAATTTGTATGATAAGTACTTTTTGACGGCCCCGTAATGCAAGTTAAATGAAAGTCTGGCAGCTCTTTAGTGTTGTGAACACAACTTAAAAAAATGTTGCCAGATTTGGGTGAAGTAAAATTGGTTATTTAGTTTTAAACTCTGAGAAATTTGTCTAAAGGCCGTAACCGCTTAGTCAAGAATTTATCAGAGGTTGGCCCAAAAACTGTTTACTCAATGTCTGATTAACAGCAATTCGCTAATTATGTTCTGATAAAAGTTATCAAAGGATGGATTGCTGATTATATGCTTATCAAAACAAAAAGTGACAGCTGAAAGTAAAAATCTGATTTTGTGATAAATTGTTTTGATAACAAGCTCTGCGTTTAATAGAGTTTGAAAATGTAATAATATGCATCATATTTTGTTAGTTTGTGCTGCAGTCCCTTTAAAATCGTTACAGAAGGAACAGTGTTATTGGAGGAAAGTGGGACAACATATTGCCGAATTAAATTAATATTGTATTTTGAATAAAATAAAAAAACAAGAGACAGGCATATTAAAAAAAAATAAAACGGTTAGGAACATAAAGATATCCATAAACAAACAGGGAGAAAATTAACCAAAAAAAATACACTAAGCATTTGTATGAACTAAATGGTAATAACATAGAAATAACATACTCATCTTTACATAGTCATCAGCACCGCATAGTATGAATTACTCAGCTAAAATGAATTCACATGACATAGATAAATAAATAAAATACCATACTGACATATGATATAGACGTACACGTACATATGTACGGGAGTGCACAAAGTTTCAGTAGAATAAAAGTTTGAGACAAAAATATATGTATAATCAATGATAAGGATATGTAAGGGATGATGATCACAGTACCAAAACAAGCGATTAAATGGGGTAGTGAATGAATAAAATATGCGAACAAATATATTATGTATGTATTGAATAGGAAAAGGTACACATACAAAGTTAGTTCTTTTCTTTTTGTACTTACTAATTAAAATAGCAAATTTTATATGAACCCAACACTCAGTCAAATACAATTAATTCGTTTGGTTTTCACGTTTTTCCAAAACAGTTAGGGAACGTTTATGTATATTGGAACGATTTTCCTGCATCTCTGGTCAATTTCGGTTAAAGCCCAATTTGTTTCGTCGTTGTCATTTTTCGTTCCGAAAATTTTTCCTTTTTCGACAACGCAGAAACTGTTTTGTCCATAAACCACATTTGACAAAGGAAAACGGAAAATAATTCCAATACATATTAAATACATTTATTCACATTAAGTAATCCATCTAAGTATAAACATTGAAGGCATAAACCCTAACTCAAGCCCATCTTCGTACATTCATTCATACATATGTTACATGAACTGAATGTTTTATATAAATGCATACATATAAATTTAAAAAAGGTATTTATTAAATAATAATCTATCTCATTATAAAACTGTTAAAAGCTGATATAGAAGTACATAAGTAAAAAAAAATTAGCAGGAAATTTGTTTATTCATGTTTAATAAAACTATATTTAAAGTATGAATTTTATTTAATGTAATGAAAAGTGTGCAGATATTATTATTATCAATTTAAGTATTAAAAACAAAAAGTGACAAAAAAATAAATAAGAGAATAACATCTGTAGTTAAATGAATACAAAATTTATATAAGTTAAAATAAAAATGTTCAAAACCATTAACGCTGTAGGCTTTTCTTTTGAAATATCGCAAAAATATTATAAAAAGGTAAGTTTTTTGAATTTGTAGGGATTTTTTCGATGTTTTTTAGAATTTTTTGTAGATGTACGAGCACTGTCTTGTGGTGAGCCCTTCCCAATACGGCCCCTTATCTGAGTTGCTTATGACGGATATCGATCGATATAACTCCCACTCGCTAGCGGTACCACCCTAAAGTGTTTTCATATCTTATCCTATCACGTTTTTCGGACAATGGCGCTACTTTATTGGCGAAATCAAATTTCCGCTATTTTCCGGTCCTTATGAAGTTAGCCGAGGTCTAATCAATTAGGTTACTGAACGTTCATTTCCTTTCTCGTAACGCTTGTAGCCCTTGGACGGCGGTATATAGATGTTTATAATTTCGAGGTGATACTACATATTGTGATGAGTGATAACGATGACCCTGCACGCTTCAACTTATGGATCGCCCTGATGGCGATTTTGTGCCACTTAGTACAATATGTTACCTACTTGACATTACCGGTAAGACCCCTAAATTTTACTTGCACAATTCTGAAGTAGTCGGACAGGTGCTATGGATAGGTGGAAGTATGCCAGGTCACGTGCTTCGTAGCAACGAGAGAGTGACGAACCCAGTACGCTAAAGGACAGTGTCGAATTTATTGTCATAGTAGAACGGGCAGCTCCGCATGATATAACTCAGTATTCCTGAACATGTCAGGAAGGTTTGGCTAAGGCAGAAATTGTATTTGACCCATTTCGAAATGTGCGAAATTTAAGAAGCTGTAAGCGTGGCTGGGGAGAGGTGGAGATCTTGCTTGGCGTTCCACACGTCGAGTCATTAATCCAGTCCGGAGCTATCTTGTACCCCGTATGTCACTGCATCCAAATTAAAGTAACGTTATGTCGATGCGCTAACTGAGCTAGATGGTATTGGCCTATCGGAAAAAGCGATTGAAAGCGATAATAAAGTAGTAGTAGTGAACGTCTGTGAAGTTGACATACGAAGGTTCACAAAAATCAAAAACAGAAACTGTTCTGGGTAGCATTCAAAAAGTTCTGGAGTTCCTGAAAAGACGAAAAAAAAGTTCTGCAAAATTAGTCCCAAAAGATATGATTCTAAAATTTTTTAATGCCAAGTTCACGCAGCATACGATATATCGAAACGCGAACTTTTTAAAACTGTTCTGGGCAGCATTCAAAAAGTTGTGGAGTTCCTGAAAAGGAGAAAAAGTTCTTCAAAAATTTGACCTATAAACCACGCCTACTTTTCCATAAAAGTTATATATACGAGTATTATATATACTAGTATTATATATATAGGTATGTTTTATCCGCCTTTTTTTTCTTCCTTTCTATGTCGTTCCTTTCCTCTAACATATTTTTATTTTCCTAGATTTCTTTTTTTACTCTCTTATTTTATTTTTTACTTTCCTCAAACTTCTTTTCCCTTTCCCTTCCTTTTATTTTCTTTCTTTTCCCTTCGTTTTTTTACCTTTCCTTTAATTCCCTTTCCCTTCCCTTCCTTTCATTTCCTTACCATTCCTTTCTTTCCTTTAATTTTCCTTCCTTTCTTTTCCTTTCCATTCCCTTCCCTTTCCTTCCTTTCCTTTCCTTTTCCTTTTCTTTCCTTTCTTCTTTAATTTTCCTTCCTTTCAATTCTTTTCCTTTCCTCTATTTTCCTTTAATGTTCTTCGGTGTTTAATACTCTTTATGAGTAATCATTTATTTTATTTTTGTAAACCCTGTTTGTAGGTATCAGCAATGAATTTTACATATTTGCTCATATTTTACATTGCTTGTTTAATGTATCCAACAAAGCAACTTTTCGTGCTCTCAGGAGAGCAGCTGATACTGGGCATCGCACCCAGTAATCAATACAATAACAACAACTAAAGCAAAAATGCATGACACAACAGAGTATCTATAGTGCGAATACTTATTTTTCATTGGTCCACTACCAACTCTTCGCACTCACAGTGAGAGCCGACCACACGAATAACACAAAAACATGCATGGTAAGTCTACTCACACTACTACGGCTCTTAATTTTTTCCTACAAAGCAACTCCTCGGCCATGCTCACGATTCAGCATAGTACACAAAAAGCAAGTACACACACACACAGCGTGTCTATAGTGTGAACAAGTAAATGTGTAGTGGTGTGACTTTTATGTTAAAGTTTTTATATTAAAATGATTTTAAAAATTTTTTTTATTTACGGATAAGAGTACAACTCAAAATTTCCTATCTATACATATATAATTTGTATACCTTAGAATTATAGTTTAGCAGAAAGCGGTTCTACATTGCATTCATCTTGTCTATTTATATATAAGATAAAGAAATATTGAACTGCCCATAAACTGATACAGGTGTAATAATATAATTTGGTACTTACATCAATTAGTTTATTCTTTATATGATCTTTGCAAAATTTTGGAAAGTGGACGTGGCACCGCTCACTTATAAGTCAAGCAAATTTCAAATTAGACTGTTAATAACTTCAAAACGAAAGAATTACGAAACTTAATACGAGGTATACTGTAGACATGTAGAGTTCGCCCACGGAAAATAAGCAAAATCGGTGGACGACCACGCCCACTTTTGGACTAAAGTTTTCTAAAATAGAAGTAGGAAACCCGAACATGCCATATCTCATTCACTGATGCAGATAGAATGCTAGAATTGCGTAGTTACAATGTCCTGATGATCTTATTAATGATTTTTTTTAATTTTGGAATATGGGAGTGTATGAGTGGGATGAACCAAATATCAAATTTCAGCTATTATAAACTTCAGAACCGTGTTAAATATAATTACAAAACCTGATACGAAGTATACTATCTACGCTTTTCAAAATTATATATAGCCTATGCTGGAACCAGTGAATCCCAGAACCTACTGTGAAAATTTCATAAAGATCGGTTGAGTACCTTAGACGCCTACAGAACTTTTTTTTCTTTTCAGGAACTCCAGAACTTTCTGAATGCTCCCCAGACCACTTTTGAAACTCCGGTTTTTTGAACATTTTAAAAATGTTCAGTTTTTATGTCAATTTAAAAAAAAACACTTTTTTTAGTTAAAATTTTGCAGAACTTTTTTTCTTCTTTTCGGGAACTTCAGAACTTTTTGAATGATGCCCAGAACAGTTTTCAAATTCCCGTTTTTTGAACATATTCGAAATTTTCAGTTGTTGGTTTAATTTAAAAAAAAATTTTTTAGGTAAAATTTTGCAGAACTTTTTTTCTTCTTTTCAGGAACTCCAGAACTTGTTGAATACTGCCCAGAACAGTATTGGAATTCCGGTTTTTTGAACATTTTAAAAATGTTCAGTTTTTGGGCCAATTTAAGAAAAAACATCTTTTTAAGTTAAAACTTTGCAGAACTTTTTTTCTTCTTTTCAGGAGCTCCAGAACTTTTTGAATGATGCCCAGAACTGTTTTCAAATTCCCGTTTTTTGAACATATTCGAAATTTTCAGTTTTTGGGTTAATTTCGAAATGAACTGTCAGCTGACCGTAAAATAAATTAATTGGCAACACTCCATTACTAGCAGCGCCTTTTTTCAGTCGATTTACTCGATAAATTCTTTGTGTGAAAATTGCATAGTGCAAGAGAATTGTGTAAACTTGTAAATTGAAAATTTTCGTTTACGAGCCGCCTAATCTCACTGGCAATGTCATCTGAGATAAGATCAAAAGTAATTGGACTCTATAAGCATGTAAGTTAATTTTTGTTAGCTTATATTAACTCTGCAAACTTAATAACAACTTCTCTCGTTTTCATGTGCATGTGCAGCTGCAGTACTTGGGCAGGGAGTACCCCGGTCCAAATGGACCACAAAAGTTTCGTCAACAAATACGAGATGCTTTTTTAAAGCATAAAGAGGAAACCGATCCGAAGAAGATTATGGCTTTAGTAGCCCATGGGCGTTATGTGGCTAAAGAAGTGGAGGCGTTATATTCATTGAAGAAATACAGAGCAATGAAGCAACGCTACAATGACTAATCGAATACATAATTAAGAGGACGAAATTAATATGAACACTACTAAGTCTGAAAATGCGTTTTTTTTTTGTTAATATTACTGTTTAGTTGATTATCGTAGGATGTAGAACATCACAAAATAAAACGGAAGTAAATGTATAAGACCAATTACCGAGGAATCATTTTGTATAAGCTATTTTTAACTTGAAAACATAGATGTAACATTAAACATCCTCGTGGCTATTTAATTCATCACGGGAGGCACTTGCTTTGTATTCGCTAGTTGTAATGCTAGTAACACTTGTATTTATACAAGATTCGCAATTCAGTGTTCCTGTAACCATAGCCCTCGCCTCTCATTACTCATCTTCACCTTCCTTACGGAGAGATGGGTAATGAGATGTGAGAAGCATCATATCCGTAGATCAACCATCGAGTTGCACGGCATTACCTCTGTAAATATTAGTCGCCTCTTACGACCAGTATACCTATAAACGTATTTTGAACACTCAACCCGCAGGAGTATAACAAGATCATCAAGTCACATTCCCACAACAGCCAGTTCTATCGTACCGGAATGACCCGGATTCTTTTACCCGGCCAAGGGCTGTTATTTCAGTGTAAGCCTGTCCAATCTGTCTCGTCCCACCCTTAAATTGTCATCCCCGGAGTAAACCCTGACACCTGGGTTGCTCCATTGCCTCTTGTTACGGGCTGGGGCGGAACCCAACCCTGGACCAAGAGATTGGATCTGCTGCGTTTGCTGGAAGAAATATTATATTAAAGGGGCGCATTCGGTTCAATGCGCCAAGTGTAAGAGATGGCTACATAAATCGGAATGCTCAGGGCTTAACAATACCATCCACAGACCCCATACCTTCTTTAGTATTTTCGAGGCACCATGCTGTACATGCCTAAGGGCGTCCCGCGGAACACGTCGTTTTGGCGTACCCCCACCGTCCCTACCAACTTCAAGCAGTCACAATGATGGCTCAGTCTACACGACTGGCAGCACTGCTGCCATTCCCCCCTCACCCATTACCGACTGTCGCTCACGCTCACCAGCATCTCCATCTCACACGGCCGCTCAACACTCCTATCCCCTCCGGAAGAGGCCAGATGCAAGCATCGCCGAGCTTCAGTCCCCTCTTTCTCTGCCCCCAATGCCCCCCTGCTTCCAGCTTGCGCGTGGGCCACAGGACCACCACCTCCTTGTACCTTTCACTACGTGCACTGTTTGTCGGCAAATATTAGCACAGCCGCCTTCCACGCGAGATAACAACGGCCATGGCGCTGTCAAATCTAGACTGCGACATAGTTTAGGCCTTAGCCTACCTCCACCTAGGCAAGCGCATCCGTCCCTCACGCCTAGCATGTCTCCCCTCCTACACGCTTCAAATTTTTACAGCTGAACTGTAACGGATTAGCGGGAAAGATCGCGGAGATAACTGACTTTATGAAGTCGCACAACATCAAAATCGCCGCGATACAAGAGACATATTTGAACACGAGATCGGACTTACGAACCTGTGATGGGTATAATGTACATCGGAAAGACCGTCCCAGCGGTCTTGGGGGTGGCCTTGCGTTCATTACGCATCACTCTGTACAATATAATCTATTTTCACCTGACGTCGACCCCAGGGACTCTACCTTAGAATGCCAAGGCATAGTAGTTCGGTCAGGCGACGTCGACCTACAAATTACAAACATCTACATTCCCCCTGCCAATTGCAACCAAATAGACAACTCAGTATTCTGCACAGTTAATGGAGATGCCCCACCAGGGTGGCAGGTAACTGTCACAGTTCGCCAGACATCTCCATAACGAGCGTGGGCCTAATTAACTTCGTCATCTGGCGACCGATGCTTACATTAGCTTCAGACCACCTACCCATCCTACTCTCCGTTGAACGACCGACCGACTCCATAACGACCGATAAACTAACTTACATTAACTTCACCAAAGCAGACTGGGACCGCTTTACGGACTATACAAAGCGCTCCTTCGCTGCCTTACCCGCTCCGAAAGACGTACGCAAAGGTAAAAGAGAGTTTCGCAAGGTCATCGATTCAGCCTCAGGCCGCTTTATTCCTGCTGGTAGAATACCAGAAATTCGTCCGGCAATGGCAAGAGAACGTGACCAAGTGAGACTCATCAAACCCGCAGATCACATAATCAAAGATCTCAATGCGGAAGTTCGTAGGACAGTCAACGAACACAAACTGACCAAGTGGAAACAACACCTTGAGGCATGCAACCTCTCCGGCGGAGTCGGCAAATTATGGTCGGCTGTCAAGGCCCTATCCAATCTGACCAAATACAATGACAAGGTCGCCATTGCATTCGGCGACAGCGTCGAATCGGAGGCCAGGAAATAAGCGAGCTTCTTTTCCGAGCTGTTTATGATGCATCCATCTGCGGATAGGACTAAGAGAAGAGTCGCACAAACACTCCACTGCGCCTATTGCCGTCTCAGTCGCAGAGGTCAAGGAAGCCATAATGAAGGCCAACCCCTCAAAACCCATAGGACCCGATGGCATCGCCATGAAGATGATGAAACACCTAGGCCACGTGGGAAAGAGTTATTTAGCGGCTCTTTTCTACCTCTCTCTAACTACTTTCGTCATACCTGAGATATGGAAACAGGCGATTTTAGTTCCCCTACTAAAACTAGGGAAGCCTGCGAACCAAGGAGATTCTTATCGTCCGATATCCCCCCTTTCGCCGGATGCGAAATTACTAGGGACCAATCTGCTCCCTTACTTTATTGCAAATCTGAAATTGGCCGATCACCAGCATGGTTTCCGCAAATCTCACAGCACTACATCCGATTTGAATGCCATTACAACGCAGATAAACTATGGTTTGAATCAACGCCCACCAAACCATAGGACGGTTCTCGTGGCACTTGACCTATCAAATGCATTTGATACGGTCAACCACGCCACACTCCTACGAGACCTGGAAGAGACACTGCTCCCTGCCGGCCTTAAAAGGTGGGCCGCTAATTACCTCAATGGTCGACAGGCATCAGTCAAATTCAGGAACAAGAAATCTAGGCCACGAAGAATAAAACAAGTTGTGCCGCAAGGTGCTGTTCTCTCTCAGCTTTTGTTTAGTTTCTATATTTCGAGACATCCCCCCCACCAGAGGGCGTCTCCATTGTTTCCTACGCTGACGACTGCACGATAATGGCCTCGGGCAAGGGCCCCTCCATTGACGAACTCTGTACTAAAATCAACAGTTACCTCCGTGACCTTTCCAGCTTTTCACCGAGCGAAATCTGACCCTATCTCCCACTAAATCGACGGCGACCCTGTTTACGACATGGAATGCACAGATGGGGCAGGAGTTAAATGTCCACTTAGACGGAGTCTGTCAACCACCCGAAAATCTTGGGTGTGACATTTGACAACTGCCTCACCTTCGCTGGTCATGCCGCCGCAATGGCTTCAAAGGTACAGAGCCGCAATAAGATCCTTAAGTCACTGGCGGGCAGTACTTGGGGAAAGACAAAGAAACATTGCTTGCTGCATATAAGGCTATTGGCCGACCGGTTATTGACTACGCTGTGCCCATATGGTCGCCCAACCTTGCTGACACCAATTGGATGAAATTGCAAGTCTGCCAAAACACCGTCATCAGAACTGCTACGGGATGACTGCTTATGTCATCTGAGTCTCACCTCCATCTAGAGGCAAACTTGGTCAATGTTCAAGAGCACTCGGAACTCTTGAGTAGACAGTTCCTTCTGAACTGTCATAAGCCCAGTCATCCAAATCGACATCTAGAGACATAAGGAGACATCTTCGTAAGCACTAAGATGAGATCCGGCACCACATTTCTTTGCCGTTTGATCTGCGGAACCATAGGAGGGCTATAAATGACCTCCACACCGAGTCGGTAGATAGATCCCTCAGATCTCGGCCTGTTAATCCCGTTATCAGTACTCAGCCACCTGAATTGGCTGAAGAGAGTGTACTTCCGAGGGAGACTAGAGTCATGCTAGCACAACTTCGCGCTGGATATTGTAATAGGTTAACCTCTTACTTATCCAGACTGAACCCCAACATACCAAACACATGCCCTGCATGTGGTATGTCTCCTCATGATACCAAACATCTCTTCTCCTGCTCAGTCGAACCTACTCTTCTAACATCTACATCGCTCTGGTCCAACCCTGTGGAAACTGCGCGTTTCCTTGGACTTCCGTTAGAAGAGCCTGATGACAATTAAGAGTGATCGAGGCCATTGGGCAAGGCGAAGCACTGTTAACAACAACAACAACATCCTCAAGTCACATGCCTGCAGCACTTGGGGAAAAGATAAAAAACCGTTGCTTGGTACATATAAGGCTTTCGGCCGCCCAGTTATTGATTATGATGCACTGATATGGTAGCTCAATCTTTCTCGCACCAACTGGAGGAAGTTGCAAGCCTGCCAAAACAATGTTATCAGAACTGCTAACGGATGTCTCCTTATGTCATCTGAGTCCCACATCCATCAAGAGAAAAAAAGCTCAATGTAAGCACGCTTCACTGTGGAGCAGAGAGTTTCTACTGAACTGCCATAGAAATAGTCACCTAAACCGTTATCTATTGGATGAAGATGCGCCACCTAGGGACATAAAGAGACATATCCGTAAACACTATGACGAGATCGGTCACCACATTACTCTACCATAAGCGGGCTCTAATAACCCCACGCCGAGTAGGTTGACAGATCTCTCATACCTCGTCATTTGAATACCGTAATTGACATCCTACCAACTGAAATAGCTGAAGAGGAGTTCGTAGTTACATATAGCATGGAGTTGCAAAATTTAACATATTTTTTATTTTCTTCAGCAAAATTACTAAATGCTTATTACTACTTAAAACTATTCACATTTTTAATAGAACCTCAATCAACTATAAGTTAATGCATATTGTACAGGTTTTCGTAAAAAATACATTCATCACAAAAATTTGCATATAAAGCGTCATTGTTGTAAAAAATTTGTTTCCTTAAAATGTGGCAAAGACCAGTAACAATGGAAATTAGAGCTTCCTATTATCAGCCAAATTCGAAACCCAGCACATCTTCCAGTCCATATTCGAAAAGCCTAAAATCATCCATATAAATTTCATAAAGTCGCCTTATTGCACTTATCGGTAACGGATCGAAATACGAACGCAAATAAGCGCGCGTATTCGACGGCTTGTGTCCAGTGGGAAATGTAAGATTAGCTGCATCAGCCAAATACAATGCTAATGAGGAGTCATCAAGTAAAGTTTCATATTTGCCTATGGAAAGAAAGGAAAATTTTAATGTTAATTGAGAATTTAAATAAAGTTTTGCTTTATATACATATGTACATATGTAAGAAAAAACATTAAAGTAGGCGTGAAATCGAACATTAGCGCCTGTTTAAAGTTTAGAAAATGACATAGCTTTTTAAAAGGTTGCAACCATGATCATTGTTTACCCGTACTAGTTCGGCATCATTGTTTACCCCTACTAGTTTAGCATCTTCTTTTGCGAATCGGAGTGGAAGGCAGTGGATGAATGTACTCCGAGGGAGTGGAATGAAGGAAATCGTGTTCAGAGTTGTTTCAAAGTATAAAATACAACTAAAACCTTTAATTTAAACTGATATTTACATTGTATAGTAATTGATATGTTGTTATTACTACAGGGTGTTTTTTTTACAGGTTTGTTTTTCGAATAGAGATAAAACTGGCATTTTGTGGTCAAATCTGGCAATTCTAATGTCATTTATGTTCAGTTTGGTTTGCCATTTCATCATGAACAGGTTGACAAAAGAACAACGCTTGCAAATCGTGCAAATTTATTTCGAAAATAATGGTTCAGTTCGCGAAGTTTACCGTGAGCTCCGTCCATTTTATGGTCGACATAATCGTCCATCAGAGCAATTAATTCGGTTAACCATGGATCGTTTTCGCACTACGTTTACTCTATGTGATAATACGCATCCGCAGAGACGTCGAACAGTGCGCACCGAAGAAACAATTGCCGCTGTAGAGCAAAGTGTTGAAGAGGACCCGAATGAATCGATTCGCCACCGTGCACAGCAATTGGAGCTTTGTCCATCAACTTTATGGAAGATTTTGCGCAAAGATCTTGGCTTGCGACCTTACAAGATCCAGCTTGTGCAAGAATTAGAGCCGCGAGACCATGCAATGCGTCGTGATTTTGGTGTATGGGTCGAAAATGAGATTGATTTCGATGCTGATTTTCATCGCAAAATTTTGTTCAGTGATGAGGCTCATTTTTGGTTGAATGGCTACGTCAACAAGCAAAATTGCCGCATTTGGAGTGAAGAGAATCCACATGAGACCCTTGAAACGCCATTACATCCACAAAAACTGACTGTTTGGTGTGCTCTATGGGCTGGTGGAGTCATTGGGCCATACTTCTTCCGCAATAATGCTGGAGAGGCAGCTACCGTTAATGGAGACCGGTATAGAGCCATGATAACCGACTATTTTGTTCCCGAATTGGATGGCATGAATGTGGATGAGTTGTGGTTCCAACAAGACGGCGCTACATGCCACACAGCGCACGTCACAATCGATTTATTGAAGGAAACATTCGATGAGCGCATAATTTCGCGGAATGGACCTGTCAATTGGCCACCAAGGTCGTGTGATTTGACACCATTGGATTATTTTCTTTGGGGATATGTGAAGTCGCTCGTCTACATCAACAAACCAGAAACGTTAGGGGAATTGGAAGCCAACATTCGTGGCGTTATTGCCGACATACGGCCCCATATGCTCGAAAAAGTGGTTGAAAATTGGACCTGTAGAATTGGCTTTATTCGAGCCAGCCGCGGCGGCCACATGCCCGAAATCATATTTAAACATTAATGGCATAAAATTATCCTTCCAATAAAGCCAAATTGATGGACCTTAAAACGATTTTCTTGTGTTTTATTCCAATTCGAAGTTCTATACCCCTAAAAAAACACCCTTTACTTTATATTCAATAATTTGGGTGTTTTAAGTCTTCCCGTTCAATATTGTATTTAAATTTGATTGTTTTATTATTGCATACAACGCACCCTGTGTGGTTTGTGTGTGTGTGCAGATTCGGAGTAACTTGCGCTACTAGTAGACATATACTATGTCCAATAATACAGGTCGTGTTAATAGACCAGTTGATTTTTACTTTTGCCTCGAATTTTGACATTACACTCATTACCCAGTACGATTTTGACGTTAAACTCACAAATTACAAAAACATGGAACATTTTTGTGTCTTTGTATGTTTATCGAGCTGCTACGACCTGTTGTAGTTGGATCATGGTTGCAACGAATGGCTCTGCCGAAAATAACTCAACGTCATTATTCTGGGCATCGGACCCCTGGGGGTTAGGGAGTGAGAATATGACCGAGGTAGGTATGGCTGTCGTAAGAGATGACTAAAATCCCCATAACATGACCTAGTAGGTTGCACTGTCACAGCAAATGGCACCCGCGACCGTTGGACATATACCACAAGGGATTACCGGGTTCATACCCGCAAAGGACTGTCACTTTCGACAAGACTCCCAAAAACCGTCGTTAAAAACAAAAGAAACAACTAAAACCAACATGTTGTTGTTGTTGTGGTAACGACAAAAACACTCCCCGAAGGTTTTGGGGAGTGTTGTCGAATTAACAGTCCTTGGCCGGATTTGAAACCGGTACGCTCCGGTACTCCCTTGCGGTACTGCCCGACTGTCGTGGTAGCGATTTATGACCAGTGAAACCTTCTAGGTCATGTCACCCCTCCTCCCGGTTCTTGGGTCGGGCTGTGCCGCAAAGTGATTGTACCGGAGTCATATTTTGCAAAGGACTGTCAACATCAGTATAACCCCGTTTAGGCTGTCACGTCGCATTCCATGCATGGATGCGCCGACTAAGCAGAGCGAAGTACTGCTACAATAATACTTCCAGGCATATTTTCTGACAGATAATTGTTTTTCCAATTCGGTTGGCAGAGTTGGGGGGATCGTTAGTAATACGTTCTCATCCTCGGTTCCGCGTGCCCTTTAAGCTTTAAATCGTCATCAACGCAGTTTGAATTTTTGATGTATATGACAACCGACGCTTTGTAGAGGTGTTCATTTCCAAACGCGCCAATTACGTAATCAGTGCCTCGGAGTCTTACTTTATTTAAAAAATAAGAAACAAGCAAAATTATCTGGCTCACAAATTCCATCTAGAAGGTAACCGGTAATTTATAACCTGGAAGATTATGTCATAGAATGGACCCCACGATTCCGGCCTACATGGAAACGCTATCTAAAACTAAAAATGTGCCATACAAATTTAAATTAAAACTTGAACGAAATTTCACGTAAAAAATTGTATTTTCTTTGCACAAAAGTAATTATTAAAATAGTTGCAATTTTTGGGGGTTACACCTATTTGGTTGGTTACGAAATTAGACGGCAACTTTAGCCGGCAAAATGCAAAGTGGGTGTATAAGTTAACAGATTATTTTTTTGCTGATGAAAATAATATTTTTCAGAAAGAGTCAAAATCTATGTAACAGGGCTTGGTTGTAGCAGATAATCTATACACAAAATTTCAAAGAAATATAGCTTATAATATAATAGACGATATGCAAACAAATTAATATAATGGTATTAGGTGGTAACCCTAAGTGGTAACATTAAATAGGAATAGTTTTGTTAAACCAAGGCATTAAGGACCGTTCTATTGAAGCCTTTATGGGTATATCCAATTTTATTTTAACCATATTTCAGATAGGTGGCATCAACATTAGCGGACGATTCTGAGCGTAACCGATAATTTTGTACCTAGCATGTTATGTAACCGAAAATCGTAACCATCGGCAATGCAGTTTATGGAACCGCTAATCTAGCATACAGGGAAACGATTTTAAAAACGAAAAATGCGCAATAGAGAATAAAATAAAAGGCGAACAAAACTTAATGTACAAACTTGCTAATATTTTTTATTGGTTGTTGTTAACTTAGTATATGTACAAACATTGTGATAATTTCTGTGAAATTTTTCGCAGTTACGTGACGTTACCACATATCTTGGTGGTTACGAAATTGGACTGGAACTTAAGCTGACAGAGTAACAAAAGGGTGTAAAAGTTGCCAAATTATTTATTTTCCGGCAAAACGAATGTTGCTACCACACTAGAACTAGCGCGTAAAGCCAGAGACACATAAAACTTTGCTACCGACTTCTATTTTGACTAGTAAGTGTGTCAAACGAAGGAACGCAACAACCATGCCACAATGACACATGAAAATATAATAACTGCACTTAAAAATAAAAAAGTTAAGTATGTGAGGTAATAGAAATTCACCAAATGTCAAAGTCATAAAAATTTAAGTTTCGGCAACTTTGACATAGACTTTGAAGTCGAAGTGTTCATTGTGTTCAGTTTCACTAAATTCCATTGCAATGCTATAGACTAAAACTTGTATAGCACTATTATTTGGTCCTTATCTTACTTAATTTTTATAGGGGGTTTACGTACATATATGTTAATTCTGAGCTAGTCGAATTTTCTGTAAGGATAAAAGTGTGATAGTACCACTAACACAACTCACCTATCACATTATACTTCATCGCACATGGATTACATAGATTCGAGATTGGCTCCCAATGTTCATTATAAGATTGATTTGTGCGGCTCACTTCAGGTGTTAACAAATATTGCACAAACTCTACAAAACTCACATCATCACCATACTCCAGCGAACGATTATTAGCGCCAACACGAAACGTCTTAACAATTTGACGACCAATACGGGACTGGAAATAACGTGCGCTGGCCGAATCGCCCTCCAATTTATTACGATAGGCAGATAGTAAACGTTCCAATGGATGGCGTACCAAAATAAAACGTGTATACTCGGAGAGTACCTGAGCGCGTTCCTCATCGTCGAGCGAATTGAGTTTAAGAAACATACCAACGGAATGTGCCAATGAGCCAGGTATTTGTAATGGATCGGTACCATTTTGCCAATTTCCAGTGAGTATCATTAGAACACGTTTCCAATTTGTGCATGCCACCTGCGAGTGTGAGAAGTAGAATTAGTAAATCAGAGAGAAAAAGATTTTTAGTAAATATAATTTATGTCACCAAGTTTATGAGTAGGAGTTTTGTATCGGAGTGTGAGTAGGCTTACGAGTCGTTTGTGTTAAATAGTTTTCGAATAGCATGAACAATTGTTTATTGCATTGTATTTGTTAGACAGTTTCGACTTTGTCAACTTTGGCCGAAACTGTGTTAGGGTTAAGTGGTTATCGTTTAAAAATGGTGGGAGCAGCTCAGAGGAAACATTTTTACATTCAATGAAGAATCTAATTTCCTAAAATTTGTTTAAAGAAGTTTCCGAGCATTGTTACAGCGGCGCTATGCTGAATACTAATGTTCCCTTGGAGGAAAATATTTTTATTTCTCACAGCAAACGGGCATTTTTGCCATAAAGGCACGGCTTTTACAAAATCAATGGTCGATATTTTAGTAGAAGCCTCTTTAATTTCCATCGAAGAGTAGACGGATCAAGCATAAAAGTACATATCTGTGGCGTTTTATTATAACCACTTATATTGTAACTCCTTATCCGTAAAGTAACCTTACCGACCAATTGCATGTGGGTTTTTCTCTTACGTTAAGGATACTACAGCGATACGACAAACGCACCAATAACTTCAGCTTTAAGTAAATATGTTAGTTTAATATTCTTTTGGAATAACAGCTTATAATTTTGAACTGAATTTAACCCTTTAACTAAACATTTGAATTGAATTACTACCTTAATGGGCATATTCAAACCTGATCACTTCCTATAAAGAGCTCAAAAGTGGAATTAGTAGCACGATCTCCTATAACCAGTCCCGGAAGCATCCCGTACGCACCGTATTTTTGTAGGGTAAATACATATGTACTTATTAGAGATGCCACGAATACTTATTTGGCCGAATAACAAATATTAGGCGAGACTCTGGGCGCATAATATTCGGCAGCCGAATATTTGTTGGCACATTGTGCCTTTCACGGGAGTCGCGAGTCTACTTTTAGAAATATGTTGGCAGGGTTGACCCAAAATGAGGTAGTACAATATGGGTATCAAACGAAAGGTGCTTATGTGTGCTGCAACAATAGATTTGATTAATTTCAATATCTCAACTAGTTACGGAAATATCTTCTAAAATTTTTGTAAGTTTAACGAGCTCAAGACCAGTTGATAATAATTCTTGGTTAATTACTATTTTTGTGAGAGGGAAATTGACAAATATGGGAAATTGACAGATATGCCAGGTCTGCCTTTGGGTGAGATAGCGTCTGCCGGGTGTGGTAGTTTATGAAAAAAAACTGCTAACTCCCGTCAACTCCCATATTTTAGTAGAATGAAAAAACTCAATTGAATAGTGTTAGCTGCTTTTCATAAATTTTTTGGACTGAACAGGTTTTGTTGTAAGTCATGGTTAGCGTTTCTGAACGTTATACAGAGTGGATTTGGGCGATTTCATTTAATTCAGATGAAGCTGTGGTACGGCAAAGTTCGGTTGCAGATGAACTTAATTTTTACATGAAATCTGTTTTCGTAGATGGAACAGCAGATCATTACAAGTGGTGGTCAGCAAACGCAAAACAATATACAACCCTTGCACAATTTGCTAAGATATATTTAATATCTCCCGGTAGTAGTGTATACAGTGATCGGCTGTTTTCTGAAGCAGGTATAATTTATGAGCAGAAACGCAATCGCCTGCTATCAACAAATGCTGGTAGATTTTAACAGAATAGTGGCCGAATATTCGTAGCGTCTCTAGTATTTATGTGCGCTTTTGAAAACGTGTTTAACGCGAATCAAAGAACGTATAGAGTTTTAAGAACTTTTATTTACAATTAAACGATTTTGTAACTCCAACTATAACTTTTTGTCTAAATACAACACAATTAAAACACAGTGAATTCAAGCATTGTACAAGCAGGTAGAGTGGTGAATTACCTACCATCAATTTGACAGCGGTCACTTGCATTCACTGTTGGACGTTTTTATGGTTATACGTTCTTTGGTCTTAAAACTCACGATATACGGGTCAATCCTGTACGTAACCGATAATTTTGTACCTGAAGATTGTCTAACCGAAAATCGTAATCGTTGGAAATGTAGTTTATGTAACAGCGATTCTATCGTACATGGCAACGCTGTCAAAAACAAACAATACGCAATAGAGAATGAAATGCAAACACGAACGAAACTTTGTGTAAAAATGTGCTTATATTGTTTATTAATTCTTGTAAACTAGTATGTGTACAAAACTTGCAGTATTTTCTGTCCACAAAAGTACTTACAAAACACGTGCAATTTTTCGCGGTTACGCGACATAACCACCTATTTTGGTGGTTACGAAATTGAACTGCGACTTAAACCGGCAGAATACCAAAAGGGTGTAAAAGTTTCCAAACTATTTATTTGCCGGTAAAACGAATGTTGTTATAAAACTAGAATCAGGGCGTCAGTGTTTCCCACTATTCGTCGTGTTCAACCTTCTTTTTGTTTTACGTGCTTTGGTCACATATGACTATGACGAACTGTTATATTTATATTTTTTCTTTGATATAAACTTTCAAAGGCATATCTAACAAAATATTGTGGAAGGCTTTCATTTGTCTTATTTAAATAGTTAGGTTCATAGGTTACAGCATAAACGAATACGTCAGGCCACCTGGATGTCCCCTAATCAAAACACAAAAACCTAAATTGACTATGTCGTCATCGATGTGTGCCTGCCATCCATCGTTCTGGACGTACGTACCTTATGAGATCCCAATATGGACTCGGATCATTCTCTTCTGGCAGCCAAGATACACACACGCTCCTGAGCAGCGAAAAAGTGTGCAGAGTAATGGAAGTAGAGCCAAGTCAAGAAGCTCGACACAGACAGCTGATAATTTCTCTAATCGCACATGCTCTCGGAGAGTAATTATCGACTTAACGATGTAATCGAGCAATGGGAGGAAATTGCTGGCGATCTGGTAACCGACGTACAGAACATACTGGGAGCCCACAAACTCTGTACCAGAATCCCTGACGTTGGAAATGCTTCCTACCACCCAACTATGATGAAGTGAAGATGGTGATATTCCGGCTCAAAGACGCACTACCCGCCGAGTTTTCGTGTTTGCGATGTCTTTAATACAAGCATCGCCACAAACGAAACAGAGTATATCGAGTCTTAACTGCAATTTTGGCGTAAACAACAAAATACAAGAACAGATATCGATAATTCAGTTTATTTTAAACCATCTCACAACATATTACAACTCTAATATGTACCATTTAAAAAATAAAGCAAAGGCAAGTATGATGTAAGTAACATTTTGCTTTTAATTTTTTATATTTGTAAACTAAAAAACCTTCTCCCGTGAAATTGAATTTTTGTTGGTTACACTAATAGCTGTATTCTGTAAGTCTGTCTCATCTCAAGTTACTAAACTTGAGATTTTTCATTAGAGAAAATTTTTGTGACTTCAGAGGATTTCGGTATTCTGTAAGAGAAAATCACAAAAAGTTCACCAATGATATGATAGAAAATACACTTGCATACATCTCAAGTACAGCATTTGACAGCGCCTCAATACATATCGCGATAGCCCAGGTAGTAAGAGCGTCGAGTGGAAGTGTGAGACGCAGTCGAACCCAGGTTCGCTGACAATTTATTATTTTTTATTTTACTTTTTGTTAGTTAAATATAATTTTTTTTTCAATTTATAACACTTGAAATTTATTATTTTCTTAATTTCTTTAATTTTTAACCCAATATTTTACTGTTTGTGACCTGCCTGGAAGCAGCTGACAAATGAGTGACTCTTTTTTTGAGACCAGAGATGTGAACTGAATACCAAATTGTAGCAAAATTGAAATTGACCACAAAATGTCACAAATTGACCACAGAATTCACCTAAAAAATGGCTATTAGGGCTCGATATGTTGGTAAGAGCACTATGATCGTAGTATTAATGAAAAAAATTAGTTTATTTTAGGATTAACCGCAACTATGCCCGTAACGTAGCAGTTGCCATCAATTAGGCAAAAGGAATTAATAGCGGGGCACTGTCTTTAGAGTATAGCTCCCTGGCGACACGCAAGCATATGCTGCTGGTAGCCATAGCAACGGGTGGTTACCATAGCAATCGGGGCGAACGACGGGTAGTCGTGCTCACACGTACTTGTTGTCGGCTTTCGTTGATGAAAATCAAAAATTTTAGATTTTTTCGCTTGACAGCTGGTCTATTTGATCGTTGCCAACGTGTTTGACAAGCATTAGTGTGTTAGTTTTGTGAGAACGTGAAATGAGCAAGCTCGCGGAAGAAAAAGATTTTACGTTGCGGTTTATTGAAACCTACGAGTGCATGATGCTTTTAACTCTTTTAAGGCCCGGTTTTTCAGTACAAGTTTAACTCAATTTGTCAGTTAAACTAAGCTTAAACTTGTTACGCAGTTTTTCAGTCAACTTTAAACGAAGTTTAAACGTAGTTTAAGCGGTCAATTCGGCAGGGTTAAACTCTAGTTAACCTGTCAGCTGTTTTGCATATTTGATGCTTTTGGTTGTGAAACAATAAGCTGAACGCAATTAAGAAAGGACGATATTTTTATATTTAATTCTCTCTCTTTATGGCGCGATATACAACAGGTATATCATCATAAACCTCCTAAGAGATTTTTGCGCCAAGCTTCTCTTCCAATTTGTGGTGTGCCGATTTGAATTGTCCCTACAAATTGGTGGGACCTACAGTTTTTTGCCGACTCCGAACGGCATCTACAAAGGAGACGAATTTTTGCTGAGAAGCCTGTCATGGCAGAAATACACTCGGAGAGTTTGCCAAACCACTGCCGAGGGGCGACCCCGTTTTGAAAAACTTTTTTCAAATCACCTTTGATGTTACCAGGGCTCGAACCATGGACCTTCGGTGTGGTAGGCCGGCAACACTACCTCCACACCACGGCGGCCGCCGAAAGTGATTATAGTGATGCAGAAATTAGCGAAATCCTAACTATTGCAATACTGAGGAGAACCAATGGCGTTGAATATGTAAACAAATATTATCTGTTGCCGTATCTAGATAAAGAAAAAACCAATGTTGCCGTATAAAAAGCAAATCTTAAAAGCGGCCTTAAACTCTCACTGAAAAACCGCTCTGCAGTTTAACTGGAGTTTAAATTTATGCCGAGTTTAAGCAAACTTAGTTTAAACTGAGCTTAACCAAGGACTGAAAAACCGGGCCTAAGAGGTTCTCATGCGTAAACTGTTTACGTTTTGCATGCAAACTTTTCATCCAGAATTTTCTTTTTTTAATTTTTTTCTTTTTTTCCGCCAAAACAACTGCAGTTACAAGCAATAAAAAATCGTCATCCGATGACATGTTTACGTCCGCACGCTACGAATTTTCAATACAAATGGCGCTTGATGCTTTATGCTTGTATGGTGGCCGGGCAAACGACAATCACCCGATTACGCACACAACCACCCGTTGCTATGGCTACCAGCAGCATATGCTTGCATGTCGCCAGGCAGCTTATGATTTGAGCGGGCATAATTCTGCGGAACTGTAGGCAATCAACAGCTATTTAACATTTTAAGGAGTTAAAGTATATGAGAAATTTTATGTTTAAAGTATCAGTACGAAATGACAGTTGGCTGACTAGTTGTGCTTAGCAGTTATACTAATGATGAAGTAGAATGCAACTAGTTGGGTTGACAGCGGGGTTACTACTTATACAGAAGATTTACATACATTAACGGGTAATGTGAGAATTCATAAGTTAGATCATTAACCTGAAAAAGTCATAAATAATGCGAAATGAAACACTAGTGCTGCCAACATACATAGGTATATATATATATATATATATATTAAGTTAGGGTATTGTGATATAGGCATACCTTCTTCGGCTGCTATTCAACATTTTGTTAAGTAGACAGGTAGAAAATCATACAATTCGATACATTCCAGTAGTACGAATCACATTCCAAGACGAGATCGATTTATCTTAAGTATCCCGGAAGATATTTGTTTAAACCCATAAAATGTCAAAAAAGCCGCTTTGTCAAAATAGGGGGTAATGTGATATACTATACCACATACTTGGCTCTCCTATGAAAGATGTGTAAACCGCATGAAATAATCCAGCCACATTATAGATATGGCAATTTGCATTAATTAAGATATGTGACAAGCTGATTCGGAACCAGGAAGAGCATGTTCCATCAAAAGCGGAGAAGGTTTTTCATTTTATGCTGATCTTATGCACCCGATTTGCTTCTTTGTTGCAGCTAACATTTTCGGATGCTTACTTGGCGTGATAGACACCCCTGTGTCATCAGCGTTCCAAATCCTAGTTAGAGAAAATTTATACTTTTTATACTCCTGTTCCACATTGAACTTCTTCTACCATATCACATTACCCAAACTAGAGATTTAAAGGAACGAAGAATTTTTAAACTAAAATTAATTTAAAAATATTAAGTAATTACTTGAAATATTGGTGCCTAAATTTACCAAAAACGAAAATAAAATATAAGAAGTTAACAACCTAAGGGCATTTCGGAATTATCCTTCTTTAAAGAGTACTCTAAATTATTGACGACAGCACGATGGAAAATGTTTTTTCACACTGATAGCAACCTACCTGGCCAATGCCAGCCGTTTCTTTGCAGTAGCGGTTTTTGACCATTGCCATTATAGTAAAGAAGATATTCTTGCTCCGACAAAGTATACAAGTTCTTTTTATACCTTTGATGAACAAGAAATGGTATTATAACTTTGGTCCGATGTTTGTAAGTATGAAAAGAAGAAGAGATAGACCCACCAATAAGTATACAGAAATGATCAGGGCGATGAGCTGAGTCGATTTAGCCCTGTCCGTCTGTCTGTTTGTACGCAAACTAGTCCCTCAGTTTTTGAGATATCTTCATGAAATTTGGTATGCGGAGGCCATTTTGCATGAGATTAATCATTTGTCGGAATCAGCAAGACCGGACGAATACAACGCATGGCTCCCATACAACCGATATTTTTAATAAATGGGTTTTGGGCTATAAATTTTGCAATTAAAAAGGTAGGAACATAAAATTTTGTAGGTTTGGTACTTATTATATATTTAATGTGTGTAGTCAAAATTACCTAGATGGGACCAACATAACATATAGCTCCCATACCAGCGATTGTTACGATAAATGGGGTTTGGGCTATGTATCTTTAAATTATAAGTTTTGCACAGTTTTTACTAAATGTGAGTAAGGATCGGACACTTAAAACCATGGTGCGTATTCATGAAAGGTATAAAGTCTTCGGCACAGTCGAAGACAGCCCTTTCCATACTTGTTTCGCAATTGTTATTAGAAATCCAGAATTAAAGATTACAAAAATATTGAAGGAAATGCATTTAAATTCAATTTGTCTACTTATTTCATTAGTTACGGTTAAAATGTTGGAATATCAAAAGATTTAACCTTCGTAGGTACGAAATTTGTGCTCATGTAATTAAGCTATCTGTAAAAAACCCTATTAATGCCAACAAATTGAGGTTTTTTTTTCTCAAAATATACCTTATTTCAACCAATACCTAGTTGGAAAACCATTTTTGAAGATTACTTCCTTTCAGCGGTTACTTATGGTAGCCACAAGTGGGCTACATTGGGCCGAAGTAATTTTTCCCATTCTTTCTTTATGATTTCCCATAAACCAGTTTTATTTCGGGGGTTTCTTCCGGCGACTGGCCTTTTGATAATGCCTCATAGATTTTCTATGGGGTTTAAGCACCGACTTTGCGCGGGATACTCGAGAAATTTGATACTGTTGGTTCTAAGCCAGCTCCTCACAACCCTAGAACACTGTTTGGGGTTTTTATCTTACTGGAAAATCAAAGAAAGCTAAAGATTTCCAGAGTAATTTCCTTTTGAGTGTTCCCCTATAATATCTTAGTACATTTCGCCCGTAGATTGGTACAATCGGACCTATACCATAAATTGGTACAATCGGACCTATACCATAAAATGGTACAATCGGACCATAAAAATCTCAAATTTATCGACTTGAGATGAGACAGACTTACAGAATACAGCTAATAAATGAGGAAACCATTTCCTATATAAAGATTTCACTAATAGTCCAGGCGACAGGGATTTAATACGGAAGTGGCGTGGACCATAGGTTTTTTTGGTTAATCTAACTCTCATACTAGTAAACGTGAACAGGCAACGTGCAGCCATTTAAAGTAAAGTTTTTTGTTTTTGTTTTAATTATTTTAGTAATTGTTATTCCTTCAAAAAATTTTTCTTCCACAGTTTTCTCCATCGAAAGAGTCTTCACGGTTTTTCTTGTAAATGCTATAGTTTTCCCGCTATTATCACTTTTTCCCATTGCATTATTACAAAAAACATGCAAACAAGTAGATTTTTGTGATGCATTTTGTATGGGGCAATAAACATTTTGTTTACAAAATTTTATTTTTTGAATGTTTGACTTTTAAACAAGTGGCATCTCTCTTAAAATATACCCTATATTTGTTAACGCATATTAGGCTATGAAGCTGTAAATTTGTATCCAAATCCGTTGTCATCCGTAGTAAAAGATCCTCTCTCTTTCCTTCACATTACACAACCATCTTTTTTCTTATAATTTTGTTTGTTTCTTCTACATCCCAACTTCTTTCCCCTTTTACAGGGTGTTTTTTTTACAGGTTTGTTTTTCGAATAGAGATAAAACTGGCATTTTGTGGTCAAATCTGGCAACTCTAATGTCATTTATGTTCTGTTTGGTTTGCCATTTCATCATGAACAGGTTGACAAAAGAACAACGCTTGCAAATCGTGCAAATTTATTTCGAAAATAATGGTTCAGTTCGCGAAGTTTACCGTGAGCTCCGTCCATTTTATGGTCGACATAATCGTCCATCAGAGCAATTAATTCGGTTAACCATGGATCGTTTTCGCACTACGTTTACTCTATGTGATAATACGCATCCGCAGAGACGTCGAACAGTGCGCACCGAAGAAACAATTGCCGCTGTAGAGCAAAGTGTTGAAGAGGACCCGAATGAATCGATTCGCCACCGTGCACAGCAATTGGAGCTTTGTCCATCAACTTTATGGAAGATTTTGCGCAAAGATCTTGGCTTGCGACCTTACAAGATCCAGCTTGTGCAAGAATTAAAGCCGCGAGACCATGCAATGCGTCGTGATTTTGGTGTATGGGCCGAAAATGAGATTGATTTCGATGCTGATTTTCATCGCAAAATTTTGTTCAGTGATGAGGCTCATTTTTGGTTGAATGGCTACGTCAACAAGCAAAATTGCCGCATTTGGAGTGAAGAGAATCCACATGAGACCCTTGAAACGCCATTACATCCACAAAAACTGACTGTTTGGTGTGCTCTATGGGCTGGTGGAGTCATTGGGCCATACTTCTTCCGCAATAATGCTGGAGAGGCAGCTACCGTTAATGGAGACCGGTATAGAGCCATGATAACCGACTATTTTGTTCCCGAATTGGATGGCATGAATGTGGATGAGTTGTGGTTCCAACAAGACGGCGCTACATGCCACACAGCGCACGTCACAATCGATTTATTGAAGGAAACATTCGATGAGCGCATAATTTCGCGGAATGGACCTGTCAATTGGCCACCAAGGTCGTGTGATTTGACACCATTGGATTATTTTCTTTGGGGATATGTGAAGTCGCTCGTCTACACCAACAAACCAGAAACGTTAGGGGAATTGGAAGCCAACATTCGTGGCGTTATTGCCGACATACGGCCCCATATGCTCGAAAAAGTGGTTGAAAATTGGACCTGTAGAATTGGCTTTATTCGAGCCAGCCGCGGCGGCCACATGCCCGAAATCATATTTAAACATTAATGGCATAAAATTATCCTTCCAATAAAGCCAAATTGATGGACCTTAAAACGATTTTCTTGTGTTTTATTTCAATTCGAAGTTCTATACCCCTGAAAAAAACACCCTTTATTTTCGCCTCTCTTTAATAATCTACACCTTCCTTTTATCTAATCTTAACTCCTTCATCATATTTTACATTCTACTTCTTCCTTCTCGTTTTCGCTTTTTTCTTTTTGTTTTGGTTTGATTCCATATTGTACATAAAGTTGAGAACAAATTTGCATCAATTTCCAAAGTTCTTCATCATCATTATCTGCAACTTACTTTCTAGTTTCCCTTTTTATCCTAGTTTCTTCTTCTTCTCATTTTCATTTATCAGACTCTTTTTTTTCGTCCTTATATTTCTGTTCCTCTTTCTAATTTCTGTCGTTTGCCTCTTTCTTTTTTTCTGTATCTTCTAGTTATTATGCTTATCACTATCGCCGTGGCATGATTTTGTAGATAGTGCCGTTCTATTTACTCATAGGAAACTATTTTGTCAATTGAACAAAAAACCTGAGAGAGTGCTGAGAAAACCAACAAGGTAACACTTTTTCTAGTAAAAGCTGCCTGGCGACACGCAAGCATATGCTGCTGTAGCCATAGCAACGGGTGGTTGTGTGCGTAATCGGGTGATTGTCGTTTGCCCGGCCACCATAGAAGCATAAAGCATCAACCGCCATTTGTATTGAAAATTCTTAGCGTGCGGACGTAAACATGTCATCGGATGACGATTTTTTATTGCTTGTAACTGCAGTTGTTTTGGCGGAAAAAAATTTAAAAAAATAAAAATTGTGGATGAAAAGTTTGTATGCAAAACGTAAACAGTTTACAATGCTGGTAAGCATTCGTAGGTTTCAATAAACCGCAACGGCGGCCGCCGTGGTGTGAAGGTAGTGTTGCCGGCCTACCACACCGAAGGTCCATGGTTCGAGCCCTGGTACAGGTAACATCAAAAATGATTTGAAAAAAGTTTTTTAAAACGGGGTCGCCCCTCGGCAGTGGTTTGGCAAACTCTCCGAGTGTATTTCTGCCATGACAGGCTTCTCAGCAAAAATTCGTCTCCTTTGTAGATGCCGTTCGGAGTCGGCAAAAAACTGTAGGTCCCACCAATTTGTAGGGAAAATTCAAATCGGCACACCACAAATTGGAAGAGAAGCTTGGCGCAAAAATCTCTTAGGAGGTTTATGATGATATACCTGTTGTATATCGCGCCATAGAGAGAGAAAATCTTTTTCTTCCGCGAGCTTGCTCATTTCACGTTCTCACAAAACTAACACACTAATGCTTGTCAATCACGTTGGCAACGATCAAATAGACCAGCTGTCAAGCGAAAAAATCTAAAATTTTTGATTTTCATCAACGAAAGCCGACAACAAGTACGTGTGAGCACGATTACCCGTCGTTCGCGCCGATTACGCACACAACCACCCGTTGCTATGGCTACAGCAGCATATGCTTGCGTGTCGCCAGGCAGCTAAAGAAAACGCCATTAATTTAGTCACCACTGCATTTGCAATGTAATCATCATGTAATGGAAATCATGTTTTAACAGATTTATAGCTCTTAATGTATTTCATCCTATTTTAATGCATTGCTTGTAGTAGTTTCAAAACATTTTAACAATTCCAATCAGTTTTCTGCCTTTTAATTATTCATAGGTGGGGTAATTGAAAAGTCGATTTTGCTGCATTTAATTACCAAGCAAGAATGTAAATTGCTGTGCGATTAGGGGTAACATATTTGTTTACTTTTAGCACATATACGAGTATGTGTAAATTTCTATATAGAGTAAAGCTCGAAAAAAATTAATATTAGACTTCAACATATTTATTTACATGGTTTACTCGTACGCGTTTGGCATCTTCTGCAGGCAGTCTAAGTGAATGAAATGAAGGAAATCGCATTGATTCAGAGTAAAAATTACAACTAAAAACTTGAACTTAAATTAAAATTTACATTATATAGTAACTGATAAGGGGTTATAACTGAATTATATTTAATAGTTTCTGAGTTTTATGTCTTCAGGTTCAATATTGCATTAAATCTCACCCGATCCATCTCTGAGTACTCCATTTCTTAATTTTGAATACTCCATGGAGCACCTACGTGAAAGTACTTTTAAAAAAGGAGCAGAACGTTTAACATATTTATTAAACTCAAATAGATGCGAATTTCCTCAATAAAAGAGTTTTTACGAAGCAGTTAAAAGGGGTAAATATAAGTACTTTAAGCCTAAGCAGTTTGTAAATGCATATATAGTACTTTGATCTATAGAATTGAGGTGTTCAAAATGTAAACATTGAACAGATTAGAGCTTTCGGCAAAATTAAATACTTCAAACAGCTCTGTCGCCATTAAAGGAAATGCTATACCATGATTCAATTACAAGACGGTTAGCTCTCTAGCTGACGTTTACTTTTGACACTTCCATTTTCTGGGTTTCTTTTGCGAACGAAAAAAAAGTAGGAGTATTGTTTTCATTTGTCCAGGAAATGGTAGAAAAAAAAATCATAAAAGTGGGAAATTAGTAGTAATACATTTTGTAAGGTCAACTAAATACAACATCAAAACATGTCATCCCATACTATCACTGTATAAATCGTTGTAAATTTTCTCTATAATCAATTAAAAAACAATAAAAAACGGTCACTGCTCAAACAAAAATTAAAATAAATACCTATATATATGTGCATACGTATCTGCAATCAGAATATGTACGCACTTCGCCCTTTTGCCAGAATCATGAATGTGCTAAAATGAAAATGTTGGTAAAACAAGTTTAAAAATTTGATTTCGGCTCATTTAGTTTACATGGACCGCAAAATATTGTGGTTTCGGTGTAAGCAAGATATCAGGAATTTTTGTCAAACCTAGAACCTTCAATGGCTAATACAGTAAACTTATCAACTCAAACTCTGAATAATTGCACATTCGTGCTTCTGACAAATTGTGACAATAAGACTATGTTTTTTAATAATAATGACAAATTGACAAGATGCATATTTTTTGGAAACTTTTCAGGGCATAAAGACAAACGCACATAGTCTACCAAGTTTATAGTAAAGTGATAAGTTTCAATAAGATGGGATTGGCTCCTATTATTCATGCAAACTTGAAACAGAAGTTGACTTAAAACTGTTGCTTTATACATAAGTTAAGTCAGAACTCATTATCAAAGCCAGAGAATAGTAGTAAATTTTTGTTAAAAACAAGACTTCGAATCCCATAAGAAACAGCTTTGAAGTCACGATAGACCTAAGTAAGTATATAGGTATGCAGGGACAAAATTTTAAGACAGCCATTGCTACATTCCGGAATGTACCGAGTTTTAAATGTCCACGACTACACTACAACCCCAAAAGTCGATCTAAATTTGCAAATTAATCTATTTTCTGAAACCAACTTATTTAAAATTTTGTATAATATTACATTTTTAACTACTATTTTTACATAATTTCGATAAAAGGCAACCCAAAATGTAAATGACAAAATATGTCACTAGTGAGCTAACCTTCTAGTTCTTGAATCATGATGCTATACTAAGTAAATATATAGCTGTGTTCGGTGCCAAAACTTGCAAACACTTGCTAAGAACTGTCAGTAAAGTGAGAATGACGTAAAACTCTCTCGAAATGTTAAAAGTAAAAAGTTTTCGCCGAACAGGGGTCAGTAAAAACTTGCAAACAAAACAGCTTTTGGTGTTTTGATTGGTAAATATCTCAAATTTTAAAATTTTTGTTGCTGCTTTCCTCTGTCACCATCAGCTGTTTTTAACTTCCAAATTTTACGAGTGAAATTCCCACAGCAGAAACTTGCAACTCTCTCTCTCAATAAAATGTCAAAATGCGCTCTTTCGCTGCAAATGTTTTGTATCACCCAACACTTTCCAGTAAAAATTTTATCCTCACCGAACACAACTCATATATGATATTAAGTTGTCTGGTACGCCACTCTGCTTAGTCCGCAAATCCCTACTAATGGTAATGGTAAACCCGAACTCCATTCGGTACGAAGAAGCCGAAGAATTCAGGTTATAATAATAACAAAAAATTGGAGCCATTCACCTCCGAGAAGATTGAAGCCGAGCTTTTCTAGGAACTTGTGGTGTGATGCGTTAAATTTTTTCCTACAAATTGGCGAGATCATCTCATAAGAAATGTTTTAGAAATAGTTAAAGACAAAATAGGTACCAAGTTAACAACTGAGTATATACTGCTGCACGCTTACTGCTCCGTACTTATAACTTGTTTCTAGTTAATTTAATTTTATATTTGCGTTCAAAAGGTCAATGCGGCACTGTTGATTATAGTTTCTATGTACGATTATGTGTACATAGTTTTAATAAGTGATGTTTTTGTTTTAATTTTTCTTTTGAAACTAAAGATAGTTAATCATATTCAGATGATTATCTGAAAACAACTAAAATACTACAATAGCATTCATGTGTTTGTTTCAAGTATATAAAACGAGAACTTTCGATTTGCATTGCCCACCAGGAGCTGTGCATGGAAAAAAGTGATAATTTAAAATATTACAGATAGTCGATGGTGTATTCATAGACCTCTAGGAATACATCCCTTTCATTTAGTACTATCCACACCGCTAACACCCTGACTAATTTTTTTTTCTGTGATAATTAATTTACTATTGTCAGCAAGCTGATCATATTATCGGTTATCGAACATCTCTAGGGTAGCCAAAGTCACCACAAGTAAACATCGAAAAAATATTTCTCCAACCTTGGAGCAAATGTTTAATTCTCAAGTTGTTATCCAACTTCATACTAAAACCAGTAAGGAAAGGGCTGTCTTTGACTGTGCCGAAGACTTTATACCTTTCATGAATACGCATCACGGTTCTAAGTGTCCGATCGTTACTAACAATTAGTACAAAGTCTGCAAAACTGTTAATTTAAAGATACTGTAACGAATTCGATGATTCCTTAATTATCAATCCTGGGTTCGATCTCTATAGAGTCAAATAAACACACGCACAGATATTGTAACTAATAGCTAGTTTTATTTACTAGTAATAACGCAATGCAAATTTAAGAGTTTGATAACTTTACAGTAGTTCACTATTGAACGCTTGAAAATAAACTGATCAACCTGCCTTGCTTGGTCACCGCCTTATATAGTCCAACAGGGTACTTGCCTACGCACCGAGAACTTTCTTGGTTATTCGCTTTTCGTGTTCTGGAAGGGTCGGTGTTATTTATTGGAATCTCCTCTTTGCATCGTATTCGCAAACACTCGCGCCATCTCTCTTCCTCTTCCTAGTTACACGCTTGCATGCATAAGCGTAGCCATCGTTATCTCTGTTGTGGTTTAACTAGTGGTGGGAGTGTTATTTAGTTAGGGATGGTACATGCTTGAGAATAATCGCCACAATACTTATCCCAAACCCCATTTATCGGAACAATCGATTGTATGGGAGCTATGCGTTGTATTGCTCCGGTCTTGCTGATTCCGACAAATGATTAATCTCATGCAAAATGGCGGCTCCATACCAAATTTCATCAAGATATCTCAAAAACTGAGGGACTAGTTTGCGTACAAAAAGTCAGACGGACAGACGGACATGGCTAAATCGACTCAGCTCATCGCCCTGATCATTTCTGTATACTTATTGGTGGGTTCATCTCTTCTTCTTCTCATACTTACAAACATCGGACCAAAGTTATAATACCATTTCATGTTCATGAAAGGTATAATTATCCTCCAACATTGGAAACAATTTGAAAAAGTTATAGCTGATATTTCTCAAAATGCAAACAAAAAACATAAAAGTTTTCTGAATTAATTAAAATTTAAGAGAAACAAGAATCAAATTTACATAAATTGTTTCATGATGTTTTAAATTTTATTTTATTTTCAGTCTCGCAGTCTTACATTTTAGTCCATCATCATATTTGAGTAAAATTGAGAGTGAAGCAATTCAACATTTATAGGAACAAATAACGCAATACGTTTGTAGCTTAAAATTTGAAATAAGGTTGGCGTTGCCAGACATACTGTTTTCCACAGTACAGTACTGATTTTTCATACCTTTGCAAGCACTGAGTTTTTTATATTCCTGCATCAGCATGCAAATGTAATGATTGGATTCCGTACGGATTTTTCATGATTTTTGTTATGTCAGTAATTAAACATAGCATCAGCCTTAATCTCCTCGGAGGTATATCAGGTCAAATATATATTTTTTTTCATGTCTGGCATGAACGATTCAAGTCATTCGTGAATAGCCCTTGTCATGAAAAGCCGACACTAAAACAAATTCATTCATAAAAAATTGGTTATATTTTAATTTTGTAGCCAAACGAATATGTTGTTAATAAATGCGATCTTCAACACAGTGATTTGTGTAAGCCAATGTACTGATTTTTACGAAAAAGGAGCTGACAACGCTAAATGAGCTAGCTTTTTAAGCGGCGACACTGTCAGCAAGCATATAATTAATTATGTAAATTTAATTATAGCGATAATGCGGCCATAAACAAAAATAGTTGCATAATCTAATATTATGAGATTGTTTATAAGTAGCATAAAAGGTTCGAGGGCATAGTTCATAAAATATATGTTGTACATATGTAATGCTTTTAACATTAAAGCAGATGACAACAAACGCGATTATTACAATACAATTTTGAAATTGCTTATACTAGATTAGGTCTAGACGAAGTACATTTTTATTTACTATTTCTTAATTTGCTTTTTAAAACGAAGTATGAATGTTTGTAATTAAAATTGAATGTAAAATCGGTAAGGTTTTTGTAGACCGCAGTTTTCTCTCGATGTATTTAAGAGAAGAGTGCCACAAGTGTTTTACATATGGCTCAATCAGTGATACCGAACAAACCGAAACGAAGTCTCCGAATTTTGGTGTATTATTTATAGTTAGTAGCAGTAAATAAGTCCTTCTCAATGGACTTAGCTACAAAAATGGGCGTATAGCGAGAAATCTTTAATTTTTACAAATATTTCAGACACCATCCCATCTTTGGGAGACAATATATCCTGCGCATTTGTCAAAATTTTTTTTTTTTTTATAAAAAACGCAAGTTTAAAGTAAAATAATGTGTTCCTTCGTCCCCAACTTATCATACCCGTCTCAAAGTGTTATGCTACCCACCAAATTTCAATTTTTAGCATACGAGGTGTGTTCAAAAAGTATCGCGAATTTTGAATTTTCGCTGGTTACGTATATTCGAATTTCGAATTTTTTGTGGCGTTATGTTGGTACTCATGTCTCTCACTTATGCCGACAAGCTCGGCCATTTTGAATGTTCACTTAATTGTTGACAGCTGCTTTGCTTGCACGTGTTTTGGATCGTCTTCGATTTTTACCTATTTTTTTACCAAAATTGCTCAATTGTGACCAAAAACAGCATCGCATGAACATTGCTAATGAGATGTTAAACTCTGTCCGCGACGATCCAAATTTGCTCCAGAGGGTCATAACTGGTGACGAATCGTGGGTTTATGGTTATGACGTGGAAACCAAAGCTCAATCATCTCAATGGAAGCTGCCGCACGAACCAAGACCGAAAAAAGCGCGCCAAGTTCGGTCGAATGTGAAAGTTTTGCTGACAGTTTTCTTCGATTGAAGGGGCGTGGTGCATCATGAGTTCTTGCCACAGGGAAGAACGGTCAATAAGGAATATTACCTGCAAGTTATGCGCAATTTGCGCGAAGCAATCCGCCAGAAACGCCCGGATTTGTGGAAAAACAAAAATTGGCTTTTGCACCACGATAACGCCCCTGCTCACGCATCGTTGCTTGTGCGCGACTTTTTGGCCAAAAACAACACACTAATGATGCCGCAGCCACCGTATTCCCCAGATCTGGCCCCCTGTGACTTTTTCTTGTTCCCTAAACTGAAGAGGCCCATGAAAGGACGACGTTACGCTTCTCTTGACGAGATAAAGACGGCATCGAAGGAGGAGCTGAACAAGATACAAAAAAATGATTTTTTGAAGTGCTTCGAAGATTGGAAAAACCGTTGGCACAAGTGTATAATATCTCATGGGGATTACTTTGAAGGGGACAAAATAGATATTCATGAATAAATAATTTTTGAAAAAACACAAAATTCGCGATACTTTTTGACCACACCTCGTACAGGGTGGCGCAAAAGTCATCCTATTATCAGAAAATGCTATAAATTTTGCGATTGGCCCCTAAAGTCAGTTCTGTTTTCACATTTGTGTAGTAAACACATGCGAAATACACGTTAATAAACAATGTTAGCTACACTGCTCCAGAACGCGGAATATTGCTGACTATTTATTTGACCAATAATCGGTCGGGGCCAAACGGTTACTGTGAATGGTGAGCGCTACAGAGCAATGATCAACGAGTTCTTTTTGCCGCAACTTGATGAATTGGGATTGGAAAACATGTGGTTCCAACAAGACGGTGCAACAACACACACTGCACGTGCCACAACCGATATGCTGAGCATCGGAAGCTTACTTTTGCGCCACCTTGTATATCGACGTCTGGGTGGACGCCCTTCAGTCAAATCTGTTAGATGTATACACTAGTTTGCAAAACGGCTCAACTAGTTCGAGTACTGGGGGTTACTCCTTCGCATCGCGATACAAAGTAACCCCTGTAATTTTTCCAAATTACCAACTGGTATTTTTACTAGATCACCCTATTCCAAAATAATGTTGAAAAAGCCCTATTTCAGAATTTAGTTGTAGAACGTCATATCTAAGATGTATTTTTCAAATAACGCCCTATTTCCAAATTTGATTCAAACGTTTTTGAAACTAATTTTGAGATGGGGCGTTCTTCGACTAAATTTTTAAATATGGCGTTATTGAAAAAAAAAATTTGTGACAGGGTGCGTTTAAAAATATTTTGAAATATCAAATTAATTAAGGTGATTTTCCACTCAGCCGTCGATCAATTTATTGAGCAATTTTTATTCCAGACTTTTTCTTGATCTTTATTATCCTTATACGAGGTGTGTTCAAAAAGTATCGCGAATTTTGTGTTTTTTCAAAAATTATTTATTTATTCATGAATATCTTTTTTGTCCCCTTCAAAGTAATCCCCATGAGATATTATACACTTGTGCCAACGGTTTTTCCAATCTTCGAAGCACTTAAAAAAATCATATTTTTGTATCTTGTTCAGCTCCTCCTTCGATGCCGTCTTTATCTCGTCAAGAGAAGCCTAACGTCGTCCTTTCATGGGCCTCTTCAGTTTAGGGAACAAGAAAAAGTCACAGGGGGCCAGATCTGGGGAATACGGTGGCTGCGGCATCATTAGTGTGTTGTTTTTGGCCAAAAAGTCGCGCACAAGCAACGATGCGTGAGCAGGGGCGTTATCGTGGTGCAAAAGCCAATTTTTGTTCTTCCACAAATCCGGGCGTTTCTGGCGGATTGCTTCGCGCAAATTGCGCATAACTTGAAGGTAATATTCCTTATTGACCGTTCTTCCCTGTGGCAAGAACTCATGATGCACCACGCCCCTGCAATCGAAGAAAACTGTCAGCAAAACTTTCACATTCGACCGAACTTGGCGCGCTTTTTTCGGTCTTGGTTCGTGCGGCAGCTTCCATTGAGATGATTGAGCTTTGGTTTCCACGTCATAACCATAAACCCACGATCCGTCACCAGTTATGACCCTCTGGAGCAAATTTGGGTCGTCGCGGATAGAGTTTAACATCTCATTAGCAATGTTCATGCGATGCTGTTTTTGAGAAATTTTGGTAAAAAAATAGGTAAAAATCGAAGACGATCCAAAACACGTGCAAGCAAAGCAGCTGTCAACAATTAACTGAACATTCAAAATGGCCGAGCTTGTCGGCATAAGTGAGAGACATTAGTACCAACATAACGCCACAAAAAATTCGAAATTCGAATATATGTAACCAGCGAAAATTCAAAATTCGCGATACTTTTTGAACACACCTCGTATAAGTCAGTCGTTGTAAAGAAGTTTCTATTACATGTAAAAAAAATATTTGGTAATTTTTCGCTTAGGACGCTACTAAGCTGCATTTAACAGATAAACTAAGTATTTCTAACTTCAGTACCAGGGTATGCAAACTACGAACAATAAAGTCCGTATTCATATTTGGCTGAGGATCATCATTCCGCAAAAACTTGAAACAAATTCGTTTGTACTTTTTCTTTTCTTTTCTTTTCCTTTCTTTTCTTTACTTTTCTTTCCTTTTTGACTTTATGCTGTAGAAGCCTAGAAATTCAATGGAAAATTACTGTTACAAAAACTTGTTACTTTGAAATGAGTAGCCAATTGCCTCTAATTGGTCGTTACTTGATTGAAACATTCGTAATATTACTTACCCTCTCTTTTATTACTACCTACATGCTGAACCAATGCAATAACATTTTCATGACCAAATTAATTTACGTGTAAATGTCAACTTAGACGGGTTCGATATATAATTGCATATTCATGTATTGTATATTTGTTAAAATTATTTATCATAAATATTTACTCAATTAACTTTGGGGGCTCACATCGATCTTTAAAATAGTGTATGCTACGGGGCAGTGAAATAACGCCCGGGGAAACAACACCCACGGGCGATATTTACTTTTCAAAAAGGCAATAACGCCCGCTTGCCTAATTTCCATTTTGAAAAGGATATAACGCCCCGGGCTTTATTTAAACAAAATAATTATATAAAGACGGCACAAGTTATCGCCATGGGCAATTCTGTGCAGAAAAACTAGGGATCGTGAAGCCGGAGTTGGATCGCCTAAGGGTTATTTTTTATAAGCGCGGCCAAAGGCCGCCTAAAGAGAAGGTGATTTCGTAAAAAAAACTGTGGATATTGCAGTCAGGTAGATCGCCCGAAAGTTATTTTTTTGAAAAGCGGTCAAAGGTCTCCCAAGCAGAGGGTTCGACCCAGGCCACATATGTATATCCATATTCGTCTGTATTGCAACGTTTTGAATTGTCTGTTTTTTGATTTGTCGACATTTTGATTTGCCGAGATAAAATGAGAAATAACACGTGTTGCGAAAAAGAAATAACGTCCGCGGGCGGTATTTCCTTCTTAAGAGGGAAATAAGGCCCGCGGGCGTTATTTCCTAAAAAACAAAAAAAGGAAATAACGCCCGTCGACAAAAAGAAATAACGCCGCGTTATTTCCGCGGGCGCTATTTCACTGCACCATATACTACATACATATATGTATATGCATGTTAGTGAATGTTCGTTCGATCAACTATGTCTGGACTTGTAGTTTATTTTAGAAAACCCGCGAAACCATACATCAATTAAAAAACTTCCACAGAATAAACAAATTGTTTACATGAACATCTAAATATACATATGGATATATATCTATATTTCAGAGACCGCTAAGATGAGTGAATACCTATATCGTTGATGCAAATTTATGTTTTTTTTTTCAATTATTTTAGATTTATTTGGAAGTTTAATAATTTGTGCTTAAAATTTAATAGAACCAGTAATACTAAAAAGTGCGAATTGGATATGATATCTTATAACTTTAAGGCCCGGTTTTTCAGTCCTTGGTTAAGCTCAGTTTAAACTAAGCTTGCTTAAACTCGGCATAAATTTAAACTTCAGTTAAACTGCAGAGCGGTTTTTCAGTGTGAGTTTAAGGCCGCTTTTAATATTTGCTTTTTATACGGCAACATTGGTTTTTTCTTTATCTAGATACGGCAACAGATAATATTTGTATACATATTCAACGCCATTGCTTCTCCTCAGTATTGTAATAGTTAGTATTTCGCCAATTTCTGCATCACTATAATCACTTTCGTCATATATCCAGTATTTAATTAAATATAAAAATATCGTCCTTTCTTAATTGCGTTCAGCTTATTGTTTCACAACCAAAAGCATCAAATATGCAAAACAACTGACAGGTTAACTAGAGTTTAACCCTGCCGAATTGACCGCTTAAACTACGTTTAAACTTCGTTTAAAGTTGACTGAAAAACTGCGTAACAAGTTTAAGCTTAGTTTAACTGACAAATTGAGTTAAACTTGTACTGAAAAACCGGGCCTAAACGAGTTATTCTTGTATATTTGTATATCCACTACTATCTCAGGAACGACTTAACCGATTTGGATGAAATTTGGTATATGGGTAGTATCCTTTGTTTTAAGATTTTCTACTTTGGTGTTGCCGCTTGGGGTGGTTCACAGGGTTGCCACCTATATCAATTTTTTTTAAATATTAAGCAATATATGGGAATATGGGTATCAAATGAAAGGTATTTTAGGCCGTATACCAACCAAAGTATTTTCGAATAGGGTTGCCACCGCATTTTACTTATTCCTTCAGATATCGACCACTATCTCGGGAACGGCTGAACCTATTTCGATGAAATTTGGTAGATGGATAGTATGCTTCCTTCTAAAATTTTCTAATTGGATGTTGTCACTAAAGGAAGCTTAGAGAGTTGCCACCTTTCCGAATTTTTTTTAAATATTAAGCAATATATGGCAATGTGGGTATCAACCGGAAGGTATTTGAGGCCGTATACCAACCAGAATATTATTAAGTAGGATTGCCACTTAGGGTTGCTATTTGACTGCATTTTAATTATTCCTTCTTATATCGACCACTATCTCGGGAACGGTTTAACCGATTTGGATGAAATTTGGAGTGCGCATGTGGACATAATTGCGTGACATCTCGAGGTACTTGATTATGCGAAAAATTCGAAAAATACCGAGCAAGGCTCGGTCACCCAGGTACTGAATACTTTTAAGAGAAGTATTGACCTAAATTTGTACGTGTTTGGTGACCAGTTGAGGACATACTTATAGTATCACTAGGCCAATTTTGTAAAAGATAATAAAACAGAGCCAAAAGCCTTGATCGGGCCTCAATTGGCAATAGTATAACGACCAACTAAAAACCGATAAGGCGAAGGAAACTCCGTGGATCAATTTTTGACTGATGTTAGGAGTACGGAAGGAGCTGCAAAATTAAAGCTCGTGAATTTTTTTATTTATCAAATTGAAGACCGTTAAACAATATTAAGTAAATATTTTCGGAAACCCTTAATTAATAAGTGTTTTTTTTGTTCAATTTAGGTTGAATGACAAGTTAGTTTTTATGTTTATATGGAATATGCAAATTAAAACCCAAGCAAAGTCAAACTACGGGGCCCATTTCTGTGATTTAAAATTTAAATTGACTTCCTGTGCCACTTCTGGGTTCCGTATCTACTCCTTACCCTTTTTTGTATCAGTACTTTGCTCTGGTTAGCGGCAGGCCAACTCGTGGATGTGGATTAAAAAGGAGTACATATAATAGCCCTAGACTCGGCTGCCCCGAACCTTACTTTCTTCCATTTCCTTTGCGGTTAAGCCACCCTTTTTCTAACTCCAGACCCACAGTTTTTACAGTTTCGAAACGTAATAAAGCCTTTTCGATTAAAAATATTTATTTATACTAATGTAATAATAATAATAAGTGTAATCTTTTAATAGCTTATCAAAACCACTAATTCGATAATTTATTAAGCATATGCAGGTGGATTCTGTTCTTCGATTTTTGGGTTGATTATTATACGCAGCTGTACCAGTAGATAGGGTATTATAACTTTCTCCACATAACGGGGACTCGATAGATATAGAGTTCCATGTAACAAAGTTTTTGCAATAAATAGATACAAGATAAATTGAGTGAAAATTAGAATACTGTATAGACATACTTTCAGACAGGGAAATAATAATAATTTTTTGTTTTACTCAAAAATGATGATTATTTTTTTCTTCCTAATAAAACTCAAAAGCGTCATATATCCTGAACTATGCGGAGTTTCGACTTAAAAATTTAAAGGAACACTGATCTTGCTCTAAGGTGGCTGATCACAAAAATAAGCTATTGAAAATTATACTATAAGCATAAAATGGTAAAATTTAGGAGTTACATTGACTTGGTCATTATATTATTAATTCTTTAATTTAAAAAAATGGTTGCGCCCCCGCCACATATACTGGTGGCAAAATTAATAGACCCAAAATTGAAAATGGTTCTATTCTTAAAATATATTTATTTACGTTTTTCTTATAATTTTCATTCAAAATATAGCGAAATCCATAACAGAAGCCATATAAATAAAAGTTTTAAAGTTTAAAAAAAGTTCAGGAAAGTATAAAAAATAGTCATCAATGCTTTAAACTTTTTGGGCAGATTTTTAGAGTTTTTTAGAACGCAGTAGCCCATTTAATTTTAGTACAATAATGTGCAAGTTAGAAGTACCTCAATATTTTCTCTAAGTTTTCAGAATTTTTTGTGTCGAGGGTGTTGAGTATTTTCTTCCATACAACGCACAAACAAAATTAAAATTTTCAATGAAAGTGTATGGAATTCTGAAAATTCAGGGAAAATTTTAAGGTACTTGCAACTTGCACATTATTGTACTGAAGTTGAATGAGATATAAAACTGCACACTTAAATATCTTCTTCAAATTTCAAAATTGTTGGCTTTTGATAACATTATGACCGTTTTCGATAGAATGACGAATCTTGGTACTAATCATATCACGGCTGTGGAGAGTACACCCAGTGATAATAAGCTAAAATTCTTGGCCCTGCATCTCACAGTTGAGTATTTAACTTTTACTTGTGTAAATGGCTTCTAACTAAAACGTTAGCTGAAACGATAACTATAACCATAACCCTAACCAGTACCACAACAATAACTATAGCCATAACCATGAAATATTTCTATAACCATTACAAAAAAATAACCGTAGCCATCACTCTGCCCAAACCCGATAACCACAAGCACAGCCCTATCATTACCTTCGCAATGCTTATAACCATAACGATAACTTGCAGGTATATTCAGTAATATTTCTGTAACCGTAATTATAAAACTAACAAAAACTCTAGGGAAGACCATTTCAATAACCATGGATATAACTTTTGCCATGCAACCATACTATAACCCTAACCAATACCATAACTATAAACATAGCCATCATGGATTCACTATAAATTTAAATAGGCTCGTAGTACCATTTTATTGCAATACTCAAAACATTAATTTCATTTGATATTTTATGTGATTTACTTTGGCATATATTTACTATTAAGTTTACCGTAAATATTATTTATTGCATGCATTCGTATCGAAGAATTGATTAGCTTTCATAAAATCCTCAAGCGGGCTTTTCTTGCTTAGATTAGCAAAGATTATAAAACTTATGTGTGTGTTTTATGAACACATCGCAGGTCGGACAAAATACTGTTCACCTACCTCTTCTGTCTCCTGCTATTGATAGATGCTAAATTTGTTACTAGAAATCAAGGCGCTCTCGGCAAAATTTTTAGTTTTTGACAATTTTACTAGTTGTAATCAGAGAAGTTCAGAATCGAAACTTATTTTAGTTTCTGCCTATACTACTGGGTATATAATACATATTTTGCACGCACTTAAACTTTCTTATTCATTTATTATTTTAACACTGCAACTAACTCTTACCTTCGGTACATAACAGTAAAGAAATTTATGTTCTTTATCAAGAATCATGTGATCCATCTGTTCCTCCGTTAGATCATTCAATGTATTTGTACTATAGCCCAGAATCTCACATTGTTTTTGCATATATTCCTGACGTTGTATGTTGATCGTTTGTGTTAGCTCAAGACCATGTTGTGTGATTTTCACATTATTGTTATTGCCTTCTTCGAATGCCCCATGAATAAGGTCAACGTGCAACGTACATAAGAAAGTAAACGCGATCAAAGAGATCAACAAGGATTGTCGGCGATAATGGAAGTAAATTGAATTCGCCTTTGTAGTTCGAGTGGTCATCATCATTATCATCTTTGAATTCGTTCAATATTATTTATCGCACATGCGTCGTTGAGAAACAACAATGCCAAATTTCGATTATCGGAGTTGTTTTTGTAAAGATTTAGTGGTGTGTTTAGCTTCTTGCTTCTCGTTCGGTGCGGCTGCGGTAAAGTTGATGATATTGAAGTTATGTGTGACATGGAAAACTTGAATTGCTTTAACATTTGAGTTGAGGCTTTGTGAATGAAGATCACTGCTTTCTTATATATTTATGCAGGTATAAATTTTGTTTCTTTTTAATTTTAATGATAGCTTTCTTTCTATAGGTTCACACACTGCTTAAACTAGGTAATTTATTTTTTGCTCATTGAAAATATATATTGAGAACACTTCTATTTAATATCTTTTTGTCGGCGGCGCCTTAGATATATTTCCCGTTTACAAAATCGTAATGTCGTGCCGTTTTCAATGCCACAATCAATCAACAACTTGCGTCCGTCTTTGTCGTAAAGCGGATTTTGGTTTTGTACATCGATCAACATATAGGCGCGCCATAGAAAACGCCATGAAACCGTCGTTCGATGTGGATGACCGCAACGCGTTGTGGAGTGTATGAATTCTCCTGTGCTTCTGTTAGCCATTAGCCATGCCGTTGTAGTTTCGACCTGTTGTTGTCGTCGTTTCTGCTTTTGCTGTTTCTTTTGATTTGTTGCCACTATGTTGACGACGGAGTCATCGTCGCTATCACTCATATTTCCAGTTTCTTCCGAAAGACGTCGTCTTTTACGCCGGCTTTCATATCGCTCACGTAGCTCTCGTTTATGCTGTGCACGTGCTTTCAATTCAATAGCTCTCTTTAAATTGGCAATCGTTGGATTTTTTTGATACAACTAATAACGAGAAAGGGGGTAAAGAAATACATATATGTAAATATATAAACAAGTATGAAAGTTTAAGTTTGGCCAGAACCGAACATGATATACTCAGCTGCGACCTTTATCAACAAAGTTGTAGTAATTTTTTCACGATCTAAGCCTATATAAAATTTATCTGTCAATACCAAAAACTTTGAGATCTATTTTGAAAGTCATTTCAATAGCTTTATATGGGATGTGGGCGTGGTTGTCATTCGCTTATTTGCATTTTTGCCAGTTTGTTGGCTGGAAAAACGTCTAAAAATGTTTATGAAAGGTGATATACAGGGTGGCTGATGAATTTTGCTACATTAAGAAACTCAAATAATTTTTTTTTCAGTGTATGGAATTCATTTTTCTGTGCGGCATCTTACCAAAAAGTTGTTCATTACTGCTTGGAGAGTTGAGACAGGAATAGCCGCAATTGTTTCTCGAATGGATTGCCTTAGTTCATTCAAATTTGTTGGTTTTGCTTTGAAGACTTCCTGTTTGCAATAACCCCACAAGAAAAAGTCAGGTGCAGTAAGGTCAGGCCATTGTTTACCCGTAGCAGTTTGGCATCTTCTTTTGCGAATCGGAGTGGAAGGCAGTGGATGAATGTACTCCGAGAGAGTGTAATGAAGGAAATCGCGTTCAGAGTTGCTTTAAAGTAAAAAGTACAACTAAAAACTTCAATTTAAACTGAAATTTACATTCTGCAGGAACTGAAAAGGTGTTATAACTGCTTTATATTCAATAATTTGGGTGTTTTAAGTCTTCACGTTCAATATTGCAGCATTTAAATTTCATTGTTTTATTATTGCATACAATTTACCCTGTGTGGTTTGTGTGTGTGTGTGTGCAGATTCGGAGTAAGTTGCGCTACTAGTAGACATATACTATGGGTCAGGCGACCTGGGTGGCCAACGGAATGTGGAGTTTCTGGATATCAGCTTACTGGGAAATTTTCGTCGCAATTCTGTCATAACAGGTTGGGCTATATGAGGAGCTGCACCATCTTGCTGAAACCACACAGAGTTGAAAGAAATTCTCATTCGGCGTAATTCTGGATAGAAAAACTCTCTCAACATGCTCAAGTAACGGTCTCCGTACACCGTAACGGTGTGACCGTTTTCTTCGAAGAAGTAGGGCCCGACAATGCAGCGTGATGAAACTGCACACCACACTGTGACACGAAGTGGATGCAATTCCGTCTCATGGAGTATCTGTGGGTTGGAAGCACTCCATATTCGACAATTTTGTTTGTTTATGTTGCCGTTTAAATCGAAATGGGCCTCGTCAGACATGAAAAGACAGTTCAACATGTTTCCATCCTCTTCCACCATTTGAAGCATCTTCTGGCAAAATTTCAAGCGAATCGGCAAGTCTGCAGCGTTCAGTTTGTTGGCCATTTGAATTTTATATGGGAATAAGTCCAAATCTTTGTGCATAATTGACTGTAATGACTGTCTGCTTACACCCATTTGAGCAGATAAGCTTCTTGTCGAAACACGTGGATTGTTTTGTATGGCAGCAGCTACAGCAGCGATTGTTTCCTCCGTGCGAACTGAAGGGTTTCGATGGTAAGGTCTTCTGTTGACTGTCCCATGCTCGGCCTCAATCTGCAAAATAAAAAAAAAATTAACCAGATTCATTAAATAGAAAAAAAGTTATTTAATTTTTTTTTGGTAGCGGCTTTCATTAGCCACCCTGTATGTATAACTGAAGGAATAATCATCTTCGATAACTCAAACACTATTGCGTTTTGATACGTCAACTACTCTTCGGGTTATGCGTACCGCAACGTTAGAAGAGTATGGCGGGACCACGCCCACTTTTGAAAGTTTAATAATTTATTTTTTTTTTTTTCATAGCTTATTGCTTCGTCTATATCATACTTGTTAAATTGCCTTAAGCAAAAGGGGGCGGTGCCACGCCGATTTTCAAAATATTAATAAAAAAAAATAATTGGATGCGACAATATCAATATACACACTAAACTTGGTGGTTAAAGATGAAATAAGTATGTACCGAATAATCACTTTCTTTGTGTGTTTACATTCGATCTATAAAAAGTGGACGTGACAATCTTCTTAATTACCAATTTTAAATAGTTATGGATGGAACCTGCATACTAATTTTCAATAAGATATTTCAAAATTTTCTCAGGCTATCGTGTTTACAGACGGACGAACAGAAATGGTTTTAATCAATTTATTTTACTCTTAAATACTTCCCTGCATGTTTGTATGTAACTATAGGGCTTTTCTCAGCTGAGTATAAATGACTCATTAATCCAAGCATGTATATACAACGGGACGATTCAAATTAAAAGGCAAAAACGATCGACAACTAAGGTCCTAAAATCCTTAACTATAAATCCATAATTTCCATTGCCACGGTAACCGGGTCGACCTACCCGAATGGCGCAGAGTTTATCAGGCCGGTTTAGGCGTTGTTTGTTATCTGTGGAAACAAAATATCTTGAAAACGAGCCAAGCTTAAGGTCTAAAAAAGTGTGAAATAGAATAGAGAGCACTAGAGAGCGACAGAGAACGGGTAAAAGCCGAATCGAAAGAGAAGAGAGAAGGAGAGTACAAGTAGCTTCGTACCGCCAAGTCGCTGCAAGTTTTTCTCTCTATCACATTCTTTCTCCCTCATATGAAGTTTTTGGTTTCACAATTGCTTTCAAGAAAAATTTACACATGTAAACGAAAGTGATATCTGAGTTTGGCTGTTTTGCAACTACAAATTGCCTTTAAGACGAATAATGATTTTATAGAAAAAGTTCCCATCAAGATCGATTCTTTTAACAGTTTGATGAAGAGATCTTGATAGCAGACCCCAATAAAAGTTTTTGACACAAATTAGCGAGCCGGGCATATATGGGGGAAATCTGGATTTGTAAGACTTTAACCTATTACAATACCAATGTCGAATTTTGGGCAGAGTGACTCTTGTCTCCCTCTGTATGAATATTGTTGAGGGCCAGCTTCTGAAGCTTTGGTTGCGTTTGAGATGTGGTATCAGATCGCATCGTAGTGCTTATGGAGATGTGTCCTTATCGAACGAGGGGAAGCTCTGCCTCAAGTAAATGCACATTTGCATGACGCGGTTTATAGCAATTCACCTGTAACTGCCTTCTACAACTCACCGTTGCATTACTAGACGCCTAATTTAAAATTTAAGATACAGGGTGGCGCAAAAGTAATCCTTCTATCAGAAAATGCTATAAATTTTGCGATTGGCCCCTAAAGTCAGTTCCGTTTTGACGTTTGTGTAGTAAACACATGCGAAATACACGTTAATAAACAATGTTACGCTACACTGCTCCAGAACTCGGAATATTGCTGACTATTTATTTGACCAATAATCGGTCGGGGCCAAACGGTTACTGTGAATGGTGAGCGCTACAGAGCAATGATCAACGAGTTCTTTTTGCCGCAACTTGATGAATTGGGATTGGAAAACATGTGGTTCCAACAAGACGGTGCAACAGCACACACTGCACGTGCCACAACCGATGTGCTGAACATCGGAAGCTTACTTTTGCGCCACCTTGTATTTCTTATTTCGATACCTTGATTGATTTTGAGATATCGACTAATATCTGGACCAAAATGTCCCAAAATGTGTTGGTACAATATGGGTATCAAACGAAAGGTGATAATAAGTACTCCAATAAGCGATGTTATTAAGTTCCATTTCTTATCTGGTTTTGGAGATACAATTATTAAAATAGGACTATTATAAATTCTGAGCCACAGCGTAGCGGGGCCGGGTTTACTGCTATACAAATATATGTACAAGAATAGCTCGTTTAAAGTTATAAGATAATGCAAATATAATTCTTTAGCGATGGCAACATTAAGTCCGCAATCCCTTTTACATTCTACTTTAAACTTGAGTAAGAAATGGTACATCAAATTACTAGCTTTATTCCAAATATTTTAATATGGGCGATACGATAACTTCACGCTCATAAAACAACCATGTTGTGCCATACGATAGGAAAGAAGCCAACATTTTTGGCACAACCAAACGGATTGCAGCTATAATATTTTACCAGGTGATGCACTGACGGATGTAGAGCAAATTGGCATCAAAAAGTAAATTTCAAAAGAAATGTCCATTGCGACAATTTCGCGCAAAGGGGTCGATATATTTTTTATGTGTCGGTAAATGCTTTGAGAAGTCGTTTCTTTGGTTTCAATAAGCTAATAAGCTTCTACGACGAAAGTGTTTTCTGCGCATCGAAAACTGGCTTAGCTCAATCAAGTTGAGATAGTTGCGCCCCTTGAGTTGTCGCAATTCATAAATATACTTAATTTGTTTGTGAAATCTTATTACAAATACACACAGTTGTGTTCAATATAATAGTAGTGAAATTAAATTGGATGTCGTTCGACGAAATAAAAAGCTGTGTTTTTAATCATTTTCATTTAAAATGTAGCGAATTTCATAACAGAAACTACATAAAAGAAATTTCAAAGTTTACAAAAAGCGCATAAAAGTTTAAAAAATGGCCATCAAAATTTCAATACTTTTGGCCAGAGCTTTTAGAAAATTTTAAGTAAAGGAAGTGAGAAGTACCTCAAATATCCCCTGAATTTTTAGAACTTTTTTGTCAAGGATGTTGGGTATTTTTTCTATACAAAAGTTCTAAGTTGCACAATCTTGTACTTAAATTGATTGGTCTACAAAACTGCGTACTCAAAAATTTTGTGGAAATTCTGCCAAAAAATTTGAAATTTCGATTGCCATTTTTTAAAGTTTTCTGCGCTTTGTGTAAAATTTGAAATTTCTTTTATGTAGTTTCTGTTATGGAAATCGCTATATTTCAAATTAAAATTATTAAAATCATAGCTTCTTCTTATTTCGTCGAACGATACCTTTTTTAATTTCACTACTATTATATTGAACACAGCTGTACATATATACGTATTTTCATTAATATTTACATATATGCATAAATGTATGCAAACATAAACATATGAAGCTTCGGATAGCGCGAAACCTTGAACTTGAAACATAAATCAGTAAACAACAAACAATGCGCACAAACAAAAAAACTAGATATATGGGAACTAACAAAAGTTCGTTAACATCCACATCTTGTCATTTTCCATACACTTTTCACTTGTAAAATTTACTATTATATTCATTGGCCCTTAACCGTGTTGGCAATTTTACAAAACAAACAAACTAACAATGTACGGCGTTCGAATATCAACGACGGAAAGACCCCTTAGGGTGAAAGACGGAGCCTCAAAATGTAGTAACTAAACAGAAGCGAGGATAGGACACCACCCTGTTGCAGCCCTTGGTAAGTCGTACGGGGGTTTGATCTTACATTTCTGAATACAACAGAAGATTGTCGACTTCTCAGGTTATAAACCAGCGTTTAGAAAGGGAGTGAGAGAATAGTCATCCATATCCGAAGCCAGCTGCGCATGATTGACTGTGTCAAACTCTTGTGACAGGTCAAACAAAAAAACATTTTTTACATTTTTAAATCAACGGCCGGGCATAGCAACCTCCGCCCGGGTTTCTAGCTTACAATATAAGACTTTTGAAAGTTAATTTGCAACAGCGACTCCCCTCTGTACATGTTAGAAAACCACCCGAAACAAAAGCTAAATGTTGGCTATTATTTTTATGAATATATTTTTTATCTTGTAGCTTTTTTTAGTTGAAATTTGCCACGTATTTACACCTTTAATTTGATGCCCATATTAGCAACTTACTTTTTTAGTTCGAAAAAGGTGGCAACCTTGTAAATCATCCTCAGTGGCAGCATCTGCTTATATTGCCTTAGAATAAAGCATATTACTCTACATAACGAATTTCGTCCAAATCGGTTCAGGTGATCTCGAAATAGTAGTGGATATAGAAATATATAAATAAAATAATATACAAATATACTTACAAGAATAGCTTGTTTAAAGTTATAAGATAATGCAAATATAATCCTGTAGCAATAGCAATATTAAGTCCGCAACCCCCTCACACCCATTCTACCTTAAGCTTGAGAAATAAATAATACATAACATATAAGGAAGTCTAAGTTCCGGTGGAACCGAATATTATATACCTAGTAGTGATCTATTATGGCGTACCAATTTACGCAGGTCTATTTTAATACTTTTCAGTTCGTATTATAAAGCCAGCTGATTGTTTTCAATAAAAACACTTCTGTTATGCGTTTTGAGGGGTAAATACATTTTTTTAAATATAAATGTATGGCGCGATATACAATAGGTGTATCATCATAAACCTCCTAAGAGATTTTGGCGCCGAGCCTTCCAATTTGTGGTTTGCCGTTTTGAATTTTTTCCTACAAATTGGCGGGACCTACAGATTTTTGCCGACTTTGAACGGCATCTACAAAGGAGATGAATTTTTGCTGAGAAGCCTTTCATGGCAGAAATACACTCGAAGACCCAGTTTTGAAAAAACTTTTCCAACTCACTTTTGATGTTACCTGAACCAGGGCTCGAACCTTCCGGTTCTATCGCACCGGAATGACCCGGGTTTTTTTTACCCAGCCAAGGGCTGTTATTTCAGTGTAACCCTGTCCAATCTGTCCCGTCCCACCCTTAAATTATCATCCTCGGAGAAAACGCTTGCAGCTGGGTTGCTCCATTGTCTCTTGTTACGGGCTGGGGTCGAACCCAATCCTGGACCAAGAGACTGGTTCTGCTGCGTTTGCTGGAAGAAAATCTATATTAAACGGTCGTATTCGGTACTTTCTTTAGTACTTTTGAGGCACCTTGCTGTACACGTCCAAGGACGTCCCGCGGTAGTCGCCGCTCTGGCACTCCCTTACAGCTTCTACCTACTTCCAATAGTCACAATAGTGGCTCAGTCTATACGACTGGCGGCACCACTGCCATCCCTGCCTCACTCACTCCCGACTGTCGCTCACGCACACCAGCGTCTCCATCTCACACGGCCGCTCAACACTCCTATCCCCTCCGGAATAGGTCAGATATGAGCATCGCCGAGCGTCAGTCCCCTCAGTCTCTTCCCCTAATGCCCCCCCCTGCTCCCAGCCTGCACGTGGGTCAGGAACACCACCTCCTAGTACCTTTCACTACGTGCACCGTTTGTCGGCAAAGACTATATACGCCTGCGACATCGGTCAAGTGCAACAATTGCCTTGGCCTGTGTCACACCCTTATGTGCTCAGGGCTCGCAAACGGTAACCTTTGGACGGATTCGTTCATAGCCCCCTGTTGCAGTACACAGCCGCCCTCCACGCCAGACAACATCGGCCATGGCGCTGTCAACTCTAGACTGCGACATAGTTTAGGCCTTAGCCTACCACCACCACTTCAAAATTCTGCAGCTGAACTGTAACGGATTAGCTGGAAAGATCGCGGAGATAACTGACTTTATGAAGACGCACAACATCAAAATCGCCGCGATACAAGAGACAAAACTGAACACGAGATCGGACTTACGAACCTGTGATGGGTATAATGTACATCGTAAAGACCGTCCCAGCGGTCTTGGCGGTGGCCTTGCGTTCATTACACATCACTCTGTACAATATAATCTATTTTCACCTGACATCGACCCCAGGGACTCTACCTTAGAATGCCAAGGCATAGCAGTCCGGTCAGGAGGCGCCGACCTGCAAATCATAAACATCTATATTCCTCCTGTCACGTGTTGTCCTAGATTTTATCATCCCGACATTAGTGCGTTGCTAAGGGGCGATAACCGTCTAATCCTAGGCGACTTCAACGCGCATCACGATCTCTGGCACTCCAACTTGCCAGCAGACAGCAGAGGACACGCAATTGCAGACCAAATAGATAACTCAGCATTCTGTACAGTCAATGGAGATGCCCCCACTAGGGTGGCAGGTAACTGTCACAGTTCGCCAGACATCTCCATAACGAGCGCGGGCCTTATCAACTTTGTCATGTGGCGACCGATGCTTACATTAGCTTCAGACCACCTACCCATCTTACTCTCTGTTGAACGACCGACCGACTTCATAACGACTGATAAAATAACATACATCAACTTCACCAAAGCGGACTAGGACCGCTTTACTGAATATACAGAGCGCTCCTTCGCTGCCTTACCCACTCCTACGGACGTACGCAAAGGCGAAAGAGAGTCTCGCAAGATCATTGATTCAGCCTCATGCCGCTTTATTCCTGCTGGCAGAATACCAGAAATTCGTCCGAATTTCCCGGCAGAAGCTGCGGCGATGGCAAGAGAACGTGATCAAGTGAGACTCATCAATCCCGCAGACCCCAGAATAAAAGATCTCAATACGGAAATTCGTAGGATCGTCAACGGGCACAAGCTGACCAAGTGGAAACAACACCTCGAGACATGCAACCTCTCTGGCGGAGTCGGCAAATTATGGTCGACTGTCAAGGCCCTATCCAATCCGACCAAACACAAAGACAAGGTCGCCAGAGATATGGAAACAAGCGATTGTAGTTCCCCTATTAAAACCAGGGAAGCCGGCGAACCTAGGAGAGTCTTATCGTCCGATATCCCTCCTTTCGCCGGTAGTGAAATTACTAGAGTCCATTCTGCTTCCTTAATTCGTTACAAATCTAAAATTGGCCGATCATCAACATGGTTTCCGCAAAAATCATAGCACGACATCCGCTTTGAACGCCATTACAACGCAGATTAACAACGGTTTGAATCAACATCCACCAAACCATAGAAGGGTTCTCGTGGCACTTGACTTGTCAAATGCATTTGACACGGTCAATCACGCCGCACTCCTCCGAGATCTGGATGAGACACCGCTCCCTGCCGGCCTTAAGAGGTGGACCGCTAATTACCCTGTAAAAAACGTTGGAGCATCAGAGTACTCCAACACTTATCCTCATTCATATAAAAAAGGTGGTCCAATTTACATGGCAATGTCCGGTGGTTGGATCACCTAATCCTATTCGGAGTACCATTTACTTTGCTTCTGAATAGTCTATAGAGCACCTACGTTGGAGTACTTTGAAAATGCTGCCAAAAGATTACTCTATAGAGTATTCTAGACGAAAGCGAGAAGGGAGTATGTGTTCTTTTGAGGACCACCTACTCCCGCTCTCGCTTTGCTGTTGAATACTTTATAGAGTAATCCCATGGGAGTATTTTGAGAGTACTCTGACGTAGGTGGTCTATAGAGTATTCAAAAGCAAAGAAACGGAGTACTCCGAGTTGGATTAGGTGATCCAATCACCGGACATTGCCATGTAAATTGGACCACCTTTTTTATATGAACGAGGATATGTGTTGGAGTACTCTGATACTCCTTTAGGAGTATTCTATGGAGTATGAAACGGAGTATTTCCGTTTTTTGCAGGGTACCTCAATGGTCGACAGGCAACAGTCAAATTTAGGAACAAGAAATCTAGACCACGAAGAATAAAACAAGGGGTGCCGCAAGGTGGTGTTCTCTCCCCCCTTTTGTTTAATTTCTATATTTCGAGACTTCCCCCCCCCCCCCCACCAGAGGGAGTCTCCATTGTTTCCCTACGCTGACGACTGCACGATAATGGCCTCGGGCAAGGGTCCCTCCATTGATGAACTCTGTATTAGAATCAACAGTTACCTCCATGACCTTTCCAGCTTCTTCACCGAGCGTAATCTGACCCCGTCTCCGACTAAATCTACGGCGACCCTGTTTACTACATGGAATGCGCAGATGGGGCAGGAGTTAAATGTCCACGTAGATGGAGTACCTCTACCTACTGTCAACCACACAAAAATCTTGGGCGTGACATTTGACAACGGCCTCACCTTCGCTGGTCATGCCACCGCAATAGCCTCAAAGGTACAGAGCCGCAATAAGATCCTCAAGTCACTGGCCGGCAGTACTTGGGGAAAAGACAAAGAAACATTGCTTGCTACATATAAGGCTATTGGCCGGCCAGTTATTGACTATGCTGCGCCTATATGGTCGCCCAATCTCTCTGACACCAACTGGAGGAAATTGCAGGTCTGCCGAAACACCGCCATCAGAACTGCTACGGGATGCCTGCTTATGTCATCTGAGTCTCACCTCCATCAAGAGGCAAAATTGCTCAATGTTCAAGAGCACGCGGAACTCTTGAGTAGACAGTTCCTTCTGAACTGTCATAAACCTAGTCATCCAAACCGACATCTTTTGGATGTAGCACCGCCCCCCAGAGACATAAGGAGACATCTCCGTAACCATTACGATGAGATCCGGCATCATATCTCTTTGCCGTTTGATCTGCGGAACCATAGACGGGCTCTAAATGACCTCCACACCGAGTTGGTAGACAGATCTCTCAGATCTCGGCCTGTGAATCCCGTTATTAATACTCAACCACCTGAATTGGCTGAAGAGGAGCGTGTACTTCCGAGGGAGACTAGAGTCATACTGGCACAACTTCGCTCTGGATATTTTAATAGGTTAAACTCTTACTTATCCAGACTGAACCCCAACATACCAAATACATGCCCTGCATGTGGTATGACCCCTCATGATACCATGCATCTCTTCTCCTGTTCAGTTGAACCCACTCTTCTAACACCTACATCACTCTGGGCCAACCCTGTGGAAACTGCGCGTTTCCTCGGACTTCCGTTAGAAGAGCCTGATGACAATTTAGAGTGATCGAGCCCATTGGGCAGGGCGAAGCACTGTTAACAACAACAACAACAACAACAACAACTGGAAGTGCTGCCTGCTACAATAATAATATTAATGCAACGCTAGCGAAGCTGGAAGGAATACCTCTGCGGGTTAGGGGTTTAGAATATGCCGGAGGTAGGCATACCGGTTAAGAGGCGACTAAAATGCAAAACGGTAATGACGGGCAACTCGATGGTTGATCTACGGATATGATGCTTCTCACCTCTCATTATCCATCTTCCCCTTCTTACCAAATCGATCTCGTGACAGTCGGGCATGCACCGCCAGGTAGTACCGGGGTCATATCCGGCAGAGGACTTTCACTTTCGAAAACAGCCCCCAAAACCTTCGGTGAGTATATTTGTAGTTACAAGCAACACCAACAACAAGCTAGAATTAACTGTATATATTTGTACTTACAACAACAGTGAGTGTAGATAATCCATCACGTTCAATGTATATTGTTGTGGCATAATCGTTTGCTATCGCGATCTAAAACCAAATAGATTGTATACAGAATTGTTTATCTTTTGGTTCTTAGCCAAATAACTTGATTACCTCTCCAAGCAACTCCTCTGGTGTGTAATCACATGGAATATCTGAAAGTACACCATTTGCTTGTAGAATTCTTTTTAGTTCTCCTTCTGTAGAATCCACCAATTCTTTATGATCAATCGTTTCAGGATCTACTTTTAGTTTACGCCGCTTCCTTGGTTTCTTTTTGACATCTGGCAAATGGCGTTGCTCCCTTTGACGTTTTCGCAATAAATTTATTGGTAAACGTTTAGTCCGTTTTTTACAATTTCGAGGCATTTGGCGAAATTTTTCTTTGAACTTCAATTGAAACAATTTGCAAAAATTACACAAGACACCTGCATGTAAACAAAATTATTTGTCACAGTCTAACCAGTAGTAAAACTGAGCACCAATCAGCTGATTATATTCACCTTCAGGACGGTATTGGGGTTGCAATCAACGCGTTTCAGGGCGTTGTGTTGCAAAATTTAATTAGGTGAAGAAATTATTTTAAAAAAGGATAAATTTTTATAAAAACTTTTAGACATTTTTCGTTTTAAGTAAAATTATGCTTGCAAAAATATTTGCAGGTTAGGACGTACGTTAAACGCTAGTTACAGTTTGCCACTTCAACAAAAATGGGTAATTTTTTCCTTTAGGAGACAACTGTTAAAACACGTCCAAAAATATCGTGAGGGGTATCAAACAACGCGTTTTGACTTCGGTATCAACAATCCGGAAGCGGATTTTAAATTTTTTGTTGCAGTGAAAAGTTATCCGCAAAAACCCCAAAAATGACCCAGTTCCGATCCCAAATAGGGGGCTTGATCCAAGGTATTTATGTGCAGAACACCTTTCTGCGTAGGCGGTCGAAAAAAAAATAACCCTTAGCCGGTCCAACACCGGCTACGCGATCCACAGGATTTCTGCGCAGAACACCCTTTTTGCACTTTTCGTTACACCCTAATCTGTGATTACAACAACCACATGAAAATGACAGACAATTTTCAACTTTGATTGCAAATATCTCTTCACTTAAACAAAAACTCGAAAATCCGCTTCCGGATTATTGTTACCGAGGTCAAAACGCGTCTTTTGATACCTTTCCTGTTAATTTCGGACGTGTTTTAGCAGTTGTCTCCTAAAAGAAACAATTACCCAAAAATGTTGTTGGAAAAAAAATGTGCCTGTTTTTCCTAGGTCTCTGATCGTACTGCGATTTTTCATGTGAGTTTGTGACATTTAAACTGTTTACACAAACTATTACTAATATCTTTGTAATTTTAACTTAAAAAGCATTTTCGCCGAAACTTTCGAAACAAGCTTAAATTACAAGTGCATGCGCTAGTAGTTCAAGTGTTTACTAATAGAATGAAAGGTATTCCTGAATCGCATTTAATCCTTCGCTTGTATACTTGTTTCTGTCTATTATGTACTCAAGAACTCACAGCTCAACAATATATAAACGCAAAGCGTTTGCTGATGCACAAAAGCCTAGAGACAAGCACATAAACACCTGAAATTAAATTCTGTGGGTTGCTTTTCTGAGTCTAAAAATCAATGGTTTTTTTGTAGTTAGTATGTTATTAGTTTATTTTTATAAAAGAATTCATTCGAACAATAAAAAATTTCACGCAAACAAAATTTCGGATATCGAGTTACCTTTTAAAGCATGGCACTTAATTTCAGTTATATGAAATGAGAAATTTTGAACAGAAAATTCACGGCGTGCGTTTATGTACGAGTATGGCTGAGCCGTTATAAGGCTAGAGCCAATCTTTTGTGATTTTTGAAAAATTGTTTTAATAAAGACGCCTATATTGAAAGAAAATAGAAAATGTGGCTGCATTTCATGAAGGGTTGGTTTATTTTTTCCCTGTTATTGGCTTGAGCCGTCTAAGTACACATTTAATCTTACAATATTATTAAATAAATAGTATAAAGATATACAACTGCAAACTAAATCTTGTCTTCCTTTGTTTTGGAAAACTAATAAACATTAGGGGCACAGTCATAGTCAAATTTAAGTATGACTTAAATTTAGTTAAGGCTATTTGACGCAATTTTATATGTGCTATCTGTTAAAAAAGCCACTTAACTGTGACCATTGTGTATCAAAACAAGTGTGATATGTTATCTGTCAAAGGCACATCAACATGGGGTTATTGTTTACATCTAAGGCACTTCAATATGGCGACGCATCCGGTACAAAGCGAACTCCTATCTTCAAACGAATGATAGAAAGGGATGCAGGATGAGACCAATATAGAATATAAAAAAAACAGGTGACGAAATCTCTTCGAAATTTGACGTCTGTGCCTTAGGCGACCGCTACACAGTCAGTAAATATCACGATATTTGGATCACGATAAATACTGACGCTACACGTTCAATACTTATCGTCAATACTTTTCGTCAGTACTTTCTTAATTTTCATGCTAAGCGGTTCGTAAAGAAAGGAGCAAGAAAATACAAAACGGGCGTGTTTAGCTATATTAATAGCTTTTTCTATTTAAAAAAAGATAATAAGAGACGATACCGGAGCAAAAATTGGTATAAAGAGCGAAGCAAATACAGAAGCATAAATTTGTTTATTATTTATTGACAGTATTTTCATCTGGATCGCGGATTTCTGGATTTGTGTCCGTTCTACCAAAATACAGGCAGTATTGAGGGATCGCAAAAAATGACGCTACACCGTCAATATTTATTGACAATATTTTTATCTGGATCGCGGATTTCTAAACATCTTGCGATATTTTTCGCGATCCATGAATATTTGACGCTACACGTTCAATAAATATCGTGATCCAAAAATATCGTCAATAAGTATTGCACATGTAGCGTTGGCCTTAGATATCACACTTGACAGTACACAATAGGCGTGTTCCAATCAGGAGTGATCCAAATCCATATAGAAATTTTGCATGTAAATGCAACAACAACATTGTGATCTTGATATTTATCTGAATCAATTTCAGATCCGTATAGAAGCTCTGTTCGTTTAGTTTTTTGTAGTCAATTTTTTGACAGCCAATCCTTATTTGCTTGGTAGCACAGACATACATATATAAACACACATATGTACACAAACAACTCTCATACAACTGATCCGTATCTATCCCGTGAGATCTTGATCGTGATACTGATCTGGATAGCTGATTGGAACGCAACTCATGATTGTGACTATGACTATGTGCTTAAAAATTCAAATGACTTTCTTCAACTACCTGGAGGGTTTCTATTGAATTGAAAACTGGGTAATTCTATACGACAGCACGTAACTGCTAATATACGTCCAAAAGTATCGGGAAAGGTATCAAACGACGCGTTTTGATCTCTGTATCAATAATCCGAAAGCGGAAATTAAATAATTTGTTTCAGTGAAAAGTCATTAGCAAAAAACCCAAAAACGGCCTAGGTCCGATCCCAAATAGGTGGCTTGATCCAAGGTATTTATGTGCACAACACCTTTCTGCGTAGGCGGCCTTCTGCCACGCTTCAAAAAAATAACCCTTAGCCGGTCCAACACTGGCTACGCGGTCCACAATATTTCTGCGCAGAACACATTTCTGCACTTTTCGGTACACCCTAATCTGTGATTACAACAACCACATGAAAATGACAGAAAATTTTCAACTTTAATTGCAAATATCTCTGAACAGACATTACAGAACAGACTTTCGGATTATTGATACGAAAGTTAAAACCCGTCGTTTGATACCTTTCCCGATATTTTTGGACGTATATTAGCAGTTACGTGCTGTTGTATACAATTACCGAAAACTGCTATTCACTGTCATCGCTCAGAGGGTTCCGGTCACTAATATTCGTTTGTTCAAAATTTTAGGTTTTATATATATTTTTCATACTTATCATAGTAAAGCAAATCTATTACTTTATAGCAATGTAGAAACTATTAGATCCATCAAGTATGCAAAACAGCTGACAGGTTAACTAGAGTTTAACCCTGCCAAATAGACCGCTTAAACTACGTTTAAACTTCGTTTAAAGTTGACTGAAAAACTGCGCAACAAGTATGAGCTTAGTTTAACTGACAAATTGAGTTAAACTTGTGCTGAAAAACCGGGCCTAATTAACACAACCGAGATAACGATGGCTACGCTTATGCATGCAAGCGTATAACTAGGAAGAGAGATGGCGCGAGTGGTTTCGAATACGATGCAAAGAGGAGATGCCAATAAATAACACCGACCCTTCCAGAACACGAAAAGCGAACAACCAAGAAAGTTCTCGGTGCGTAGGCAAGCACCCTGTTGGACTATATAAGGCGGTGACCAAGCAAGGCAGGTTGATCAGTTTATTTTCAAGCGTTCAATAGTGAACCACTGCGAAGTTACCAACCTCTTAAATTTGTATTGCATTTATTACTAGTAAATAAAACTAGCTATTACTTAGAATATCTGCGCGTGTGTTTATTCGACTTTATAGTGATCGAACCCAGGATTGATAATCAAGGAATCATCGAATTCGTCACAATTGGTGTCAGAAGCGGTATTGTTGAATAAATACCAGTGAATTTAAGGATAACAAGGACATGGCGAAGCTGAATGAATTAAAGATTCAGCAACTCAAAAATGAGTTGGAACAACGGGGACTGAAGACTACAGGCAATAAATCAGAGTTACAGTCACGATTACGAGAGGCTATGGAAGCAGAGGGAATCGACGTTGATGATCATGTTTTTCATCTTGTGGATGAGGCACCGACAAAAATGGAAGAAAAAAAGGAGTCTCCGAATCCAGTAGCAACCGTCGACACAAACATGATATTGGCTGTATTAACTCAGACGTCGATTAAAATGGAAGAACAGAAAACTTACATGGCATCTCAGCTCGAAGGACAGAAGACTTGCATGGCCTCTCAGATTTCAGCTCAACTAGATGAAACGAAGGCATATATCTCATCGCAGTTGAAAGAACAGGAAGCAAAGGTGTCATCGAAACTAGAAGTGCAAGATGCAAAAATTGCACAATTGCAGGATAAAATCGATGCTGAGGTAGATGCATTGAGAGGTCGTATCCAGGAATTGCAACTAAATCGTCCATCTGCTTTAGCGAATACGCCCAAGGTAAAATCACCTTCCTTTGATGGTCCTGTTCCATTCCAGGTATTTAAGCTGCAATTGGAGAAGACGGCTGCTGTGAATAATTGGTGCACTGAAGATAAAGTTGCAGCACTATTCGTGGCATTGAAGGGACCTGCAGCAGAAATCTTACAGACTATTGCCGAGTCCGAAAGGAACAGTTATGATGCATTGATGGGTGCGGTTGAGAGACGCTATGGTAGCGAACATCGAAAGCAGATATACCAAATAGAGCTACAGAATCGCTTCCAGAAACCTAATGAGACTTTGCAGGAATTTGCATAGGACATCGAGAGGTTGGCTCATCTAGCAAATGCGGACGCACCCGTGGAGTACACTGAGAGGGTAAAAATCCAAAGTTTTATAAATGGAATACGCGATGTAGAGACGAAGCGGGCCACATATGCAAACCCCAAACGGACATTCTCTGAAACGGTATCACATGCTCTAACGCAGGAAACAGCCTCGCTATTATGTAAACCTGCATACAAGGCTCATCGTGTAGAAGTGGAAACTCCGGCTTGGGTAGACAAAATTTTGGAAGCGTTGAACGGAGTACAGAAAAAAAGTGATGGTGCCATTAAATGCTTTAAGTGCGGAAAACCAGGTCACATAGCACGTTATTGCGGCACTGGCTCCAGTAACCCCAGCAATTCAGGTGGACGAAAACGCAAAGCTGAAGGAGATGAGCAAATTTCCCAACCAAATCAGTCGTTAAACTAAATCGAGCCAGCCGAAAGGGACGTGGACTGGCTCCCGCAACTGAATGCCCCATAATCTCTGTCTCACAGATCGGAAGGAAAGCTAGTAATGTTACTGTTGTTGCATATGTGGATGGAAAAGAGCACTTACTAACTGTGGATACAGGCGCATCGCATTCCATAATTCGATCTGATTTAGTCAACAAGGAGGTGAGACCATTGCATGGAGCAAAGTTACGTACGGCCACTGGTGGGGACACCCATGTCCTAGGAGAAGTAACATGTGAAATCGCAATTGGGAACGTGGCCGTTCTACACAGATTTATAGTAGCAGATATTGTTGACGAAATCATAGTTGCTGTGGACTTCTTAAGCGAGCAAGGCATCAAGATCGACATGCAAAACAGGATTATGAATTACCAGAACATGGATCTGCCATTAAATTTTGGTTACGAAAACAAATACGTTAGTAAGCGAGTGCTTGTGGAGGAGAGCCAACAAATTCCACCGAAGTCGGAAGCAATCATATGGGCAAAGATTGATGGAGATTATGGGACAAACAAGTTGTGGGTTGTCGAGGCAGGAAACAAATCAAGGACGAACATATTAGTAGGAAAAACCCTGGCCATGACAAAACAAGATGGACGTGTACCGGTAAGAGTACTTAATGAGTTCAAATCGCCGATTAAACTTTCCAAAGGAGCAATATTGGGACAATGCCAAGAGGTCGAGGTAGTTATCAATTGTGAACAGCTTCAGGAAAATGATTCCACCATCAAGATTAATCTTTCAGATGATATCATGTCGTGGACGGCAGGCCTCGAAAAAGATCATCAGAAAAAGGCAAAGGAACTTCTATCAAAGTACTCGAGCATATTTGACAAGGATGGTTCCAAACCAGGTCGGACCAAAGTTGTGAAGCATCAAATTGATACTGGTGATGCAAGACCAATCCGCCAAGCTCCTCGTAGTATTCCATTGGCCAAACGACAAGTGGTAAGAGAAATTATACAGGAAATGAGTGACAGCGGCGTGATCGAACCATCAGCTAGTCCATGGAGCTCACCGGTAGTACTAGTGAAAAAGAAGGATGAAAAAATGAGGTTCTGTGTGGATTACCGAAAATTGAACGACGTAACGAAGAAGGATAGTTATCCATTGCTAAGAATCGACGATACTCTGGACTCGTTATCTGGCACGAAATGGTTTTCCACACTGGACTTGAAAAGCGGCTACTGGCAAGTGGAGGTGAAGGATGAAGATAAAGAAAAGACGGCCTTCAGCGTTGGAGAAGGGCTTTGGCAATTTACGGTAATGCCCTTCGGGCTATGCAATGCTCCAGCTACTTTTGAGAGACTCATGGACCAGATACTAAAAGGATTGCACTGGCAAACATGTTTGGTGTACCTCGACGACATCATCGTGCTGGGAAAAAGTTTTGAGGAACACCTAAAGAACTTGGAGGAAGTTTTCCAAAGAATAGCTGGTGCTGGTCTGAAACTAAGTCCTAAGAAGTGTTGCTTGTTTAAAAAGGAAGTAAGTTATTTGGGTCACAAGGTAACTACGGAGGGAATCTGCACTGCTAAGGAAAAGATCGAAGCCGTAAAGGATTGGCCAAGACTGAGAAATTTGCATGAGTTACGGAGCTTCCTTGGGCTGTGCACGTATTATCGCCGATTTGTACCGAATTTTGCCAGCGTAGCTAGTAGTCTCCATGACCTTACGAGAAAGAATATGAGTTTTGAATGGAAGAAGGAACAGGAGGTGGCTTTTCAAACATTGAAGGAACGACTATGCACTGCCCCGATGTTAGCATATCCAATTCCAGGTTCAAAGTTTATTCTGGATACAGATGCGAGTGGTTATGCTATAGGAGGTGTTTTGTCTCAGATTGTTGATGGACGGGAGAAGGTAGTTGCATATTATAGCCGAACAATTGGGAAGCCTGAAAGGAACTATTGTGTAACCCGGAGAGAACTGTTGGCATTGGTAGAATGCGTTAAGCATTTCCACAAGTATCTCTATGGGCAGCGATTCCACGTCAGGGCAGACCACGCAGCGTTGAAATGGCTCTTACAGTTCCGTAATCCGGAAGGTCAATTGGCACGGTGGATAGAGCGACTGCAAAGTTATGACTTTTCCATAGAGCATCGCAAAGGTAGCACCCACGGAAATGCTGATGCAATGTCACGAAGACCATGTACCTTGGAATGCAAGCATTGTTCCAAAGCTGAGGCCAAGGAAGACATTATAGATGTGCGGCTCATGACTATAACATCTACGGACGAATGGGACATGGATCAATTAAGGAGGTTTCAGCACGAAGATCCAAATCTTACACGTGTAACGCAAGGAATCGACCGAAACGAGCGACCATCAAGAGAGGAGATGTCAGCAGAAAGTCCTGTTGCCAAGTCATATTGGGCACAGTGGAATAGTTTGCAATTAGAATCCGGTTGTTTGCATCGAATATGGGAGAGTGAGGATGGTCAATGTGTTCGAAAGCTGATAGTCGTCCCAAGGAAGAAAATCCCTGATGTACTCAATGAATTACATAACGGTCCAAGCGGAGGTCATCTTGGAGTCACCAAGACCTTGGAGAAAGTCAAGCAAAGATTCTATTGGGTTGGTTGCCACCAATCGGTCGCGGAGTGGATTGCCAACTGTGAAGTATGCATCAAATCTAAGGGACCGAAATCAAGGAGCCATGGCCAAATGAAACAGTATAACTCAGGTGCGCCATTTGAGAGGATAGCCATGGATGTAGCTGGTCCATTTCCTACTAGCAAACTCAGAAAAAAATATGTCCTGGTAGTTATGGACTATTTCAGCAAGTGGCCAGAAGTGTACCCTATTCCAAATAAAGAGGCAGAAACCATAGCAGAAGTGTTCACTAACAATTGGGTAGCTAGGTTTGGTGCACCGATGGAGATACATTCTGACCAAGGCAGAAATTTCGAATCAGCTGTGTTTCAGGAAATGTGCAAGACATTGGGCATTCGGAAAACTCGAACAACTGCACTACATCCTCAGTCAGATGGCATGGTGGAACGATTCAATAGAACCTTGGAAGAGCACCTGAGGAAAATAGTGGATAAGTTCCAGAAGGATTGGGATACTCACATCTCCTTATTCCTAATGGCATATCGCTCTGCAGTACATGAAACAACTGGTCAGACTCCTGCAAAGGTAATTTTCGGGAATGATCTTCGATTGCCAGCTGACTTGAAGTTTGGGATAAACGCTGATGCACGAGTAAATTCTCGGAAATCTACTAGCGTATTGGAAGAAGAAATGAGAGAAATTCACGACCTTGTGAGACAACGGACTTAGATCATGAGCGATAAGATGAAGGCCAGGTACGACAAAGCAATGTAACTGGGAAGGCCCATACAAAGTCATAAAACGATGTGGTATATCGCATACAAACTATGGGAAGGCCAAGGAATAAGATGAAGGTGGTCCATTTGGAAAGGCTAGCTGCGTTTGGTTCCGGCAATGTGGAGGGCAGTGAGGCGATTATTCTCAAGCATGTACCATCCCTAACTCAATAACACTCCCACCACTAGTTAACACAACCGAGATAACGATGGCTACGCTTATGCATGCAAGCGTATAACTAGGAAGAGGAAGAGAGATGGCGCGAGTGGTTGCGAATACGATGCAAAGAGGAGATGCCAATAAATAACACCGACCCTTCCAGAACACGAAAAGCGAACAACCAAGAAAGTTCTCGGTGCGTAGGCAGGCACCCTGTTGGACCGTATAAGGCGGTGACCAAGCAAGGCAGGTTGATCAGTTTATTTTCAAGCGTTCAATAGTGAACTACTGCGAAGTTACCAACCTCTTAAATTTGTATTGCGTTTATTACTAGTTAATAAAACTAGCTATTACTTACAATATCTGTGCGTGTGTTTATTTGACTTTATAGTGATCGAACCCAGGATTGATAATCAAGGAATCATCGAATTCGTCACAATCTCTCTCTGTCTATCTCTATGGCGCGATATACAACAGGTATAGGGTGTTTTTTTACAGGTTTGTTTTTCGAATAGAGATAAAACTGGCATTTTGTGGTCAAATCTGGCAACTCTAATGTCATTTATGTTCAGTTTGGTTTGCCATTTCATCATGAACAGGTTGACAAAAGAACAACGCTTGCAAATCGTGCAAATTTATTTCGAAAATAATGGTTCAGTTCGCGAAGTTTACCGTGAGCTCCGTCCATTTTATGGTCGACATAATCGTCCATCAGAGCAATTAATTCGGTTAACCATGGATCGTTTTCGCACTACGTTTACTCTCTGTGATAATACGCATCCGCAGAGACGTCGAACAGTGCGCACCGAAGAAACAATTGCCGCTGTAGAGCAAAGTGTTGAAGAGGACCCGAATGAATCGATTCGCCACCATGCACAGCAATTGGAGCTTTGTCTATCAACTTTATGGAAGATTTTGCGCAAAGATCTTGGCTTGCGACCTTACAAGATCCAGCTTGTGCAAGAATTAAAGCCGCGAGACCATGCAATGCGTCGTGATTTTGGTGTATGGGCCGAAAATGAGATTGATTTCGATGCTGATTTTCATCGCAAAATTTTGTTCAGTGATGAGGCTCATTTTTGGTTGAATGGCTACGTCAACAAGCAAAATTGCCGCATTTGGAGTGAAGAGAATCCACATGAGACCCTTGAAACGCCATTACATCCACAAAAACTGACTGTTTGGTGTGCTCTATGGGCTGGTGGAGTCATTGGGCCATACTTCTTCCGCAATAATGCTGGAGAGGCAGCTACCGTTAATGGAGACCGGTATAGAGCCATGATAACCGACTATTTTGTTCCCGAATTGGATGGCATGAATGTGGATGAGTTGTGGTTCCAACAAGACGGCCGCATAATTTCGCGGAATGGACCTGTCAATTGGCCACCAAGGTCGTGTGATTTGACACCATTGGATTATTTTCTTTGGGGATATGTGAAGTCGCTCGTCTACACCAACAAACCAGAAACGTTAGGGGAATTGGAAGTGGTTGAAAATTGGACCTGTAGAATTGGCTTTATTCGAGCCAGCCGCGGCGGCCACATGCCCGAAATCATATTTAAACATTAATGGCATAAAATTATCCTTCCAATAAAGCCAAATTGATGGACCTTAAAACGATTTTCTTGTGTTTTATTTCAATTCGAAGTTCTATACCCCTAAAAAAACACCCTTTATATCATCATAAGCCTCCTAAGAGATTTTTGCGCCAAGCTTCTCTTCCAATTTGTGGTGTGCCGATTTGAATTTTCCCTACAAATTGGTGGGACCTACAGTTTTTTGCCGACTCCGAACGGCATCTACAAAGGAGACGAATTTTTGCTGAGAAGCCTATCATGGCAGAAATACACTCGGAGAATTTGCCAAACCACTGCCGAGGGGCGACCCCGTTTTGAAAAACTTTTTTCAAATCACTTTTGATGTTACCTGTACCAGGGCTCGAACCATGAACCTTCGGTGTGGTAGGCCGGCAACACTACCTTCACACCACGGCGGCCGCCACAATACGTCACAATAAGCTAGAGAAAACATTCGATTGATTTTGATAGTGCTTTCAGAGATGTCATAACTTCGATATTACATTTGACCACACATTAGGTTTGTTTGACGACAAAATTTAGAAAAGAACTGTCTTTAAAAAGAGAATGACGTATAACTCTCTCGAAATGCAAAAATAAGACCAGCCAATTGGTTTTTTGGTTTTCCGCCATATCCATAACCTATAAATTTTTAAGTTAGCAAATTTATTAACATTTGAAATTTCTATTTTTGGGTTTTGATGTATTCCGATAAAGTTTTTTTTTGGCAATTTCTTCATGAAGTGACCAACTTTCTAAGCTTAAGATATGGTCATGGCTATGGAAGCTTAACTGCAACTTTAGCAACACCTGCTATAGTTATGGTATTGCTTATTATTATTTAAATTCTTATTTAAGTTAAGGTTTTTTTCAGTTATTGCATACGAAGTTGAGATAGACGTGGAACGACGTGATGTGTCAATGGCGAGATTTACTGTGAAACCGGGAGCGACTGAAAAAGTAGAAAAAGGTAATGTTATTAATATTCTTCATCCATTTTCTAAAGATAAAATCCTTTATTTAGAATACTTCTGACAATTGGAGCTTGTCCCCTTGAATTTGTAGCGAAAGAAGTCTGAGGAATTAAATACCACAAAAAGCCAAAAGAAAAGTTGTATAGTCCATATTACAGGTTTATTGAGATAATGGGCCATAGTCATAGTCAAATTTAAGTATTACTTTAATTAAGTTGTAGCTATTTGACACAATTTTATGTGGGCTATCTGTCAAACAAGCTTCATCTAAATTTAAGTCATACTTAACTTTAAATATGACTTTGCCCCAATATATTATGGCGATTATTCTCAAGCATGTACCATCCTTAACTCAATAACACTCTCACCACTAGTTAACACAACCGAGATAACGATGGCTACGCTTATGCATGCAAGCGTATAACTAGGAAGAGGAAGAGAGATGGCGCGAGTGTTTGATCAGTTTATTTTCAAGCGTTCAATAGTGAACTACTGTAAAGCTATCAAACTCTTAAAATTGTTTTGCGGTTTTTACTAGTAAATAAAACTAGCTATTACTTACAATATCTGTGCGTATGTTTATTCGACTTTATAGTGATCGAACCCAGGATTGATAATCAAGGAATCATCGAATTCGTCACAATTGGTGTCAGAAGTGATATTGATAAATAAATACCGAGAGTTTTCAAGGATAACAAAGGCATGGCAAAGTTGAATGAGCTGAAGATCCAGCAACTCAAAAATGAGCTGCAACAGCGTCGATTGAATACAACAGGCAATAAATCCGAGCTACAGTCACGATTGCGAGAGGCTATGGAAGCTGAAGGAATTAACGTTGACGATCATGTGTTTCATCTTGTGGAAGAAGCATCGACAAAAATGGAAGAGAAGGAGTCTACAATTCCAGCCGCAAGTGTGGACACTAACGCGTTGTTGACTGTATTGACTCAGATGTCATCTAGCATTTCAACACAGCTGGAAGAACAAAAGACACACATGGCATCTCAGTTGGAAGAACAAAAGGCACACATGGCATCTCAGCTGGAAGAACAGAAGACTAGCATGGCATCACAGATTTCAGTTCAACTAGACGAACAGAAGGCATACATGAGATCTCAGATGGAACACCAGGAGACACGTATAACATCAAAATTGGAAGAACAAGAGGAGCGTATATCTATGCAGGTGGCACGAATGTCTTCGCAGCTAGAAGTGCAGGATGCGAAAATTGCAGAGCTACAGAATAAAATCGATGCTGAAGTAGATGCACTGAGAGGTCGTATCCAGGAGTTACAACTGAATCGTCCAACTACTTCAATGAGTGTCCCGAAGGTAAAAACCCCATCTTTTGATGGTTCTGTTCCTTTTCAGGTATTTAAGCTACAGTTTGAGAAGACGGCAGCTGTGAATAATTGGGGCATGGAAGACAAAGTTGCTGCATTATTCGTGGCATTGAAGGGACCTGCAGCCGAAATTTTGCAGACTATTCCTGACGGAGAACGGAACAATTATGAAGCATTAATGGGTGCAGTAGAGACGCTATGGTAGCGAACATCGAAAACAGATATACCAAATAGAGCTACAGAATCGCTTCCAGAAACCTAATGAGACTTCGCAGGAATTTGCATCGGACATCGAGAGGTTGGCCCATCTAGCAAATGCGGACGCACCCGTAGAGTATACTGAGAGGGTAAAAATCCAAAGTTTTATAAATGGAATACGCGATGTAGAGACGAAGCGGGTCACATATGCAAACCCCAAAAGGACATTCGCTGAAACGGTATCGCATGCTCTGACGCAGGAAACAGCCTCACTTTTGAGTAAACCTGCATACGAGGCTCATCGTGTAGAAGTGGAAACTCCGGCTTGGGTTGACAAAATTTTGGAAGCGTTGAACGGAGTACAGAAAAAAAGTAATGGTCATATAGCACGTTATTGCGGCACTGGGTCCAGTAATCCTGGCAATTTAAGTGGACGTAAACGCAAAACTGGAGAAGATGAGCAAGATGATTGCCCTATAATCTCTGTGTCACAACTCGAACGGAAAGCGAGTAATGTTACTGTTGAAGGCTACGTGGACGGGAAAGAGCGCTTGCTGACTGTCGATACTGGTGCATCACATTCCATCATTCGGACTGACTTGGTCAGGGGAAAGGTGAGACCATTGCGGAAAGCTAAGTTGTGGACAGTAACTGGTGACAGCAAGCAAGTCCTGGGAGAAGTGAAATGCAAGGTTGTGATTGGGAATGTGGCCACGTATCACAACTTCTTGGTAGCGAATATTGTCGACGAAGTCATCATTGGTGTCGATTTCTTGGCTGAGAGAGACATTCACATCAACGTAAGGAACAGGGTTATGACTTACAACGGCCAAGAAGTTCCTCTGGTCTTTGGACACAATAAAGGCTATACTACCAAGGGAGTGATCTTGAAGATGAAGCAACAGGAGCCTCGTAAAGCAGGGGTAGCTCCCGACCAAAGGCTTTCGCGGACAAGTACCTCCTGAAGAAGATTCGGCAAGACCAGGAGGAAGATCCAGATTTGGCACGTGTGTTGAAAAGAATAAAGAAAAACAAACAGCCAGGAAGAGAAGAGATGGTAGCAGAGAGTCGTATTGCAAAAGCATACTGGGCACAATGGAGTAGTTTGAAGCTAATATCTGGTTGTTTGCATCGGAAATGGGAAAGTGAAGATGGCAAGAATCATCGAGCACTTATTGTTGTTCCCAAGACAAGAATTCCAGATGTTATCAAAGCGTCGCATAGTTGCCCAGATGGAAGGCACATGGGAATAAAGAAAACGCCGCAAGAGGTAAAGCGGCGGTTCTATTGGATCGGTTGCAAACAAACTGTGAGGAAATGGGTTACTAAGTGTGCAGAGTGTGCTGAGGGTACAAGACGAACACCTGGCGGTCATGTTACGAGGAGGCAACGCAACTTAGTGGATAATGTGAAACAGTGCAATGGGCATGAGAGAACGGGACGGAATCCTGAAGAAACGAGTTGCAGGAATGTTTGCCGGGTACCATTGGGAACGAAAGTGAAGGCACAAATCTATTCGAGATTAAAAACGGACAAAATGGTTGGAATATGTGACACTGCAAAGCATTGTGGGAATCTCTGCAGAAGAGAATTGATGTCGGAGTCTCAATCCCTGGAGGAAATGAGGTTTAGTAAAGCAGTGCCAACCATTGAGCGTCTAGCAGCGTTTGGTTTGGGAAATGTATCTGATCGGGACGATCAGACTTAGGTGGAGGGCAGTGTGGCGATTATTCTCAAGCATGTACCATCCCTAACTCAATAACACTCCCACCACTAGTTAACACAACCGAGAGCGCGAGTGTTTGCGAATACGATGCAAAGAGGAGATGCCAATAAATAACACCGACCCTTCCAGAACGCGAAAAGCGAACAACCAAGTGTCACCGACAGATATGAGTTTGTTGTAATTTGGCTGTCCAAGCGAACGTACGCATTCAGTCGCGTATCATTATTTAATAATTCTATTTATCACACACACACAATCACTGTACAACATACAAATTCCTTCAAATACATTTAATTGAAATAAATAAGGTTTGAATATATATGCTTCTAACAGTTCAGAGGAACAGAGATAGCAACACTAAAAGTACATAACGCAGCTGAAATTTAAATTTCAACTGGCATCTATTCTACAAAGCGGTAAGCATATACATATATGGATGCATGTAATAAACTCGACACGCATGCGGATACATACAGGGTGGCTGATGAAAGCCGCTACCAAAAAAAAATTAAATAACTTTTTTTCTATTTAATGAATCTGGTTAATTTTTTTTTTATTTTGCAGATTGACTTTTACGTTTAACAAAAATGGATAACTGGGACACTGAAACAAGAATTTGGATTGTCCGCGGCTATCACGCACTGGGGTCCGTAGTTTCGGTTCAAAGAGAGTATAGGCGCACGTTTGGCGGCAATCCTCCGAGCAGATGGACCATAATAAGACTTGTAAACAATTTTGCCGAGCATGGGACAGTCAACAAAAGACCTTACCATCGAAACCCTTCAGTTCGAACTTAGGAAACAATCGCTGCTGTAGCTGCTGCCATACAAAACAATCCACGTGTTTCGACAAGAAGCTTATCTGCTCAAATGGGTGTAAGCAGACAGTCATTACAGTCAATTATGCACAAAGACTTGGACTTATTCCCATATAAAATTCAAATGGCCAACAAACTGAACGCTGCAGACTTGCCGATTCGCTTGGAATTTTGCCAGAAGATGCTTCAAATGGTGGAAGAGGATGGAAACATGTTGAACTGTCTTTTCATGTCTGACGAGGCCCATTTCGATTTAAACGGCAACATAAACAAACAAAATTGTCGAATATGGAGTGCTTCCAACCCACAGATTTTCCATGAGACGGAATTGCATCCACTTCGTGTCACAGTGTGGTGTGCAGTTTCATCACGCTGCATTGTCGGGCCCTACCTCTTCGAAGAAAACGGTCACACCGTTACGGTTACTGGAGACCGTTACTTGAGCATGTTGCGAGAGTTTTTCTATCCAGAATTACGCCGAATGAGAATTTCTTTCAACTTTGTGTGGTTTCAGTAAGATGGTGCAGCTCCTCATATAGCCCAACCTGTTATGACAGAATTGCGACGAAAATTTCCCAATAAGCTGATATCCAGAAACTCCACATTCCGTTGGACACCCAGGTCGCCTGACCTTACTGCACCTGACTTTTTCTTGTGGGGTTATTGCAAACAGGAAGTCTTCAAAGCAAAACCAACAAATTTGAATGAACTAAGGCAATCCATTCGAGAAACAATTGCGGCTATTCCTGTCTCAACTCTCCAAGCAGTAATGAACAACTTTTTGGTAAGATGCCGCACATGCATCGACGAGCAGGGGGGGCATTTAAATTCCATTATTTTTAAAACTAATTAAGCGATATGTAATAAAATTTAATGAGCTTTAACATGAATAAAAGAAAAATGAATTCCATACACTGAAAAAAAAATTATTTGAGTTTCTTAATGTAGCAAAATTCATCAGCCACCCTGTATGTACAGCAAGCTTAACTTACGAATGCACGAGAAAGACATATATGCAGCGGCGGCAGTGAGGCAACGTTGGAGTTTTCACCACCGCAGCAACAAACTGAGTCAGTACAAGATATATAAGTACATGGTTGTGCATGTCTAGTGAAGCGGCCGTTAGAATATACATTCTATTCGCAAAGGAAATAGAAACGGGACTTACGTTTGGGTTTTCGAGAATAATCAGCAAGTTTGAACGCGAAAATAAGGAACAGATACTTTTTGGCAGCCAAAGGGTGCGGATGATATTACGATGGTGTTAATAAAATTGAACACACTGAAAATTGATCAACTCGATTGCAAAGCAACAATGTATTGATGGCTGGGAATAAAGCGGCTAAATTGAATAAGCTGTGTCAAACTTATGCGAGTGATGAGGTTGATTCCGAGGAATTAGGAGAAGATAACGATGACGGAAATTCAACACAACAGCAAATGAATGAGCTACGTCAAGCGCTCATGGAGCTGACAAAACGGTTGGTGATCTTGCTGCTGTACGTAATGCAGGCGGATTGGGTAATACGGAGAGTACACACGAGCCACAACAGGCAACGATACAAGTGCAGGTAAACGGAGTGGATGCAACGCCACGTCAGGCAACGGCAGCACTACAACGACCAGCCAGTGTGCACGAAATAAGTCTACTCTTACCTACGTTTGATCCGTTGAAGGGCAGTATTGGTTCCGAGGTGTTTGTTGAAAAGGTAGAGCAACTACAAAATATATATGGTTGGTCGGACAAAGAAATTCTGGTAGCAGCGCAGTTGAATCTGAAAGGTGTAGCGAAAACCTGGTTAGATTCACAGCAGGTTTTCAGGTCGTGGGCGGAATTCGTGCAGATCTTAATGAACGATTTCCCAAGGAAAGTTATGTCAGCGCAAGTGCATCGTGAAATGGCACAACGTAAGCGGCAGACACGAGAAACATTGGAAGAGTACTACTACGCAATGTTGAGTATGGGCAGACGAGGCAACATGGAGGAAGAGTCATTGCACACTACTGGCAATGAAATTCACCACATGCAATGCTCTTTTGCGCTCTTTAGAAGCTATGGCCATCATGTCCACACAAATTTCAACGAAAGTGAGTACGTCATTTGAACCACAAGTAACAAAGAATGCGATAGAGAAAAAGCCTGTGAAATGTTATAACTGCAACGAGTTGGGACACATTTCAACAAAGTGTACGCAACCACAGCGAAAGCCGAGGTGTAGTAAATGCAACAAGGTTGGTCACGAAGCCAAATCGTGCAAGAACGAAAAATCAACAGTAGCTGAAGTGCAGAGTGCAACGAAGGGTGGACCGAACCCTGTCACTAAAGTGGTGGAATGGAACGGCAATCACTACGATGCCTTCATCGACACTGGTAGCGATGTGTCATTGATTGCGGCATCCAAGGTACCACCAGAAGTACAACGAACATCGTCAATGAAGCGGCTCACAGGGTTTGGAGGTGCGGTCATCACCAGTGCAGAGGTCATCAATGCTAATATTAACATCGATGGAACCACGATCTTGGCCGCATGTCAGGTCGTTCCAGATAAGTTCATGATATGTGATATGCTTATTGGTAGAGATGTACTTTGCCAAAATGATTTCAGATTAACCATTGATGCGGGTGTTATGCAGGTACATAGGAAACCTGAAATTCGATTCAACATCAACAACAATGTGCCGGAAGAGGTAGTAACGAAAGTCAACGATTTGCTGAACAAATACGACGATTGGCTTTGCAGAGGATTTGGCAAAGCTAGGCAAATGTAAATCAACGGAGATGGACATTGTCATATCAACCGAGCAACCAGTGGTGGATAAACGTTACCAAGTACCCCTATCTCAACGTCCAACATTATCAAAGATTGTCGACAACTTACTGAAGCACGGCATTATACGATATAGTTCATCGCCACACGCGGCACCAGTGATTCTTGTGCAGAAGTCAAACGGCGAAGACCGCATGTGCGTCGATTACAGAGCGCTCAACTCAGTGACCGTCAAAAAGCACTTTCCAATGCCGGTGGTCGAAGAGCAGCTGTCAAAGTTAGTCGGTAACACGTTCTTCACGTCCCTCGATATGACGTCTGGGTATTATCAAATACCATTAAAGGAAGAAAGCAAACAATATACGGCTTTCCTCACTCCGGATGGTTTGTTCGAGCATAATGTAATGCCATTTGGGTTACGAAACGCTCCGATGGTGTTCCAAGAGATGATTATCAGGCTGGTGCGAAGTCTGAAGCACCGAAATAATATAATCAGCTACGTGGATGAGGTGGTCATCGCCACAAAATCCGTCAACGAGAGTATAGAAGTGCTGACTGAATTCTTGGAAGCAGTCAGAACAGCAGGGCTTACTCTGAGGCCGTCGAAGTGTTCATTCCTAGCAACCACAATAAATTTTTTGGGTCACGTTATCGACGAAAAGGGTATCCGGCCAGGCGAAGAAAAAGTTAAGTGCATAGTCGAGTTTCCACAACCACGTACACCGACTGAAATTAGGCAGTTTTTAGGGCTCACTGGATTTTTCCGCAAATTTGTTGATGGCTACGGTATAATTGCGAAACCCTTAGCCTCATTGCTGCTAAAGGGTATACAATTCAACTGGACTCGTGATCATGAGAAGTCGTTCTGCAAGCTGAAGGAGGCACTTACCACTCAACCAGTATTGGTTATGTTTGATATAACCAAAAACCACGAGGTGCATACGGATGCCAGCGCAATTGGGTGTAATGTTGCAGCAAGAAGGAACCGACTGGAAACCCGTCCAGTACTACAGTCGGCAGTGTAGCTCTGCCGAAGCGCAATATTCGAGTCATGAGTTGGAGGTACTCGCGATTGTCGAGGCTCTTGAGCGATTCCGGGTATTTCTTCTGGGCACGCATTTTGTAGTCCGAACTGACTGTAATGCGGTTGCTACAACGAAAGCAAACACATCATTGCATCCACGCGTAGCCAGGTGGTGGCTCCGATTGCAGGAGTTCCATTTCGATTGTGTTCATAGAGCGGGCAGTAAAATGCAGCATGTGGACAGCTTAAGCAGGGCACCAACAGAACCACCATCTCAACCCGATACGGTAGCAGAACGAATATTACAAGTAAGTCAAGTGATGAAGCCCGACGACTCGGTATACGCCATGCAAACGCAAGATGAAAAACTACGTCAGATATGTGCAGTTATCAAAGGTATGAGAGAAGATTACGAGATACGCCACGGTCGTCTATTCCGGAAGGTAGGACAGGAGTTTAAGCTAGTCGTACCACGAGCCGTTAGGTGGCGCATAACGAAAGCTAGCCATGACGATGCTGGACACTTTGCGCTCGAGAAGACTCTCAATCGTATTGCAAAACACTTTTGGTTTGAACGAATGAGGCGATACGTGAAGTCATACATATCATCATGTGAGGAGTGCTGCTTGAATAAGGTCAAGGGAGGACGTAAAGAGAGTCAGCTACATGTAATGGATGTACTGCCGATTCCATTTAGGCACCTCTACATCGATCATGTGGGACCATTCCCCAAAAGCAAGTCTGGATTCGTATACGTGTTGGTAATCGTATGTGGATTTAGTAAATACGTGGTATTCAAGAAAGTCAGAAACACGAAAACTGAACCGGTTATTAAGGCGCTAGATGAAATGATGACAATCTTTGGGCAACCATTGAAAATCACATCCGACCGAGGAACGGTATTCACGTCGGCGAAATTCCAGGAATTTGCTGAGAAGCGAGGCATTCAACACATCAAAACCGCAGTAAGAACTCCGAGGGCCAATGGTCAGGCCGAACGATGCAACAAGACGTTAATACAAGCACTAAAATGCATTGTCACCGAGAGTAAGAGCTGGGACGCATCTTTAACCACCATACAATGGACTGTGAATTCGCAGAAAAATGTGGTAACAGGTTATACCTCTAATGAGCTGGTATTTTACTATAATCCTAGAGATGTCACGTACAATCGCTTGGTGCAAGCAATCCATGATGACGTCACCGACATGTCAAACATCGATACGAAACAAAGCGAGGCAGCTAGTAGAATTAGCGCCGAACGGCAAAAATGGAAGGAGAGATATGATAAGAAACACCAGGCTCCAACTAAATATGAGGTAGGCGATCTAGTGGCAGTCGATCATGTTCCAACGGCCACCGGTGAATCTCATAAGCTGGATCCAGCATACAAGGGTCCGTATATGATAACAAAGGTGCTTAATTACGACCGGTATATCGTCGAGGATTTGCCAGATGTCACAGTCACTCAGCGGCGATACTCGAACATCATGTCAGCGGATCATTTGAAGCCATGGTGCATCTCAAATCCGGAACTGGAAATGGATGACGAAAGCAACGAGTCGTCCTACGAGGACGATGAGTCAGGAAAGGCCGAGCTGTCACCGACAGATATGAGTTAGTTGTAATTTGGCTGTCCAAGCGAACATACGCATTCAGTCGCGTATCATTATTTAATAATTCTATTTATCACACACACACAATCACTGTACAACATACAAATTCCTTCAAATACATTTAATTGAAATAAATAAGGTTTGAATATATATGCTTCTAACACAAGAAAGTTCTCGGTGCGTAGGCAAGCACCCTGTTGGACTATATAAGGCGGTGACCAAGCAAGGCAGGTTGATCAGTTTATTTTCAAGCGTTCAATAGTGAAGTACTGTAAAGTTATCAAACTCTTAAAATTGTTTTGCGGTTTTTACTAGTAAATAAAACTAGCTATTACTTACATTATCTGTGCGTGTGTTTATTCGACTTTATAGTGATCGAACCCAGGATTGATAATCAAGGAATCATCGAATTCGTCACAATATTAAACGTTGAATACACTTCGATAAATAAACCTTCTATATTGACGAGATCGATCAGATGTATCCTTTGCATTGATGTAGGTTTATTTTCCAATTTAAAACTTTTTATAACACTCTTTTCGTGTGCTCTAAGTGCGTTGGTACGTTAGAAATCACGCATTTGAGCAATAGCAAATGACCACTCAATAAAGTTCCTCGTACGTTTCTCAACTAGTTGCAAATGCCAAGCCCAACTAGTAAGCCAACTGTCATATCTCCACATAAGCAACTGGTATTTTTAACATGGCGATGTCCTACGAGATGTCAATTGTCAGATTTCGACCAGAACATACCAATCATGTACTACTCATGAAATACTAGTTTGTATATACATATTGGAAATATACTAGGATCATACTAGTCGGAAAATACCAGTTTAACAGTAGTTCAAAATGGACGGAAATGTACTAATAAAATTTCAGTCTAATAATAGCAGTCCAAATGTGGACCAAAACCTCTAGCAGGGATTAAAATAAGAAAATGGGCTCATCAATACATTATTTTCACTTTTCATAATTTCGCTGTGAAAAACCCCGATTTGGGATTGCAAAACCTAAACTGTATCTGTGGAATATTTCATAAGCTGGTTGCGAATTACAAATAAACAAAATAAGTAATTACAGCTTATGTCGCTTACTAGAATGGATTGAACTTTTTCTGACAAGTATGATTTCAACCAGAAAATTATAGTTGGATACTAGTATGTTTACTGAGTGCAGGGTATCGGCTGACACCATATCCACTGTCACCCAATAGCTGTGGTCGGTGACAAAGCTTGCTAGTCAGTGTCAGTGCAGGGAGAATGACGTAAAACTCTCTCGAAACGCCAAAAGTAAAAAGTTTTCGCCGAACAGGAGTCAGTTAAAATTTGTAAGCAAAACAGGTGTTGCTTTTATGATTGGTTAATAGTTCAAATTTTTGAATTTTTGTTGTTTCTTTTCTATGTCACGATTAGCTGTTTTTCACTCACAAGTTTTACTGAGTGAAATTCCCCACGCAGAAACTTGCAACTTTCTCTCTCAAATTATACTCGTATGTGCATATAGACATATTTAGATTTATAAAGATTTTTTCGGTTATTTCTGTATAAATTGGGATTCACTGAGTTGATTGGATGCAAGTTCGGGACCATTGCTGGACAAACTAAGGCCTTTGACGGGATTCCTTCAATGTTTTCGGGATAATTTTAGGAACCATTTTGTGACTTTTTCAGGGTAACTTCAGGACATATGCTAAACTGTGTTGTGGGCTTTACCCGGTTATTTCGGTATTGTTTTCGGGACTATTTACGAAACTTTTTTGGGGTAATTTCTCTGAAAAAATCCCACAAAAAAATCCCTGAAATAATTCAAGTATGGACTCAAAAAAGTCTTAATGTAATCCATCAATCAATTGAGAAATGGTGCTGAAAAAATCCCAAAATTATCCCTAAAACTTCCCCTAAATAACCCTGAAAACCACCAGTTAGTCCCTAAGTAGCCTTACTTTGTGCAGCAATGATCGCGAAATTGAGTCAAATAAACTCATTGCGTCTCAATTTATACAGAAATAACCAAACAAATCTTTACAAATACGCATTATGTCTATATGCACCTACGGGTATAATTTTGCTGTGTCTAGATGTGTTATTTTTCATTTTCAAAAGCATGAATAAAAATTTAAATAAAATTTTTTATTCAAAATTTTTTGAATAACCAATAATATTTCACTCATCGCTCAAATTTTTACGAATAACAAATAAAATTTAATTTTTATTTTAAAAGTTTTTTATTCAAAGTGACCCAACCCTGAACACAACTAATGTAAAATGATCGCTGAACTCGTTTTCTTCCAAACGATACTTCAGGCGACTGTTATTTAAAACGTTACTGTTACCAAGGGTCTGTCTTGTAACGTAACAATCGTTTTGCCTAGTCAAATGAGACGAATACCACCCATGTTGACCCCCAACAGTCGTGCTCGTCCTGGCCACCTCGACCATAGTCACGCGTAGGTGGTGCTCGGTGTTATCTTGTCCTCAGTATTATCTTTGTGGTTGTTCTTGTAGTTTTGTTCTTTGAATTTTTTTGGTTTTTGTTATTCATCTTGTCCTAAAAAGGGTCTCAGTGAACTAATATTTAGAAATGGGGAAAAAGGGCCATCCACCACAGCAGCGGCGCTTGCTACGGTAAGGCCATCGTTCTTCCCGAGGCGGCCCTGTATCGGGAAGGCACCGTAGCAATACGCCGATATACCCGTTGGCTGCTCAGTCATAGGCAATTGAGAAGTAGAGTAATTTCTTTACGAACAAAGATCACGATGTATGGCTCGGAATCATTGACGTTGTCGAAAGGAGATGAGATGGCTTTTGGAGTATTCGAGAGAAAGGTTCTCCGGAAGATTTATGGTAATTCCCGCCATGTAAACGGCGAGTATCGAAAGAAATTTAACGATGAGCTGTAGCCTTGTGCTGAATCATGCTATGGGAATGAATAAAAAAGCTCCTGCCCAGAACGTTTTCCTATCGACAACCGAATTTGCCAACAAAGGAAGGAGCATGCCTCGACTTAGAAAAATAGGTGGAGCTGACTTGAGCTTGATTTGTATTTCCAACTGGCGTCAGTTATTCCTAAAAAAAAGATGAGTGGCGTTCTTAGATAATAAACTGCCAAAGTCGTCTAGGTCTTTTAGCATCAGCAAAAGATGATGATGATTTGTACGTAGGTTGATAGGTAGAAATACGTTTTGTTGCTCTGAAACTCGTTTAGGCGTACTAAGCCTCAGACGATGTATATGCTTTTAGCCGAGCTTTAATCATAAAGGCTCCACAGCCCCCCTGGAAGAAGTCTCTGGGCCTGCAATCAAAAAATTCAGCCTCAACTCCTAGCGTGGAATTGACTTTTTCCACCTCGAAATGTGGATTGAAATAATGGACACTGTTAAAAACATATGACAGGCCTTGGAATATTCAAAATAAAAGTTCTCTGTTCGCCAGGAACTTGAATAGTAAGCAGTGATTTCGAATTCCCCCTACCTATATTTATAAAGAAACTCATCCATATTTTCTGGCTTTTTTTATTGCCTTCCACAGTTTTAACTCGCCAATCTTAATCCTCATGGCAGTTTTAGTTTGATAGCACCCGGACCAGGACATTTAACAACGACTCTGCTGTATGGAGTTGCACTCGAGATTGCAATTTTCACTTTTAATCTGTAGGGCTTATCATAATTTATTGACGCTTAACCGTCTAAGTGATTTTGGTCGTTGTGTAACAAAGCGTATCATTATTTAACTACATCCAATTGGAAACGTCAAAGGGAGGTCCAATAATTCTCCACCTTCGAGATAGGAAAAGCTTCTATAGAACTAAACAAGTTTCGGTATCGTCGGTTACCAGATCGTCCATATGGCTTCAGAAGCCATTTTGTGTGCTACCTCCTTTATTAAACGCTTGGATAAATGTCTAAATAAAAATTTCTTAACATTCATTTGACAATAAAATTTTTCCTTAGAATTGAATTTAAGTGCATAATCATATATCTTTTAAATATATTATAGGTTTTTTGGTTTTTAAAATAACTAGGAGAAATATGAGTAACTGTGGTAAATTCGTGGATCGCAGCCCGACGTTGCGTGCCGCTGGGAAATGTACCGCAAAAGTAGGATCAACCGTAAGTGCAATGAAAATGTACTCTCCCGAGGAGGCAGCAGAAGATGTGATGCGTACAAAATGTCGTCACAAAAATCAAGAAAAGCGCGATGAACTCTTGCCCTATCAACGTTTTATACCAGAGGAGAACTTAAAAGAATTACTCTGCCCAGAATTGAAAAAAAGTAGATTTGTTATATTTCGAGAAAAATTTGCCGAAAATATGTACTTTAAGAAACCCGAGCTCGGAAAGGTTTTCCCATTAAACTCGAAACCAGAAAATATTGCTAACGATAACACGACATTTGGCGATGCAGCAATTAGATCGGAATCCGCATATGATCTTATATTGCCGCGTAAAACTCCTGACGAGGTGAATCGTGAATATATACGTTGGCATGATAAATACATCATCAGTCATAAACACTACTTGCCGGCCGAGCAAATAAGACGACAGTATGTTTTTTAAAAACTCTTAATACATTTCTCTAGGATAATTATTTTTGTATTTTACAGTTACCTGAAACCATTTGATAGAAATAATCATTTCGGTGTAGTTTACGATGTAGACAACAACGGAAAATATGTTAAAAGAGTCATGGAGCAATGCGATAATTTAGTTGTTGTGAGTAAAGCGCAAAAGCAATATCTGGAGAGAACTATGGGACATTTGGGACATACCATTAAGAGGTAAGGCAAGAAGGTTTATGAACTTATTTTCAACATGTTTGTGCATTAAAGAGGTATTCCTGCCGATGCCTCTGCTTCACTTGTTCTCAAGCTGATCATAAGGTGTACAATAAGACTGCAGAAAGTTCTTTCACGTATTTGGCCTTTAAGCAATTAATACTAGGATTTGCAAAGTATTCTAAGATATCCCCTGTGACGTCAATTTGCAGTGGGCGGGTTATTCCAACCTTAGGGGGCTGCGTAAATGTGAGTGACTGCGACTCAAGGGGCCACGTCGTCTTATGTAATTACCTAGTTGTAAACATATGCATGCGGCATCAATATTTGCATACTCTATCACTTATTTTTTACTGCTTATGTATGCATGCATATTCATTAATTTTGAACGCATACTAAATGAGTAGTTCATAAGCATGATACATACGTACCACTTCTGCACTGATGAAATAGTATTGGCTTTGCATGATAAATAGATAATGTTCCTATTCCTAGAGAATATATAAGATTATAATTCCGCCAACAATCAATTAGTCACTGGTATTTATTGAAAAATATGGCATAAAACATGTCCAGGAAATCCTATCCATAATAAAATATGTCTTCATATATTTTATACATTTTCCCAATGGGAAAATGGGGAATGCATGCAAAGATATACGAAAATTGTTCTAAGAAAAGATCATTCCATAAGCAAACAAAGGAGTAATGTGTCGCTCTATTTTTATTTGTAGTACTACATTTTTTTTTATTTTTTATTATTTTTTCCACTGTATTTTATGGCTTGTTAACAGAAGCAGGCTATGTAAAAAAATATTTAACTTCAATCAAGATTCAATAATAAGGTTGCGTCATTTCCTCAGGTGATTGAATATTATTGAACACACTGGCGTATACATTGTCAGAAGGAGATGCAAACAGCAGAATCTACCATGACTTGAATCAGAAAAACCAAAAACATAAAAAATCTGAAATACATTTAGAAATATTCTGAAGTACGCTGCCGTTTGCTGCTATGTCCACTGGTTCTTTTGCGCAATTCAATTATCTGATTAGCATTCCCACCCGTTGGACATGGCGAGTTCAGTGGTCAAAAGTTTAAAAACGGCAACCTCCCCGTCCGCCTGGCTGAGCCACATAACGCGGTAAGACAATTGTTATTACCCAAGGTAACCTGATAATTAAGAGCCGCCTCTGTAATATAGTCGGTGTTGTGAGCCTCCTGGCTGAAAATAAGAGCATTCGGCATGTTGTCACATAATACCCTCGACTAGAAGCTGGTAGCTCTTAGTTGGAGCTCGCATTCTACATTGAAAAATGCGGTAGGAATGCTAATGTCCATGCTAACTTTATTAGTATCAAGTGCAATCGACCTGAGCTTCTACACCATTGCAAAGACGCTGACTTAGTACTGGTTGTAATTTGCGTATTCTTTTATAACGCGTAATGCAGCACATGTTTCGGAGGCAATGCATCTTTTCTCTCATATAAAGTAATGCTAGATATAATATGCCCCGAGTAATGCATCTTTTCATTTATAAAAGGTAATACAAGAAGTAATATTTGTCGCTTCAGTTTGTTGCGAGCTACACATTACTTTTCCTATGACATCGCTGTCGAAAAATGCATGCATGTTTTCATGTATAGTTTATAGGGGATATACATTACTTTATGCGTTGGCAACTTTGAGGAGTAAGAGGGGCTTTACCACGTCATTGAGCTCTGCTGAGGGGGACGAGATAAGTGCTAGCATTTGTTCACTCATCTCGCCATTTGGAGCAGCTGGGATATAAAGTAACTAAAAACAAGAAGAAAAATAATGTTTGTGCTTGTATTTCAAAGTATATTAAACCACAGTATACTCGTACAGTAGACCACAGTGTAACAGTAGACCAGATAATGACGCCTATTTGAAAATTAATACATGAAAAATGTGTATGTGTTGGTGCTTTAAGTCATGAACCCATTTGAACCGACCGGTACAAAAGTACACAGATAATTTTTTATATCAATTTTAAAGCAAAAGGCTGTATTAATGCACTGTTTGATAGCTTAAATATACCAATACCAAATACTGGAATACGCGGATACCAATATATTGTGACGAATTCGATGATTCCTTGATTATCAATCCTGGGTTCGATCACTATAAAGTCGAATAAACACACGCACAGATAATGTAACTAATAACTAGTATTATTTACTAGTAATAAACACAATACAAATTTAAGAGGTTGGTAACTTCGCAGTAGTTCACTATTGAACGCTTGAAAATAAACTGATCAACCTGCCTTGCTTGGTCACCGCCTTATATAGTCCAACAGGGTACTTGCCTACGCACCGAGAACTTTCTTGGTTATTCGCTTTTCGTGTTCTGGAAGGGTCGGTGTTATTTATTGGAATCTCATCTTTGCATCGTATTCGCAAACACTCGCGCCATCTCTCTTCCTCTTCCTAGTTACACGCTTGCATGCGTAAGCGTAGCCATCGTTATCTGTTAACCTGTTTAACTAGTGCTGGGAGTGTTATTGAGTTAGGGATGGTACATGCTTGAGAATAATCGCCACACTGCCCTCCACCTAAGTCTGATCGTCCCGATCGGACACATTGCCGAAACCAAACGCATCTAGCCTTTCTAAATGGACCACTTTCATCTTATTCCTTGGCCTTCCCATAGTTTGTATGCGATATACCACATCGTTGATCCGTTTTATGACTTTGTATGGGCCTTCCCAGTTACATTGTAGTTTTGGGGACAAACCTTTCCTACGCTGTGGGTTGTATAGCAGCACTAAATCTCCTTCTATAAAACCTTCCGAATTTATTGCTTTGTCGTACCTGGCCTTCATTTTATCGCTCATGATCTTAGTCCGTTTTCTCACAAGGTCGTGAATTTCTCTCATTTCTTCTTCCAATCGCTAGTAGATTTCCGAGCATTCACTCCTGCATCAGCGTTTATCCCAAACTTTAAGTCATCTGGCAATCGACGATCATTCCCGAAAATTACCTTTGCAGGAGTCTGACCAGTTGTTTCATGTACTGCAGAGCGATATGCCATTAGGAATAAGGAGATGTGAGTATCCCAATCCTTCTGGAATTTATCCACTACTTTCCTCAGGTGCTCTTCCAATGTTCTATTGAATCGTTCCACCATGCCATCTGACTGAGGATGTAGTGCAGTTGTTCGAGTTTTCCGAATGCCCAATGCCTTGCACATTTCCTGGAACACAGCTGATTCGACATTTCTGCCTTGGTCAGAATGTATCTCCATCGGTGCACCAAACCGAGCTACCCAATTGTTAGTAAACACTTCTGCTATGGTTTCTGCCTCTTGATTTGGAATAGGGTACACTTCTGGCCATTTGCTGAAATAGTCCATAACTACCAGTACATATTTGTTTCCGAGTTTGCTAGTAGGAAATGGACCAGCTACATCCATGGCTATCCTCTCAAATGACGCACCTGAGTTGTACTGTTTCATTTGGCCATGGCTCCTTGATTTCGGTCCTTTAGCTTTGATGCATACTTCACAGTTGACAATCCACTCTGCGACCGATTTGCGGCAACCAACCCAATAGAATCTTTGCTTGACTTTCTCCAAGGTCTTGGTGACTCCAAGATGACCTCCGCTTGGACCGTTATGTAATTCATTGAGTACATCAGGGATTTTCTTCCTTGGGACGACTATCAGCTTTCGAACACATTGACCATCCTCACTCTCCCATATTCGATGCAAACAACCGGATTCTAATTGCAAACTATTCCACTGTGACCAATATGACTTGGCAACAGGACTTTCTGCTGACACCTCCTCTCTTGATGGTCGCTCGTTTCGTTCGATTCCTGCATTACACGTGTAAGATCTGGATCTTCGTGCTGAAACCTCCTTAATTGATCCATGTCCCATTCGTCCGTAGATGTTATAGTCATGAGCCGCACATCTATAATGTCTTCCTTGGCCTCAGCTTTGGAACAATGCTTGCATTCCAAGTTACATGGTCTTCGTGACATTGCATCAGCATTTCCGTGGGTGCTACCTTTGCGATGCTCTATGAAAAAGTCATAACTTTGCAGTCGCTCTATCCACCGTGCCAATTGACCTTCCGGATTACGGAACTGTAAGAGCCATTTCAACGCTGCGTGGTCTGTCCTGACGTGGAATCGCTGCCCATAGAGATACTTGTGGAAGTGCTTAACGCACTCTACCAATGCCAACAGTTCTCTCCGGGTTACACAATAGTTCCTTTCAGGCTTCCCAATTGTTCGGCTATAATATGCAACTACCTTCTCCTGTCCATCAACAATCTGGGACAAAACACCTCCTATAGCATAACCACTCTCATCTGTATCCAGAATAAACTTTGAACCTGGAATTGGATATGCTAACATCGGGGCAGTGCATAGTCGTTCCTTCAATGTTTGAAAAGCCACCTCCTGTTCCTTCTTCCATTCAAAACTCATATTCTTCTTTGTAAGGTCATGGAGACTACTAGCTACGCTGGCAAAATTCGGTACAAATCGGCGATAATACGTGCACAGCCCAAGGAAGCTCCGTAACTCATGCAAATTTCTCGGTCTTGGCCAATCCTTTACGGCTTCGATCTTTTCCTTAGCAGTGCAGATTCCCTCCGTAGTTACCTTGTGACCCAAATAACTTACTTCCTTTTTAAACAAGGAACACTTCTTAGGACTTAGTTTCAGACCAGCACCAGCTATTTTTTGGAAAACTTCCTCCAAGTTCTTTAGGTGTTCCTCAAAACTTTTTCCCAGCACGATGATGTCGTCGAGGTACACCAAACATGTTTGCCAGTGCAATCCTTTTAGTATCTGGTCCATGAGTCTCTCAAAAGTAGCTGGAGCATTGCATAGCCCGAAGGGCATTACCGTAAATTGCCAAAGCCCTTCTCCAACGCTGAAGGCCGTCTTTTCTTTATCTTCATCCTTCACCTCCACTTGCCAGTAGCCGCTTTTCAAGTCCAGTGTGGAAAACCATTTCGTGCCAGATAACGAGTCCAGAGTATCGTCGATTTTTGGCAATAGATAACTATCCTTCTTCGTTACGTCGTTCAATTTTCGGTAATCCACACGGAACCTCATTTTTCCATCCTTCTTTTTCACTAGTACTACCGGTGAGCTCCATGGACTAGCTGATGGTTCGATCACGCCGCTGTCACTCATTTCCTGTATAATTTCTCTTACCACTTGTCGTTTGGCCAATGGAATACTACGAGGAGCTTGGCGGATTGGTCTTGCATCACCAGTATCAATTTGATGCTTCACAACTTTGGTCCTACCTGGTTTGGAACCATCCTTGTCAAATATGCTCGAGTACTTTGATAGAAGTTCCTTTGCCTTTTTCTGATTATCTTTTTCGAGGCCTGCCGTCCACGACATGATATCATCTGAAAGATTAATCTTGATGGTGGAATCATTTTCCTGAAGCTGTTCACAATTGATAACTACCTCGACCTCTTGGCATTATCCCAATATTGCTCCTTTGGAAAGTTTAATCGGCGATTTGAACTCATTAAGTACTCTTACCGGTACACGTCCATCTTGTTTTGTCATGGCCAGGGTTTTCCTACTAATATGTTCGTCCTTGATTTGTTTGCTGCCTCGACAACCCACAACTTGTTTGTCCCATAATCTCCATCAATCTTTGCCCATATGATTGCTTCCGACTTCGGTGGAATTTGTTGGCTCTCCTACACAAGCACTCGCTTACTAACGTATTTGTTTTCGTAACCAAAATTTAATGGCAGATCCATGTTCTGGTAATTCATAATCCTTGTTTGCATGTCGATCTTGATGCCTTGCTCGCTTAAGAAGTCCACACCAACTATGACTTCGTCAACAATATCTGCTACTATAAAATTTTGTAGAACGGCCACGTTCCCAATTGCGATTTCACATGTTACTTCTCCTAGGACATGGGTGTCCTCACCCGTGGCCGTACGTAACTTTGCTCCATGCAATGGTCTCACCTCCTTGTTGACTAAATCAGATCGAATTATGGAATGTGATGCGCCTGTATCCACAGTTAGTAAGTGCTCTTTTCCATCCAAATATGCAACAACAGTAACATTACTAGCTTTCCTTCCGATCTGTGAGACAGAGATTATGGGTCATTCAGTTGCGGGAGCCAGTCCACGCCCCATTTCGGCTGGCTGGATTTAGTTTAACTACTGATTTGGCTGGGAAATTGGCTCACCTCCTTCAGCTTTGCGTTTTCGTCCACCTGAATTGCTGGGGTTACTGGAGCCAGTACCGCAATAAAGTGCTATGTGACCTGATTTTCCGCACTTAAAGCATTTAATGGCACCATTACTATTTTTCTGTACTCCGTTCAACGCTTCCAGAATTGTGTCTACCCAGTCTGGCCGTTCTACCTCCACGTGGTGAGCCTTGTACGTCGGCTTACTTAATAGCGAAGCTGTTTCCTGCGTTAGAGCATGAGATACCGTCTCAGCAAATGATCTCTTGGGATTTGCATATGTGGCTCGCTTCGTCTCCACGTCACGTATTCCATTTATAAAGCTTTGGATTTTTACCCTTTCTGTGTATTCTACGGGTGCGTCTGCGTTTGCTAGATGGGCCAACCTCTCGATGTCCGATGCAAATTCCTGTAAAGTCTCATTAGGTTTCTGGGAGCGATTCTGTAGCTCTATTTGGTATATCTGCTTCCGATGCTCGCTACCATAGCGTCTCTCAACTGAACCCATTAATGCTTCATAACTGTTCCGTTCACCGTCAGGAATAGTCTGCAAAATTTCGGCTGCAGGTCCCTTCAATGCCACGAATAATGCAGCAACTTTGTCTTCCATGCCCCAATTATTCACAGCTGCCGTCTTCTCAAACTGTAGCTTAAATACCTGGAAAGGAACAGAACCATCAAATGACGGGGATTTTACCTTGGGAGTATTCGCTAAAGCAGATGGACGGTTCAGTTGCAACTCCTGGATACTGCCCCTTAACGCATCTACCTCGGCCTCTATTTTATCTTGAAATTGTGCAATTTTTGCATCTTGCACTTCTAGTTTCGCTGACACCTTTGCTTCCTGTTCTTCCAACTGCGATGAGATATATGCCTTCTGTTCTTCCATTTGAGATCTCATGTATGCCTTCGTTTCATCTAGTTGAGCTGAAATCTGGGATGTAATACGTGTATCCTGTTCTTCCAGCTGAGATACTATGTGTGTCTTTTGTTCTTCCAACTGAGATGCCATGTGTGTATTTTGTTCTTCCAACTGAGATGCCATGTGTGTCTTTTGTTCTTCCAACTGAGATGTCATGTGTGTCTTTTGTTCTTCCAACTGAGATGCCATGTGTGTCTTTTGTTCTTCCAACTGAGATGCCATGTGTGTCTTTTGTTCTTGCAGCTGTGTCGATATGCTAGATGACATCTGAGTCAATACAGTCAACAACGCATTAGTGTCCACACTTGCGGCTGGAATTGTAGACTCCTTCTCTTCCATTTTTGTCGATGCTTCTTCCACAAGCTGAAACACATGATCGTCAACGTTAATTCCTTCAGCTTCCATAGCCTCTCGCAATCGTGACTGTAGCTCTGATTTATTGCCTGTGGTATTCAAGCCACGCTGTTGCAGCTCATTTTTGAGTTGCTGGATCTTCAGCTCATTCAACTTTGCCATGCCTTTGTTATCCTTGAAAACTCTCGGTATTTATTTAACAATATCACTTCTGACACCAATTGTGACGAATTCGATGATTCCTTGATTATCAATCCTGGGTTCGATCACTATAAAGTCGAAAAAAACACACGCACAGATAATGTAACTAATAACTAGTTTTATTTACTAGTAATAAACGCAATACAAATTTAAGAGGTTGGTAACTTCGCAGTAGTTCACTATTGAACGCTTGAAAATAAACTGATCAACCTGCCTTGCTTGGTCACCGCCTTATACAGTCCAACAGGGTACTTGCCTACGCACCGAGAACTTTCTTGGTTATTCGCTTTTCGTGTTCTGGAAGGGTCGGTGTTATTTATTGGAATCTCATCTTTGCATCGTATTCGCAAACACTCGCGCCATCTCTCTTCCTCTTCCTAGTTACACGCTTGCATGCATAAGCGTAGCCATCGTTATCTCACCTGTGTTTAACTAGTGCTGGGAGTGTTATTGAGTTAGGGATGGTACATGCTTGAGAATAATCGCCACAATATGTATGAGGAGTAAGAGGGGCTTTACCACGTCATTGAGCTCTGCTGAGGGGGACGAGATAAGTGCTAGCATTTGTTCACTCATCTCGCCATTTGGAGCAGCTGGGATATAAAGCAACTAAAAACAAGAAGAAAAATAATGTTTGTGCTTGTATTTCAAAGTATATTAAACCACAGTATACAGTAGACCACAGTGTAACAGTAGACCAGATACTGACGCCTATTTGAAAATTAATACATGAAAAATGTGTATGTATTGGTGCTTTAAGTCATTAACCCATTTGAACCGACCGGTACAAAAGCACACAGATAATTTTTTATATCAATTTTAAAGCAATGGGCTGTATTAATGCACTGTTTGATAGCTTAAATATACCAATACCAAATACTGGAATACGCGGATACCAATATATGTACATATATGAGTCTAGATAAATGCAAGAGAGGGCAGATAAATAAGTAGATACTATTAGGTAGTGAGGAAAATAAACCATTCTATCATATTAATCGGGCATTCCTATTCTATGCCTTCCATATAAATATAAACCGATCTTACTCTGTTTGTGTTTGAGCACTGCTTTCTGAGTCCTGACCTGAATGTATTTTTTGAATGTGCGAAACGACCTTAAGCCACGACCAAAACAACCACAGAATCTTCACTTCAACGAGTAAAATTTCTTGTCACCTGAAACTTGTTCACGGCAGTTTGTCCATACGTACATATATTTTCAAGAACCTGCTAAATTTGAATAACAGTTATTCCACCTTCTGATCGACAGAGAAAACTAGTTTGGACAAAAATTTTTTTTTCAAATATGTCATGTGGGTGGTAATGATGCTCCTAATGCGACTTCCAACTTGTTTTTCATATATACCAGTAACATACTCAGAGAATTTAGCATTCTTATATAAGAAACACGAATTATTGGCATTTGTCTTTTTTTATAATATTAAAAGTTTATAACATTCACGGAAATTTTTAAAACTGTATTTATTTTGGGTTAAGGCAAATTACACCTTTTAGACAGAAATGAAATAAATTTGTCAAATAATCATGTTTACATTTGTTTGTTTTGCCTAACTGGTCTACTGTATACTGTGTATTAAACAAAGTAGTAGTGAACTTGATAGTTCTCTCTTTTCTATAGGAATTCTAACGTCAATTAAAAAAATATTAACCCTTTTTGCTTAAAAACTTTGTAATTTTTATCAATTTATTTGTGCGCGTCTGTCGCTTCTTTGCGAATTGAATAATTGAAAAAATAAAAATTAAGAGATCAAAAACAGTTACGCGTTCTGCTGTTTACGCTGCGGTTCAGGATCTAGCAGTTGTTCGTTGCTTCAAGGAACCTGATTATGATTAAAGACGTCGACGGTATGAACTAATATGCGAGTTACACTTTAAATCAAGTGATTTTATTCACTTCTCAACTCAAAGAAATGCTTTAAAGAAGGCACGCTTGTTTCGGTACCTACATCCTTCCAGCCGCAAACGACTGAAGGCCAAAAACTGTTTTTGAATGAGCGTTGCATGCTAATGCGCAGCCTCTGAATGTAGACGCGCAGACGCAGACAGAGTAAGCATAGAACATTTGGTAATTGTTTACGAACGCCACCGAGTGCTAAAACACGTACAAAAATGTCAGGGTAGGTATGAAGAGCTGGATGTTGGACCGGCTAAGGGTTATTTTCTGCACATAAAAACTACTGATCACGATCCTGATTTAGTATCGGCCTGGGGTCATTTTACCCCTTGCCCAAACTGCTAGAGCTATGTAAAGACATAAACTTGGAAGAGCACGTAAAAACGTTTTTTTTTTTTATATGCCGAATATTTTTTAGAATTAAGCATTTAAACAAAAAAAGATTGAGTATGCAAAATTTAAAAAACGGCATTTTAAAATTAAAAAATGGCAAAGGCCATTATATAAATAAAGTTGTTTCAATTACTCACGCCGATAAAAAAAAAACTCTATGAGAATCTACCAAATATTGTCATAATGCTAAGGTCCTTAAAGAGATTGATTCCAGCACTTGGTCGAAAAAGTGACTCCGTTAGATTTCTACGTTGGCGCTTCTTAGGTGGTAACGCTGGTTCTCAAATAGGCGAAAGCCTACAAACTGGAAATTATGGTTTTTCCAAGGATCTCCACAGATTTTGCGACTTCAGCAAATCCGATTTAATTATTTAATAAAAAAAATTCTGGAACCCAAATATTGCGCTCGGGCCACAAAGTGTTAATCCGCTTGTTTACATTTTTTTTAAGTAAGAATTCCTACAAATCAAAATACTTCAATTGCCAATTTTACCTTGTTTAATTTGCCTTTCTGGTATTTCATATTTTATTTGAGTTTTAATTGAAGTTTAAATTTTTTTCTCAAAGGCTCCCCCTTCTGTAAACAAACCATAAAACACAGTTAAAAAAATTTTAAAATATAGTACTACAAATAAAAATAGAGCAACACATTACTCCTTTGATTGCTTTTGGATTGCTCTTTTCTTACAACCATTTTCGTGTATCTTTTCATGCATGATTCAATTGCTAAAGATCACGCATTCCGGCAACCGTGTATTTGTAATTTTATTTGAGAAAAAAGTTTTTGAGAAATGACGTCACGATTTTGAAGTTTTCAGTTAGTTTAACTGACTTTTCTCTTCACACTTGCATTAACGTTTTTTGAGGTTTGAAGTTAAATTTCGTAAACATTAATTCGTTTCGTCGCGATTTTCAAGTTCTATTTGAAGAAAGTTAACAAAAATTAAGTGTTGTGTGAGTGGCTGTAAAAATAGTTACGAAAAGGACAAATTCGTCCATTTGTTTGGTCTCCCGAGAGATGCGAACATACGGGAAAAGTGCGTGCTGTTTTGTAGTTGTAAATAGCTAAAACGTTTACCAAAACGCCAAAATTTGTTTTTTTGTTTTCCTTTTTATTTCCTTACTTTTACATTTCGGACATTTAAAACCAAGCAGACATGTTTTCAAAAGCGTGACGTAACAGTCAGATATTTACATTTTTAATGCGATATCCTGTTATTTGGATCATGCTTTTCATGCATGAAAGGTAATGCATTCCCCATTTTCCACTGTGATGTACGTGAAGTACAACTCAGTAAGGTGTATAGTTTTCAAATTAAATAACATTTCCCTGATACGTGAAGTACAACTCAGTAAGGTGTATAGTTTTCAAATTAAATAACTTTTCCCTGATACAGCATGCCTATTTCATGCATACAAAGATCTTATTCAGCATGCATACTTTCTTTGTGAATAAATACATGGTGGCGCAAAAGTAAGCTTCCGATGTTCAGCATATAGGTTGTGGCACGTGCAGTGTGTGCTGTTGCACCGTCTTGTTGGAACCACATGTTTTCCAATCCCAATTTATCAAGTTGCGGCAAAAAGAACTCGTTGATCATTGCTCTGTAGCGCTCACCATTCACAGTAACCGTTTGGCCCCGACCGATTATTGGTCAAATAAATAGTCAGCAATATTCCGCGTTCTGGAGCAGTGTAGCGTAACATTGTTTATTAACGTGTATTTCGCATGTGTTTACTACACAAATGTCAAAACAGAACTGACTTTAGGGGCCAATCGCAAAATTTATAGCATTTTCTGATAGGAGGATTACTTTTGCGCAGTAACCGTTTTTCACCGACCGAAATAAATAGTCAGCAATATTCCGCGTTCTGGAGCAGTGTAGCGTAACATTGTTTATTAACGTGTATATCGCATGTGTTTACTACACAAATGTCAAAACAGAACTGACTTTAGGGGCCAATCGCAAAATTTATAGCATTTTCTGATAGGAGGATGACTTTTGCGCCACCCTGTATGTTTTCAATTTGAAAGTATATATGTACTTTTTCATTCATACAGCATTCATGCTTCCTACATGCGTACAACTGATTTCAACTGGGTAGCTTAGGATGAACTTAAATTGTATTCCAAGCCGTTCCGAGTAGAAAACACATTGTTGAAATGCTGAGTTTCCTGATATAACAGTCAGTTTCATTGAGGAGTTAAAAATATTTAATATACATTTTGTATTTCGCGGTTCAGTCTACAAATTAATAGTTCAACTTATTACAGTATCCAAACCGAAGTTGAGACGCAGTGGCTCGCGTGTTCCTGGGGAGATTGCGACCAAAGGTTCTATTGTGTTCTCATCTCATTAACAACACCTTTTCCAAGACGACCTCCATTAGGAAACACATTATTTCCTTCGGCTTGAGGGATTGTATGCGTATTCTTTTGCAATGGTGAGTACAAAAATTTGGCCTTCGCCTGGAAATGACATCGCATTCCAATAGTATATGCTCTGCAGTCTCCACCGCCCTATAACAGGAACGGAACAAATAGTCGTTCTTCTTTTTCTCCTCTCGCCTCAGAAAATATTTGGGGTCCAATCGGGAAGAGAGGCTCTAACCCGACGAACCTTATAGTCACTGCTTTCCTCGCTAGGCTGTACGCCTTCCCATTTCCCTAAATTCCTCTGTGACCTCGGACCCAGGGTATAAATTGAGTGCGGCTTGAATGTGACTAAGTTTTGTCATAGTCTCATTGGAGTATTTACGCCGCATATTAAGCTCAACGCATCGTTGTCTTTTGTTCCGTAAGGAAGGAGAAGATTGCCAATGAGAGGTGAGAGGTATCATATCCCTAGATCAACCAACAAGATGCACGTCATTACCTTTGTCCATATTCTATACCCCTAACCCGCAGGGGTATTCAACAACTCTTAGTGTATTGATATTGATGTTGATGAATACACATCGTCTTAGTGTATTGATATATTTGCTCGGGGTCCGGAGACACTTGCACCAATGCCGTCCATTGTTTTAGAAACGTCTATGTACTACACAATTGTGTGGTAGCCTTGTATGTGCTCTATGCGTGTAGCATTCAATGTTGTTTTGTTCGAAAATAAATTGCTTACAAATGTAATCCCTTGGTATTGATGACATGACTTTTCCCCTACCAACCCCCTCCTATCGCGATATGCAGAAGGGTTCGTTTCGCCGACTGCGCTTATGCTACATGTAGCGGGCTAGGTCTATGACTGCTTCCAATGTTGTTTTTTTGGCAATTCTGCATGGCTCGTGCTATCAAACAATAGGATATAATTGGTTTCCCTATCATGGTGTACATCAACCGAAATATGAACGATGTTATGGTATCGCAACAAAATGGAGCAGTAAGGAAGGCGGTCGGCACGATATGAGGTCGCACTGTGGCTAGTCATTGTCGGCTGGGGTGGGTTCTTGCCAACCTTACCGTCCTGCGCCATAATCAGAGAAAAGGTCAGATCGTGCCTTTAAATACGCGGGGAAAAACGCAACAACCGCGCAAAACGACTATAAAAAAAAACAACATCCGGCTAACCCGGATGCCACGGACAGACCGTTGACATTCAAAATACAAAAACTCAAATAAAACGGAAAATCAAATAAATTCAAAAGAAACGGGCAACCAAAATATTTAAAATAAAAATCAAAATTCAAAAATAACCAAAAGCGAAACTAACTCAAATATAAATTTAAAAATAACCGAAAATGAAAACGAAATTAAAACTGAAATAACGAACGGAAAAGGAAACAAGGATAAATTTAAATTAACCGGAAAGAAAAAAAAACATGAAAATAAACCAACGAACCGGAAACGACCGGTTACTGTGCTGAAAAAGGAAAGATAAAAAAAAAGAGGCCGAACATTATAAGGGGGCGCCGCGGGTGTTGTTGCGACGCCCGGTGCTTGGCCCACCCTCATCCATGGCCATCGGTGCACCAAACTAATCCCGATGGCCCCTTTCCTAACCTCCTATTTGCCTTCTAAATAACGACGAACGTCAGCATTCCCATTCTTAACAAATTTATTTATAATTCATTTACAACTAATTAAATCGACTTACGCTAGCATAACTATTTTATAGCAAACGCCAAAAAGAAAAAAAATTTATTTGGTTGTACCGAGTTTTCTCAAACAAAAATTTGGTTTTTGGTCTTATTAGATAGTTATGTTATTCATTTTATTTTATTTTATTTTGTCTGGGTTTGGCCGTTTTTACTTTTTTTTTTTTTGATTACATATTTTAAGTTAGGGTTTTCGAATTTTATTTTATTTTTAAGTCACATATTATTATTATTATGTTCATTTATTTTAATAAATACATTTTTGTTTAAGTTTTATTTATAACCGCTTTATGAAATAATAGATCTACGCTTATACCTATTTTCGCAATATTATGTTATTGAAAATTACTGCTAGGCTACAAATTTTGGTATCAATATTGATGTATTTAGAAGTTTAATTGGGATCGAAGGGACATTATATCTTAAAATTCTTAATTAATTTTTTTTTCGCCCATACTTTGTCTTAACTTTCCAAAAGTGTAACTAAATTTAATAAATAACCCTAACGGTCCACGGACTACCATTTAAATGGAAATCGATATTAAAATTATTTTATATCATATAGTTTTTAATTCTTTTGCTAATTTTCAATGTAAATGGAAAACTGATGGTTTAAAAAAAACCAATAGCTATAAATTTAATTATATTTATAAAAAAAAAGGGCAGTAAAGCAGTTAAACTTTAATTTACTTGTTTAAACCTTTTTGTATTGTTTTTCATGTATACGTATGCTAATCTAAAAAAAAAGTTGTACATTAAACAGTTATTAGTAAACGCTCAAATGGCAATAAGGAATTTTGAATTATAAGCAAACATTTTTGCTTTCGTAAAATCGCAGCAAAAGTATTAAGTAACTCACATTCTTGTAATTTTAAAGAATTGAAGTACTTGATAAATTGCCCATTTAAATACTAGATTTTATAATAAAGAAAACAAACACTTAAACGCATTGCTCTAATATGAAGTCAAATATTTTCTTTTTCTTTTTTTTTTGAGGAATGCGTCAAAGTAAATCAATTTTCATTTCATATAAAATTTTTTGTTTTTGAATATGCGTTGAATTATGCGTTCTTCAAGCTCAGTTTAAACTAAGTTAGCTTAAGCTAAATTTAGTTTGTTTAATTTAATTCTATATTATTTGCAAAAAAACAAAACTAACTACATCAGGTTGATCTCACCCATTGTTGCAGTAGGCTGTTGGTCGGGCGCTACTGTTGTTGTTGTAGGTAATAGTGCAGCGGGCCTACATTACGGCGGCCCCTGCTGTTGTCACTGCTGGTTACTTTTGTTGTTGCCGCTGGTTTACTGCGGTGGGCCTATAATACGTCGGCCCCCGCTAATTTCACTGCTGGTTGCGTTGTTACCTTTGGTTGTTGCTACTGCTAGTGCGGTGGGCCTATATGAGGGCGGCCCCCGCTGTAATTACTGCTGCTGGTATTGTTGGGGTTGCTGCTAATGCGGTGGGCCTATATGAGAACGGCCTTCGCTGATGTCAATGCTGGTATTGTCGTGGTTGCTGCTAGTGCGGCGGGCCTATATTAGAACGGCCTTCGCTGATGTTACCACTGGATACAGTTGTGCTAATGTGGGCGGCGGCCCAAGATAGGTGCGGCAATGGAGAAGTGATTGGGCCCGTTCATTCGCGCTTGTGTAGCACAATAGCCCTACACATTTGCGTCCGTCTAACCAGAATGGCGACCGATTTATTAAAATTTGATGTTGAAAGCACACGAACTAAGACTTATCTTACGTGAAATAATACAAATATAGACGATTTTGCTAGCACACACAATTAGTTTAATTACAACAAACACTGGCAATACCTAGAAAATGTAATGTCAAATGTAAATGCATTAGCAACAATTCATGGAAATTATCACGAAAAGCCTTCAATTTTTACCTTGATGCACAGCAAATTCAGCAAAACACTGCTTTAATTGTTGAAATAGTTTCAGTCAGCTTCGAAGAAAATTTGACAAATCACTTTACTGTACGAATACACCACACTTTGTTCAGGGCGTATAACGTAAATTTTCAACACCAGGCAAGGTTGTGAAATAAATGAATATTTAAGCACTTGAATTTTGTAAAATACACTCAATCCTCTGATTTATGATTTAATTTGAACGCACCGACTCGTTATTGCCTTGAGATTTTACTCTGTAATAATTACCAAACGATATTTGGTACACTTTAAGCAGATTTTTTGTTCAACGCTGAAGATCAGCGTTAACCGCGTTGCAAACAATTTTGACTCAGCTTTAATGAATTTTTCTCAGAGTACCAAAATTTTATTCACTTAACGCGACTGCGCAATGGAAAAGTTCCGTTGGCCCGTTGACGTGGCGTGATTATTGCCAGGTGGAACATTCTGATTGGTCGTTACTCTCGGATGATTGCTATGAACGGATTGAACCAATTGGTGCTGCCACTTCAGCAAAAATCACGCACTTTCCCGTAACTATCGATAAAGTGTCAAACCGGAGGGTGAATCTAACCTGTCAACTACCTATCCAACCGCACAAGTCCAGCAATTAAATCAGCTAAAATGACTTTCAGTCGTAGGTAAACCATAACAACGAGTTGCATCCTCATGCTTTTCCCCAAAGCGTTTGCACAATATTATGAACGTGATTGAGATAATGTGTTACATCCACTATAGCTTATTATCGACCACCAAATATTTTACTTCGGCTACAAATTGTAGATCCGTCCGTTCGTTCTTGATCCTGTGTTCTTTTCTGGTAAATGGCATGATGCCTATCTTTGATGGATTGAAGTTTAGTCCAACTCCAGCACACCATCTCTTTGTTAGGTGCGATGCTCTTTGTATGTTATCACTTTTGGCTTTTCTATAATTTACCTCTTGCAATGATAACAATGTCCTCCGAGTAGCAGGAGTTCATCTTAGAGTCCACAGAAGGCGTGAAAGAACTTCACCCTGAGGGCCCCTTTTTAGTGTTAACCCGAATTATAAAAAAAAAATTATAATAATTGGCGCGATAATTACCTCATGAGTTCCAGCTTGGTTCATAGAGCTGGGTCTTTCCACCCCTCTATCCTTGAAGCAGCGTCCATCAACTACGTTGCTGTTTTCTCGTTATTACAATCAACTATGAGCAAAATTAGTCGGAGGTAAACACCGTAGAATTTAGGAGCATGTTTCCGTCCCTTGAACACCTCGTCCCTTATGACCTCCTGGTGGTTGGTCAAGTCATCTTGAATAAGAGCATCCGCTAAATAGCTTTTGAAAGGTATTCTAGTAATTGATGTATATTGGAACGATTTTTCGTCATCCCTTGTCAAATTTGGTTTTGAGACAAACCGGTTTCGGCGTTGTGCCATCATCAGTGTCGAGAACGAAAATCGGTGTCGAGAACGAAAATCGACACTGATGATGGCACAACGCCGAAACCGGTTTGTCTCAAAACCAAATTTGACAAGGGATGACGAAAAATCGTTCCAATATACATCAATCATTCACCCTGTCGGAAAAACCACAAAACAAAATAAAACAGTATTCTAGTAACTCTGTTTTTTCGGAACTACCGTCCCTGGCTCCTCATCCCGTTTGACATACTTCTCCCGCGTCAATGAAGTGTTGCTCAGGTGAAGATGTGCTCTTTGCTTCGTCGAGCTTAGCTGGCTGGTAGTTACAGGTTTTTTTGATGTTTGTCCGCTCCCCCGATCAGCGGAGGGTGCGGGTGCATGTTTACTGCCGGCGCAGCCATCCTCCAAATAGCGCAGATATCACTTTTGCCAGGTGGTGGTAATCTTGGGTGCTTACCCCTGTGGTGCCTTCTGTTTCGCCTGTCTCCTCTCTGGAGTCTTGTGCCAACGGAACTGTTCATGGTCCCCAGGCGATCTCATGAGATGCTGGATCTTGATCGGTACGGAGACGGTTGACGATAGTGACTAGGGTATAAAAATGAAAAGTTATCTAATATACCGCAGCATAGCCCCATGACGGTAAGGCTACTGTTACTACCCAAGGTGACCCGGTGTTATAATACAACCGGTTGCAATAACGTCCAATGGGTACGGTCCCGCGCTACACATATTATTAGGAGGTGGTAGCTTTTAGCATCGCGTTCGACGTAAGCCCCTACACCGCTTCAAGGTAGCTACCATCGTAAAGGAGAATGATCGCGTTCTTCTACAACTACCGATACACCTTTGGATCAATTTGGCAATGTTTTGTAATGCTTGTAATGTATATTTTAATTTTTTTTCCTTTACAGGTGGCTACATTGATACGCGGGTGCCCTGCCTTTTGGGGGCTGAGAATATGGCCGATGTAGGCATTCCCCTCGTAAAAGGCGACTTAAATGCACAAAGGTAATGGCGTAAAACTCGATGGTTGATCTAAGGATATGAAGCCTCTCCCTCTCATTACCCATCTTCTTAAGGAAGGAGGGGTGACATGACCTTGAAGGTTCCACTGGTCATACCAAGTCGCTACCACGACAGTCGGGCAGTACCGCAAGGGAGTATCGGAGCGTACCGGATTCATATCCGGCCAAGGACTGTCAATTCGATAACACTCTCCAAAACCATCAGGGAGGGTTTTTGTCGTTACAAACAACAACAAAAACTTTCGCGGTTGTATACTCCAAGGTTTATGTTGCTGTTGTTTTAGTAGCAAAAACATTCCCCGTAGTTTTTGAGGAGTGTTGTCGAAAGTGACAGTCGTTTGCCTGATATGAGCCCGGCATGCTCCGGAAACTTGACCACCTGACAAAACTGGAACTGGAAAACCTGACAAAAAATGCAGCAACTACATAGCCGATCGGGCTTAACAAATTTCTTGCACAGCGATAAGCTCAAGGAAGAAAGCACTTCAATACTAATAGCAAGATGTCGTGATGTTCGAGAGTACTTTCTAGGGTACTCTTCCAGCGGTAGGGACACATTCCCCTGTTCTGATGGAATCTTTCAACTTTATAAGTGTCCCACGTGACCTTGTCCCAGTTCTATTTCGAACCTCTTCTCAAAGCGTATAGCTTAGCGATATCGTCCTTTTGATGTTGGCATATCGCAAGCTGATGTATGAGTTTTTTTGCTCCAACGGTAGAGATGATTTTCCTCTGCCGGAACCCTCTTTTGGTATTTTAAGCTCGTTACGGTTGGTTAACTGTGCAATTACTTTGTGAAACGGGCTCAGATCAAGCAGCACTTCCATTGCCGTAGTTAGTCATGTGCGCTAAGCTCCCGTGATGCATGCACACGCCAGTCGCTGTATTTTAAAGCGTGCTTTGACCCATTTATTATTGATTATTCACAATTCACCCACCCACCACACACGGAACCTTTCTTCCACTCTTGATCAGTTCTTCTTAACTAAAGTGTAGCTCTATTTTTCAGAAATATCAGAAATATTACCCCGGATATGTCTTTCGGAGCACCAACTGAAACCGATGAGTGCAACATCAAGGCACTTATGGAGACACAGGATCAATGTGAACGAACAAGTCCACTCATCACTGCAATTGGCCATTTAAATAAGGTACGTCAGAATCTATTCGAGCGTCATAACTTTCATATGCAAGACTTGAAATTGGCGTTGGAGGCGCGTGATACTATGAAAACCGGGCTTTTAACTCTAAAACAAATATTTGAAATAATGCGCCGAGAATTAGTTTATTGCAATCCAGAAAAGATAATAACAGCACTGCGTCATTTTAAATTAATCGAGGATGAAGGTCAACCAAGCGAAACTGTGAAATACGAAGAACTATGGAAATTGTTGCACATACAATACCCAATCCCAAAAACTGGAAATATATCAAAAATGCCGCCAAACATTTATAATAAAGACACGACTTATCGACTAATGTGTCAGGATTTAAAAAAACTACCAGCACAGGAAGGGACTGCAAAAAGTTTTAGCCTCAAACATGGCGAAGAACAAACAACTGTAAAGGATGTAATTTCGCCTGATATACCTATGAAATTTGGACTTGCTCCAAGTGATTTTGCAAAATTACGGGCCAAAAATAAATTACGCCGAATATTTAAACGTTTATTGGATGATGAAAAATTCAAAACGGTTTGGACGACTGCGCAAAACAATTTGCAACGCACTAACGAATTGATATCAGTGGATGAACTGCGTCAAGCCATAAATAAATAAATGAAATTATTGATTCTACTTCTAAAAATAACTTGCGGATATATGTGAATTGAAATTTTTTTTGGCGACAAGCCGGCCGGTATCGGCATTGTGCCAACTTCAGCAGGCATATGGCATTAACCAGGTTGTCTCCAAAACATGATCGGCTAGCAGCAAGTTAGCGGTATAGTGAGGGAGTAGAACTGTCACTTATGCTGGCCCAACTTCGCTTTGGATACTGTAACGGACTAAACTCTTGCCTATCCACACTGAAACCTGTCTAACTTCTGTTAGAAGAGCTTGATGACAGTGTTGGATAAGAGGTGATACTTTAGGCAGGTTAATTAGTCGCTAATACAACAACAACTGTCACTTATGGCATATACTACCACCTAAAAAATGATCATGCATGTTCCCGAAGGCACGGTTTTTTGGGTCTGAAAACAAGTGCTTAGATTACTCGAGAGTCTTGTTGTTATTGTTGTCTAGAAATCGGATGTAATATTTTGTGATAACAATTATCGGTCCTGGGTCCAAGACCCAACCGAAACAGAAAAGTTTAGCAAAGCTCTTCCGCAAATAGTTGTTCCAGATATTATGAGATAATTCCATCCCCATAAAAACACGGTGTGAAAATTCTTGGCCATTGGCTAGGTGATATTACCGGAGTGTACCTAGCCCCTTAGAATATACCCGAGGTAGATATGCCTGTTGTTGTTGTGGTAACGACAAAAACACTCCCCGGAGGTTTTGGGGAGTGTTTCCGAAATAACAGTCCTTGGCCGGATTTGAACCCGTTACGCTCCGGTACTCCCTTGCGGTACTGCCCGACTGTAGTGGTAGCGATTTATGACCAGTGAAACCTTCTAGGTCATGTCATCGCTCCTTCCGTGAGGAAGGATAAGATGGGTAATGAGAGGTGAGAGGCATCATATCCGTAGATCAACAATCGAGTTGCACGTCATTACCTTTGTGCATATTAGTCGCCTCTTACGACCGGTATGCCTACCTCGGGCATATTCTGCGGGTTAGGGGTTAGATATGCCTGTCGTTGGAGGCGATTAAAATGCACTCAATTAATGACGGGCAACTTGATGGTTGATCTACAGATATGATGACTCTCACCCCTCATTCCCCATCTTCTCCTTCCCTACGGAAGTAGGGATGACATGACCAAGGTCCTACCAAATCTTTCCAACTACAGTCAAGCTAGTACCGGAACGTACCGGGGCCATATCCTATGACCTTCGGGGAGTGCTTTTGTCGCTACTCAAGTAAAGATAGTAGACTGTAGTAGATTGAAACACTTTTTATAAAATGTCCTAAATTTATTGTTTAAGTTTATACACTAAGTATTATACAGTAAGTATATTTAAATTATACGACAACTAACAATATTGTGAAATATTCTGAGTTGCTACTGTTATAGTGGTCATCCGCGTTCTTTGGACGGCTTTCGTGTTAATCGAGTGCTATGATTTTCATACTGATCACGTTCTTTACGGTGACGTTAGCGACTACGACTGCGACTGCGAGTGCGCTGGCGCCTGCGCTCATGATCTATGTGATTATGACGATCAGTGCGCTGTTTGCGTTCTTTACGATCTTCTGGATCTTTATGGTCCTGGCGATCATTACGATTTGCACTTACATCGCGATCTCGAGCTTTTTCACGTGCATACCTTTCACGCTTTTGATCTCCTTCATCACGATTAATTTCTTTTCGCCGCCTAAGTTCCTCATGTTTATCAGAATTTTTGTACGTCACGCGCTTCTTCTCTTCATCATCCCGGTTCAAGTTGCGCCTTATTTTTTCGGCATCGTACTGCTTTTCATTTCTGAATTTTTTATTTCTTTTAGTAGGTGCATCCTTACGTTTTTGTATTTTGCCTTTTTTATTATTCTTACGTTTAGCACCATTACTACTACTCTCATCACTTGACTCATTTCTCTCTGCTTCGCTTTTCTGTCTTTTATTTTTATCTCCTTTGGTGATGCTCTTCTTTTTAAGATCCCTTTTCATGATGCTGAGTTTTGTTGTCCTACTTTTTTTTGAATCATCTTTTTTACGCCTTTTTTTCCTCTTTCTTTGCTCGCCATCGGAATCACTGGATTCACTTGTAGTTTCACTTGTCGAAGAACTACTGGAACTTGATGAATCCTCAGAGGAAGACGATGTTGACTCCGAAGAGCTTTTAGAGCTGCTAATGGCGCAAGGCTTATTTGCTAATATTTCTACGTTAATTGCAGGCACGGACTTTGGTGCGTTCTTTAAAAATTGTCTAAGTTCATCAGTTAAACCACCCAAGCCAATCGATGTGAAAAAGTTAATCGCAAACCGTGTATTTCTAGGATTATCTTTGGGAAACAGACCAGATAAGCTCTCAGTTAGCGCATCATCTTTCAGTTTACTATTTAGCTTCCCTAATCCCATGTATTCGGCCAACTCTTGAAAGAGTATCTTTATAAATATCCGGCTAGACGATGTAGTGTCATCTTCATTTAATTTAATACATTCAAGAACATCCCAACCAATGGCATCCGTAAATAGTAAATGAGCAAAAAACTTGCTGACATTGCGCAGACGATTTGTGTCCAATCGGTGGGTTGTCTGATAGGTATCTGTGAAAATCTCCTCGAAGGGTTCTATGTAAATTTTATTAATAGCGCAAAATCGTTGAGCCAATAACCCATAGAACTTTTCATAAGTACGCTGCTCCGCACAGCAATCGAGGAACATGTGACAGAGCTCAATCTCTTGCCCAGGTTTCAGTTGCATCTTCATCAGTTTGTGAGCACATTCTTCATAATCCAAACTAGAATTTATTGTTAGATAAATTGTACGCCTTAACGCTATTAAATTGGTCTCGGTGTTATCGATAATATCACCGGTTGTTGCCTGATCATTATCCTGCCGTGGCTTCGCTGAACCAGACGAATCACCAGATTCACTGTCAGAGTCACTACCAGACCCAGAGCCACGGTCACTACCACTAACGTCACTACCCAATATCTCTTTGCTCAGACCTTTATATTTATCCTCATTTATTTCATATTGATCGTCGAATTTAAAAACGTCTGAAACAATAATAACATTAAACAAATTAATTTAAAAAACAGACTGAACTACTTTTTTCTAAAAACTTACTCAAAACATCCTCTGGATTTGTTGCCTCGTCCAACATTAATAAATGTGTAAATTGATCATCTTCTTCAACCAATTCCAATGATTCGATCACAGATTGATGATCCTTAAAGCCATCCTTACGCACTTGAAATACCACTTCGATCATATATTGAACACGTTTTTCCAATTTTCCTTCGTGAAGTATATTCTTAAGCATTTCGAAAATAGCACCTATCCCTTTCGATGAGACCTCAGTCAATTTCATACCACACTCTTTTAGAAAAGCAATAGCCACTTCAACGGAATCGTCTGTCGGCGTCTCCACCAGGAGTGTTAGTATCTCCAAAGCAAGAATTTCGTGTGCCACGCGTTGATTTACTAAATGTGCAATAAAACGTGAAGAGGATAAACAAACCGCTTTGTCATTGCGACGAAATGCGCGTTTAAATTGTATAACCAAACGTTTGAGTAGCAATTCTCCAATATTGGGAAATTTTGAATTAATTATAGACACAAGAGCTGCATAGACGTGAGTGAAGGTGGGCGATGCAGCTTGCGCTTGAATAATAGACCGGCAAAGTAAACCGCGACCACGCACAATGTTCTCTTTGAGGAGCTCGCGTGTAATAATTGCAATGTTATCAACATTTACTTTGTTAATATAACCATGTATGGATTTTTTGAGGGCTTCCCAAGCGATACGCTGATATGCTGCTGATGATTTATCTGTTATTTCGGCTTGCATCATACGTAACTTGGCTGGTGGTATGTAAGCACCGCCGGTACGTGATGTTAGTAAATCTACGGTGCGACGTTGACGTTCCGTAATTTTTGCTAGGGGATTACTTACTGTAGCATTATCATTATCGGCATGTTTGCTAGTGGCAATGCTAGCGCCACCTTTACCATCTGCAGAGGTTATTTGTGGTGGTGGTTGTGAATTTTCCGAACTATGCGACTTATCGCGCCTTCTTTTGTTATGATCTTTCCCTTCATGTTGATCTCGTTCTGCGTGTCTTCGTTTCCGTTCTTCTTGTCGTCTCGTTAATGACTTTGAACGTCGCGAACCTCTGTTAGAACGTGACCGAGATCGAGAACGGGAAGGTTTTCTTGTAAGTACGTAACTACTAGATCGACTTCGTCGGCGGTTCCTCCTTCGGTCACGCATAGGTGATCGAGAACTTCGACAGGCAGGGCTCGTTAAACCCGTTGATTGTTTTTCTTGCTCCTCATTATTTTTGTATGGCTTGTTTGGTAGCCTTGGGCTCGTTGAAAAGTTTTCTTCCGCCTCATTTCGTTCATTAAATGTTTCTGCCTTGTTGATCTCATTTGACCCAGATGGCATGGATTCCGGCTAAAAAAAAAATATAACAAAAAAAAAACAAATTCAATATTTAATAATGAGATTCAGAGCAATTTAGTCAAACCTTGAGTGAATTATCAGGTTCATTCTCAGTCATAGCATTTGGAGATATATCACCGTCCCCTACATCTTTCGAAAACTTTTCCATAGAATCGCTTGCCACCAATTCTTTCGATTTGATATTCGATTCTCGGGTTTCCTCGCTGATATGATGTGTTTTATTTTTCATATATTCGTCTATGGAAATTTCTTTCGTGGGATTACCACAATTATTTGTTTCAACTTCCTGTGTAGACTTTGTCTCGATAGTTGATCTGGGTTCCAGCTGTAAAAATTCAAAGTTTATTAATGCAGAGCCTTCTAAATTGATCGCAAAAATTAGACAAACCTCTGCTGAACTATCGTTTTCAGGAATATGTTTTTCTGAGTTATCACCACCATTTATACTTTTCGAAGCCTTTTTTTGGTCCAACACACTTTTGTCTATGTTAGCACGCAGCTCTTCTTTTTCGTGCTCCATAGTTGATACTTTCTCATCCTGCACATTTTTTGCATCCCTGCTCTGCTCTTTTTTTCCGAATTCGACACTTCCTTTCTTTTTATGTGTTTCATCAGGATGTTCCTGTCCTTTGGTACTTATCTTTTTGTGTTCGCTCTTACCCGAAATTGTCGTCGGATATTTATCATCATTCCAGTCTTTCTCAGCATTATCACTTTGTTTTGCATTGCTGACTTCAGTTGAGCAATTTTCGCAACTTGGTCTAGCAGCTACGTTTGCTTCATTTTCTTTTTCAGCTGCAGGTGTAAACTGCTGGCCAATTTCAGGAGGCAATTCTTTGTCAGTACTGTGCCCCCTTTCGCTGGGTTTCGCATCATTTGAGCTCGAAGAACTTACACTTGATGAACTTGTGCCGCTGGAAGAACTTAAATTGGATTCACTATCAGACATTTTTATCAACGCGCTTTTTTCTAAACTGAGAAAACACGGCGACGTTGTTAACTTTTGCGAAATTTTCACATGTAGCCTATACAAATTATTGTGGCGATTATTCTCAAGCATGTACCATCCCTAACTCAATAACACTCCCACCACTAGTTAACACACAACTGAGATAACGATGGCTACGCTTATGCATGCAAGCGTGTAACTAGAAAGAGGAAGAGAGATGGCCCGAGTGTTTGCGAATACGATGCAAAGAGGAGATGCTAATAAATAAGACCGACCCTTCCAGAACACGAAAAGCGAACAACCAAGAAAGTTCTCGGTGCGTAGGCAAGCACCCTGTTGGACTATATAAGGCGGTGACCAAGCAAGGCAGGTTGATCAGTTTATTTTCAAGCGTTCAATAGTGAACTACTGCGAAGTTACCAACCTCTTAAATTTGTATTGCGTTTATTACTAGTAAATAAAACTAGCTATTAGTTACATTATCTGTGCGTGTGTTTATTCGACTTTATAGTGATCGAACCCAGGATTGATAATCAAGGAATCATCGAATTCGTCACATTATGTTGTGCCTGCAGTTATCGAGTCACACCTATCGATTATTCGTTCATACCTGTGCTGCCACTATTCTTTTTTTTATATTGTGGCGATTATTCTCAAGCATGTACCATCAGTAACTCAATAAAACTCCCACCACTAGTTAACACAACCGAGATAACGATGGCTACGCCTATGCATGCCACCGTGTAACTAGGAAGAGGAAGAGAGATGGCGCGAGTGTTTGCGAATACGATGCAAAGAGGAGATGCCAATAAATAACACCGACTCTTCCAGAACACGAAAAGCAAACAACCAAGAAAGTTCTCGGTGCGTAGGCAAGCACCCTGTTGGACTATATAAGACGGTGACCAAGCAAGGCAGGTTGATCAGTTTTTATTCAAGTATTGTACAGTGAACTACTGTAGAGTAACCAAACTCGGGAATTTGTATTGCGTTTGTTACTAGTAAATAAAACTAGCTATTAGTTACAATATCTGTGCGTGTGTTTTTTCGACTTTATAGTGATCGAACCCAGGATTGATAATCAAGGAATCATCGAATTCGTCACAATTGGTGTCAGAAGCGGTATTGTTGAATAAATACCAGTGAATTTAAAAATGAGTTGGATCAACGGGGACTTAACACTACAGGCAATAAATCAGAGTTACAGTCACGATTGCGAGAGGCTATGGAAGCAGAAGGAAACAACGTTGATGATCATGTTTTTCATCTTGTGGAGGAGGCACCGACAAAAATGGAAGAAAAAAAGGAGTCTCCGAATCCAGTAGCAACCGTGGACACAAACATGATATTGGCTGTATTAACCCAGATGTCGACTAAAATGGAAGAACAGTAAACTTGTATAGTATCTCAGCTGGAAGAACACATGGCATCTCAGCTTGAAGAACAGGATACACGTATTACATCTCGAACGGCATCTCAGCTCGAGGAACAGAAGACACATATGACATCCCAGATTTCAGCTCAACTAGATGAAACGAAGGCATTCATGAGATCTCAAATGGAAGAAGAGAAGGCATATATCTCAGTTGGAAGAACAGGAAGCAAAGGTATCATCGAAACTAGAAGTGCAAGATGCAAAAATTGCACAATTGCAGGATAAAATCGATGCTGAGGTAGATGCATTGAGAGGTCGTATCCAGGAATTGCAACTAAATCGTCCATCTGCTTTAGCGAATACGCCCAAGGTAAAATCACCTTCCTTTGATGGTTCTGTTCGATTCCAGGTATTTAAGCTGCAATTTGAGAAGACGGCTGCGGTGAATACTTGGTGCACTGAAGATAAAGTTGCAGCACTATTCGTGGCATTGAAGGGACCTGCAGCAGAAATCTTACAGACTATTCCCGAGTCCGAAAGGAACAGTTATGATGCATTGATGGGTGCGGTTGAGAGACGCTATGGTAGCGAACATCGAAAGCAGATATACCAAATAGAGCTACAGAATCGCTTCCAGAAACCCAATGAGACTTTGCAGGAATTTTCATCGGATATCGAGAGATTGGCCCATCTAGCAAACGCAGACGCACCCGTAGAATACACAGAAAGGGTAAAAATCCAAAGCTTTATAAATGGAATACGTGACGTGGAGACGAAGCGAGCCACATATGCAAATCCCAAGAGATCATTTGCTGAGACGGTATCTCATGCTCTAACGCAGGAAACAGCCTCGCTACTAAGTAAGCCGGCGTACAAAGCGCACCACGTGGAGGTAGAACGGCCAGACTGGGTAGACACAATTCTGGAAGCGTTGAACGGAGTACAGAAAAAAAGTAATGGTGCCATTAAATGCTTTAAGTGCGGAAAACCAGGTCACATAGCACTTTATTGCGGTACTGGCTCCAGTAACCCCAGCAATTCAGGTGGACGTAAACGCAAAGCTGGGGAAGATGGGCAAGATGAATGCCCAATAATCTCTATGTCACAACTCGAACGGAAAGCGAGTAATGTTACTGTTGCAGGCTAGGTGGACGGGAAAGAGCGCTTGCTGACTGTGGATACTGGTGCATCACATTCCATCATTCGGAGTGACTTGGTCAGCGGAAAGGTGAGACCATTGCGGAAAGCTAAGTTGTGGACAGTAACTGGTGACAGCAAGCAAGTCCTGGGAGAAGTGATATGCAAGGTTGTGATTGGGAATGTGGCTACGTATCACAACTTCTTGGTAGCGAATATTGTCGACGAAGTCATCATTGGTGTCGATTTCTTGGCTGAGAGAGACATTCACATCAACGTAAGGAACAGGGTTATGAATTACAACGGCCAAGAAGTTCCTCTAGTCTTTGGGCACAATAGTGGCTATACCACCAATAGAGTGATCTTGAAGATGAAGCAACAGGAGCCTCGTAAAGCAGAGGAAGGTCCTCGACCAAAGGCTTTCACGGACAAGTACCTCGTGAAGAAGATTCGGCAAGACCGGGAGGAAGATCCAGATTTGGCACGTGTGTTGAAAGGAATAAAGGAAAACAAACAGCCAAGAAGAGGAGAGATGATTAGAGAGAGTCGCATCGCAAAAGCATACTGGACACAATGGAGTAATTTGAAGCTAATATCTGGTTGTTTGCATCGGATATGGGAAAGTGAAGATGGCCGGAATCATCGAGCACTTATTGTTGTTCCCAAGGCAAGAATTCCAGATGTTATCAAAGCGTCGCATAGTTGCCCAGATGGAAGGCACATGGGAATAAAGAAAACGCTGCAAGAGGTAAAGCGGCGGTTCTATTGGATCGGTTGCAAACAAACTGTGAGAAAATGGATTACTAAGTGTGCAGAGTGTGCTGAGGATAAAAGACGAACATCTGGTGGTCATGTTCCGAGGAAGCAACGCAACTTAGTGGACAATGTGAAACAGTGCAATGGGCATGAGAGAACGGAAGGGAATCCTGAAAAAACGAGTTGCAGGAATGTTTGCCGGGTACCACTGGGAACGAAAGTGAAGGCACAAATCCATTCGGGATTAAGAACGGGCAAAATGGTTGGAATATGTGACACTGCAATGCATTGTGGGAATCTCTGCAGGAGAGGATTGATGTCGGAGTCTCAATCCCTGGAGGAAATGAGGTTTAGTAAAGCAGTGCCAACCATTGAGCGTCTAGCAGCGTTTGGTTTGGGAAATGTGTCTGATCGGGACGATCAGACTTAGGTGGAGGGCAGTGTGGCGATTATTCTCAAGCATGTACCATCCCTAACTCAATAACACTCCCACCACTACTTAAACACAGCAGAGATAACGATGGCTACGCTTATGCATGCAAGCGTGTAACTAGGAAGAGGAAGAGAGATGGCGCGAGTGTTTGCGAATACGATGCAAAGAGGAGATGCCAATAAATAACACCGACCCTTCCAGAACACGAAAAGCAAACAACCAAGAAAGTTCTCGGTGCGTAGGCAATCACCCTGTTGGACTATATAAGGCGGTGACCAAGCAAGGCAGGTTGATCAGTTTGTATTCAAGTATTGTACAGTGAACTACTGTAGAGTAACCAAACTCGGGAATTTGTATTGCGTTTGTTACTAGTAAATAAAACTAGCTATTAGTTACAATATCTGTGCGTGTGTTTATTTGACTTTATAGTGATCGAACCCAGGATTGATAAACAAGGAATCATAGATCTCGTCACAATATAATATACAACATATATACATAAATTGGAAACAACCCACTTGGAACATAACCTGGCTTTATAAGGTTCCTTCAGGAACCCTGGCCATTCAAACCAAAAACAAAAAGAAATAAGAGACGTGGACAGCATCTGTTGACGATCCTTTCAGCCTGTGGATGAATGTAGTCTGCAAAATAAGCATAAGTAACAAACACTACAATTTTATTTGTAAAAACCGTCCATCGCTTGAGTAAATTTAGGACTGTCTAGCTTGTTTTCTACTTCAATTACGGATTCCTCCGATTCTAGAGGTAGAAGACTTGCTATTTCGTTCAGCGCACTGTCTCTCATCTACCCATTCATAAGGCATACGGATCTCTCAAAAAACCCAAAAATTACCCAGGTCCGATCCCAAATATTGGGAATGATCCAAGGTATGCGGCCTTCGGCTGCGCTTCAAAAAAATAACCCTTTGCCGGTCCAACACCGGCTACTTGGTCGACAATATTTCTGCGCAGAATACATTTCTGCACTTTTTGGTACACCCTAATCTGTGATTACAACAACCACATGAAAATGACAGAAATATTTCAACTTTAATTGCAAATATCTCTGAACAGACATAAAATATCGAATTTCCGCTCTCGGATTATTGATACGGAAGTTAAAACCAGTCGTTTGATACCTTTCCCGATATTTTTGGACGTATATTAGCAGTTACGTACGGTCGTATAGAATTACCAAAGATTCCAATCAGAAAACCCAATTAGGCGCCAATTTGCATTTGTAGTGGAAAGCATATTCTTATCTTCATCAACCTAAATATCCATCCTGCAAAATGTAAACAAAAATATGCCCTCAAATATATACATACGAGTATATATAGGGTAATTGTTTCCTTTAGGACACAACTGCTAAAACACGTCCAAAAATATCGGGAGGGGTATCAAACAACGCGTTTTGACTTCGGTATTAACAATCCGAAAGCGGATTTTCAATTTTTTGTTTCAGTGAAAAGTTATTCGCAAAAAAACGCAAAAAATTACCCAGGTCCGATCCCAAATAGGGGGCTTGATCCAAGGTATTTGTGTGCAGAAAACTTTTTGGGGTAGGCGGCCTTCGGCCGCGCTTCAAAAAAATAACCCTTAGCCGGTCCAACACCGGCTACGCGGTCCAGAGTATTTCTGCGCAGAACACACTTTTTGCACTTTTCCGTTCACCCTAATCTGTGATTACAACAACCACATAAAAATGACAGAAAATTTTCAACTTTGATGGCAAATATCTCTTCACTGAAACAAAAACTCAAGAATCCGCTTCCGGAGGTCAAAACGCGTCTTTTGATACCTTTCCCGATAATTTCGGACGTGTTTTGGCAGTTGTTTCTTAAAGGAAACAATTACCATATACAGATTCATAAAATATCTTACTAATTAATAAAAAATTATTGTCAGTTATCAGGATTCGAACCAACGTTCTCCGTGTCAAACGTCCTCCGTATCAAACATCCTCATAAAGTCATACGCATGTCATGTTTCATATCCCTTTGTAATCACTAAAATATATGCATGCCTAAGTCAGCGGCACACGCACATATTTATGTCCATCGAAACAAACAGACAAAAGTATGTGAACAACCACACAAAACTACAAACATCTGTCCTCACATCCCCGCGCTAACCCTTCCACTTGCTTGTGCTGCAAAAACCAAAAATATACCAACAACTATGTATGTATGCATGTCTGTCCAAAACTTCCTAACTACAATGCAACAACAAAATCTATTCTTACGCACAAAATCCAACAACAAAAACCCATTTCTACGCGCAAACCTAAAAGTGCAAGAACAAGAATTCATTCAAGAGTCCATTCATAAAAAAAAGTAAATATTTTGTCGAGGAAGCTAGAATGAAATGTCGCAACAAGGCATTTGAACAAAAATCATAAAATTCAATTTTTGTCGATTTTATAAAATCCAACTTCAATCCATATGAAGGGTTTTCATTTCCACGCACTTTGTCCAGTTGCACAATTTTGCATTTTTGCTAACAAAAGTTAGGAAGAAAACTTTAATTTGCCTTGGGGACCTAGGTATATAGAAGAAAATATACACAGCTGTTGTCCAGAAGCAGACCTTAACTTTTGTAAAAAAATAATTAAAAAAAAATGTCTGCATATTTTTAATTATTTATTGAAAGTTTTCCTTATAAACTGCTTAGTTTTCACATTGTACTAAGCGGCTTAGCTTATTTCTGCAATTGAGTCCCTTTTGCGCGTCTATGCGAGTAACCCTATGCGATTCCTCAAATTCAGTCTCAAATTCGGTCAACCATCAAGTGTATCCCTACTGCCACAGCTTTACCCTTCTTAGGCACATATATGCTTTGCCACATCTACTTGAAAAATAGTATTTTTTCAGTCGATATAAAGATTATGTGCGACTTTTCGTCATTCTTATAGTCACAACATACTCCTAAGGTACCCACTTACTATCCCGAACGATATGGCCGATGCAGAGACCTTTATACAAGAAAAAATTTGAAAAATCATAACTTTTCATACTACATAATTTTATCCCCCTACTACATAATTTTTGTTTGCAGCTTAGTGGGGCAACAATTTAAATAAAAATTAAAAATTGACATATATATTTTTATCTACATAGGCATGAATGTGATTTTTACTATAATAAAATTTTTTGATGTAATTACCGTGGGCAAAACGTTTCATACAAATGTATTTCCTAAGGGCATATTTATTTGTCCTGAAACTTTGAAACCACTTACCGCCCTGGACGCAGGAATAACGCGCTCCATAGGTGCAGATTCCCGCACCATCAAGGATATATATATGGTAATACTCTACATCCAACGTCAACTGTAAAAACTGCACTAAAAATATCGATATTGGTACCCAGAGACGTGTTTCGGTCCCCAATCCGGTGGCGGAAACCCATTATTTTTAGTAATTTGAAAGTTATTAGCCAAACACCAAAAAAATTACCTAAATTATTACCAAATCAATTTCACTATTTAAATAATATTTCCCACACATTTGTATACTTTTATTTGATTAATTATGTTTGGAATTTTCATAAAGTTGCATCGATTTTGTACAAATGCAAGCAAATTCCTTTTGTACAAAATCATGTCGCCATTTCAACTTCACAAAAACTCAAAACAAATCATAAAATGCAACTCATTCGATTTTCTCCTATTTGTATAATTTGCAGACGTGGTAAACGTCAAAATTGAGTGAGAAAGATATATGCAGCAATTTGATTGCGATAATTGGTGGGAAGAGAATTGCCCAAGGGGTTGGGAGCTGCCGGCAAGTTAGTGAGTAATATTTTCCGCCAGCTTACGTAAAATGACAATTCTGCTCGCACCGCCGGATTGACGCCTCTTATATATCTACTCTCTTTGGTAATATTTTCAGCGAGTTTACGTAAAATGACAATTCTGCTCGCACCGACGGATTGACGCCTCTTATATATCTACTCTCTTTGCCGCTATACAGAAAGCTGTATAATTTCTGAAGACAGTGGACATCAATAATGGTGATGCTTACATCTTCTCTGATAGTGAAGCAGCTCTCAGGGCACTGGGGGCAAGTACATGTAACTCCAGGACTGTGGAGGGCTGCCGCAAATCTCTCAACTCTCGATTCACCTGGTATGGGGGCCTGGACACAGGGATATGCCAGGTAATGAGATGGTAGACGAGCTTGCTAGAGGGGGCACTTCTGTAATGTGATTGAATCGCTGATGTGTAGCGTATGATCAGAATTGATTGTTCTTTATTCAAAAGCTTTCTCTTTTATACATTTCTAGCTTAACTTACGTATACAAACTTAAACTAATACTTAGACACTAAAAGTATTTGCATTGTGTGCAATGTCAGCACATAATTTGGTAGTTCACGTTGACCAACCGATAGTGTCGATCAGTCGTGCTGATCGATACGTGTGTTGGTCAAAGCGACGCATTGAGTAATGGGTTGACAATTTGATAGGTGTCAGTTGGTATATGCTGTTGAACTCCCGTGGGTTCAACATAATTTAAGTGGGTCAATATTTGAAGTGCATTGACAGTGAAAAGCATTCTGAGTAATGCTACACCATCCGCCTTATGAATAGTCGTATACACTTGAAGGCAATTGTATACGACTATTAAAGCGACTTATTGACCTACTTAGGGTTTGTTTGCGTTTACAAAATTTTAATTGTTTTTCGGCTCTTATTGCCATTATTGCATAAGAATTTTTTTTTCACTTGTTTACATTTGTTTCTCGTTTGTCATTATTGCATTTACATATATTTTTTTTCTTTTTATTTTCAGTCGTTTACATTTACTTATTTAGTGTATAGTTGTATTTTGAACATAATATGTTTTTATTTTCTTTGGCTTGTGCCTGTTTATTGAAGTGAGTAAACTGGATTGCTGGTGGTGAGTGGTGTTATACTGTTTTAAGTCTATTCTTATGAATTATGATTTCTTTTTTGTTTTTATTGCTATTTCCTATGCTATGTGGAATTAAAGTAAAATTGTTGTTCTTATCAATATTTTTAACTCTATATTGTCCATTATATCTATTTTCTAGCTTATGGGAGGCCTCTTCTCTAACTAATACTAAATCTCCTATGTTAATTTCCTCACTATAGCTGTTCTTATCATAATTCGTTTTTTGTTTTTCTTTAGCCTCTTGGACTAATTTCCTAGATCTTTGCTCGGCTATTTGGAGTCTATATTTTACCTCTTTGTAGTAAGCTTCGTGATTGTATAGTGGGCTGATTATATTTTCTTTTAAAAATTCGTAATTTGGTGGGTTTTTTCCAAATATGAGTTCAAAAGGGCAATATTTATGTGTGGTGGATGGCGTCGTATTGTAGCAATACGCGAAATATTTGAGGTATTCATCCCAATCGTCTTTGTCACTGGATATGTATGCGCGTATATATTCATTGAATGTTCGGTGACTGCGTTCTACAGTACCCAAAGTTTGATGATGGTACGGTGTTGAAGTTTTATGTTCAATTTTCAACAATTTACACAGTTCTTTGAATAAGCTATTTTTATATTCCGTGCCCATGTCTGTCAAGATTGTTTTAATTTGTCCATAAATCAATATGAAATGCTCGAACACGGCTTTAGCGACTGTTATTGCGTGTTTGCTTGGGACTGGGATAGCTACCAAATATTTAGTTAGATCGCATATAATGGTAACTGCATATTCGTTTCCATTTATCGACTTCGGTAAAGGGCCTACTGTATCGATTTGTACAATATCGAATGCCTTCGGAGGTGTCTCCGTTATTGTCATTGGTTCTTTGATATGTTTATTAATTTTATTTTTCTTGCAGTGGATGCAGTTTTTTATATATTTTCTTATATCATTTTTCATGTTCAGCCAGCTATACTTCTGCTTGATCTTATCTGTCATGCGATTTATTCCTGGGTGGCCACCACTAATAGGATCGTCATGATATTTATGCAGAATTTCCTTTATTTTCCCGGGATTTGTCACGTATATAACCTCTGGGGTTAGAGCTATTGTTAACTTTTTGAGAACTTTATTACCCATTTCTATAAATTTGCCTACTGCAGTATAATTCTTTTTAAACAATTTGTCCCCTAAGGACAACTGTACTTGTACAAGTCCTAAATTGCCGGCTTCTCTTTCGAGCCTGGTAAAGAAGTGTCCTAAGTCAATCTTATCCTCAACAATTAGGTTGCTTGTATCAAAATTGCTACAAATTTTCTTTCCTTTTTTGAAATAAAATTTCGGAGGATTGAAAACGAGCTCGACATGTCTTTTTACTTCAAATTTATTTAGCGCTTCGTATATTTTGGGGTTCTCTTTGTGACTTTCTTTAATTTCAGTTTTATTACTGATCTTTTTAGCTGCTGATCTTGTTGTTATTTTAAATATTTTATTTGCTTCTACTGACATATCTTTTAAATTTGTAATTGTTATGCGGGATAATGCATCCGCGATATGATTTTCTTTACCAGCTATATACTCCACTTCAAAATCGTACTCTTCTAAATCTAGTCTTACTCGTGTCAGCTTTGAGGAAGGACTTTTCATTGAAAATAGGTATGTTAGTGGGCGATGGTCGGTTTTAACTAGGAATTTTCTGCCATATACGTATGGTCTGAAGAAAGTTATGGCCCAATGGATTGCGGCTAATTCTTTTTCTATTGTAGACTTGTTGGTTTCGCCTTTTGTAAAGGACCTTGAAGCGTAAGCAATTGGTAACTGTTTGCCATCGTGTTCTTGGCTAAGGACTGCACCACAAGCGTATCCACTAGCGTCTGTTGTTATGCAAAATTCTTCTCCGAAATCTGGGTATTGCAAGAGTTTTGGACTAATTAATGCTTCCTTTAAGTAGACAAAAGCTTTTTGACATTCTTCTGTCCATTCGAAGGCAACATTCTTTTTGCATAGCCTAGTTAACTTTCTAGAATGTTCTGCAAAATTCGGTACAAATCTTCTGTAATAATTACAGAAAGCTACGAATCTTTTAACTTCATCCGCTGTTTTCGGTATTGGATAGTTTTGAACGGTTTCAAATTTGCTTGGATCTGGTAATATTCCTTTGTTTGTGCATTTATGTCCTAAATAAGTTACTTCCTGACTGAAAAATAGGCATTTATCTGGATGTAATTTTAGGTTGTATTTTCGGCAAGTGGAGAATACGTCTCTTAGATTTTTTAGCATGTGATTTTCGGAACAGCCTAATACAACTAAGTCATCCATGTAGAGAAATGCTTGGGATGGTTTGAGACCTGCGAATGCTAGGGTCATCATTCTTTGAAATGAATTTGGTGCTACTTTTAAACCGTAGGGTAGTCTTTTGAACCTATATGTGCCATTTTCGGCTGTAAATGAAGTTATATCCCTCGAATCTGGGTGTAGTTCGATTTGATGAAAACCTGACATAAGGTCCAGACATGAAAAATATTTTGCTCTTCCAAGTTGGTCTAAAATGTCATCAATTCTTGGAAGTGGGAATTTGTCCGCTGCTAGCTTTTTATTTACTTGTCTGTAATCGGCCACTAGTCTCCATCTTTTTTCTGTTTTTCCTGGAAGTGATTTTTTAGGGACTAGTAGGATTGGGCTATTATATTCCGATATGGAAGGTTCTATTATATCATCTTCTATTAGCTTATTTATTTGTTTGCTGATTTCTCCCTTCTGGGTTAGAGGCAATCTGTAATTTTTTATGTAGACTGGGGTGTCATCCTTCATGTGTAATTTCTGTTTATAGAAATTATTAGAGGAGATTGGTTCGGTTTCTAATGCGAATATGTCTATAAATTCTGTGCAAAGTGTTGTTAATTGAGGGTTGACGAATTTTGGAAAATTTTTTGTTAATCTTTTTAGTTTTTCTGTATCGGTGCAATTTTTACTGTGTGTTTGTGTTTTAATTAGTGTGTAATCATCTAAGTTTTCGGTATTGATTTTGTAATTTTGGATAGTTGTGTTTTTATGTGTAGTGTTAATGATTCTAACGAAAGTTTGATCCTTATTTGTTATTGTGTTTGCTATGAAAATGCCTTCAGATAATTCTTGGTGTGGGATAAAAATGTTTTTGTTATCGGTATTTACTTTAATTTGTCTAATAACTTCCGATCTAGCCGGAATTGTGATTGTGTTGACGGACAGACAATTTGTAAGATGCATTGTTATTGTTTGGGGAAAATCATAAGGTCTTAGGATTAATTTATCCTCTGTTTTTCCATAGTCTAGAATGCAATTGTACTTTTTTATGAAATCCAGCCCTATTATTCCATCGCATGGAATTGGGAAATCTTCGTCTACGACATGAAATTTATGGTAAATAAGAAGGTCATCGCCATTTAAGTCTGCTTTAATTGTGCCTAGAGTGCTGGTTATTCCCTGACCAATGCCTTTTAGATCTGTAATTTGTTCCGTATTTATTTTATGATTTTGATTAATTTGATTCTTTTTTATAATGGAGATGTCTGCTCCTGTATCGATTAAAAAGTTTGAAATTACATTATTTAGAGATGTCCTTGTTGCTATATAGCTGTTTAGATGTAAGTTTAGTACGCATATTTTTCTTTCTCTTACTCTTGAAGTGGAGCTTCTTGGTTTTCCGTCTGCGTGCAGCTGCGCACGTTACGGGTCTGGTTGTAGGGTCTGTTGCTATTTCGGGATTGTGATCCTCTTTGGTTATTGTTATAACTATTATTGTTGGTACTACTTGGTCTAGAATTGTTGTTGTACCTTGGTTGCGGTCTAAATCTCCTGTTTTGGTAATTCCCATAGTTGTTACTTCGGTAACCTCCACGGAAATTACTCCTGTACTGACCTTGTTGTCGTACATTTAAAATTGTAAAGGGTGTTTTTTTAGGGGTATAGAACTTCGAATTGAAATAAAACACAAGAAAATCGTTTTAAGGTCCATCAATTTGGCTTTATTGGAAGGATAATTTTATGCCATTAATGCTTAAATATGATTTCGGGCATGTGGCCGCCGCGGCTGGCTCGAATAAAGCCAATTCTACAGGTCCAATTCTCAACCACTTTTTCGAGCATATGGGGCCGTATGTCGGCAATAACGCCACGAATGTTGGCTTCCAATTCCCCTAACGTTTCTGGTTTGTTGGTGTAGACGAGCGACTTCACATATCCCCAAAGAAAATAATCCAATGGTGTCAAATCACACGACCTTGGTGGCCAATTGACAGGTCCATTCCGCGAAATTATGCGCTCATCGAATGTTTCCTTCAATAAATCGATTGTGACGTGCGCTGTGTGGCATGTAGCGCCGTCTTGTTGGAACCACAACTCATCCACATTCATGCCATCAAATTCGGGAACAAAATAGTCGGTTATCATGGCTCTATACCGGTCTCCATTAACGGTAGCTGCCTCTCCAGCATTATTGCGGAAGAAGTATGGCCCAATGACTCCACCAGCCCATAGAGCACACCAAACAGTCAGTTTTTGTGGATGTAATGGCGTTTCAAGGGTCTCATGTGGATTCTCTTCACTCCAAATGCGGCAATTTTGCTTGTTGACGTAGCCATTCAACCAAAAATGAGCCTCATCACTGAACAAAATTTTGCGATGAAAATCAGCATCGAAATCAATCTCATTTTCGGCCCATACACCAAAATCACGACGCATTGCATGGTCTCGCGGCTTTAATTCTTGCACAAGCTGGATCTTGTAAGGTCGCAAGCCAAGATCTTTGCGCAAAATCTTCCATAAAGTTGATGGGCAAAGCTCCAATTGCTGTGCACGGTGGCGAATCGATTCATTCGGGTCCTCTTCAACACTTTGCTCTACAGCGGCAATTGTTTCTTCGGTGCGCACTGTTCGACGTCTCTGCGGATGCGTATTATCACATAGAGTAAACGTAGTGCGAAAACGATCCATGGTTAACCGAATTAATTGCTCTGATGGACGATTATGTCGACCATAAAATGGACGGAGCTCACGGTAAACTTCGCGAACTGAACCATTATTTTCGAAATAAATTTGCACGATTTGCAAGCGTTGTTCTTTTGTCAACCTGTTCATGATGAAATGGCAAACCAAACTGAACATAAATGACATTAGAGTTGCCAGATTTGACGACAAAATGCCAGTTTTATCTCTATTCGAAAAACAAACCTGTAAAAAAAACACCCTGTATTAGAGCTGCCTGTAATTTCGGTGCAGCTGTTTGTAAATTTAGAGATTGCGTCGTTCATCGTTGTGAACGTTCCTGCTTGCATGAACATTTTGACCTTGTCATTAGAGCAGTTTTTGCACATGGCTTTGACTGCTGCCTGTGTTGCATATCTCGTGGCTAGGTCTGGGTTTAATCCATCCGAGATATACGCTCCTTCTAGCGACCTTGTTATTTTCTCTACTTCCGCTGTGTACTGATTTGCAGTTTTGCTACGCTGCTGGATGTTCAGGAGTTTAGCGGTTAAAACTTCTACTGATTCACCCTTAATCGCGGTTTTTAATTTTAATTTTATTTGTTCTATCGTGCTTTCGTTGCTTATAAAATTCCTTGCCGTACCCTTCAGTTTTGTTTTTATCATGGTAATGGCCAATGCCTCGTGTGTATCCTTGATTTGCTCAAGTATATCGAGTGCATCTAGGAAACTATGTAGATTTTCCGGTTTACCATCAAACTCTGGTAATACTGACGAAGCAGTTTTGATAAATTCAACTACTGTTTGTGGCATTGTGACGTTTATTATTGGGACGTGTATTGGTTGAAAATTTTAAAATTTAATATTAAAATTTATCAGACAGTTCTTCTTTATTTTCAACAGGTATAGGGTGTGGTTCGTACTTAACTATTCTATTTTCAGAGTTTTTCTCTGCTGAACTTTCTTTACCCACTTCATATCCTGCTATACCTACTAGAATGCTGTTTACAGCAATTTTCCACCATGCTGCAATTTTAAAACAGTAAAAAATTTTTCTTCTTACATTTTTATTTTTATTTACTCAGTTTCCTTATTAATCTATTTATTTCTTCTTCTAATGTGGAAGGGTATACTAAGTCTTACATTGTGGGTTCTCTACCCATTCCTATATAGGACCAAACGTGTTTTAAATATTCTAAATTTTTCCTGTTGCCTCCCTTGTTACGAGGTCTTGACCTTTGTATTCCTATTTCTTCGTTTTCATGCTCTAGCTTATCAACAATATCATTGATTAATTCATAATCAAGATCAGGTGGTAGTGCATTATCCATAAGAAATAGGTATTTTTACATTCCAATTTACTCAATTTATTAACATTGATGAAAAATTTTGTCAAATTCTTTTTGAGTCTCAATCTCTTTCATTATTGATACTGACATGTAATTAAACTATTTATAATCCCTAAGCAAATTTAATTGCTACTGGTTTAGCGGCCATAAGGCGTGCTCAAATTATTCTAATATACTTATATTTTAATAGCTGCTATTCTTGCTGCCAGTCACCATATTTTGCGCTGCCAGTCTTGTTGAGTGTTGGGGTTTATTGTCATCAAACTATTCCACTCTTTTTTTTTTGCACTATACCGCCAGTTGGGTTGCTTCTATTATTCCACCCTTTTTATGCCTTTATTTGTGAAGCCCATTCGACGGATTTGCCACCAGGTAAGTCCAATTGTTTACCCGCCGTATATAGCGGTTTCATGAAAAGCAGGTAGGTATCCGCATAAAATGGTGTAGTGTCCTCACCAGTTGTAGCATCTAAATTTTCCTCCTGTTTAGTGTTCAGTGTAGGCAGCTTATTAAATTCAAATTTACATGCTGAGAGCCAAAAACTGTATCTTCATCTTTAAATAATTGCAATAGAACGACCAAAACTGGCAGGATCGCCATGTAATGTGATTGAATCGCTGATGTGTAGCGTATGATCAGAATTGATTGTTCTTTATTCAAAAGCTTTCTCTTTTATACATTTCTAGCTTAACTTACGTATACAAACTTAAACTAATACTTAGACACTAAAAGTATTTGCATTGTGTGCAATGTCAGCACATAATTTGGTAGTTCACGTTGACCAACCGCATAGTATATGTCTACTAGTAGCGCAACTTACTCCGAATCTGCACACACACACAACCCACACAGGGTGAATTGTATGCAATAATAAAACAATAAAATGTAAATGCTGCAATATTGAACGTGAAGACTTAAAACACCCAAATTACTGAATATAAAGCACTTAAATTGAAGTTTTTAGTTGTAGTTTTTACTTTAAAGCAACTCTGAACGCGATTTCCTTCATTACACTCTCTCGGAGTACATTCATCCACTGCCTTCCACTGCGATTCGCAAAAGAAGATGCCAAACTAGTACGGGTAAATAATGACCAACCGATAGTGTCGATCAGTCGTGCTGACAAAGGTAATGACGTGCAACTCGATGGTTGATCTACGGATATGATGCCTCTCACCTCTCATTACCCATCTCTCCTTCCTTACGGAAGGAGGGGTGACATGACCTAGAAGGTTCCACTGGTCATAAATCGCTACCACGACAGTCGGGCAGTACCGCAAGGGAGTACCGGAGCGTACCGGATTCATATCCGGCCAAGGACTGTCAGTTCGACAGCACTCCCCAAAACCTTCGGGGAGTGTTTTTGTCGTTACAACAACAACAACAACAACATCAGTCGTGCTGATCGATACGTGTGTTGGTCAAAGCGACGCATTGAGTAATGGGTTGACAATTTGATAGGTGTCAGTTGGTATATGCTGTTGAACTCCCGTGGGTTCAACATAATTTAAGTGGGTCAATATTTGAAGTGCATTGACAGTGAAAAGCATTCTGAGTAATGCTACACATCCGCTCCGCTGTCACAGTCCTGAAAGGGTTTAAGCATGCTGCTCGCCACCAGTAAGCTCTTAACGAGGTATAAGTTCCTCCAAAAAGCAAGTGATAGGAGGGATAAGATCAGTACCTGTAGTCATGCAAAACTGGTATGGCCAGAGATTAGTGCGAGTAGGTCGGAAGATGTACTCAAACTCAGAAGAGAGTAACTCTCTTTACTCATGGTTCTTCTTACAGGGCATATGGGATTAGGTAGACATGCAGAAAGATTGGGTTTAATGACTTCTGAAGAAGCTGCGGGGATGAGGAGGAGCCTGAAACTGTGAGGTATCTCCTATGTGAATGTCCCGCGCTGTGTGGCATTAGGTTGAAATATCTGGGTTCTGGTATTCTCTATCATCTCGGCGAATTAGCAACAATTAAGCCAAAGGACATTCTGCGCTTCGCGGAATCCGCAAAATGGTTCGAGTAGGGGTCATTCAGATCCATGTTGTATCACAACGGGACCTCAGGTGCCTATGTTGTTGTTGTTGTTGTGGGGTAACGACAACTAGTAGCCACTGCAACCAACCTACCTACTATGAAAATCACGCATTTCATAGTGTAATTGTAGTAGAAACAATTACCAATTAAGTAATTATTATTAAAGTTGGCAGCTCTAGATGTTTCGTAAAGTGACGAATTCGATCACTAACACACGCACAGATATTGTAACTAATAGGTAGTTTTTTTTTTTTTTTAACGCAATACAAATTTAAGAGTTTGGTAACTTCGCAGTAGTTCACTGAACAACACTTGAAAATAAACAGATCCCCGGCTTTGCTTGGTCACTGCCTTATATAGTCTGACAGGGTGCTACCCCACGCACCTAGAAGTTTCTTGGTTGTTCGCTCTTCGTGTTCTCGCAGGGTCGGTGTTATTTATTGGCATCTCCTCTTTGCATCGATTTCGCAAACACTCGCGACACCTCTCTTCCATTCCCACAACAGCCGGTTCTATCGCACCGGAATGACCCGGGTTTTTTCACCCGGCCAAGGGCTGTTATTTCAGTGTAACCCTGTCCAATCTGGGGCAGGGCGAAGCACTGTTAACAACAACAACAACAACAACACCTCTCTTCCTCTTCCTAGTTACACGCGTGCATGCTTAAGAGTAGCCATCTTTTTCTCTGTTGTGTTTAACTAGTGGTGGGAGAGTTATTGAGTTAGGAAGCGTATATGCTTGAGAATAATCGCCACAGTAAAAATTGTAGTTATCGATATTACTCTTTATCGGTCAATAGGTCGTCAGTATTCCGATATTTTATATCTTGTCATTCGTATATTTCTGGAAGCAGAAAACATGGCATCAATTTTACGCACAGGAAAGTTTATACGCTATTTTGCTGGATTTACTAGGAGTTTCGTTGTAGACTCAGTACGTCAGAGTGAAAATGGAAATAGTCTGCTGCAAAGCACTTCTAACATTGCCATACAGTTCCATCAGTAAGTAAAATCCGGCCGGTGAGACTACCCTTGTCGCACATTACGCAATGTGATAGAGCGATATGTAATAGATTTTATTCTTTACCATATTATACATGAATTTTCCTTTAGTAAATTGTTCTTATATAAAATTTGAGTGATCTTTTAAATATAATTCACTTACATGTACTTGATTAATTGAATGTCTTGATTTGTTTGTGGACATAACCTAAAAATGATTCATTCCAACTGCAAATTTTCTACAGTGGCTTTGCGAATAATCCAGCACCGAAGTCAGATCTGAACCTAGAAAAACAATTGCGTAGATTGGATCAGGATGTGCGTCGTGTTGGACGCATTTCACGTCGCGATATTGAAGAAGTACTCGAAGAGATACGCACTCAAAGATCAGCCACTAGTTCGCAATCCTTGCTCGTTATACGTTGTTGTGGTAATTTGGTGCCGGAAGAAATGCCAGAAGTGCGCACGGCGTTGGTACAAGAAATTTGGAAGACGCTCAATGCCTTGAATATACCTATGGACATTTCCCATTACAATGCATTGCTGCGTGTTTACTTGGAGAATGAGCATCAGTTTTCTCCAACTGAGTTTCTTACCGAAATCGAATCAAAAAATATTGAACCAAATCGGGTAACATATCAAAGATTGATAGCACGCTATTGCCAACAAGGGGATATTGAGGGAGCCACACGTATTTTAGAATTTATGCGTTCGAAAAACCTTCCTGTTAACGAAAATGTATTTAATTCGCTTATTTTGGGACATTCGCAAGTAAATTAAACCGCAACTCCTACTTATTTTATTTGTATATCTTAACTAAACCTGTTCTTATTTTAAACTAGGCAAATGATTTGGAATCGGCTAAAGGAATTTTGGCTGTAATGAAACAAGCCAATTTAGAGCCCAGCGCTGATACATATACAACGCTTATGTGTTGCTATGCTCGCCATGGTGACATTGATGCTATACTAAGTACATTGAATGAATGTGAAAAAGCAGAAATATACTTGTTGGATAAAGATCTTTTGGATATTGTGTATGCTTTAAGTATTAATGATCACGTAGATAAAGTAGATGCCGTATTGGCGAAATTGCGTATTTCAACTGGTTTCAACCAGGATGCTGTGAATGTTATACTGCGTTTGGTCAATAAAGGTTATGAGGATGTGGGATTAAAAATTTTGCGTTTCATGCCACGTGCTACACGCCCTGATGGCACACAAATAGATGTCGGTATTTTCTTTATCAAGCAATTGGCTAAAGTTCATTGCCCCGTAGAGAAAATCTTAAGCATTTGCAAAACACTCCAAGATGAAGGTACATATCGGCTTCGTTATTTTTAATTTTAAAATAATAAATACATTTATTTTTTAAGGAATGAATCCCAAAGCGCTTTTGGTCGCCACCGAAGCTGCCCTTAGTAGTGGAGTTGTTTCCATTGCAATTCCGCTTGTGCGTGAATTAAAAAATTCAGGTTTTCCCGTACGTCAACACTATTTTTGGCCATTGATTTGTTCTGTAAAACCAAATCAAATGATTAGTATTCTACGAAATATGCAAGATGAATTTGGATTGAATCCTACTTCAGAAACGCTTCGTGACTACGTTATTCCGAATTTAAAAGAAAAGAACACGGATAAAATCATAACATTTTTACGTGATGCTGGCATTTCAAATGCTAATGCAGCAGCATCTGTAGCTTATGTAGCATTGAATAACAATGATTTAAAAACTGTCTCTGCTATTATGGATACATATAGAGCATATTATGCACCTTCATTATTTAGACCAACTTTATTGACTGCGCTTTCAGCTACAAATGATTATGCTTCGTTCACTAATATTGTCAGACACCTATATGAAAGCGTTAACAACCGGTCATTTGGCAACGGTGGAGGGCCACAACGTGTGGAACAGGAAGAAGAAGATAGTGAACTGGTTGAAACAACCGGAGAAGCTGTGAGTGAAAATGATGCATCAAATCAAGGTTTTGATATTGTTGGTGCTATATTGAACGACGCATGCTCATACTTTCGAATGAACAGAGTAGATGTTTTGAGTCACATTCTTTCAGCCTTTATTAAAGAAGGACTTTCCATTAGCAACAAAAATGCAGCACGGGTATCAGAACGCTTAGCTTCTGACATGACCACGGAAATCGCAGAAAATTTGGCTAAACTCAGCTCTGGCGAACAGGTGCTTCTGCCGCTAAAAAGTTCTGAACCCCGAAAGCGAAGTTTGGATATGTTAACAGTTGATGGTAAGCAGCAATTTATAGAAGTTAAACTTCTTTATGATTATATGTTAATAGACCTTTACATACTGCTATCTTGCCCTATTCATGTAGAAAATAATCTTATTTTGATTTGTTTTTAGAACTTGAACGTTTCATTGCTAATGTCCAAACAAAAGGTGATAATGCTAACAATTTAAAGCGACAATTACTCAGTGCTTGTTTCCGTTCTGGTAATTTGGAGAAGACAGTGAAAGTTATAGAGAAACTAGAGGCTGAAGGCTTTAATATTCCGATCGGCGTATGGGCACAACTAATAGATTTGTACGCTTCAGAAAATAAAGCAGCAGAAGCTCTAGAGCAATATGAAAAATTGAAAGCAAAAGATTCTGATTTTATGTTGGACAACTTAAAAACAGTAAACATAGCAAAACTACTTATCGACGAAGATAGATTCGATGAGGCGATTAATTTTTTGGAACGAAATAAGAAAGAGGAGTTGGTGGCTGAAGGCGAAGGTTCTTTTAATTACACATCGACGGTTTGGCGTCTGTTAAATGAACTATCTGAAGCTGGTAATGCTGATAAATTACAACAACTGTTTGATACTTTAGTTAGTGGAAAGTATATTTATCCGACGAATATACTTTTGGGACCCTTAATTAAAGTATATATGTTTAAAATTTGTATATGCAGAAGTTATATAGTACATATGTATTATTACTTTTAGGTTCATCTCATAAACGCCAATATTCAAAAAGCTATGGAGATATTTGAGCAAATCTGTGAAAAATACAAGTCTACACCAATGAAAAATGAACTTGCGTGTCGTTTTATACAAATGGAAGATGCTGCTAATTTGCAAAAGTTAACTGATTTAAGCACAAATATTCACGGTGAAGTGAATAGTTTATATGATTTGGTATTCTCATTTGTTGAATGTGGTCGCATACGTCAAGCGCGAAAAATTTTAGAAACCCCTGGTCTACGTACGCGTCCACAACGCATCAATAATGCGTGCGAACGTTACAAAAACGAAGGCATGGTGGAGTCATTAGAAGGCTTAGCGGAAGCTACGAAGGATCTCAATCATATTGATCGAAATAAAATCTATTATAATTTGTTACTAAGCTATTGCAAATCGGAAGATGCCGATAAAGCTTTAGGTCTATGGACTAAAATGCAAGAAGAAAACATAGCACCGACCGATAAATTTCTAATAAAATTAGCTGAGCTATTGAAACGGAATGACATAAAAGTTCCTTTCGTTTTACCAGCCAAACAAAGCAAAGTATCATCAGAGGGAAAAGCGGAATCGAATCCAGTAAATGATTCTAAATATGTTAAGAAAAGAAGAACTCTTGGTTCTACAGGATCAAAAACTTTGTCACTTTATCGCAAAGCACTTAAAGAAGGCGATGTTGGCACAGCACTCAGTCTTAAAGATCAATTAGAGACGGGCGTAAGGTTGACTACAACTGATATTTCATTACTAATTGAGCTTTTGGTACGCGCTGAACGTTTAACGGATGCAACTAAATTTGTTAATGAACTTTTAGAAACTAAACGTATTCCAGTACCAAAAGTATTTAAATATTTTTTGAACAAGACTGCTATTGCAGGTGATGTATCCACTTTACAGCAGATCGGAGAGCAATTGTCTGATGAGGAGAAGAAAATTGTTTCTTTCGATAATCGGTTTTGTCATGCCCATATTGTTGCTGGCAAAACTGAAAGATACTTACAATCACTATATGATCAGATTGCAGCCGTAAAGACTACTGAAGAAGCTGCCATTGTAGCTAATAAGTTTCCTCGTGGTGGCATTCTAGGAGTTTTACAAGAAAAGCCCGAATTCTTGCCATTGTGTATGTATATACCACTTCGGTCCCCTACGAAGAGTAGCACACGATTCACGCCGAAAAGATTACCAAGAATTAGTTTCTAGCTTGGACATTTGATAGTTTCCTCACTGGAATTCCGAAATGCGATACTTTTCCAAGTTAATAGAGCAACATGCTTTTAATTCTACGGAAGTTTGAGACGTGCTGCTAGTCTCCGTAGAGGGATATATTTATAGTCAGAGTATGCCAACAGACCAAATAAAACGTTTGCTTTTGCTTTGATGCCTACAAGTAAAAACGAAATATGCAGGATAAACTTTAAATATCCGTGTATCAGAATCGGATTAAAATCTTTAATGTTTAACTAAACTTTCTTAATTTTTTTTTTATTATTCTAGATTATTTTTAATACTTTTTCGGCATTACTTCGGGGTAATATTTCGGTGTTAGAGTTGGGACTCATATAAGAATATCTTGTCTTATGCTGCTACCGCGAGAATACGTATTTCCTTTCTCAGCATACTCTTTCTCAAGATTATTTAAAATCTTTTATGTTGAACTAAACTATATTTATTTTTATTATTCAGTTGAAAAAATTGCTGAAAAATATGCTGAACACAAACAGTTGGGACCAGTTAATGTGCTTTGGATGCACTATCTTTCAAAAGGTGATGAGGCTACATCGAAATCGATCTGGGAGAAATATCTTTCGAATGTACCACGTTTGATGTTCCAACGTGTTTTACAGACAGCCCGCGATCAAAAAGATGTTAAAACAGCGGAAGCACTTATTAATCAAATACGTGGGTCCAAGGTATCAGAAGGAGCTATTGGCAATGCTTACTCTTGTCTAATTGATATACACACCACTGATAATAATTTGGACAAATCTTTGGAAACGCTTAAAACTGCTATTAAAGATGTTTGTTTAGAAAATATAAATCACACTGCTCTTATACGTTTAAAAAGTGCACTGGAGAAGCAGAATAAAGAATTCCCATATCAAATCCCGGATAGGAATTCGAAAAATAACAGCAGTACTAGTTCACAGTCATCCGATGACGATGTTACGCCTAAACGACCTGAAACTAGACCAATTACACGACCCACTAAATAAATAATCATGTAATCATAAATTCTTTATTTAGTACCTAATCTTATCACATAAATTGTTGCACTTACATAACTCGCAATTAAAATAAACTCTAAGTTATCCATATACGTTCGTTAGTTTTTATTTCAATTCAAAGTATTTTCAAACAGATCGATAAAAATCTTAGTAAAAGGCGTTTTATTCTATTTCAATCATGTAAGTGTGTAATTGCGGCTTGTGATTGGGATTTACAAACACGCGGTAAGTTATGACCTCTTGTCTGGATAGAGGAAGTACGAAATATTTGCTGTCATCAAATAAGGAAATGGCGCTGTTGGTCGTTACTACGACAAAAACACTCCCCTGAGGGTTTGGGGAGTGTTGTCGAATTAACATTCCTTGACCGGATTTGGACCCGGTACTGCCCGACTGTCGTAGTAGCGATTTATGACCACTGAAACCTTCTAAGGTCATGTCACCCCTCCTATAAGGAATGATAAGATGGGTAGTGAGAGGCATCATATCTGCAGATCAACCATCGAGTTGCACGTCATTAACTTTGTGCATATTAGTCGCTTCTTACGACCCGTATGCCTACCTCGGGCATATTCTAAACCCCTAACCCGCAGGGGCAAAGGCGCTCTGGAGGTATACCTGCAGTGGGTATAACTAACCCGCTGCGGAAGTCCTTCCTGCCGCAATGTATTGCTCGATGTTATGGCTAATGACGAAATAAGATGGGATTGCCTTTCTGCGATGCCAAATGGAATATGAATGAGCTTGGGGTCTATAGAACCTGTTGCAACGATGCTTTTCTCTGCCTAGTCGTTATTCTCCTTACCCAACATTGTCATAAACATCTTATAACGGAAGTCCCAGGAACAGATGGTGTCATGGGGGACGAACCATATGCCGGGAAAACATTCAGCATTTCGGGTCTCAGTCTAGATATATAAAAATTTAAGTTGTTACAGTTCCAGGTCGAAGTTGGGCCGGTGTGACTTGTCTCGGAAGTTCGCATTCCTCTTCGGCAACACTAGGTGGTTGGGAGACGGCATCCGCTGGGCGGGTTAAGGGCCAGCCGCTGCACATTTTGATTAAATGATGATATGTGATGATGGGGGAAGTGCTTATGGGGATAGATAGTTTATTTGAGGATAGCACTGCGACCGGATGGTCTATTGTGCCCTCATCTATTTACAACACCTCATCCAAGCCAACCTCCCTCAGAAAGCTGATTATTTCAGTTGGCTTGTTGGCTTATATTTGTTGCTCTGGCCATGGTGATTCTAGGACTTGTGCTTTTTCCTGGCAGTAGCGTCGCATGCCATAAGGATATGATCTGCAGTCTCCGATGTCGTGTGACAAAAACCCGAAATGGTCATCCGCCCTCATACCCAACTTGTAGAGGTGGTTGTTGAGTTTGTAATGACCTGTAAGAATACTAGTGAGAATTCTTAAGTTAGATTTAGATAGGCCTATGATTGCTCTGTAGCGAGAGGTGTTGTATCCCCCCAAGAGCAATTTTAATTGCCGTAATCCCGGAACATTGCGCCAGTACCCCTCTGGTTCTTTTTCTTTGTCTACTGGCAGCATTGACTTCTGCATGTCTCGCTAGGCTATCAGCCTGCTCGTTTCCTTCGAGTCCTGTGTGACCTGGAACGCATGCTAGCAGTACGCTATTGTTGGTTCCTAGGTCGTTTAGCTTTTCTACGCACTCGCTGATAAGAGCTGATTTCATCTCACATGATGGGATCACTTTGAGTGCGGCTTGGCTGTCGCTAAGTATAGCGATGCGCTCATTACTATATCCACGCTGCAAATTTAGTTTTGCACAGAGGTATATACCGTATACTTCCGCTTGAAAGATGCTCGGGTATCCCCAGAGGTGCGGAAATCTTCGCTCTAGGGCCAAAAATTCCGGCTTTAATTCCTTCTGGGGGTTTCGAACCATCCTTGTACCACACGATTATGTGGAAGCGGTGGGACATGTTCGCATTGCCCCTGTGATCCATATCAGTGATGTCGCGAATATTCGAATTCGGATTTGCGAATATTTGCATGTTTTTGGACATTCGCATTCGCAAAATTTCTGCGAATGTTTTGCAAATATGAATATCAAAAATAAGGTAATTTGAAGATAACACCAGATAAGACTAAAATCCATTTATTTCCAATGTTTCTTAATGCATGAAAAAGTAACTCAACTAATAATATTGATCAAACCAAAAACATATTCTTCAACCATAAACTATAAATATGTGTAATCTAAACAAACAAAAAATTGTGCAACAATTGCCTTGGCCTATGTCACACCCTTATGTGCTCTGGGCTCGGAAACAGAAACCTCTGGACGGATGCGTTCATAACCCGCTGTTTCAGTACACAGCCGCCTTCCACGCCAGATAACAACAGCCAAGGCGCTGTCAACTCTAGACTGCGACATAGTTTAGGCCTTAGCCTACCTCCACCTGGACAAGCGCATCTGTCCCTCACGCCTAGCATGTCTCCCCTCCTACACGCTTCAAATTTTTACAGCTGAACTATAACGGATTAGCTGGAAAGATCGCGGAGATGACCGACTTTATGAAGTCGCACAACATCAAAATCGCCGCGATACAAGATACAAAATTGAACACAAGATCGGACTTACGAACTTGTGATGGGTATAATGTGCATAGCAAAGAACGTCCCAGCAGTCATGGGGGTGGCTTTGAGTTCATTACTTCATTACACATCACTCTGTACAATATAATCTATTTTCCCCTGACGTCGACCCCAGGGACTCTACCTTAGAATGCCAAGGCATAGTAGTCCGGTCAGGCGACGTCGACCTGCAAATTATAAACATCTACATTCCCCCTGCCACGTGTTGTCCTAGAGATTATCATCCCGACATTAGTGCGTTGCTAAGGGCGATAACCGTCTAATCCTAAGCGACTTCAAACCACATCACGATCTCTGGCACTCCAACTTGCCAGCAGATAGTAGAGGACATGCAATTGCAGATCAAATAGAAAACTCGGCATTCTGTAGTCAATGGAGATGCCCCACCAGGGTGGCAGGTAACTGCCACAGTTCGCCAGACATCTCCATAACGAGCGTGGGCCTAATTAACTTCGTCATCTGGCGACCGATGCTTACATTACCTTCAGACCACCTGCCCATCCTACTCTTCGTTGAACGACCGACCGACTTCATAACGACCGATAAACTAACATACATTAACTTCACCAAAGCGGACTGGGACCGCTTTACGGACTATACAAAGCGCTCCTTCGCTGCCTTACCCACTCCAACAGACGTACACAAAGGTGAAAGAGAGTTTCGCAAGGTCATCGATTCAGCCTCAGGCCCCTTTATTCCTGCTGGTAGAATACCAGAAGCTCGTCCGGCAATGGCAAGAGAACGTGACCAAGTGAGACTCATCAATCCCGCAGATCCTAGATTCAAAGATCTCAATGCGGAAATTTGTAGGACAGTCAACGAACACAAACTGACCAAGTGGAAGCAACACCTTGAGGCATGCAACCTCTCAACCGGAGTCGGCAAATTATGGTCGACTGTCAAGGCCCTATCCAATCTGACCAAATACAATGACAAGGTCGGCATTGCATTCGGCGACAGCATCAAATCGGACGCCAGGAAATGCGCGAGCTTCTTTTGCCGGCTGTTTATAATGCATCCACCTGCGGATAGGACTAAGAGAAGAGTCATCCGACTTGCGCACAAACACTCCCCTACGCCCATTGCCGTCTCAGTCGCAGAGGTCAAGGAAGCCATAATGAAGGCCAAACCCTCTAAATCCGTCGGACCCGACGGAATCGGCATGAATATGATGAAACACCTAATCCACGACCTCCTCTTACTTTCGGCATACCTGAGATAAGGAAACATGCGATTGTAGTTCCCCTACTAAAACCAAGGAGATTCTTATCGGCCGACATCCCTCCTTTGTGAAGATACTAGAGACCATTCTGCTCCCATACTTTACTGCAAATCTGAAATTGGCCGATCACCAGCATCCCATAGCACTACGTCCGCTTTGAATGCCATTACAACGCAAATAAATCATGGGTTGAATCACCACCCACCAAACCATAGGACGGTTCTCGTGGCACTTAACCTATCTAATGCATTTTATACGGTCAACCATGCCACACTCCTCCGAGATCTGGAAGAGACACCGCTCCCTGCCGGCCTGAAAAGGTGCGTCAATTATTATTATTATTATTATTATTATTATGTATTTATTACGGCCGCTAGAGCCTAATTCAAGTATCATTAACAATTTGCTATCTTATAGCTAGGGTTTTACAAAACTCATACAGTTTTTTCTTAAAAACTAAGATTTCATTACATGTTTTTAAATCCATGGGGAGTTCAATGAAGCATTTGAGACCTTTATAAAAAATGTTTTGTTTATCTACGAGGTGTGTTCAAAAAGTATCGCGAATTTTGAATTTTCGCTGGTTACGTATATTCGAATTTCGAATTTTTTGTGGCGTTATGTTGGTACTCATGTCTCTCACTTATGCCGACAAGCTCGGCCATTTTGAATGTTCAGTTAATTGTTGACAGCTGCTTTGCTTGCACGTGTTTTGGATCGTCTTCGATTTTTACGCGAAATTCGTACCAAAATTGCTCAATTGTGACCAAAAACAGCATCGCATGAACATTGCTAAGAGATGTTAAACTCTGTCCGCGACGACCCAAATTTGCTCCAGAGGGTCATAACTGGTGACGAATCGTGGGTTTATGGTTATGACGTGGAAACCAAAGCTCAATCATCTCAATGGAAGCTGCCGCACGAACCAAGGCCGAAAAAAGCGCGCCAAGTTCGGTCGAATGTGAAAGTTTTGCTGACAGTTTTCTTCGATTGCAGGGGCGTGGTGCATCATGAGTTCTTGCCACAGGGAAGAACGGTCAATAAGGAATATTACCTGCAAGTTATGCGCAATTTGCGTGAAGCAATCCGCCAGAAACGCCCGGATTTGTGGAAGGACAAAAATTGGCTTTTGCACCACGATAACGCCCCTGCTCACGCATCGTTGCTTGTGCGCGACTTTTTGGCCAAAAACAACACACTAATGATGCCGCAGCCACCTTATTCCCCAGATCTGGCCCCCTGTGACTTTTTCTTGTTCCCTAAACTGAAGAGGCCCATGAAAGGACGACGTTACGCTTCTCTTGACGGGATAAAGACGGCATCGAAGGAGGAGCTGAACAAGATACAAAAAAATGATTTTTTGAAGTGCTTCGAAGATTGGAAAAACCGTTGGCACAAGTGTATAATATCTCATGGGGATTACTTTGAAGGGGACAAAATAGATATTCATGAATAAATAAATAATTTTTGAAAAAACACAAAATTCGCGATACTTTTTGAACACACCTCGTATTTCAGTTCTAAACAATGGCAGTTTAAAATTTTGTTTATTCCTAGTATTGACATTGTGTGTTTGCTCCACTAACAATACATTTTTACATTACAGGTACATTACCATGCTTTATATTATAAATTAACTTCATGGAGTGAAATAAAATTTTAACCAGTTCAAACTATTCAGCATGTCAGCCGTTCTGGCATCACTACGTTTTTTAAGGATAAATTGCATACACCGGTTTTGAAGCTTTTGAAGTTTATCAATTTCACTATCTGATATTATGAATAATATCGATGGACAATATACAAAATGTGGCTCAATAATAGCTTATATATAAATTTTGTATTTTTTATCTAGATATTTGGATGTTCTTTGCATAATCCCAGTTTTTTTAGCTACTTTCGCAACGGTGTATTTTATGTGTTCCTCAAACTTAAGTTTATTATCAATTATAATACCTAAATATTTTATACTCTCTACTCTTTGTATGCTTTCATTATTTATTTTCAATTCAATGATGAGATCATTAAAGTTTCTTCTGGTTATAACCATATACTTTGTTTTATTAATATTAAGTTTTAGTCTATTTCCGCACAGCCATGTATATAAATTATTCAGTCCCATTTGCATTTTTGATATAGCGACATTAATATTATTTTCACTTATCATAATTAATGCATCGTCGGCAAAGAGTCGAATTTCGCATCCCTCGACGGCATTGACAATATAATTAATATAAATTAGGAACAATATCGGTGCCAAAACCGACCCTTGTGGTAACCCTATGGGTACTTCCAATTCATCGGATATCGCTGTATTTATCACAGTTCGTTGTCTTCTCTGCTTCAAGTAGCTACTAAACCATTCTAGCTCCGTATCAGTTATACCAATTTGTTGCAGTTTTTTTAGTACAATGTCTCTATCCACCGTTTCAAATGCCCTTTTGAGGTCCAGGAATACCGAAACAACTACATTCTTCTTATTTAGCTCTTCTTTCCAATCAGATATCACCAAATTGAGGGCTGTCTCACACGAATGTTTTTCTCTAAAGCCCGATTGTTGTTGGACTACAATTTTATTTTCTTCTAGGTACTTCATCAGTTGATTCCTGACATGTACTTCTAATATTTTAGCATCACTTGGTAGGGTATTTATTGGTCTAAACTCTTCTGATTGTATTGTCTTTTTTACTTTTGTAACAGGTACCACTGTCGACGTTTTCCATCTTCCTGGTACCACACCACATCCACACTATCATTTATAATAAGTGCATAGAAGTACCCTAAATACTCTATAGAGTATTTCAGTACTCCATCTGATAAAAGTTTTCTGCCGCCAATTTTGTACTTAAACGTTTTTAAAATATTTATAACTTCAGCGGTTGTGATTTTCGAAAACTTAAATGTACAGCTGGCTTGACTATTGTTCATTACTAGATCAATGCTAGGTATGTTTCTATTTATTTCAATTACACTGTTTATAAAGAATTGGTTCAGTTTATTAGCCAATTCTGTATCATTCTCGACCAGTACACCATCTATTACCGCTTTTTTGATACCGTCGTTATCCTCGGAAAGACAAGCCGCCTGTTTGAGGTACTTCCACATTTCTTTAGCGTTATTTTCACTCATTTTTACTTTATTTTCCATAAATTCAACTTTTTTTATATTATTATATATTATTATTATATTCAGTTTATTCAGTCTATGATTTACATCTTACAGACTAGATACAGAAATTGTAAAACTATAAAAACTTTTAATATTGATAATAGAAAGTATAGAAAGTATATGCATAAAAATAGAAAACGTTTAACTATATATCTAAATGTATATGTAAAAGAATTTGTGATTTGAAAGCATCCCTCGACAGAGAGAAATCAATATTTAGCCTTCTCGAAAGAATATTGAATTCCGCTAGAGAGCGAAGTATAGGATCGAAAAGGACATAGTTAGACCTGAAAGAGGTCAAATAAAAAGGTAGGAAAAAACGAAGGGATCTATTGGGCACATTGAACGTGATTTTCCCGAGGAGGTCAGGGCAATTTACTGAACCAGCAACGAGATCAAACACGAACATAAGCCCGTGCAGAGTTCTTCTGGAATGAAGGGGTTGTAGGCTAATCAGCGAACACCGAGACACATAAGAAGGCATCGGATCCTCGAAATTAAGAGATCCAAGGCCAAACCGAATAAATTTCCTTTGAACCCTTTCAATTCTAGTCGCATGACAGCTGTAAATAGGGTTCCAAATAATAGAAGCATACTCGAGCTTTGAGCGAACCAAATATATATATAAAGTCTTCCTAGTGTAGGGATCCTTAAAGTCGTTTGCATAACGACGTAGGAAAGCAAGATTTCTATAAGCTTTCGGAAGAACATAACAGATATGATTAACAAAAGAAAAATTAGTATCAAATACAACACCAAGATCAACAAATTCTTTGACTGCAGTCAAGCGACTGCTTGCCAAATAGAAATCTGAAACAAAATTATTACTGGACTTCGAGAGAGACATGTGAAAACATTTTTTAACGTTTAGATAGAGCTTGTTAGTATTACACCATTCAACAAGTTTATCCAAGTCGTGTTGCAAAAGGGAAACATCTGATGGACCATCAATCCTACGAAAGATCTTCAGGTCATCAGCATACAGAAGAAAATTGGAGAACTGAAAGCAAGCACCAATGTCATTGATAAAGAGAACGAACAAGAGCGGCCCCAGGATACTACCCTGAGGAGCCCCTGAAGTTGCCACAAAAGTGTGCGACTTACAATTTTCAATATCAACACAAAGGGATCTGTTTGACAGGTAAGACTTCAACCAACTTAAAAACACCGAGTGGAAACCAATAAACTCCAATTTCTTTAGTAATATCTGATGAGACACTTTGTCAAATGCCTTCGAAAAGTCTGTATATATGGTATCCACCTGCGAACCGACTTTAAAGGCTGATATGCAGAATTCCGAAAAAGATGTCAAGTTAGTGGCTGTAGAGCGACCCGAAACAAATCCATGTTGGCGCGGATCTATAACACTCTTAACAACAAAGAAAAGTTTTTCCTTAATAATTATTTCGAAAAGTTTAGAACAAACTGAAAGCTTAGCAATGGGTCTGTAATTAGAGACATCATTCTTATTTCCAGACTTAAAGATCGGCGTGATTGACGCTGTCTTCCACCTGTCGATAAATAAGCCAGAAGATAGAGACAAATTAAAAATGTAGCAAAGAGGAATGCATAAAGTTGAGCTACAATGTTTCAGAACAAATCCAGAAAGTCCATCAGGGTCACATTTCAGCGAAGGCTTTAACGTACACATAGCTTTACTAACATCCTGCACAGTTAATGACAGTGAACCGAAATCAATGCGTTCAAATAAGTATGGGCTAGAGTGGAGGGTATCCTGAGTAGTAACTTCATCTTCGAAATTAGATTTGAAAAATTCTGCAAAAAATTCAACAGTGTCATTTAGAGACTGTGAGCAGTTGTCATTGAACTTCATGCAAATAGGTATATTGGAAGAACCACGCTTGGACCGAATAAAATTCCAAAATGCTTTTGGATTTTCATTCAACTCCGATTCTACCTTACTCATATACTGATTAAACAAAAATTTATCAAGAACATTGAACTCCTTCACACTATTTAAATACTGATCTCTAAGAGCAGAATTCGAAGAATCAGCCTTGTACAATTTTCCATATTTATTACGTTTATTTTTCAACTTTTTGAGAGTAGTATTGTACCAGGGTAATTTATGTATTTTGGGGGCCCGGCGAGGCACCTTATCATAAAAAACCTCAGCCAACGTCCTCAAGAAAAGGACCAGTTTTTTGTACATTTTATTTATACTTCTGTATTCATCCCACACTCCAGTCTGTAACGCATGTTTGTATATGTTAAATTTATTTTTATTCATTTGTGCCAGTTCATGGTCATACCATTTATTCATTAACTTTATGTAGACTTCCTTTTCGTAAGTCAAGCTTTCCATTGCTTGCATTACGTTGATATTTATAAGTTCCACTTTATCATCAATTCGCAGGTTATTATTGAAATTGAAATTAAACGATCTTAGTATGTTTTGTAAACTTTCACGACTGTATCTGTCCCAAGCAGTAATTTTCTTCACCATTCTCATTTTGAATGATTTAGACGTTTTGACACTGAAATTGATTGTTTCATGGTCAGAGATTTTGAATTCCATCAAATGTTTGCATTCTATTTCTTCTGAATTTGAATACAGCAAATCAATTTTAGTTTCAGTTGTATCTGTAATTATTGTGTTAAACTCTACTTTTTGGGACATTCCCATCACAGAAAATATCTCGGACAGTTTAGTACTATATGCAGAAGTGTAGTTCACATTTATATTAAAATCTCCAACTACTATATTATGGTTGCTTTTATCATATTTATTAAGTAAAATTTCTGTTAGATAATCCAAAAAATCTGCATCACTTGTGCTGGGCGAGTGATAAAGCACCCCAATTTGAAATTTTTTATCAACCTTTTTCAGTTTTATTATTATACACCATATATTTCTATTAACACTTTCATTATAAATTATATTGAAGTCAATTGTGCTATGCACATATATTATCACTCCTCCTGCTGTGTGAGTCACAACGAACCAGTTTGTATTTCTAATTCACTATCTTCCACATTTTCCGTCGTACACGTCTCAGAGCATAGTATAATACTCGGCTTGTGTGCTGCCGCCAAAGCTTCCAATTCACATTTGTTAGATATTATGCTATTCATGTTTAGATAGATGCAATTTAAAGTATTGTTTGTGTGCAGATATTCCTTTCGTTTTCTTTCCCGTATTTCCGTGGGTTTTCCCTGTAACCTGCACATTTGTTGCTAATATCCTAGCCTTTGCTTTTTAGCATTTAAGTGCTTCAAATAGACCGGACATTGCCTACTATTGCACTGATGATTAATATCTAGCCCTAACTTAAGTTTTTCATTTGATTTAATACAGTTAATACACTTGTTTATCGGTGGCTTATCACATTCGGTAGATTTGTGGTTTCCCAAGCATTTCACGCACACTTCATCGTCCTTGCACTCAGCAGCTTTATGGTTGTACCCTTTACATCTGAAGCATGTTGTCAAATCAACACCATCATACACTTTACATCTTTCCCAGCCTATATTCAGTTTATCACATTTCAGAGTGTTAATAAAACTTTCTTGATCCACCTCTATTATTGCATTGTAATACCTATTAGTTTTATTTTTCACGCTATACTGCCTAATAATTTTAACTTCACCCTTTTCTAGACATTGGTTTTGCTTCTTTAAACACTCCATCAGCTCATCATTGCACTTTTCAAGGCTCATGCCCGTTATAAATAATTTTGGCTTATAATCTCGCGGAATCTTTATTTCATATCCATCACTAATATTTGTGTCCATAATTTCTTTGATTTTATCTCTTTCATCCACATTAATACTCTCAATTATCATAACACCATTTTGACCAGTCTTAATGTCTGCAATTTTCAGCTCATTAGGGTTAATTTTATTATTTAAATCCAGCTTTGTTTTTTCACTCGTTTGCTTGGTTTTTGGTTTCACGACAATAGGCGCACCTTTCTTAAATTCCGGCACGTCTCTACCAATATTTTTATTCGCATTCGTTTTCACCATATTTGCAAATGACGTTTGTTGTTGTGTTGCATTATCTTTTATTTCTTTCCCCAATGTTTTTATTTCACTGCATAGCTTTTCATTTCCCTTCCCAACTACATCAGCTGTGCTTTTCATTTGCTCCACTACCTCTCGCACTTTCTTTATTTCTGCTACATTTTTTACATACATTTCCTGATGCATTTTTAGGGTCGCTAATCGTTCATTGTTTTTCACTTCCATCGCATTCATTAACTCTCTCAGCTCCCGTTGGTTGTTGTTCAATGCTTCTTCAAATTAATTTTTGTTTTCTTTCAAATACATACTGTTCTTGTTTACACTATCTTGCATATCTCGCACTACCATATCAACATTTTGTATATATGTAATGCACTCATCACAAATAAATTTCAACATTGGGTGCGTTCCTATTACCCCATACTGGAAGTTATCTAAGCCAGAGCATCTTGGTGCAGTGTGATATGCCTTACCACACACACCCATACATCTGACTCCCGTTTCCCCTCTTATTGGCACTTTGCACCATTGTTTACATCATATTGGAAACGCTTAGCTCAGAACCGGCTGGACGATGGCCTTGTAATTTGTCAGCAGCATTTCTTTATCTTCGCCTCAAGTATTGTCAGCCAATGATTTAGTTGAAGCCTTGTACTTTGGGCGCTATCGCGGTTAAATGAGCAGCATTTGAGGTTAGGGACAGTCGGGAGCTTGATTCCATCGACATGTTCACATCCATCTGGTTCATTTGTGTGCATCGCTAAAATGTGCCGAACAAAAATTAACCAATTAAGCAGATTGTCTTTCACTGGAATCGCAAGTCGCCAAATGTTGCTAAAATGCATTAGGAGATTTTTGGCGATCGAGTTTAAGCTTTAGCGATATACACAATTCCGCTGCTGGATATTTTATTTTGACATTTCATTCGGAGAGGAAGTTGCAAAGTTTCTGGTGGGGAAATTTTACTAAGTAAAACTTGGAAGTGAAAAACAGCACATCTTAACATAGGAAAACAACAACAGAAACTTCAAAACTTGAGCTACGAGGTGTGTTCAAAAAGTATCGCGAATTTTGTGTTTTTTCAAAAATTATTAATTTATTCATGAATATCTATTTTGTCCCCTTCAAAGTAATCCCCATGAGATATTATACACTTGTGCCAACGGTTTTTCCAATCTTCGAAGCACTTCAAAAAATCATTTTTTTGTATCTTGTTCAGCTCCTCCTTCGATGCCGTCTTTATCTCGTCAAGAGAAGCGTAACGTCGTCCTTTCATGGGCCTCTTCAGTTTAGGGAACAAGAAAAAGTCACAGGGGGCCAGATCTGGGAATACGGTGGCTGCGGCATCATTAGTGTGTTGTTTTTGGCCAAAAAGTCGCGCACAAGCAACGATGCGTGCGCAGGGGCGTTATCGTGGTGCAAAAGCCAATTTTTGTTCTTCCACAAATCCGGGCGTTTCTGGCGGATTGCTTCGCGCAAATTGCGCATAACTTGCAGGTAATATTCCTTATTGACCGTTCTTCCCTGTGGCAAGAACTCATGATGCACCACGCCCCTGCAATCGAAGAAAACTGTCAGCAAAACTTTCACATTCGACCGAACTTGACGCGCTTTTTTCGGTCTTGGTTCGTGCGGCAGCTTCCATTGAGATGATTGAGCTTTGGTTTCCACGTCATAACCATAAACTCACGATTCGTCACCAGTTATGACCCTCTGGAGCAAATTTGGATCGTCGCGGACAGAGTTGAACATCTCATTAGCAATGTTCATGCGATGCTGTTTTTGGTCACAATTGAGCAATTTTGGTACGAATTTCCCGGCGACCTGTCTCATGCCCAAATCATTGCTAAAAATCGAATGGCACGAGCCAATCGATATGCTAAGGTCCTCAGCAACTTCTCTAACGGTGATTCGACGATTGGCCAATACCATTTTCTCCACTTCATTAATTTTTTCGTCTGTTGAAGTGCTCGGGCGTCCGGCACGTTCTTCGGCGTTCACATCTTCTCGGCCTTCTGAGAACATTTTGTACCACCGATAAACGTTACTTCGGTCCAAGGTAGCTTCTCCGTATGCCACAGTCAACATTCGGAATGCATCCGCGCACTTAATTTCGTTTTTCACACAAAATTTGATACAGGTTCTTTGATCCATTTTTTTGAAAAGGTAAAAATCGAAGACGATCCAAAACACGTGCAAGCAAAGCAGCTGTCAACAATTAACTGAACATTCAAAATGGCCGAGCTTGTCGGCATAAGTGAGAGACATGAGCATGATTCAATAATTTATATGGTCGCTTCAAATGACATAGCATCTTCTTCTTCCTCATCCACACCTTATGTTAAACTATCATATCTTTGTTTTTTGCTTACATTCTTTGTTTACAGTTCTTGGAAAAGCTATTGAGTTCGCTTCGTGTTTTATTTATTTTTAATAAAAATTCGCTGTGAATTGATATTTAACGAGTGCTTTGTGATAACATTTTAAGAAAATGTGTGATTTATGTGTGTGTTATACGTGAAAAGCTTAGAAAATAGGCGAATAGTTTTTGCGCGTCCCTCTCACATGTGCATTTTGACATAAGAATTCACCGACGTCAAACGGTAATTTCGTGTTGTTGGCCGTTCGCGTCAACCATATAAATCATTAAATCATGGACATGAGTACTAACATAACGCCACAAAAAATTCGAAATTCGAATATACGTAACCAGCGAAAATTCAAAATTCGCGATACTTTTTGAACACACCTTGTATTAACTAATGAAAACAGTAACATGTGGTTTACTTGCAGGTTTTTACAAACTGTTGCTCGGCGGAAACTTTTTAGTTTTTGCGTTTCGAGATAGTTTTACGTCATTCTCCATTTAAGGCCGGTATGCAGATCACAAGAAATTGCTCAAGAAAAATTTTGCAATTTTTCTTGCGTGAAAAATAGTAGTATGGAAGTAATAAAAATGCATGGTGAATAGCGAAACAGCAAGAAGAAGAGGACATAAGCAAATAAACGAATTAAACGGTTTTTGCCAATAACTTTTCATTGAAACAAAATTTTTCTTTTCCGCTTTCGGATTATTGCTACCGAGGTCCAAACGCGTGTTTTGATACCTCTCCCGACATTTTTGGACATGTTTTACCAGTTGCCATCTTACCAAATTACTGTTTTCTTCAAGAAGTAAATGCCGCTTGATATATTTCTTACGGAAACCTGTGTTGCCGTACTCAAATTTCACGATAAAATAGTAATAAAATTACGTTGAGAACTGCGTACTACCTTAAGGCCCGGTTTTTCAGTCCTTGGTTAAGCTCAGTTTAAACTAAGTTAGCTTAAACTCGGCATAAATTTAAACTCCAGTTAAACTGCAGAGCGGTTTTTCAGTGTGAGTTTAAGGCCGCTTTTAATATTTGCTTTTTATACGGCAACATTGGTTTTTTCTTTATCTAAATACGGCAACAGATAATATTTGTATACATATTCAACGCCATTGCTTCTCCTCAGTATTGTAATAGTTCGCATTTCGCCAATTTCTGCATCACTATAATCACTTTCGTCAGATGATATATCCAGTATTTAATTAAATATTAAAATATCGTCCTTTCTTAATTGCGTTCAGCTTATTGTTTCACAACCAAAACCATCAAGTATGCAAAACAGCTGACAGGTTAACTAGAGTTTAACCCTGCCGAATTGACCGCTTAAACTACGTTTAAACTTCGTTTAAAGTTGACTGAAAAACTGCGCAACAAGTTTAAGCTTAGTTTAACTGACAAATTGAGTTAAACTTGTACTGAAAAACCGGGCCTAAGAAAAGGTAACCCAAGAAATTTTCTTAAGCATATCTTAAGCGTTTCTTTATATGGAGTTTTTGCTTTTCTTGTGATCTGCATACCGGCCTTTACTTAAGCAAAAACTCCATATAAAAAAACGCTTAAGAAATGCTCAAGAAAATTTCTTGTGTTCAATTTTTTTGAGGTAGTACGCAGTTCTCAAGAAAAATAGTACGAAACTTTAATACTATTTTATCGTGAAATTTGAGTACGGCAACAAAGGTTTCCGAAAGAAATATATCAAGTGGCACTTATATGCCTTGCATATATGTAATACTTTTATATTGCTAGAAAGTACTCAGTACACTCGCCAACATCAGAGTGCAGATATATAGGAAACGAACGTACCAAAATGACACATTTCGTTTGGAAAAATCCATGAGCGTATTTTACTTACATTGAAAAATATTTTTGGATAAGATACAAAATTGTAATTTTGTAGTAGATTTGTATAAACTTGAAATAACGCAAGCCTACCATCAGATTATAGTTGACTGAGGCGTGACCATATCTAAGGGTGGAGAACATATTCCAAAGTATTTTGAAGTTGTGGATGGGGCAAGCTGACAAATATTTCCGGGCTGATATTTGATAATAATTATTGTAAGTAACCTTGGTAACGATTATTCCATGTTTCATCCACTCCGATATTAGTTGTTATTCCCACTGATTTTTGTGGTAGTTTGTGTAATACAAATTTCTATTGCCATTTTTCAACAATTTTTTTTTTCCAATATCGGCCGTGGTATAGGGGAGTGTGTAAAGATTCTAGGTGCAACTGCAGGACCTCCGCTTTTCCAAGCAAGTCGCCACTCTTCTAGTGTTTTTTTACCACGGAGAGATTATATCGAAAATCCATCTGGCTTAGCAGCAACCGTTCGGAGTTAAAACATGTGGGACCTACATTTTATTTTAAGAAGAGAATTAGAAACATCAAATACAACCAAACCTCAATTGGAGAAAATATATGCATATCTTTAATTTTCTCCGAGGTACATTGCGCCAAATTACTGTTATTTTCTTCAATATCGCCAAAGCGATATTAAGCGGGTTGTCTACAGTGCTAAATTTCGATAAAATAAGATAGGGGTCTTTTATAAAATTCTTGGATCTATTTATATAAGCTTGAACCGCTCCTGTAACGATTTGACTTTTCAATATATTTCATAGCTAACAAAAATACACGTATTCAATACAATCTCAAAAATTGAGTTTCGCTGTCTCCCTTTGATTTCGATTTCAAAACACACTGCGGGCATAGCATGCTAGGAATATAGAAGTATTAAATATATGAAGTGGCATCATGGCAAACCTATACAGGTAATATCATCCCAACAGCTGATTAAATTTTTTTCATTTTAATTTTCTCTAAACTGTCAAACTTGCCTGCAATCGGCTTGCGTACATTTTAACATGTGAGCTGTTCTGACGTTTTAGAGAAGCAATATCCAATATGGGGCAGGGCGAAGCACTGTTAACAACAACAACAACAACATGGCCACCGTCCTATTAGCTTTTTTACTATGCCATGAGTGGCATATATATATTGAACGAAACAGTCAAGAACGGTATCTACCTCACAAGAAAGTAAAAACTCCATATAAAAAAACGCTCAAGAAATGCTCTAGAAAATTTCTTTGGCAAATTTTCTTGCGAAACTTTACTACTATTTTACAATGAAATTTGAGTACGGCAACACAGGCTTCCGCAAGAAATATATTGTGGCGATTATTCTCAAGCATGTACCATCCCTAACTCAATAACACTCCCACCACTAGTTAACACAACCGAGATAACGATGGCTACGCTTATGCATGCAAGTAACTAGGAAGAGGAAGAGAGATGGTGCGAGTGTTTGCGAATACGATGCAAGGAGGAGATGCCAATAAATAACACCGACCCTTCCAGAACACGAAAAGCGAACAACCAAGAAAGTTCTCGGTACGTAGGCAAGCACCCTGTTGGACTATATAAGGCGGTGACCAAGCAAGGCAGGTTGATCAGTTTGTATTCAAGTATTGTGTACAGTGAACTACTGTGGAGTAACCAAACTCGGGAGTTTGTATTGCGTTTATTACTAGTAAATAAAACTAGCTATTAGTTACATTATCTGTGCGTGTGTTTATTCGACTTTATAGTGATCGAACCCAGAATTGATAATCAAGGAATCATCGAATTCGTCACAATTGGTGTCAGAAGCGGTATTGTTGAATAAATACCAGTGAATTTAAGGATAACAAGGACATGGCGAAGCTGAATGAATTAAAGATTCAGCAACTCAAAAATGAGTTGGAACAACGGGGACTGAACACTACAGGCAATAAATCAGAGTTACAGTCACGATTGAGAGAGGCTATGGAAGCAGAAGGAATCGACGTTGATGATCATGTTTTTCATCTTGTGGAGGAGGCACCGACAAAAATGGAAGAAAAAAAGGAGTCTCCGAATCCAGTAGCAACCGTCGACACAAACATGATATTGGCTGTATTAACTCAGATGTCGACTAAAATGGAAGAACAGAAAACTTACATGGCATCTCAGCTCGAAGAACAGAAAACTTGCATGGCATCTCAGCTCGAAGAACAGAAAACTTGCATGGCATCTCAGTTGGAAGAACAGAAGACTTGCATGGCATCTCAGATTTCAGCTCAACTAGATGAAACGAAGGCATACATGAGATCTCAAATGGAAGAACAGAAGGCATATATCTCATCGCAGTTGGAAGAACAGGAAGCAGAGGTGTCATCGAAACTAGAAGTGCAAGATGCAAAAGTTGCACAATTGCAGGATAAAATCGATGCTGAGGTAGATGCATTGAGAGGTCGTATCCAGGAATTGCAACTAAATCGTCCATGTGCTTTAGCGAATACGCCCAAGGTAAAATCACCTTCCTTTGATGGTTCTGTTCCATTCCAGGTATTTAATCTGCAATTTGAGAAGACGGCTGCGGTGAATAATTGGTGCACTGAAGATAAAGTTGCAGCACTATTCGTGGCATTGAAGGGACCTGCAGCAGAAATCTTACAGACTATTCCCGAGTCCGAAAGGAACAGTTATGATGCATTGATGGGTGCGGTTGAGAGACGCTATGGAAGCGAACATCGAAAGCAGATATACCAAATAGAGCTACAGAATCGATCCCAGAAACCTAATGAGACTTTGCAGGAATTTGCATCGGCCATCGAGAGGTTGGCCCATCTAGCAAATGCGGACGCACCCGTGGAGTACACTGAGAGGGTAAAAATCCAAAGTTTTATAAATGGAATACGCGATGTAGAGACGAAGCGGGCCACATATGCAAACCCCAAACGGACATTCTCTGAAACGGTATCACATGCTCTAACGCAGGAAACAGCCTCGTTATTAAGTAAACCTGCATACAAGGCTCATCGTGTAGAAGTGGAAACTCTGGCTTGGGTAGACAAAATTTTGGAAGCGTTGAACGGAGTACAGAAAAAAAGTGATGGTGCCATTAAATGCTTTAAGTGCGGAAAACCAGGTCACATAGCACGTTATTGCGGCACTGGCTCCAGTAATCCTGGCAATTTAAGTGGAAGTAAACGCAAAGCTGGAGAAGATGAGCAAGATGAATGCCCTATAATCTCTGTGTCACAACTCGAACGGAAAGCGAGTAATGTTACTGTTGAAGGCTACGTGGACGGGAAGGAGCGCTTGCTGACTGTGGATACTGGTGCATCACATTCCATCATTCGGAGTGACTTGGTCAGCGGGAAGGTGAGACTATTGCGGAAAGCTAAGTTGTGGACAGTAACTGGTGAAAGCAAGCAAGTCCTGGGAGAGGTGACATGTAAGATTGTGATTGGGAATGTAGCTACTTATCACAACTTCTTGGTAGCGAATATTGTCGACGAAGTCATCATTGGCGTTGACTTCTTGGCTGAGAGAGACATTCACATCAACGTAAAGAACAGGGTTATGACTTACAACGGCCAAGAAGTTCCTCTGGTCTTTGGACACAATAGTGGCTATACCACCAAGGGAGTGATCTTGAAGATGAAGCAACAGAAGCCTCGTAAAGCAGCGGTAGCTCCTCGACCAAAGGCTTTCATGGACAGGTGCCTCCTGAAGAAGATTCGGCAAGGCCAGGAGGAAGATCCAGATTTGGCACGTGTATTTAAAGGACTGAAGGAAAACAATCAGCCAAGACGAGAAGAGATGGTCGCAGAGAGTCGCATTGCAAAAGCATACTTGGCACAATGGAGTAGTTTGAAGCTAATATCTGGTTGTTTGCATCGGATGTGGGAAAGTGAAGATGGCCGGAATAATCGAGTACTTATTGTTGTTCCCAAGGCAAGAATTCCAGATGTTATCAAAGCGTCGCATAGTTGCCCAGATGGAAGACACATGGGAATAAAGAAAACGCTGCAAGAGGTAAAGCGGCGGTTCTATTGGATCGGTTGCAAACAAACTGTGAGGAAATGGATGACTAAGTGTGCAGAGTGTGCTGAGAATAAAAGACGAATATCTGGTGGTCATGTTCCGGGGAAGCAACGCAACTTAGTAGATAAGGTGAAACAGCGCACTGGGCATGAAAGAACGGAACGGAATCCTGAAGAAATGAGTTGCAGGAATGTTTGCCGGGTACCACTGGGAAAGAAAGTGAAGGCACAAATCCATTCGGGATCAAGAACGGACAAAATGGCTGGAATATGTGACACTGCAATGCATTGTGGGAATCTCTGCAGGAGAGGATTGATGTCGGAGTTTCAATCACTGGAGGAAATGAGGTTTGGTAAAGCAGTGCAAACCAATGAGCGTCTAGCAGCGTTTGGTTTGGGAAATGTGTCTGATCGGGACGATCAGACTTAGGTGGAGGGCAGTTTGGCGATTATTCTCAAGCATGTACCATCCCTAACTCAATAACACTCCCACCACTAGTTAACACAACCGAGATAACGATGGCTACGCTTATGCATGCAAGTAACTAGGAAGAGGAAGAGAGATGGTGCGAGTGTTTGCGAATACGATGCAAGGAGGAGATGCCAATAAATAACACCGACCCTTCCAGAACACGAAAAGCGAACAACCAAGAAAGTTCTCGGTACGTAGGCAAGCACCCTGTTGGACTATATAAGGCGGTGACCAAGCAAGGCAGGTTGATCAGTTTGTATTCAAGTATTGTGTACAGTGAACTACTGTGGAGTAACCAAACTCGGGAGTTTGTATTGCGTTTATTACTAGTAAATAAAACTAGCTATTAGTTACATTATCTGTGCGTGTGTTTATTCGACTTTATAGTGATCGAACCCAGAATTGATAATCAAGGAATCATCGAATTCGTCACAATATCAAGTGGCATATATTTCGTGAAGGAAACAGTTATTTGGTAATACGCCAACTGCTAAAACACGTCTAAAAATATCGGGAGGTATCAAAAGGCATGTTTTGACCTCGGTATCAATAATCCGAAAGCGGAAAAAGTAATACTTTACATCCAACGTCAACTGTAAAAACTGCATCAAAAAAGGTCGATATTGATACCCAGAGCCACGTTTTGGTCCCAGGAACCCTAATCTGGTGGGGGAAACCCATTATTTTTAGTAATTTAAAAGTTATTGGCAAAAAACCAAAAAATTACCTGGGTCCGATTCTAAATAGGGGGCTTGATCCCAAGTATTTATGTGCAGAACACCTTTCTGCGTAGGCGGCCTTCGGCCGCGTTTAAAAAAAACTACCCGCAGCCGGCCCAACACCGGCTACGCGATCCCCAGTATTTCTGCGCAGAACACACTTTTGCACTTTTCAGAACACCCTATATCTTTGTCTACAACAACCACATGAAAATGACAGAAAATTGTTAACTTTGCTTGCAAATATCTTGCAAACTACTGGCCTCTGGGTACAATATCGACATTTTTAGTGTAGTTGGATATAAATGTAAAATGTATGACCGCGGAAAATAAAAAATTTCTTTCAGTCAAAAGTTAATGGCAAAAAACGTTTATTTCGTTTATTTACTTTTGGTGCTTATGTGCTCTTCTTCTCGCTTGTTTCACTATGCACCATGGATTTTTAGACGTCAAAATTAAAAACAGCTAAATTTTTCTTGAGCAATTACTTGCGAACTGCGTACTACCCTACTAGACAGGTACCAGTTAAATGGTTGGTCAGATAACCCCTCGGCCTGACTTGCCTTTGCGTTATTTTTGCTTATTTTTCTCAATTAGTTTCTGAAGAGCAGTGTGCCAAATCTAACCATGTGTTTGCTGTCCGTGTGCACACGTACAGTATACGGCATCCCTTTCTTGCGCATGTAAAACCACATCTGTCTGCACTCTTCACTCTCATTATCCGTAATGAAAAGTTGGGTTAGCGCTAACAGTCAGGTATAATGCAAACGCACGCAATCGCTAATGGTTATGAGTACGGCAAACATGCGCCAGGCCTAATGGTTATGAATAATGGAAACTTCATATATAGCTAACAATGAAAATACAATTGGGTTTATTATTAGATTTGGTTTTTAATGTTTAATATAATTTAAAATTACACAATTTTCACGTTCACAACAGTCAATTAGATCTATAAATACATATTTATACCACTAAGCATTTACAAAATATAATTTCACTCCATTTGCCGCAAGTTGAAAATTCCTTTGCTCGTCCACCTGAAAATATGAAAATTTTTGTGCATAAAAATATAAACCCGGACTTTACTTGTTTAATAACAATAATAAGCGCTATATACTTGCCTTATCTAGGCGTATTACTTGCAATTTCTTTGCAAAACTCCTTATTAAATATTTTATACATTTTTTTACGACGCACTAACATTTCACTTACAATACCAAAGAAGAAGATACACAAAGAAAAAAAAAAACTTGACAGAAGGCTTTGTGTGTGTTAGTAATTTACAATTTTCGCTTGCATGTATTAGTGAGTGTGGTTAGGTCCGTCTAGTAGGGTATGCTTAACAGGTTCTTTGCAAGTTTTGTCGCGAACAGACCTATTTTCAAACTTGTGGAACGTAGCAATCGAAAACAATACTTTTCGGATACTCTCGGTGAGCCTCGGACTGCCAAAGAATGTATTGTCAATGACAGCTGATTAACAGTTTTTTGTTTGGTTAACTTGTGTTTGCTTTTCGCATATGTGTGATAACGATTTCGCTGTAGAAAAAGTGAAAATATTGTGAAATTTTTGGGAAATTTACTTTAACTATTGCATCACTTTAACGTGCATCACACGTACCGAGATGCTACAAATATTTGGAAGGCTACCAAAAAACGCCTTTGCACCTAGTTTGTTCATAAGCAATCAACGCGCATCGGCTGTATATTTCTGCAGTAGATTTAATTCTGATGCACAACCGGCATCATTTTCTGAAGGTAAGTAATTGTTGTACATATATTTCGAGGATTGCTGCCTAAATTTGCGTATCATTATTTCGATTTCTATTAGAATTCCGAAATAAACAGATTCGGTTCAACATAAAAGCAGAGCAAGCAGATGGAAGGCCACTTTATCTTGATGCTCAGGCGACTACACCACTGGTATGTGCTTTTTCCTCACTTTTATACACTTCAACAAATAATACATACATTTATAGGATCCGCGCGTCTTAGATGCAATGCTTCCTTATTTAACAAATTATTATGGAAACCCGCACTCACGTACTCATGCCTATGGTTGGGAATCTGAAAAAGCTGTAGAATTAGCACGAGAACAAGTAGCAAAGCTAATTGGTGCGGAACCGAAAGAGATAATTTTTACTTCAGGAGCTACTGAATGTAACAACATTGCCGTTAAGGGAGTAGCGAGGTAATTTTACATTATGTATATCAAACCGCAAACACTCTTGAAAATTAAGGAAGTGTTACGGATACGAGCAGTCCTTTTTTTATTTATTTACTTTAAGTCAACACTAAACAAAGCGGTCGACTATTGAAAATACAAAACATGGTATTACAAACAGAATATAATATTAGATATACAAAAGTATAATTAACAAAACAGAGAATAGCATACATCTTATTATTTATATATTATTTGTGTGTTTCTAACTGGAAGGTTGGAGAGGCCATGTCACCGCCCCTGCGGGTTAGGGGTCTAGAATATGCCCGAGGTAGGTATACCGGTCGTAAGAGGTGACTAATATGCACAAAGGTAATGACGGGCAACTCGATGGTTGATATACGGATATGATGCCTCTCACCTCTCATTACCCATCTTATCCTTCCTTACGGGTGACATGACCTAGAAGGTTTCACTAGTCATAAATCGCTACCACGACAGTCGGGCAGTACCGGAAGAGTATACCGGAGCGTACCGGGTTCAAATCCGGCCAAGGACTGTTAGGAGTGTTTTTGTCGTTACCACAACAACAACCAGGTATTATAGTTTTCGGTATAAAATAATCTATATACATATATGTACATATACAGAGCTCAATATATCAAAGATCTAATAATGAATGGAGATATCGATTAAGACAATTCCGTGACAAATTAGACAGGTGTACACTGTCCTTCCGAGGGAGATTAGAGTCATGTTAGCTCAACTTTGTTCTGGATATTTTAACAGGTTAAACTCTTACTTATCCAGACTGAGCCCCACCATACCAAATACTTGCCCTGCATGTGGTATGTCACCTCTCGATACTAAACATATCTTTACCTGTTCAATTAAACCTACTCTTCTAACACCAATATCACTCTGGTCCAATCCTGGGAAACTGCGCGTTTCCTTGCACTTCCGTTAGAAGAGCTTGATAGCGATCCCCAGAGTGATCGTGCCGATTAACAACAACATGTCCGTCCTCCCGTGCACACGATAACATTAGTAAATATTGTACGTGCTTATGCCCTTAAGTTAGGTTAATCATTTTAGCTTCCATCCAATATTAGTTAGACTACGAAATGCATTTCATTTTCTTGTTCATGTTCCAAAGATTTTATGCGAGCAAGAAAAAACATATAGTTACCACCCAAACGGAACATAAATGCGTGTTAGATTCATGCCGGGCTTTGGAAAACGAAGGCTTCAAAGTTACTTATTTACCTGTGAAAGCAAACGGTATAGTTGATATGAAGCAATTAGAGGATGTTCTAACACCGGACACATCATTAGTATCTATAATGGCTGTAAACAATGAAATTGGTATGTATCTTGTACATATCTATATCTTGAAAAAAGGTTTGATAATTTGAAATTATAACTTTCTATGTAGGTGTTAAACAACCAGTAACGGATATAGGAGCACTTTGCCGTTCACGAAAAATATTCTTTCATACGGATGCAGCACAGGCAGTGGGCAAAATTCCAATTGATGTCAATGCAATGAATATTGATTTAATGTCAATATCTGGACATAAATTGTATGGTCCAAAGGGCATTGGCGCACTATATGTACGTCGCAGGCCACGTGTACGTCTTGAACCAATACAGAGTGGGGGTGGACAAGAGCGTGGTTTACGTAGTGGCACTGTACCTGCGCCATTAGTTGTGGGTTTTGGTGCTGCATGTGACCTTGCAATCAAAGAAATGGAATATGATAAGAGGTGGATAGATTTTCTTTCTCAACGTTTATATGATCGCCTCACTTCAAAGCTATCACATGTCATACGTAATGGTGATCTGGAACAGACTTATAGTGGTTGTTTAAATTTATCTTTTGCCTATGTTGAGGGTGAATCATTGTTGATGGCTTTAAAAGATGTGGCGTTATCAAGCGGTTCAGCATGTACCTCAGCATCGTTGGAACCTTCTTATGTGCTGCGTGCAATTGGCACTGATGAGGATTTGGCACATAGTTCAATAAGGTATGTGAGCTACCCCACAACAGCCGGTTCTATCGCACCGGAATGACCCGGGTTTTCTCACCCGGCCAAGGGCTGTTATTTCAGTGTAACCCTGTCCAATCTGTCCCGTCCCACCCTTAAATTGTCGTCCTCGGAGCAAACCCTTGCAGCTGGGTTGCTCCTTGTTACGGGCTGGGGTCGAACCCAACCCTGGACCAAGAGACTGGATCTGCTGCGTTTGCTGGAAGAAAATTTATATTAAACGGTCGTATTCGGTACAATGCGCCAAGTGTAAGAGATGGTTACATAAATCTGGATGTTCAGGGCTTAACCCTGCCATCCACAGACCCCGTACTTTCTTTAGTACTTTTGAGGCACCTTGCTGTACACGTCCTAGGACGTCCCGCGGTAGCCGCCGCTCTGGCACTCCCTTACCGCCTCTAACTACTTCCAATAGTCACAATAGTGGCTCAGTCTACACGACTGGCAGCACCGCTGCCATCCCTGCCTCACCCACTCCCGACTGTCGCTCACGCACGCCAGCGTCTCCATCTCACACGGCCGCTCAACACTCCTATCCCCCCCGGAATAGGTCAGATATGAGCATCGCCGAGCGTCAATCCCCTCTGTCTCTGCCCCTAATGCCCCCCCCCCCCCCCCTGCTTCCAGCCTGCACGTGGGTCAGGAACACCACCTCCTAGTACCTTTCACTACGTGCACCGTTTGTCGGCAAAGATTGTATACGCCTGCGACATCGGTCAAGTGCAACAGTTGCCTTGGCCTGTGTCACACCCTTATGTGCTCTGGGCTCGCAAACGGCAACCTTTGGACGGATTCGTTCATAGCCCCCTGTTGCAGTACACAGCCGCCCTCCACGCCAGACAACATCGGCCATGGCGCTGTCAACTCTAGACTGCGACATAGTTTAGGCCTTAGCCTACCTCCACCTAGGCAAACGCATCCGTCCCTCACGACTAGTATGTCCCCCGCCTCCCCTCCTACACACTGCAGCTGAACTGTAACGGATTAGCTGGAAAGATCGCGGAGATAACTGACTTTATGAAGACGCACAACATCAAAATCGCCGCGATACAAGAGACAAAACTGAACACGAGATCGGACTTACGAACTTGTGATGGGTATAATGTACATCGTAAAGACCGTCCCAGCGGTCTTGGGGGTGGCCTTGCGTTCATTACACATCACTCTGTACAATACAATCTATTTTCCCCTGACGTCGACCCCAGGGACTCTACCTTAGAATGCCAAGGCATAGCAGTCCGGTCAGGAGACGCCGACCTGCAAATCATAAACATCTATATTCCTCCTGTCACGTGTTGTCCTAGAGATTATCATCCCGACATTAGTGCGTTGCTAAGGGGCGATAACCGCCTAATCCTAGGCGACTTCAACGCACATCACGATCTCTGGCACTCCAACTTGCCAGCAGACAGTAGAGGACAGGCAATTGCAGACCAATTGCAGATAACTCAGCATTCTGTACAGTCAATGGAGATGCCCCCACCAGAGTGGCAGGTAACTGTCACAGATCGCCAGACATCTCCATAACTAGCGCGGGCCTTATTAACTTTGTCATCTGGCGACCGATGCTTACATTAGCTTCAGACCACCTACCCATCTTACTCTCTGTTGAACGACCGACCGACTTCATAACGACTGATAAAATAACATACATCAACTTCACCAAAGCGGACTGGGACCACTTTACTGAATATACAGAGCGCTCCTTCGCTGCCTTACCCACTCCAACGGACGTACGCAAAGGCGAACGAGAGTTTCGCAAGATCATCGATTCAGCCTCATGCCGCTTTATTCCTGCTGGCAGAATACCAGAAATTCGTCCGAATTTCCCGGCAGAAGCTGCGGCGATGGCAAGAGAACGTGACCAAGTGAGACATCAATCCCGCAGATCCCAGAATAAAAGATCTCAATGCGGAAATCCGTAGGATTGTCAACGAACACAAGCTGACCAAGTGGAAACAACACCTTGAGACATGCAACCTCTCCGGCGGAGTCGGCAAACTATGGTCGACTGTCAAGGCCCTATCCAATCCGACACAAAGACAAGGTCGCCATTGCTTTCGGCGACAGTGTCAAATCGGACGCCAGGAAATGCGCGAGCTCTTTTTCCCGTAATGCATCCACCTGCGGATAGGACTAAGAGAAGAGCCTTCCGACGTGCGCGCAAACACAAACACTCTCAAACCCTCAAAATCCATCGGACCCGACGGAATTGCCATGAAGATGATCAAACACCTTGGCCATGAAGGACAGAATTATTTAGCGGCTCTCTTCAATCTCTCTCTAACTACCTTCGTTATACCTGAGATATGGAAACAAGCGTTTGTAGTTCCCCTATTAAAACCAGGGAAGCCGGCGAACCTAGGAGAGTCCTATCGTCCGATATCCCTCCTTTCGCCGGTAGCGAAATTGCTAGAGTCCATTCTGCTTCCTTACTTCGTTACAAACCTAAAATTGGCTGATCATCAACATGGTTTTCGCAAAAATCACAGCACGACATCCGCTTTGAACGCCATTACAACGCAGATTAACAACGGTTTGAATCAAAATCCACCAAACCATAGGACGGTTCTCGTGGCACTTGATCTGTCAAATGCATTCGACACGGTCAATCACGCCACTCTCCTCCGAGACCTGGATGAGACACCGCTCCCTGCCGGCCTTAAGAGGTGGACAGCTAATTACCTCAATGGCCGACAGGCAACAGTCAAATTTAGGAACAAGAAATCTAGACCACGAAGAATAAAACAAGGGGTGCCGCAAGGTGGTGTTCTCTCTCTCCTCTTGTTTAATTTCTATATTTCGAGACTTCCCCCCCCACCAGAGGGAGTCTCCATTGTTTCCTACGCTGACGACTGCACGATAATGGCCTCGGGCAAGGGTCCCTCGATTGATGAACTCTGTATAAGAATCAACAGTTACCTCCATGACCTTTCCAGCTTCTTCACCGAGAGTAATCTGACCCTGTCTCCGACTAAATCTACGGCGACCCTGTTTACTACATGGAATGCGCAGATGGGGCAGGAGTTAAATGTCCACGTAGATGGAGTACCTCTACCTACTGTCAACCACACAAAAATCTTGGGCGTGACATTTGACAACGGCCTCACCTTCGCTGGTCATGCCACCGCAATAGCCTCAAAGGTACAGAGCCGCAATAAGATCCTCAAGTCACTGGCCGGCAGTACTTGGGGAAAAGACAAAAAACATTGCTTGCTGCATATAAGGCTATTGGCCGGCCGGTTGTTGACTATGCTGCGCCTGTATGGCCGCCCAACCTTTCTGACACCAATTGGAGGAAATTGCAAGTCACCCAAAACACCGCCATCAGAACCGCTACGGGATGCCTGCTTATGTCATCTGAGTCTCACCTAAATCAAGAGGCGAAATTGCTCAATGTTCAAGAGCACGCGGAACTCTTGAGTAGACAGTTCCTTCTGAACTGTCACAAACCTAGTCATCCAAACCGACATCTTTTGGATGTAGCACCGCCCCCCAGAGACATAAGGAGACATCTCCGTAAGCATTACGATGAGATCCGGCATCATATCTCTTTGCCGTTTGATCTGCGGAACCATAGACGGGCTCTAAATGACCTCCACACTGAGTCGGTAGACAGATCCCTCAGATCTCGGCCTGTGAATCCCGTTATTAATACTCAACCACCTGAATTGGCTGAAGAGGAACGTGTACTTCCGAGGGAGACTAGAGTCATACTAGCACAACTTCGCTCTGGATATTGTAATAGGTTAAACTCTTACTTATGCAGACTGAACCCCAACTCTGGTCCAACCCTGTGGAAACTGCGCATTTCCTCGGACTTCCGTTAGAAGAGCCTGATGACAATTTAGAGTGATCGAGCCCATTGGGCAGGGCGAAGCACTGTTAACAACAACAACAACAACAGCTACCTACATAATTATATACTAGTTGTAGTTGATAATAAATTGTATATTGCACAATTCCAGGTTTGGCATTGGGCGCTTTACCACCATTGAGGAGGTTGATTATATCGCCGATAAATGCATCAAGCATGTCGAACGTTTACGTGAAATGTCCCCACTATGGGAAATGGTACAAGAAGGTATCGACTTGAAAAATATTCAATGGTCGCAACATTAAATTTGTTAAGATATAAAAAAATGGAACCATTATGTATTGTATGCACCTATTAATGTATGTGTCCATGTGTTGAATGCAAGTTTAACAGCAGTTTGATATAGTATTCTTCGCTTTGAATTTCAATTAGTAATGATTCGTACTTGTAAGTGTCTAAATTCGTAGTTTATGTTATTAAACATTGAAAATGTCTAGGCATTTGTAACAAATTAAAAATCTATTTAGGCATTGTAAAGTAAATTGCTCAACTTATTTTCAATACATGGATGTATGCTTGTTAAAATTGGCCTCTTTAAGGCCAATGTTTTAGTGCAAGTTCAAACTACAAATAGTTAGATGGATATTAGCCAAAGTTTAAACTGCCACTTTGGCCGTTTATCTAAAATTTCACTGCTTTTTTAAATTTAAACGACCATAGTGGGAGTGTTAACCTCTCGCTTGGAATAGCTATGGCTAAAAGACATTAAAAAATTAGAAAGAGCTTGTAATTCAAATGGTTTAATACTGGTGATTCTACGAATATAAGCCGGTTTTTAATATTTTATATGAGACGGTCAGAAGTAAAGGGATATCAGTGGCTTTTCCACAAAAAATTTAGTTAAGTGCACAATCACATTATTAAAACGCAAGGGATATACACAAATACATTTCTTGTAGCGATATCTATGCGCTGAAAGAAAAACTACTTAGTAATATCTACAACGTACTTGTATGCAATTTTATTACAGAGCTTATACTTTGAACCTGTTTTACTCAATATGAAAAATCCTGCACTTACACCTGCCCGCCTCATATATGTTATCTACATAGTAGAACTTAATTTTTCAAAAACTATAAATATTCAAAATATGTACATACAGAATAACTTTGAAAGGATGTATTACAATAATGTATGAAGAAATTCGCCCAATGTAGAGAGGTACGCATTGTTTTATTTTTAAATGAGCATAATTAAACTCCAAGAGAACCGGTCAGTAAGTGTGCATAAACAAAAAAAAAGGAATAGAAGAAAAGAAAAGGAATGAGGATGTAAGAGAAAAAGGAAAAGAAGCTGAAGGAGAAAATAGAGGGAGTATATAGTGATCATGAGTATAATAGAGATTTTGATTCGGCGTCGATCATTCCCGGGGTCTACATGAAACAATGGATCTAGTTTAAGTGACATCAGGCTGGAATTTTACTATAAACCCATTAAAATTCGCATCCATTTGTGGACGTGCAGACATTTTACAACAAAAATAACAATATTTTTAATGGTGATGCACTTTAATTTGTACACTTAATCCCGAGAGAGGTATCATATCTGTAGATCAACCATCGAGTTGCACGTCATTACCTTTGTGAATATTAGTCGCCTCTTGCGACCGGTATGCCTACCTCGGCCATATTCTAAACCCCTAACCCGCAGGGTCGCAACCCCTTTCTTCCTTTTCGTCTTCTCTGGCGGTAACTGTGGCGTGGTGGTAGAGTGCTGGCCAAGGGTCCCAGACTCAAGTGCCGGGACAGGTAACACATTTAAAATAAACTGGATCGCTTAAACTCTCCTCAGCAAAAATTCTCGCCAATTTGTAGGAAAAAATAAAAAGCAGCACACCACAAACTGGAAGAGAGAGAGAGAATAGTCGGCCGTAATCCCATATCCGTCTGTACCTTCCTACCAAATATGTATACACTGAGAATAGATTATAAAATGAGCAATGCGTAGTTTGCTGTTGCTGGAATGGAAAACGGCCAAGCAATGCATAGTATCCTTAATACTTTTATTAAACATACTTTTTATTAAGATTTCACTTTACAAATTAGAGGAATTATTGTACTAACACACATACTGGTCGATTCTACTAATACAGCGGTGAAAGTTCCATTCAGAAGTTTTTGAGTGATGCGCTCGTAAACATGCAGACAGACAAGAATTCGAAAAACTTGATTTGGATTCTATTGGCTTAATATTGATCTCTCAAATCTATTTTTCTCGAATATCTGCAATGTACAGACATCGACCTGGTAAAATTTTATTATATGTAGAGATATAGTATAGACAAACTAATAAAATGAACAATATCATTGTATTCAGCTGTTGCTCGATTGAAAGATACGAGTTCACTTTACAGGAAAACATCAAATATAAACACAATTATATTATTATTTTTGAATAAATTGTACTTTAATCACCAGTTACAAAAAATATATGTTAGGAGGGCCTTAAGAAATGTATAATAGTTAAAGTATTATTATTAATATTTTTTGAGAAATGTATGCTCCATAAGTTAACCTCGTTTCTTAGATATTTCTTTTTGGAGCTGTAGCTGAACTGCAAATTATTGAAACGAATTAGTTAATATAACAGCACTGTTAATTACAACAAGTTAAAATAACAACGAATATGTAGCTAAACGCGCAGGTTTCAAAAGCAAAGCAAAGACAATTTAGAAAGCTGTATCTCATTATAGTTGAGTATGGGTGAAAGGTGAAGAGCCAATAATCCGCAGTATTTTTAATGACGATTTAAATATGCAAATTAAACGTTAAATTGTTTCGAAAGTGTTTTTGCAGTGGTTAAACTTTTCAATAGAAAAAACATAATATGACAAATGATTTTCAAAGTCCAAATCAAGTTTAGTAAGACGTTCTCTTAAAGTATACAACTTAAAAATACTAAATATGCCTGCATACATACATATGTATACAAAAACATTCAATAAGTGAAACATACACACGTTTTAAAGTTTTGTTTTACATTTTTACAAAATATTTATATTAAACTTCTTATTTTGCTTTCTTCGCTTCTGAAGATTTGTTGCTTCCCCCCCCACCCAATATCTTTTTACGTTGAGCAAACATATGCAAATACATTTGAGGAAAGAGTGGTATATATAAAAGCATAACTACCCAAAGTAGTGCAAAGTAGGAGAATGTAGCATTCCATTTATTTGGCATTTCCGTTGACCATACCGAATTAGTTTTTGCATAACTTTGTGCCCACCAGAAACACAAAAGCTCTCCTGTTACACCAATGGGATAGAGTGCAATGAATGTCGTATATCGCAGAAACAAAACAATGTATGGCATACAACTTAAAATATTAAGTGCATAATATCCGTATCGTATGATTTCAGTAACCGCCCATGCTAGTAGTGCAATCGGCAAACCAGGCGATACTTTACCAGTCGGTGTAGCCATTACAACACCAATTACAACCATCATCCGACTCAGTACTTGAAATGTTGTTATTACCGGATTTGACTTTACCAAACCAAAAGAGGCATTTAAAATCTCAACAAATGCGGCATTTTGGAAAACAATAACTGCAAGACGTGTGTAATCCCAAAGCGTTACTTGAGCACGGAATGCTGTTCCTTGAAGTAGAAAGTAGTTTATCAACTTATAGAGAATATAGCTCCAGCCTGCTACTTGTACGGCGTTGTATAAGAAAAGGTAACCTTTGACCGCTACACTCTGTTGCTTTTGTGTTGATTTTGCTGGAGACGTTTTTGCAGTCATTTTTTTGTTGACATATACTATATACAATGAATTAGCGACGTCTGAACACTTTCGCTAGTTTTTGTAAAGTGAACAAAACAGCAAAAGTAGCAAAATTGCAATAAAAAAATAACATTTCTGATATTGTAGCGATACATCATTTGATTGTAAAAACAGTCTGCTCGATAAATCGATATCGTATTGTGGCGATTATTCTGAAGCATGTACGATCCCTAACTCAATAACACTCCCACAACTAGTTAAACACAACCGAGATAGCGATGGCTACGCTTATGCATGCAAGCGTGTAACTAGGAAGAGAGATGGCGCAAGTGTTTGCGAATAGGATGCAACGAGGAGATGCCAATAAATAACACCGACCCTTCCAGAACACGAAAAGCGAACAACCAAGAAAGTTCTCGGTGCGTAGGCAAGCACCCTGTTGGACTATATAAGGCGGTGACCAAGCAAGGCAGGTTGATCAGTTTATTTTCAAGTGTTGTGCAGTGAACTACTGCGAAGTTACCAAACTCTTAAATTTGTATTACGTTTATTACTAGTAAATAAAACTACCAGTTACAATATCTGTGCGTGTGTTTATTTGACTTTATAGTGATCGAACCCAGGATTGATAAGCAAGGAATCATCGAATTCGTCACAATTGGTGTCAGAAGCGGTATAGTTAAATAAATACCAGTGATTTAAAGGGTACCAAGGACATGGCGAAGCTGAATGAATTAAAGATTCAGCAACTCAAAAATGGAGGAGGCATCGACAAAAATAGAAGAAAAAAAGGAGTCTCCGAATCCAGTAGCAACCGTGGACACAAACATGATATTGGCTGTATTATTTCAGATGTCGACTAAAATGGAAGAACAAGAGACGCGTATTATATCGCAACTTGAATACCAGGAGACACGCATTACATCTCGACTGGAAGAGCAGGAGTCACGAATGTCATCAAAAGTTGAAGCCCAAGAGACTCGTTTTTTGGAAATGTCGACGGAAATTTCTACCCAGGTTTCATCACAAATCTCTGCTCAACTAGAAGAACAAAGGACTTATATGTCATCGCGGCTGGAAGCACAAGATGCAAAAATAACAGAAGTGCAAGAGGTATTCAGGGAACGGCAGGACAAAATTGAGGCCGAAGTGGATGCTTTGAAGGGCCGTATCCAGAAATTGCAACTAAATAGTCCATCTGCTTTAGCGAATACTCCCAAGGTAAAATCACCTTCCTTTGATGGTTCTGTTCCATTCCAGGTATTTAAGCTGCAATTTGAGAAGACGGCTGCGGTTAATAATTGGTGCACTGAAGATAAAGTTGCAGCACTATTCGTGGCATTGAAGGGACCTGCAGCAGAAATCTTACAGACTATTCCCGAGTCCGAAAGGAACAGTTATGATGCATTGATGGGTGCGGTTGAGAGACGCTATGATAGCCAACATCGAAAGCAGATATACCAAATAGAGCTACAGAATCGATCCCAGAAACCTAATGAGACTTTGCAGGAATTTGCATAGGACATCGAGAGGTTGGCCCATCTAGCAAATACAGACGCACCTGTAGAGTATATGGAGAGGGTAAAAATCCAGTGTTTCATAAATGGAATACGCGACATAGAGACAAAGCGGGCTACATATGCAAACCCCAAAAGAACATTCGCTGAAACGGTATCGCATGCTCTGACGCAGGAAACAGCCTCGCTTTTGAGTAAACCTGCATACAAGGCTCATCGCGTAGAAGTGAAAACTCCGGCTTGGGTAGACAAAATTTTGGAAGCGTTGAACGGAGTACAGAAAGAAAGTGATGGTGCCATTAAATGCTTTAAGTGCGGAAAACCAGGTCACATAGCACGTTATTGCGGCACTGGCTCCAGTAACCCCAGCAATTCAAGTGGACGAAAACGCAAAGCTGAAGGAGATGAGCAAACCTCTCAACCAAATCAGTCGTTAAACTAAATCGAACCAGCCAAAAGGGGCGTGGACTGGCTCCCGCAACTGAATGCCCCATAATCTCTGTCTCACAGATCGGAAGGAAAGCTAGTAATGTTACCGTTGTTGCATATGTGGATGGAAGAGAGCACTTACTAACTGTGGATACAGGCGCATCGCATTCCATAATTCGATCTGATTTAGTCAACAAGGAGGTGAGACCATTGCATGGAGCAAAGTAACGTACGGCCACTGGTGAGGACACCCATGTCGTAGGAGAAGTAACATGTGAAATCGCAATTGGGAACGTGGCCGTTCTACACAATTTTATAGTAGCAGATATTGTTGACGAAATCATAGTTGGTGTGGACTTCTTAAGCGAGCAAGGCATCAAGATCGACATGCAAAACAGGATTATGAATTACCAGAACATGGATGTGCCATTAAATTTTGGTTACGAAAACAAATACGTTAGTAAGCGAGTGCTTGTGGAGGAGAGCCAACAAATTCCACCGAAGTCGGAAGCAATCATATGGGCAAAGATTGATGGAGATTATGGGACAAACAAGTTGTGGGTTGTCGAGGCAGCAAACAAATCAAGGACGAACATATTAGTAGGAAAAACCCTGGCCATGACAAAACAAGATGGGCGTGTACCGGTAAGAGTACTTAATGAGTTCAAATCGCCGATTAAACTTTCCAAAGTAGCAATATTGGGACAATGCCAAGAGGTCGAGGTAGTTATCAACTGTAAACAGCTTCAGGAAAATGATTCTACCATCAAGATTAATCTTTCAGATGATATCAGGTCGTGGACGGCAGGCCTCGAAAAAGATCATCAGAAAAAGGCAAAGGAACTTCTATCAAAGTACTCGAGCATATTTGACAAGGATGGTTCCAAACCAGGTCGAACCAAAGTTGTGAAGCATCAAATTGATACTGGTGATGCAAGGCCAATCCGCCAAGCTCCTCGTAGTATTTCATTGGCCAAACGCCAAGTAGTAAGAGAAATTATACAGGAAATGAGTGACAGCTGCGTGATTGAACCATCAGCTAGTCCATGGTAGTACTAGTGAAAAAGAAGGATGGAAAAATGAGGTTCTGTGTGGATTACCGGAAATTGAACGACGTAACGAAGAAGGATAGTTATCCATTGCCAAGAATCGACGATACTCTGGACTCGTTATCTGGCACGAAATGGTTTTCCACACTGGACTTGAAAAGCGGCTACTGGCAAGTGGAGGTAAAGGATGAAGATAAAGAGAAGACGGCCTTCAGCGTTGGAGAAGGGCTTTGGCAATTTACGGTAATGCCCTTCGGGCTATGCAATGCGCCAGCTACTTTTGAGAGACTCATGGATCAGATACTAAAAGGATTGCACTGGCAAACATGTTTGGTGTACCTCGACGACATCATCGTGCTGGGAAAAAGCTTTGAGGAACACCTAAAGAACTTGGAGGAAGTTTTCCAAAGAATAGCTGGTGCTGGTCTGAAACTAAGTCCCAAGAAGTGTTCCTTGTTTAAAAAGTAAGTAAGTTATTTGGGTCACAAGGTAACTACGGAGGGAATCTGCACTGCTAAGGAAAAGATCGAAGCCGTAAAGGATTGGCCAAGACCGAGAAATTTGCATGAGTAACGGAGCTTCCTTGGGCTGTGCACGTATTATTGTCGATTTGTACCAAATTTTGCCAGAGTAGCTAGTAGTCTCCATGACCTTACAAAGAAGAATATGAGTTTTGAATGGAAGAAGGAACAGGAGGTGGCTTTTCAAACATTGAAGGAACGACTATGCACTGCCCCGATGTTAGCATATCCAATTCCAGGTTCAAAGTTTATTCTGGATACAGATGAGAGTGGTTATGCTATAGGAGGTGTTTTGTCCCAGATTGTTGATGGACAGGAGAAGGTAGTTGCATATTATAGCCGAACAATTGGGAAGCCTGAAAGGAACTATTGTGTAACCCGGAGAGAACTGTTGGCATTGGTAGAGTGCGTTAAGCATTTCCACAAGTATCTCTATGGGCAGCGATTCCACGTCAGGACAGACCACGCAGCGTTGAAATGGCTCTTACAGTTCCATAATCCGGAAGGTCAATTGGCACGGTGGATAGAGCGACTGCAAAGTTATGACTTTTCCATAGAGCATCGCAAAGGTAGCACCCACGGAAATGCTGATGCAATGTCACGAAGACCATGTAACTTGGAACGCAAGCATTGTTCCAAAGCTGAGGCCAAGGAAGACATTATAGATGTGCGTCTCATGACTATAACATCTTCGGACGAATGGGACATGGATCAATTAAGGAGGTTTCAGCACGAAGATCCAGATCTTACACGCGTAATGCAAGGAATCGAACAAAACGAGCGACCATCAAGAAAGGAGATGTCAGCAGAAAGTCCTGTTGCAAAGTCATATTGGGCACAGCGATTTTAGTTTGCAATTAAAATCGGGTTGTTTGCATCGAATATGGGAGAGTGAGGATGGTCAATGCGTTCGAAAACTGATAGTCGTTCCAAGGAAAAAAATCCCTGATGTACTCAACGAATTACATAACGGTCCAAGCGGAGGTCATCTTGGAGTCACCAAGACCTTGGAAAAAGTCAAGCAAAGATTCTATTGGGTTGGTTGCCGTCAATCGGTCGCGGAGTGGATTGTCAACTGTGAAGTATGCATCAAAGCTAAAGGACCGAAATCAAGGAGCCATGGCCAAATGAAACAGTACAACTCAGGTGCGTCATTTGAGAGGATAGCCATGGATGTAGCTGGTCCATTTCCTACTAGCAAACTCGGAAACAAATATGTACTGGTAGTTATGGACTATTTCAGCAAATGGCCAGAAGTGTACCCTATTCCAAATCAGGAGGCAGAAACCATAGCAGAAGTGTTTACTAACAATTGGGTAGCTCGGTTTGGTGCACCGATGGAGATACATTCTGACCAAGGCCGAAATTTCGAATCAGCTGTGTTCCAGGATATGTGCAAGACATTGGGCATTCGGAAAACTCGAACAACTGCACTGCATCCTCAGTCAGATGGCATGGTGGAACGATTCAATAGAACCTTGGAAGAGCACCTGAGGAAAGTAGTGGATAAGTTCCAGAAGGATTGGGATACTCACATCTCCTTATTCCTAATGGCATATCGCTCTGCAATACATGAGACAATAGGTCAGACTCCTGCAAAGGTAATTTTCGGGAATGATCTTCGATTGCCAGCTGACTTGAAGTTTGGGATAAACGCTGATGCAGGAGTAAATGCTCGGAAATATACTACCGTATTGGAAGAAGAAATGAGAGAAATTCACGACCTTGTGAGACAACGGACTAAGATCATGAGCGATAAGATGAAGGCCAGGTACGACAAAGCAATAAATTCGGAAGGTTTTATAGAAGGAGATTTAGTGCTGCTATACAACCCACGGCGTAAGAAGGGTTTGTCTCCAAAACTACAATGTAACTGGGAAGGCCCATACAAAGTTATAAAACGGATCAACGATGTGGTATATCGCATACAAACTATGGGAAGGAAGGAATAAGATGAAGGTGGTCCATTTGGAAAGGCTAGCTGCGTTTGGTTCCGGCAATGTGTCCGATCGGGACGATCAGACTTAGGTGGAGGGCAGTGTGGCGATTATTCTCAAGCATGTACCATCCCTAACTCAATAACACTCCCACCAGTAGTTAAACACAACCGAGATAGCGATGGCTACGCTTATGCATGCGAGCGTGTAACTAGGAAGAGAGATGGCGCAAGTGTTTGCGAATACGATGCAAAGAGGAGATGCAAATAAATAACACCGACCCTTCCAGAACACGAAAAGCGAACAACCAAGAAAGTTCTCGGTGCGTAGGCAAGCACTCTGTTGGATTATATAAGGCGGTGACCAAGCAAGGCAGGTTGATCAGTTTATTTTCAAGTGTTGTTCAGTGAACTACTGCGAAGTTACCAAACTCTTAAATTTGTATTGCCTTTATTACTAGTAAATAAAACTAGCTATCAGTTACAATATCTGTGCGTGTGTTTATTTGACTTTATAGTGATCGAACCCAGGATTGATAAGCAAGGAATCATCGAATTCGTCACAGTATATTTTGATTCAAGGTTGCCCCATGATTCAAATGGTTTTGAAAGTCCGGGGTCTAGTCGAATCTACACAGGTGACTTTAAAAATAATATTCGCAGCAACTAAAAATGTCGATATTTGTACCCAGAGGCGCGTTTCGGTCCCAGGAACCCTATTCGGGTGGGAGAAACCCATTATTTTTAGTAATTTAAAGCTTATTGGCAAAAAACCAAAAAATTACCCCAGGGGGGGGGGCGGTCTGTTCCATAGCATTTATGGGAAGAGCACATTTCGGCCGCGCTTCAACAAAAAAACCCTTAGCCGGTCCAACACCGGCTACGCGATTCCCAGTATATCTGCGCAGAAAGCACTTGCACTTTTAGAACACCTTATATTTTTGTCTTCAAACAACCACAAATATCTTACAAACTACTAAAAATATTGGATTTCCCCCACCGGATTAGGATTCCTGAAACCGAAACGTGTCTCTGGGCACCAATATCGACATTTTTAGTACAGGTTTTACAGTTGGCGTTGAATATATAGTATTACCGTTAACTTAGTTGGCAATTCTATACGACCGCACGTAACTGCTAAACCACGACCAAAGATATCGGGAAGAATACCAAAAGAGGAGTTTTGACCTCGGTATCAAGAATCCGAAATAAATATTTTGTCTCAATGAAAAGTTATTGGCAGAAAACAAAAAAAAATAGCCTGGTCCGATCCCGAATGCGGGGAGTGAACATATACGTAGGGGTAAACAAGGATCAAGACGACCCATGTGTGACACTTAGGCCCGGTTTTTCAGTACAAGTTCAACTCAATTTGTCAGTTAAACTAAGCTTGAACTTGTTACGCAGTTTTTCAGTCAACTCTAAACGAAGTTTAAACGTAGTTTAAGCGGCCAATCTTGCGGGGTTAAACTCTAGTTAACCTGTCAGCTGTTTGCATATTTGATGGTTTGGTTGTGAAACATTAAACTGAACGCAATTAAAAAAGGACGATATTTTTATATTTAATTAAATAATGGATATATCATCTGGCGAAAGTGATTATAGTGATGCAGAAATAAGCGAAATCCTAACTATAACAATACTGAGGAGAAGCAATGCCGTTGAATATGTAAACAAATGTCATCCAAAAAACCAATGTTGCCGTGTTAAAAACAAATCATAAAAGCGGCCTTAAACTCTCACTGAAAAACCGTTCTGCAGTTTAACTGGAGTTTAAATTTATGCCGAGTTTATGCAAACTTAGTTTAAACTGAGCTTAACCAAGAACCAAAATGCCCTCAGCAAGTTTCAGGTGACAAGAAAGTTTACTCGTTAAGGTGCGGAGTCTGTGGGGAAGTTTTTTTGCTTGGGTCGTGGCTCAAGTTAATTTTCCACATTCCCAAAATGCATTCAGGACAGGACTCAAAAAGCAACGCTCAAACACAAACAGAGTTAGATCCATTTATATTCATAAGGCAGGGTTGAGCAGCCAAATACGAGTCGACGGTTAATATGATAAAATTGTTTATTTGCCTAACCGCCGAATAATGTCGGAAAATATTTGAAAGTATCTATTTGCTCTCTGTTGTATTTCCCTAGATTCATATATGTACATATGTATGCGAATGCAATATATAGGTATCCGGATATTCCGAAGAGTCCGAATATACCATTATAATTTACCATCCCTAACTTAATAAAACTCCCACCAATAGTTAAAGACAACAGAGATAGCCAAGGCTACGCCATGCAAAAATGTACCAAGCAAGAGGAAGAGAGATCGCGTGAATGTTTGCGAATACGATGGAAAGAGGAGATGTCAATAAATAAACCGACCCTTCGAGAACACGAAGAGGGGACAACCAAGAAACTTCTGGGTGCGTAGGGTTCCACCCTGTCGGACTATATAAGGCAGTGACCAAGCAAGGCAGGTTGATCAGTTAACTTTCAAGTGTTGTTCAGTAAACTACTGCGAAGTTACCAAACTCTTAAATTTGTTTTGCGGTCATTACTAGTGAATAAAACTAGCTATTTATTACAGTAGTTGTTTTTTTTTTGACTTTATAGTAATCGAACTCAAGATAAATAATCGAAGACTCATCAAATTCGTCACAACTGGTGTCAGAAGTGGTATTGTTCAATAAATACCAGAGATTGCAAAGATAACAAGGACATAGCTAAGTTGAATGAATTGAAGATTCGGAAACTCAAAAATGAGTTAGAACAAAAAGGACTAAACACTACAGGCAAAAAGTCCGAGCTACAGTCAAGATTACGGGAGGCTATGGAAAAGAAGGAATTAACGTCGATGAGCATGTTTTCCAGCTTGTGAATGAAACATCGACAAAAATGGAAGAGAAAAAGCAGGTTACGTATCCAGTGGCAAACGTGGACACAAATTCGTTGCTTGCTGTATTGACTCAGATGTCTGTAAACATTTCAACACAGCTGGAAGAATGTCTTCTGATGGCATCCCAGCTGGAAGGACAAGAGGCACGTATAACATCCAAGTTGGAGCCGCACCTGTAAGTACAAGAGACACGTATTTCCGATATGGCGTCACAAAGTTCACCACAGGTATTAGCGCAGATCTCTGAAAAGCTGGAGGCACGCATGGACGAGAAAATAATGCAGTTTGAAAAAAAGATTGAGGCTGAGGTGAATGCTTTGAGAGGTCGTATACAGGAATTGCAACTCAATCGTCCATCAGCCTACCTAATGAGACTTTGCAGGAGTTTGCATCGTACATCGAGAGGTTGGTCCATCTACCAAATGCAGACGCACCTGTGAAGTATACGGAGGGGGTAAAATGTTTCCAATGTTTCATAAATGAAACGGTATCGCATGCTCTGACAAAGGAAACAGCCTCGCTTTTAAGTAAACCAGCAGACAAAGCTCACCGTGTTGAAGTAGAACGGCCAGATTGGGTAGACGCAATTCTGGAAGCATTGAATGGAATACAACATAAAAATGAAGTGTGGAAAGCCAGGTCACATTGCTCGTTATTGCAGTACCGGCGTTGTTTGCATCGGATATGGGAAAGTGAAGATAGCCAGAATCATCGAGCACTTACTGTTGTTCCCAAGGCAAGAATTTCCAGATGCTATCAAAGCGTCGCATAGTTGCCCAGAAGGAAGGCACATGATGATAAATAAAACGGTGCAGGAGGTAAAGCGGCGATTCTACTGGATTGGTTGCAGACAATCCGTAAGGGAATGGATAACTTAGTGTGCAAAAGTGTGCTGAGGATAAAAGACGAACATCTGTAGCCCGATTCTGTCACTTTTAACCACTCGCCGAGCGTTAAGCTTATCGCCAAATTTCGGCGTTTGTTTTTAACGAAAGTGCGATTCTGTAACTCTCCTTTAACGCCGCTAAGCAGCTGACTCTTGATGGTGATAAAATATGGCAATACTTCTCTTTTCGCCGTATTTTGCACTAAATAATATACAAACAACTCAAAACAAATTTTTTTACTTTTGCCAAACGCTAAAAAACTCGCAAATATATTAACGCTATTGTTAACACCTCGAAAATAATTCGCGACAGCTAAGTGGTTAAAAGTTAGTGAATACGAAAAAGCGTTAAAAATGGTGTTAAGCGAAGTTAACGCTAACACCTGGCGTTAAAATAGTTACAGAATCGGGCTACTGGTGGCCATGTTCCTAGGAAGCAACGCAACTTAGTGGATAAAGTGAGATAGTGCACTGGGCATGAGAGAACGGAACGGAATCCTGACGAAATGAGTTGCAGGAATGGTTGCCTGGTACTACTAGGAACGAAAGTGAAGGCACAAATCCATACGGAATTAGGCACGGACAAAATGGTTGGAAAATGTGACAATGTAACGTATTGTGGGAATCTGCAGGAGAGGATTGATGTCCAAGTTTCAATCCCTGGAGGAAATGAGGTTTAATAAAGCGGTGCCAACCATTGAGTGTCTAGCAGCGTTTGGTTCGGGAATCAGACTTAGGTGGAGAGTAGTGTGGCGAATATTCTCAAGCATGTACCTTCCCTAATTCAAAAACACTCGCACCACTAGTTAAACACAACAGATATAACGTTGGCTACGCTTATGCTTGCAAACGTGTACCAAGGAAGAGGAAGAGAGATGGCGCGAGTGGTCACGAATACAAGACAAAGAGGATATGCCCATAAATAACACCGACCCTTCGAGAACGAGCGAACAACCAAGAAAGTTCTCGGTGGCTAGGCCATTGTAAAGGTCTACAAGTAAGATATGCATCAGCTGTTCGTCCACAGCTGTGCCCACCATGTAAAGAGCTTGTCATTCGGAGGCCATTAAACGCAGAGTCGTACTCATTGGCAGCAGACAAAAAGTAGGCGATGCTATAGAAACATTTACAACAAATAAATAAATAAGAGAAATTTGTTGCAGCAAATTATTGTTCAAAGGACATAATTTGAAGTAGAACTATTTTTGCATTATTTTTTTTTTTACGGTTTTACTGAATTGTTTTTCCATGATAAAGAGGTATTTTTCAGTAAGAAAAGTTATTGCAAATAATCCATCATATAATTAGATGGAAATAACTTTATTAACAACGAAAACAACGGTAATTCTGGTAAAACACGTCCAAAAATATCGGGGAAGGTATCAAAAGACGCGTTTTGGCCTCGGTATCAATAATCCGAAAGCAGAAAATATTTTATTTCAGTGGAAAGTTACTGGCAAAAAAACAAAAAATGGCCTAGGTCCGATCCCAAACGGGGGGCCTGATCGATCAACACCGGCTACGCGATCCCCAGTATTTCTGCAAAAAAACTCACTTCTGCACATTTCGGAACGCCCATATGTGTGATTACAACAACCACATGAAAATTACAGAAAATGTTCAACTTTGATTGCAAATATATCTTGATAGAAATATATAACCGAGTTTCCGCTTTCCGACTATTGATTCTGAGGTCAAAGCGCGTCTCCTTTCCCGATAATTTTGGACGTGTTTTAGCAGTTACATATGGTCGTATAGATTTACCGTTTAGTTTTATTCAGTTATGGCTTATTATTAGTTATTTTCCAAATTTATAAACACGTTTTCATCCTAAATTCAGTAAAAGAAATTAACTAACACAGCAGCCCAGGTGTAAAATTCAGTCCATTTTTGCACTAAGCCTTTGCATCCCTTCATTGCTAGCTGACCAGCAACCCAGCCACGAGTGAGTATCAAACGCTTGTTTGACATGTGAGTGAGTGTCAAACGCCTATGAGCTAGAGAGAGAAGGAAGAGAAAGGGATGCCGACATAACTTACTTGTAGAGTTGTACAATGGCCTAGGCAAGCACAGTAGTTGTGCGTGTATTTATTTGACTTTATAGTGATCGAAATCAGGATAAATAATCGAAGACTCATCAAATTTGTCACAATAAGAAGCATCATCCAATAACTACCTAGAAACAATCGATTTAAACGGCCTTTTGTACTTTTGTACCGGATGGTTGTTGTTGTGGTAACGACAAAAACACTCCCCGAAGGTTTTGCGGAGTGTTGTCGAATTAACAGTCCTTGGCCAGATTTGAACCCGGTACGCTCCGGTACTGCCCGACTGTCGTGGTAGCGATTTATGATCAGTGAAACCCTCTAGGTCATGTCACCCCTCCTTCTGTAAGGAAGGATAAGATGGGTAATGAGAGGTGAGCGGAATCATATCCGTAGATCAACCATCGAGTTGCACGTCATTACCTTTGTGCATATTAGTCACCTCTTACGACCGGTATGCTTACCTCGGGCGTATTCTAAATCACTAACCCGCAGGGGTTAGGTGGGTTGATGACTTAAATTACCAATGCATACAAGTTTTTCATGTATTCATTTTCAAATAAGCATAGACGTCAGTATCTGCCCAGTTGGAAACATATACATGCGTCATCAAAATTTCAGACATGAATTGGAACTGTATGCATGCCAGTATAAATGCTCGTTCATTTCCATTTTACACGTGTTGTTTTTCAGGGAGCATGTATACTCTATCCCTCCCAAGGCGAATTCAGTACATGGAAAATGTGTGTCTGTATGTTTGTAATTCACCTTGCTTCGACCTTTTATTAATTATTATTGATCCCTCCTTTTGTACTACTTCTGTACGGATGTATCTGCATTAATTCCGAACGCATACTGAAGCACTAGTATATAAACATGATATATACCCACAGAAGCACCACTTCTGCATTGATGAAAAGGTATTGGTTATGCATGATAAATAATGTTGCTATTCCTACAGCATATATTCCTAAGGTAGATGGATTAAAATTGTGCCAACACCATTGTTTACCCGTACTATGTAGTTTGGCATCTTCTTTTGCGAATCGGAGTGGAAGGCAGTGGATGAATGTACTCCGAGAGAGTGTAATGAAGGAAATCGCGTTCAGAGTTGCTTTAAAGTAAAAACTACAACTAAAAACTTCAATTTAAACTGAAATTTAAATTCTTGTAGTTTTTACTTTAAAGCAACTGAACGGGATTTCCTTCATTACACTCTCTCGGAGTACATTCATCCACTTCCTTCCACTCCGATTCGCAAAAGAAGATGCCAAACTAGTACGGGTAAACAATGCATGGAAGGCTTCTCATCAAAAATTCATCTACAGATGCCGTTCGGAATCGGCAAAAAACTTTAGGTCCCGCCAATTTGGGGCAGCACACCACAAATTGGTAGAGAAACTCGGCCTTAATCTCCTCGAAGGTATATATTGCGCCAATTATTATTATATAAGTTAAGTTATGGCTTTGTTAACTGTTATTGAATTAGATAGATAACAATACATCATGGTCAATAACAGATAACAAACATTAAATATTAAAAAAACTACTGTATCTGCATGATTTCTGTTCTGTATTGAAGTTAAATAATCTAAGAATTTATATTTGATTTTAATGTAATTGAAATGGAAAATTTTTGAAAGAACGTGGAGAATAAAATTTGTGGCGTTTTTAGTGCTTTATAAAACGATCATAGATCCTATAATTTTTCTAACTGGCGGTAGCTAACCATTAAAAATACTAAACTATTATTAGTTTAGCAATATACCATCTTTATAAAAGCAAAGAACAATTCGTCATCATTCAAAAGAAGCATAATATAAAAACTTCATCAAAAGGATCATAGATCCTTACGGAGACTTTATTCTGCGAATCCAGGAATTTTAGAAAGATCACAGATCCAAGTCCAATCGGTGGTGTAGAAGAAAAAACTAATACTTATTAGTCCTGCATGCAAACCAAACAATAAAAAATTTTTTTTCAACAACGACAAAGAAGTTATTGAGGATACTATTGGAAGTATATCGGGGTCAAACAATAATTTATCCCCAAACAACAATCAATACGAAGACAAAAAAAAAACAAAAAAAAGACAACAATCAATATTAAAACAAACCCAAACAATCATACTAGTTAAATAAAAGGAAAGATCTTCAAAGAAGAGCAACAACAATAAAATAACTACAAAAGCTAAAATAAAAAAAAACAAGTTAAGGAAAATCAGTTCTAGCAAGAAGGCGAAAGCTATTACCTTAATCTCTCCCTACGAACAGCATCAATTTCTTCTATTGATACTAAAATTTTGCAGTCAAGATTGTAAGTAATCCAAATTGATATGTCTAACTATTTATTCAACCATAAATTTATAAGTGAAGATCAACAATAAAATATATTAACTAAGGTGGCTTGTGAATTAATTGTGATTTTTTGTGATATCGTTTAGTGTCTTAAAGTTTTTTTTTTTTAAATAATCTGTGCGTTATTTCAACACCGGTTAAGTTTTTTAATTAATTTATTTGAATCGCTTATTTATCCATTTAATTTGTTCCCCGAACGTTGATTAAAATATAGTAATATGAGTGTTTCTAGGGAACAAGTTATTGAGATAGTTAATTCAGTAAGTAACAAAGCTAAGCAAGAGCTTTGTGAAAAATTAGAAGCGAGTGAGCTTGCTAAACAGGATTTAGCAAATAAGATAGATCAACTAACGTTAGCATTTAATCGTTTGGAAGTACCCATTACAGAGACCCTTTTACCGGTTACAATAAATAGTTCAATTGAATCCGGAAATTGTAGTCTTGATTTAATTAAATCTTTACCAGAGTTTAGGGGTGATGCTTCTTGCTATCCGGCTTGGCGCTCTGCTGTTAATTTTGCAATAAAATATTATAAAGAAGGATCTGAGAAGTATTACGTTGCAATGGGAATTCTTAGAAACAAAATTACTGGTTCAGCTAACTCAACGTTGTCTTCTTTTAATACAATCCTTAATTTTAAAGCTATCATGTCTAGACTTGATCAAGCTTATGCAGACAAGCGCCCTATTTATGTTTTGGAATCTGAGTTGAGTATTCTTAGGCAGGGAAAGCTTTCTATTTCAGAATATTACGACAAGGTAGAAGAAAAGTTAACCCTAATTATAAATAAACAGATTATGACATATACTGGAAATAATGAAATAATAGATGCACTTAATGAAAAAGCAAGGGAAAATGCATTACGTAGACCTATGTGTGATATTCTGTTCTCTTCAAAGCCTAAAGATCTCCCAACGGCATTGGCTATTGCTCAAGAGGTAGAAACTAATCATACACGTTATGATTTTGCGAGTACGTTTGCTTTTGGTAACTTTATTAAGCCAAATAAATCTCGACTAGAAATGGTGCAACATAAAGTGCCAACGTTAAATCAGTTCGAAAAGACAAAATTTAATGATAAACTAGTTCCAATGGATGTTGATCCTGGTTCATCGTTTTATAGAAATCGGACTTCTCATCAAAATAAGGATCTTCAACGTAGCAGAAATATTAATTTGGCTCAGCCTACAGCGAATTTCGCTCATCAACAACCGGGGTTACCTCAACAAGGAATGCATTTAAAGCGACATCGGGAACAATCTGGTTCTTTCCAGATCCCACAACAGAAAGCTCAACGTGTAAATCATATGTCGGAAAAAAAGGACATAGTTTGCGTAGAAATCGATTATAATGGCAGTGATATTGATGACAGCAACTGTTACGTTGAATATTCAGGTGGAGGTTCTGATTTCGAGGATGAAATTAATTGTTTAAACTGAAATCGCTCCTGCCATTCATTACGAAAAATACATCGAATGGTCAGGAGCTGCGTATATTAATTGACACTGGAATGTCCAAGAATTATATAAAGGATTTTTCTTTTCTTCGTGGAATTAAATTAATGGAAAAAGCATTTAAATTAAAATCAATAAATGGGATTAATTTAATAAATAAATATTGTTAAATTAATGTTCTTGATAATACATCAACATTTTATATATTGAAAAGTTTAAGCACATTTGATGCAATAATTGGGTATGATTTCCTTATAAAAATCGACGCGAGAATTGACATAAAAAATGGATTTCTATATTATCATGATGGTAAAATAGAACTCAAGCATCTTAATTGTAATCAAGTTAACACAATAACCATTGAAGATGACTCTGTTCCTGGTCATATCCGGGATCGATTCCGTGAAATGATAAATAGTAACATAAATGCCTTCGCGGATCCAAATCGCGCTTTCACATATAATACGAATGTAGAAGCTGTTATTCGCACTTCTACAGAAGAGCCAATTTTTAGTAAAAGTTACCCTTATCCAATGTCCGCTTCAGAGTTTATTAACAAGGAAATAAAGGATTTGTTGAAAGACGGTATAATTCGAAAATCGTGTTCTCCTTATAATTCACCAATGCACGTAGGAACTAAAAAGGGATTAGATCAGAATGGAAAACAAAAGTTACGTATGGTGATTGATTTCCGTAAAATCAATGATAAAACCATATCAGATAGATATCCTATACCTGATATTTCGGTAATTTTAGTAAATTTAGGGAAATCGTGCTTTTTTTCAACTTTAGATTTGAAATCTGGTTTTCACCAAATAAATTTACGCGAAAAAGATCGCCAAAAAACAGCTTTTAATGTTAATAATGGTAAATATGAATTTTGTCGTTTACCGTTTGGGTTGAAAAACGCACCAAGTATTTTCCAACGCGCAAAAGATGACGTTCTGCGTGAAGAGATAGGAAAAACGTGTCACGTGTACATTGATGATATTATTATTTTCTCACCGGATGAAGAAACGCATATTAGACATATGGATAAAATTTTTAAATTATTAGAAAAGAGCGGAATGAGGGTTTCTCCTGAAAAATCGAAGTTTTTCAAGACAGATGTTGAGTTTCTAGGGTTTTTAGTTTCACAAAATGGAATTCAAACTTGTCCGAGTAAAGTAAATGACATTATTAATTACAAAACTCCAGAGACATTACGTGGCTTGCGTTCTTTTCTCGGCCTTGCTGGCTATTACCGTAGGTTTGTCAGGGATTTTGCAGCAATCATGAAACCATTAACTAAATATCTGCGTGGGGAAAATGGCCACGTTGACTCAAAAAGATCTAAAAATGTTAAAATCAAGCTTGATTCAGAAGCAATGTCTGCTTTTGTAAAAATTAAAAAAATACTTGCGTCGGAAGATGTGATCTTGCAATACCCAGATTTCAGTCGGCCCTTTGAGTTAACAACTGATGCTTCATCAAATGCTTTAGGTGCCGTATTGTCACAAAATAATCGACCGATAACCATGATTTCTCGTACACTTTCTTCAACGGAGCAAAATTATGCTACAAATGAGCGTGAAATGCTTGCTATTGTGTGGGCATTAAAAACTCTTCGCAACTATCTATACGGCATTAAGGATATAAAAATATTTACTGATCATCAGCCTCTGATATTCTCCATTTCAGAGAAGAATCCAAACACTAAAATGAAGAGATGGCGTGCTTTCATTGAAGAGTTTTCGCCAACTTTTTATTATAAGCCCGGCAAAGAAAATAAGGTAGCTGATGCGCTCTCTCGACAATTCATTAATAATCATAGCACTTCATTAGAAACACTACATAGCGAGGAATCGTATACTGATGTAATTAAGACAGTTAAATGTCCTGTAAATCAATTTAAAAATCAGCTTCTTTTGTCAAAAGGACAATCGTTAGTTTAAACCACGAAAAATATATTTAAAAACTTTTGTCGCCATACAATATTTTTTGATACAATTGAAAATTTATTGCTATGTTTAAAGGATGTTATTAATCCGAATACAACTAATGCGATACATTGTGAACTACGAATTTTAGCAGAAATTCAAAATCCTATAGTTTCTTCATTTCCTGGCGTCAAATTTAGACATACTGAAATATTAGTAATTGATTTAGTTAACAGAAATGATCAACTTGAAACTGCTACTACTGAACATAATCGCGCTCATCGTTGCTTATTAGAAAATTTTAAACAAATTTCAAGTGAATACTTTTTTCCTAATATTAAAAAGGTATTAAGATCGATTATTGGGAACTGTAAAATATGCTTAGAGAATAAGTATCAGCGTAAGCCATCTAATTTAGAAATTGGTAAAACACCAATTCCAAATTATCCAGGAGAAATCCTTCATCTCGATATTTTCATCACGGATAAACAATATTTTTTAACATGCATAGATAAGTTTTCAAAATTTGCTATTGTCAAACCTATTGCATCAAGATCTACATTGGATATTAAAGCTGCACTACTTGAGATATTATTAATCTTTCAAAATACAAAAGTAATTGTTTCTGATAACGAAAAAGGATTTCAATCCAATGTAATTAGTTTTTTATTAAGAGATAATTATTCAATAGAACAATTTTTTATTCCTACGCTACACAGTGAAACAAATGGGCAAGTTGAACGGTTTCATTCAACGCTAATCGAGATATGTAGGTGCATTAAGGCTCAACAAGAGCTAAGTGATACTGTAGATCTCGTATTATTAGCAACGCATAAATACAACAATAGTATTCATTCTACAATAAATGCTAACCAATAAACGTTTTTCAAAATTTTTCAGCGCAGGAGTTTAATGTTGTTAGAGAAAGATTGGTTAAATTACAGGAAGAAGTATTAGAAAGATTTAACAAAAATAAGAAAATGAAATTATATGAACCAGGAGAAAGAGTTTATATTAAAAGAAATAAGAGATTGGGGAACAAATTTAATAGTTTTTGTTGAAAAGGTTATTGAAAAAGACTTAGGCACAACGGTTTTAATCGACGGCAAAAAAATTCATAAAAGCAACCTTAGATGAATCTTTTTAATGATTTTTGTTTGTTTGTGAATGTTTGAATGTTAAACATATCAATTTTGATTGTTTACACTTATCTTGTTTATTGTTGATTTGAAACGATATTACTTAATTACTATTTAAATATGAATATGGAAAATGCTACTTTTAAGTTTTTTAAATATTGTTAAATTTTTAATTTATCTATAATTTATAATAGCCTAAACGTGGACGTTTCAGATTTAAAACGGGGAGTAGTTAAGTTATGGCTTTGTTAACTGTTATTGAATTAGATAAATAACAATACATCATGGTCAATAACAGATAACAAACATTAAATATTAAAAAAAACTACTGTATCTGCATGATTACTGTTCTGTATTGAAGTTAAATAATCTAAGAATTTATATTTGATTTTAATGTAATTGAAATGGAAAATTTTTGAAAGAACGTGGAGAATAAAATTTGTGGCGATCACGACAAGATCGTAAATTTCAACTTAAATATAAATTTTACAAATTTTTAATTTATATTATTTTTTAGGCATTAAGACTTCCTGGACATATCTCCTCCATTATGGAATATTTCCTGATACATTTTATTTTTATTTAAAAAATGGTAAGCATGGTACAATAACCATGAACTATGATGATGTTAATAATTTTTCTCAAAAATAGAAAGAAAAATCTAAGAGTATTCAAAGAACTATCTCAGTATCCATACTTTCTTTGTGAAGAAATGTGTTTACAATTTGAAATCTACGCAACTGTGATAGTTAAGGTGAAACGATTTTTCACTTCACTATAACGCAAAACCAGAATTGACCCCCAGAACACCTTTATGCGTAGGTGGCCTTTGGCCGCGCTTCAAAAAATCGCTTCAAAATCGGGCTGTATATTCTTGCAGTCATTGAAGCAAACATTTGGAGACCCACCCATTGTAAAGCGGAGGCTTGTCTTCCAAGAGAAGCGCTAAATTGAACAGGACTTTTACACGAAGCAATAAATTCTAGAAGTTATGGGATGTGTGAAAAAACGGTAATAGAAAAGGCAACGCAAATTTTAAACTGCATTTTTATCATCACTTTATACTTGTATTAGGCTTTATGTTGATTATTCAAGTTATTTATTCAATTAAAAGAATAACTAAAATTCAAAACATAAAATTACTCACAATTTGTTTCTTGTTCGCCTGTAAAATATATGTAAATAAGTTTGGCATTTTCCGCTTTTCATTTTGCCCAAATATAGAGTCGCCAATAAGGCGGAATCTTTTTCGAACAAGAAATATTATTCCGCCACAATCTGTGATAGGGTGAGCAAAAAATGTGATCATTTTCGGCCGAAAATAAAACTCGTGATAGGGGTGATTATGTATACTATACTTCAAGACCAAATCGATGGTCTAATAAGACTGACTAAAAGCGGCCGACTCTTCCATATTAAGATTTGCCGGCAAATCGCTACTAGTATGATGGGAGTATATTTATAAGTTAAAGGTTTTTATTTTTTTAATTTCAATACAAGAAGTCTAAGCACTTTGGAATGCTCTTTGAATACAATATAATAAATTTTGAAACTTACTATCATACTACGTTAAGTGTAAGGCATTAAGACCACAATTCAAAATTTTATTATTTTATTGTGTGTAATATTTGTTGTGTTTGATAGATGTTCTAAAAATTTGGTATAAAAAAAAAAGAGAAGCTAATCATGTGAAAAATTTGTATTTTTTTGTTTCAATCTTTAACCGACAGTTTAGCGAGAGAAATTTAGGTGAAAAATAGTTTTTTTCGCTGTCAGATTTCATCAGTAAATTCAATCCAGTAAAAAAAAGTTTTCTTTAAAATTTCTTTCGTAAAACCTGTTATTAGAAAACTTTACATAGTCTATTCAATTTTATTATAATAAAGCGCGATCTCTAATTAGCTAAACTTTATTTTTGATTTATTACATATTTTTATTCCTTCCTTGAAAGTTTGCTATGAATAGGTAGCTCAAACTTTGAAAAACGTTAGCTTTTTTATTTGAAATTATAAAATATGTTGTTTTTGTTATAAAGAACTTGTGCACACATGCTGATATCAAAAAATTATTAAATATAAATAAATAAATATACGTTTCAGACAATACCATTTTAGATTGTGGTCTTGATGTATTATACACGCCTATAGTTTTCTTTATCTTAAATAAACATTCACACTTTTTTTTTGTTACATATAAAATTTATACTAACTTCATGCTTAAGAGCATTCAAAAATTCAAGAGACATCCATATCTTCACATGATATCCAAAAAGAGGTCACATACAAACTCACTGAAATGTAAATAATGCTAACTAATACATTTGGGTACATAGAATGATGTAGATTGTTGCAATGCATTGGAATACATTGCATAGAAAATAATAAAAAGCTTAAAAGCACCAAATTTATGAATATCAGTGACAATGAGGTAACAATTTTTGAATTTCAAATAAGAAAATGTATGTACATTATAACATTATATATTGTATAAGATATATTATAAATATAGATATTGGCGTGGCATTAACATGTTTTGAATAGACGGAGCTATTTCATGTATGTATTATGTATAAATGAGCATAAATATTGAGAAAAAAAAGTTCAACAAATATATAGTACGTATAAAAAGTTATAAACTAGTACACAATTCAAGCTATTTCTTTTAAAGCCAAAAGCGATTGCCTTAAATATTCGTATTGAGTGCGTGCATGCTTGATTTCCAGCTCAGCTAGTTCAACCAAACTTTGGAAAAATACGAAAAAATTTATTTAATTACATTTCAATTATAGTAACATAATATACATTTAGTATTTACCCTTTTTTAAAGGCACCTACACGACGATTACGAAAACTGACCAGCTCTTCCTTACCACACGCAGACATCGATTCGAATTTTTCACATGCCTCGGCTTGCGCTGTCTCAGCCTAAGTGTTTTTATTGTTTTTTTTTTTCATATTAAAATAGAAAAAAAAAAGTTAGTTCAAATTAAAAATCAAGTCATAATGAATACAAATAAATTATTAAGCATTTGCAAGCCATATTAATGAATGACGATTTGTAAATACAGACATGCTTGTGTTAGTAAAATTGTAAAAACACATTTAAGAACAAAACAAATAATAATTAACTAGGTCGGCGAGTCTTCTGCGGGTTAGGGGTTTAGAATATGCCCGAGGTAGGCATTCCAGGCGTAAGAGGCGACTAAAATGCACAAAGGTAATGCCTGCAACTCGATGGAACTCAGTCGAGATCAGCCCTTCCCCTGCAGCCGAATTCGGGAGTCCATCCATTAGCATAACATGAGAGAACCAGCGGAGCCATTGGAATTTAATTCGCTGCACTATCTGCGTAAACCTCGTACAGTATCCTTAAATTCCCTTCGATACTTGCCATTGGCAGGACCATAAATTTTTCGGAGAACTTTTCCTTTGAATACTCCAAGGGCCATCCGTTCTTTTTCCGACACCGTCCATGATGGGAATTCAGACATGCAGACAGCACGTTAAACGCTATCAAACATTGCTTGGAAGTGTGTGGGTCTTCTCAACAGTTTGGCGTATTGTGAAGATCTGGTCTATTTGACTGACCAGGTCTGTAAACGCACTGATAAGGTCCAATAAGCTTGCCTACAATGCGATTCCCCGATTCCTTCCATCACCCTTACCATCTTTTGGTAGAATTCTTCTCCTTAAGCTCTTCACATTCACACCCCTCTGTTGTCTTTTTTCTAAATAGACGCCTATCTTCCTTCTTTATCTCAGGATAGCGCTCACATACACCGCAGAACACAACGTAGTCTTGTAGGCGGTGCGAATCAATTTGTTGCAAAAATATGAACAACCGATCAATCCAGCTATTACGATCCGTTACTCGCTTACCAATATCACTATACTGAATACTACACGGGTCTTATGATCACGAACAATATAAACCGTTTTTTATCGATGTTTTTTCTCGAATGAAATGATTTGACCCTTGAACTGTTTTTTTTATGTTTTCTCAAGTTAAGGAGAACTTTCTATTTCAATTCGACCTGCTTTGAACAAATAGATATGAATACTACACATTTTCTTCAGAATTCATCAAATTTAGGTCAGAAAAGCCAGTTTCAGTTAGAAACCGAAAAATTTATTTCAGATTCTGAATTACAATGCCTATTCCGAAGTATTTTTTTGGGGACTGTAGTACACTTTACGTTTGCTGAAGTCCAATTGGCTTTTCTGAAGGACATGTTATAGTGTCTTAAATGCAATTTATTATAGTTATGAAGTACAATACTTTCTGAAATACATTCAATTGCAACTCTCTTCTAAGTTACACTTTACGATTTCTGAAGTACAACTAATAATATCTGAAAACCTTTTGGGGCTTCTGAAGAACATTTTCAGCCCAATTCTAAATGAGAATTCCGCACGGATTTTTTCCCCTCTCCCATTCCTCGTATTCTGAATAAAAAATCCTTGGGAATTTTTTCACTCCTCCCTTTCCTCTTATTCTGAATAATGTTCGAAAAAGGGAAAACCAGTTAAGGGAGAAAACTAGCTATTACGAATTTGAGGAAAAGGGAGATTTCGCTGTCATTTATATGGAATTTTTCACCAGCTAAACTGAAAGGAGCGCGGAATAAAATTTAATTTTTTTTGTATTTTTATAGGAAAACTATTAACTTGTGTAAGTATATACTAAACTAAAATAATGTTATATTAGAATACGATGTATTTTAGTTCGAAAAGTACAAATGTACAACAGATATGGCTGTTTTTAAACTTGATGCAAGGCCATCATGAAATTGTATTTTGGAGTTGCTGAGTGTGCGATGTAAGGAGTTCCGGGCTTGTTTATTCTGTAATACTTTTTAAATCTGCAAACAGCAGAAATCTAATTAAATATACAAACAAAAATTGTAGATAACGTTTGCGGCAACTCAAGCGTATATGTCACAAACGTACAAAAAGCAACACTAAACGTTGTTTTACTTTTTTTTTTTTTTTAAAGCGAATTCTTCACAACATTTACATTTTTAAATTTCGTTAGCCAGTTTAGAAATCAGTGTATACCATGCCAATTGCCAAAACAGCGGATTTCGAAAATTCGAAATTCCTCTTCCCCAATATTCTTCTCCCTAGGAGAACATAATTGGAGGAATTTTTCCGAGGAAACAAAAAATCCGAGAGAAAATTATTCCGTGAGAATATTTAGAATTGGGCTGTTTATGTTTTATGAAATACACTTGAAAAAATCGATCTGAATTTTTTTTGGGAAAACCAACAGAAATAATAATTTTTTTTTTTAAATAACTATAATTGTAATTAGTGATTAGTGTGTGTTTGGTTAGGGGAAGGGGAGAGTGCAAAACACAATTGTTTAGATGGTAGTAAGTAGGGTAACAATTACATACATATGTAGATACATTATATATTATTAAAAACAAAAATAATACACCAAGTACCTCTTGAACATCCAAAGGCTGCACATATTGTACGTATGTATGTAAATTCGTTGAAAGCAGTTTGTGTTTTTTTTCATTATTTGCATATTTTAAAAAGTGTGAATAGAAAATTTTAATTTAAAAAGTTGTAACTATTATCAGCAGTAGAAAGTAGTTTTTAGAGAGAATTGTAAATTTAAAAAGTGAGATCTCTTTAAAAAAAATTAAAAACAAACAAGGCAACAAAAAACAACGATGCATAGTACTGCACAGTATACATATGTGTGTACGTATAGCAAACCAAATTTAAGGAGACAATAAGTAGTGAGAAACACCAAAACAATATTTTCTTTACAGTGAAATACGGAATAACATTTGCGTATTGAACCAAATGTGAAAGCAGAATTTGATAAATAATAATAAAAAAATTAAACAAAGTATTTCTTTACCGCATGTACATCCTTGTTTTTGGCTCGAGCTTTCTCTAAATTACGATTAGCCGCCTCATAAGCAGCCAAACAGCGTAAACGTCGTATAAGTAGTGCTTTAGCAGCATCGCTGTCGCGCTGATAGTAACGCAATGTATCTCCAAGTTTTAAATCTTGATCACTGGAGACACGTGCTTCCAAATTCTAAACGAAAGATAACATTTGGGAAATTTAATTAAAAATTAATAAATTTTTCAGATTTGTAGCTTACCTTAATCTTTTCGAAAATTTCAGCTGACTTGGCACAAAATGTTTCCATGCTACCCTTTTCCGCAGTCGACAATTGCATAAGTGCATTCGATATTTTTTGATGACACTCACTGACCTCCTTGTGACGTTGTGCCATTTTTTCTGTACGCACCGAAGCATCACGTAAATGCCCATGATATTCAATAAGAAATTGTAATTCATTTTCAAAGAAGTCATTTACATCGCGCACAGTAGCACTCATTAATATTTCATCGGTTGTTTTGCCAAGTGATTTAACGAAACCACCAAAAATTGCCATTTTCTTACGTGGCTTTGCGCATAAATCCTGATCGTATTCCAGAAAAACTTTCAAATGTTGATCCACACGAAATACTGGGTGATTGGCGAGGCGTCGTAGAAATACCTCATGCATTGCCACGGTTTTTTTAAAGGTGGCCAAATATTCACTAAAAATATTTATAGATTTAACGGTTACTTATTGGAAAGTCATTTATAAACTTACGCTTCGAGTTCAGATTTCATTTTCTTAAATTCTTCCTTTGTCATGTTACCTTCACCTTCGCCTAGGCGCTGTAATTTTTCCCGCGATGCATCAAAGTCCGGACGTGGTGGGCATGGTGGAATCTGTAAAATTTAATGGAATTCAGACTGGAACACGGAAATCAATGTTACAAAACGATGAAGCTAATTAAAAAAAGTATGGTATGGCATTGTATTTGAAACAATCCCGATATTCTCAGATTGATGTCAATGTGTTTTCTTATGGGTATCTATTCAAATAAAAAGAGCCTGAATCAAATAGGCTTGCCGAGGACAGATAGCCAAAGTCAAACAAATCGCTCCCAGACAGTCGTACCCCTTAACTTTCGGCAGTTAAAACAACATATGTATATGCGAATTAGAGCCTGCTTGGATTTCAATCTGGTTCGTAAAATGTGATGCCAAATCAATCTCTACTTAACTCGGATTAGGTTCTAAGCTAGTTAAAACCCATCCACTCAATTTTTTTACAATATGTATTCTTTGCTGACTGGATCAATACCTAAATCAACCCAAATGCACAGGCCCAATTCAGCCGTAAGTGATAAAAAAAATGGTCAGCAAGTTTCTGTCCAAAGTAGAGTAAGGGGCACAGAATGGTCAATATCAAACTATTAGAATGTAACACTAGTATAGCATACCCTTCATTACAATACAGCATAATATTACTTACAATATATCCAGCATAATCTTCATTTTCTTCGAAGCGATCATGCAACCATACGAATTCCTCATGTTGTCTGACAACGTTATTATCTTGTTTAGCAAAACCAGGCAACGTTGTACGCGTATGGACCGTAAATTTAACTTTATCCTTTTCACTCAATGCATCAGAAATTTCAACGTGCAATGTATTGTCGGCCAGTGCAGCAGGCGTAATGGCTGAAGATGATGATTCAGAAGTAGCCGTACCACTACCATTATTTGTGTTTGTAGCTAATGGATTTGTAGTGTCGACGGCAGTCTCTACACGCTGAGTTGGAGATGGTGAGGCAATATTCATGATTGTAGGCTTACTGGGTGAATTATTGCTATCAACTCCGAGTGGTTCCCCTTTATTCACAACATTTTCAATAGCAGTCGTGTCATCTGTGCCGTCCTAAAAGAGAAATTTTAAAATTAAAATAATTATAGGAAATATGGATGCGATTCTTTATACACTAACATATATGTATGTATGTAGATATACGAAGCGGCTTTAAACAAATAGTCATATTGCTGCAATAACGCCTACTTTACTATCGTTAACATTTTTGTTCAAGTACAACAAAACAACAGAAAATTAACTGATAAAATGCAATAAGCGGCACGGAAACAAAAAAGGGAGGAACCGTTGGTTGGCTTCCACGACTTGATTCAAGTTACTGATATGAAATTGGATTTTCCATATTTTAGTGTGATAAGGAATTTCAAACCAAAATTAATTAAGTAACCAAATAATGAGATTGTATTGATATTTAAACAGCATTTCATTAAATCTTAAACATTTTAGAACTTTCACGATAAATTATTCCTAACCGACTCACCATCATTTTGGCTTAGCTAATATTCAACAGTTATGAGTTCTTAAAACCACAAAAATAAAGCCGAATTGCTCATAAATTTTTTCACGTTGCAACTTTTTGTATCCCACTTTCGCTGGTGTAAAAAATAAAAAAATTTTTTTATTTTTTATTTTACAATGAAAAGCTGTCAAAGGAGATGTCAAAAATTATATTGTTTGCGCCAGCTCCCTTTTGTTTTAGATAATTAAAAATCAGCTGGTTGCCGGTACAGGGATGTTATTAGTCTAGATAAAACATTTAATACCCCTATGGGTTAGGAATATGTCCGAAGTAGGCAACCGGTTTAAGAGGCGACTAAAATGTACAAGGGTAATACTACATTTACACTGAATGAAATGCGTAATTTTTATAGAAAAGATAGAAATCAGGCTAATTTCCCTATACAAATCGCATTCACAAAATTACACTTCAAAACAAATTACGGTAATTGTTTCGGTATCAACAATCCGGGAGCGGATTTTCAATTTTTTGTTTCAGTGAAAAGTTTTCGCAAAAAACCCAAAAATGACCCAGGTCCGATCCCAAATAGAGGGCATGATCCCAGGTATTTATGTATGTGCAGAACAGCTTTTTGAGTAGGCGGCCTTCGGCCGCGCTTCAAAAAAATAACCCTTAGCCGGTTCAACACCGGCTACGCGGTGGGCAGTATTTCTGCGCAGAACACACTTTTGCACTTTTCGGTACACCCTAATCTGTGATTACAACAATCACATGAAAATGACAGCAAATTTTCAGCTTTGATTGCAAATATCTGCTCACTGAAACCAAAACTCAAAAATCCGCTTCCGGATTATTGTTCCCGAGGTCAAGACGCGTCTTTTGATACCTTTCCCGATAATTTCGGACGTGTTTTAGCAGTTGTCTCATGATAATGTTCATGATAATACTTTACATCCAACGTCAACTGTAAAAACTGACTAAAAATTACGATATTGGTACGCCTTTCGGTCCAAGGAATCCTCATCCGTTGGCGGAAAACCATTATTTTTAGTAATTTAAAAGTTATTGGCAAAAAACCAAAAATGACCCAGGTCCGATCCCAAATAGCGGGCGTGATCCAAGGTATTTATGTGCTTCAAAAAAATAACCCTTAGCCGGTCCAACACCGGCAAGCGCTTTGCACTTCTCAGAACACCCTATCACCCTTATCGCGAGTTTTATTTTCACCCGAAAAGGTTCGCACTTTTTATTCGCCTTATCGCAGATATTGGCGAACACATTTTTCGTGTTCGAAAAGCATTCCGCCTTATTGGCAACGCTTTGTTCGGGCGAAATGAACAACGGAAAATGCCAAATTTGTTCACTTTTATTTTACAGGCGAACAAGAGTGAAACAAAATGTAAGCAACGGTTTGTTTTGAATATTAGATATTCTTTTAATGAAATATGGTGTTATTTTTTAGGAGTAAATCAATAAATAAAGCACAGTCGGAAATGCTGTTGGAGAAAATGTTAGAAAAGCCTGAAATTGCTAAAGGGGTTTCACTACTTTCTTACCTAGTAGTCGAGCATTACTGTGAGTTTCTAAATAATTTTCTTCTAAGGCCCGGTTTTTCAGTCCTTGGTTAAGCTCAGTTTAAACTAAGTTTGCTTAAACTCGGCATAAATTTAAACTCCAGTTAAACTGCAGAGCGGTTTTTCACTGAGAGTTTAAGGCCGCTTTTAAGATTTGCTTTTTATACGGCAACATTGGTTTTTTCTTTATCTAGATACGGCAACAGATAATATTTGTTTACATATTCAACGCCATTGGTTCTCCTCAGTATTGCAATAGTTAGGATTTCGCTAATTTCTGCATCACTATAATAACTTTCGTCATATGATATATCCAGTATTTAATTAAATATAAAAATATCGTCCTTTCTTAATTGCGTTCAGCTTATTGTTTCACAACCAAAAGCATCAAATATGCAAAACAGCTGACAGGTTAACTAGAGTTTAACCCTGCCGAATTGACCGCTTAAACTACGTTTAAACTTCGTTTAAAGTTGACTGAAAAACTGCGTAACAAGTTTAAGCTTAGTTTAACTGACAAATTGAGTTAAACTTGTACTGAAAAACCGGGCCTAAGAATGCCAATTTATCCATTGGCTACAAAGCAATTGCTCCAAAATACACAGCACCTCTGACAGAACCTCACTGAAATATGACTGACTAAGACCCATCTCATGGGCATTGCCAACGCCTTTTTGATAGCCTCCTTCTGCGAAAAAACGTAGACAAGCGCTCAACGACGAATTTCTGCTTCAATGGCGGCAACGAGCCAGCCAGAATATCTAGCAAGTGTTTAAATGCTGGCTTATTTAGCCTGTAATATTGTTGAAAACTAGTAAGCAAACAATTAATTTGTTATTGAAAAGTGCCAAAAACAACTTTTTCCTACTCACAGTAAATCACTTAGCTCCAAAGGGTTGGAATTGTCTCTTAATCAATAACAACCTAAACCTAAACAACCTATACATGTTTTTAAATTATTTTTAAGCTTTATGTTAAATTTATTTTACTAAATTGTACGCTTGTTTACAAAATTCACAAAATAGCAAGTAAATTTATTTGTTCGCTATTAATTCGAAATTGAGCATCAGCTGATTCGAAGTGAACATTGGTTCGCCCGAAATTAGCGATAGGCGGAACCAGTTCGCCCGAACAAAAAAAAGCGAAGACGAACGTTCGTTCGGGCGAACTCTGCGATAAGGGTGTATATCTTTGTCTACAACAACCACATGAAAATGACAGAAAATTGTTAACTTTGCTTGCAAATATCTAGCAAACTACTAAAAATATTGGGTTTTCCCCACCGGAATAGGGCTCCTGGGATCGAAACGCGTCTCTGGGTACCAATATCGACATTTTTAGTGCAGGTTTTACAGTTGACGTTGGAATTCATACATGCTCTTGGAAATTACTGGTCTAAAATCACGCATTTTAGATCAGTATAAATGGGTTATAATCATTCAGCCCGATTCTAAACGAAAAATCCGCACGTATTTTTCCGCTTTCTATTGTTGTTGTTGTGGTAACGACAAAAGCACTCCCCGAAGGTTTTGGGAAGTGTTGTCGAATTAACAGTCCTTGGCCGGATTTGAACCCGGTACGCTCCGGTACTCCCTTGCGGTACTGCCCGACTGTCGTGGTAGCGATTTATGATCAGTGAAACCTTCTAGGTCATGTCACCCCTCCTTCTGTAAGGAAGAATAAGATGGGTAATGAGAGGTGAGCGGCATCAAATCCGTAGGCCAACCATCGAGTTGCACGTCATTACCTTTGTGCATATTAGTCGCCTCTTACTACCGGTATGCATACCTCGGGCATATTCTAAACCCCTAACCCGCAGGGCGCTTCTCCCTATTCACTTATTCTGAACACAAAATCCGCAAGTATTTCTTCGCTTCTCGCTCTTCGCCTACTCTAAACGATGTTCGAAAAAGCGAAAGTGGTTTGACGAATAAAGTAGGTATTATGAATGAAAATAAAAGGGAGAACTTACAACAGTTTTTTCCGAGATATTTCGCCAGGCAATTTTGAGTGAGGGCTGAACAAAATGTAAGTAAATTTAACTTTCAATAATAAAAAATGAGTTATAAAAATAATATCGTATTACTTTCCTGTTTTTAGGATTAAATAAACCAAGGGCAGCCGGAAATTCCCGCTGAAGGAAGGAAGCGCTAAATAGATTTTGGCAAAATGCGGAGGAGCTAAATTCGGCAGGACCACCAGCATTGGTAAAATGTCCAACAAACATTTATATGCGGGCTTATTTGTCCTATAGTTTTAATAAATCTGCAAAACAGTTGAACCAATAAAATGCACTCCAAATAAATTTGTTACCGCTTACAATGATTTTAGCACCTCAATTGCGTTCTTATAGACTTAGGTTGAGGTTCCTACTATTCTAAAGGCAATACTATGCATTTTTGTGATTAATTTATTTAATTTAACAACTTTTCATCGAAAACTATTATTTTTCATTCACTGATCACAAAACCAAAACAAAACAAAATAGCAACACAGCTGGATTCTAAAATTCGAAATTCCTCTTCGCCAATTTTTCTGTTCCTGGCGAACAAAAATTTCCGCAAGGAAATAAATCCGAGCGGATATTTAGAATCGGGCTGAATTTGTTACCGCAATGATTTCGGCAACTTAAGTGCGTGCTTATAAACCTCTGTTGAGGTTCCTGTGCTACAGAATCTTCGGTTTCTTTATCTGCTACCATTCCAAAGGCAATACTATGCATTTTTATTATTAATTTATATAATTTATCACAAATTTTAAGTTTTTCCATTCACTGATCATAAAAAGTAGCACCAAAATCAAACGGCAAATGCCAGAATAGCTGATTTCGGATTTTCGAAATTCCTCTTCGCCAATTTTTTTGTTCACTAGTGAAAAAGAATTGGCTGAAATTTTCCTGGTGAACAAAAATTTCCGTAAGGAAAGAAATCCGAGCGAATCGGGCTGATTGTTTACCCCTACTAGTTCGGTATCTTCTTTTGCGAATCGGAGTAAAAGGTAGTGGATGAAGGTACTTCGCATTCAGAGTTGTTTTAAAGTAAAAATTACAACTAAAAATTTCAATTTAAAATAAAGTTTATATTCTGTAGGAACTGATATCATGTTATAACTGTTCTATATTCAATAATTTTAGTATTTAAATTTGATTGTTTTATTATTGAATGCAACGCACCCTATGTGGTTTGTGCGTGTATACAGATTCGGAGTAAGTTGCGCTACTAGTAGACATATACATACTATGGTTATATGACGTGCAACTCGATGATTGATCTACGGATATGATGCCTCTCACTAGAAGGTTCCACTGATCATACCAAATCGCTACTACGACTGTACGGCAGTACCGCAGGAGAGCAAAATAGCCACTAACGGAACTAAAGGCTAACGGAACTATCGGCTATCAGGAAAACCATTCAAAAGCTCTTTACTAGAGCCAGGCGCACTTTACGCTGGGCTGAATACTCACGTATACACGGAAAATTTTACTGTTACAGCAAGAAGATAAGAAAAGAAAAAAAAATTCAGTTTTCGGCCTTTCTCTAAAAGCATAGCGTTTACACTGAAGGCGGCACGGCTACACAAAGCCCTAGCCAGGAAAAAAGCCTGGCGCTCAGCCTTCCAGATGGAACCTACTCAGGAACTGAAGAAGAAAGAGTGAGCACCCTGCTAGAAGCCCACTTTCCAGACGCATCACCCAGTGTGACGGAGACACAAACTGCCAGGCTAACCCCCTGAGTGTGGCAGCTAGCAAACAGGTTATTTACTGAGAATACGGTCCGATGGGCAATATAGTCCTTCCCAAAGTACAAATCTCCAGGATTGGACCGCATCCATCCAGGAGGATTACAAGAATTATGTGGGACAGTCTAGTCAGAACAAAAATAGTTTTCATGCCAGATTGGGAAAACGGACAAAACAGAGGAGGAGAGAAGTTTAAAGCCCTATCAGGGTGTGGACAGAAGATTTACTTCGAACAGCCGAAATCTCCACGGGAGATGACACAGTAAAATTCAAGACAAAGAAGGGATGTCCACAAGGTGTAGTCCTATCAACCCACCTATAGAGCTTTGCAGTGACATTGGAATCCACTGTCAGAGCTATACGGATGACATTGTCCTCATTGCAAGGGCTTCGAGAGCAATATCTGTGATAGAATTTAAGCACTCAGATTGACCAATGAATGGTTCGCCACGACTACGACTAATTATTAACCCTCTAACAGGCCAATTTTTGTTGCGAATGAAAAAACTCATACCTAGTAATGCTATTGTGATAAACTCGAATTTGAAGTCATATATCCAAAAGGGCTCACAATTTTGCTTTTGCGGACTTGCCTGTTAAGCGGTGTATGATTTTTGGCCAATAATTCTATACATTTAGTTATAAATCCACATCTTCTTCATTACTTCTAATCCTTAACAATTATTTCACCTACTACCAATTTTGGTATCCTTTTTATCACTTTTTCGTAGTTCAAAACTACTTTTTAACCAACTGCACAACATTTTTCAACGACAATGATTAAAACGGAACTTTGCCACCACTTAAAACTATAAAATCAAGTTTACGACATACTCGTAGATAAAATATTTGGCGAAGATTTGAAGTCAATAATTATACCTCTACTGTATGCGGGGTTTATCTGTTTAACTAAACCCCGCCTGCCGGTTAGAGGGTTAATCGCAGAATACCGCTCTTATAACTGTCACTGGATGATGCCAGAAGATCATGCTCAATCCGAGGTACAAATGCATTCGCTTGATCTGACGATCTACCAATACATCAAGGACATTTACAGATTCCTTTCTCAAATACGGTCCAGTGAATGCCGAAATTGGAGACTAATGGCCTTTTATACCAGAAGAACGTAACCGACCGCAACTGGCACAACTTCCAACCGTATATTCTAAATCGCTATGCTCTTACGTATCTTAACTAAACTCCTGCATACCCAGTATACCTCCTTGTGTCCTGCTTAATAAACTCATCAAATCTTGGGCCCATTTGGAGAAACCTAAATTTAAAAGAGATGTTGTATAGTATGTACCAAACCGAAGTTACTTGGTTTGAGTACCGGGATAGGTAACATCAAAAATGGCTTTAAAACGTTTTTTCACAACTTGGTAGCCCCTCGGAAGTGATCGGCGAAAAAGCTCTCATCAAAAACTGATGTTGTTGCCCAATGGGCACAATCACTCTGAGCATATACCGCCTAGTGTTGTTCGGATACTAGTACTCTGCTGAAGTTCGAGTATTTGTTGTAGTCGATTACCTCGTATAAGCCATGGCGAAATTATACAGGTGGAGTCACTAGCATATATGTAAATTTCCCATGTATTTTGTTTTTGTAAATCGAATGCGAGCTGTCAAAATCCAAATTCGCCTTATGGACTCGCCTTGGGCGCCATTGCTAACCCTCGAATTCGCCTATTAGCGTAGTGTCAAAGTAGTTCGTAAATAAAATGTAAATAATGTACACTGTATTTGTGTTATAAAACATAATATGTTGGGAGTATCCAAAGATGAGTATCTGGTTGCTATTGATCCAAGTGACTATGTAAAAAAACGTGATGAAAAATTTAATGCACAAAGCGTTATGGAAGCAGGTTTGACGGTATGGGAAATCAAACATGCATATCTAAACTCGCAAAGGCAAGGTTTAATAATTAAACACTTTTAGGATATATCCAAAGACCCAGCGGACATCAAAGCATCTACAATACGTGCGTTTCGCGCGTGAATTGGTTGCTAATAAACAGTTTGCCGATTCGATGAAGGAATTTGAAAAGGCTGCCGCCGATCCATATGACGTTATAAGAGTTTTTCCGAATTTACTGCAAGATCAGGCGCCCAAATCGAATGAGGCAGCTGTACCAGCACCACCAACACCGTGCAGGTATTGGGTGATGTAGAAAAGGCTGCTGAGTATTGCGCATATTGGGCATAATTATAACGCAAATTTGCGTAATAATTTTCAGAGCAGAGACAACGCTCGGATACGGCTGTAAGGCCTCTCTACTAAACCTCAAGGTTTTTTTGCATAGACCGTGAAATAAGTTTAAGATATTGAGCCCTAACCGATAACAAAGATAAGCCAAAAGCAATTATGAAGTAACATTTTGCATGCAATTTTTTTAAAAATGTAATCTTAAAAACCTGTAAAATGTTATTTTGTTGGTTACACTAAAATTGCTGTTAGTGATCGATATGCAGAAAAGATTTTTTGACAAATTTTTATTAAGTTATGTATTTAAAGGTACAAAGGGTGTAATGTAAATAGGACAGAAAGTTGTATGTGAAAATTTCATTAAATTGGCTTGGTTTGTGTATGCTTATACTTTTTTTCAATTTGGCTTAATTTCTTCTTTATTTAGCTTTTTAAAATAAAAAGATTCCTCAGGTACAATTTACTTATTACATAGTAATTTACTTATTAGTAATTGTTGTGAGCTAAAATACTGCTCTAACGTAATATATTAGCAGTCTTTTAAATACAATAATGACTCTTTCATTTTTGAGATTACTTGGTAATTCATTGAACAGTTTTAGGCCTTTGTACATTAAAATATTTTGAGCCTTATTACACTTATAAAAGTTGAATCCAAACTCATTTTTGTTCCTTAATCTGTAAGGTTGCACATCACCAACATACAGATTATACTTCATTTCAAATTCAAAAAGTATAACATTGATAATAGTCCTTTGGTTTATATTAAGCCATCGAGGGTATGAGGTTGGTGTCCATCTATTTCACTTGTAATTTATTAATTTTGCTTTCGTTTCTGGTGAACGCTTATACAAAAGCGTAACAGCCTTTCCGATTCCATGTTGTTTCAAGTAACTTCTATCAATAGTAGGAAACTGTAGAAAATATTTTTTTTATTCCCTGTATTTAGCAATATCAAAGTGTAAAATCTTGGACTTATATATGCAAGCAATTTAAAATTGCTCCGCGTATCTGCAAACAGGGCAAACTTCTGTTTGGTAATGTAGCCAACCAATCTGTAAGCACATTTAAAATGTTATGCCCCAAAAAGTGAAACTGCAAGTCTTGTCTAAGTAGCGAAATTGACGGTCTTCAGCGGCAGCGTTCCTCATACCAACAATAAAATGATCGATTAAGTAATTATCCTTTATCAACCCACGGTCGTTTTTCCTCCTTTATGCGTAGTAATATGTCATCAAAGCCCAAGATGAAATTAGCGGTTTTCTTGTAGCCGTGTGCATATATAAATATAAAAATGGTTTAAAAAAATTATATACAATGGTATATAAAAATTTTATAAAAAAGTATATAAAATGGTACATAATGGACTATATACATACAGGATAAATCGAGGGACTATGTACGAGTACCACGTACTGACGAAGATTTTGTTTCGTGATATTTGCGACTGTTGCAGGGTTCTGATATATAAAGACGCCCACGCGTATACGAGGTATCACCGAGCCATACTCTTTCAGGTTATTACTGTAAGATATAAACAGATTTAAAAAAAATTATCATAAATTCACTTTAATTTTACCCAAATCTTACAGATGTTGATGAGTGGTATTGTTTCCTTTAGGAGACAACTGCTAAAACACGTCGAAAAATGTCGGGAAAGGTATCAAACGACGCGTTTTGATATCTGTATCAATAATCCGAAAGCTGAAATTAAATAATTTGTTTCAGTGAAAAGTTATTCGTGAAAACCCCAAAAATTACCCAAGTCCGATCCCAAATAGGGGGCTTGCTCCACGGTATTTATGTGCATAACACAGAAAATTTTCAACTTTGATGGCAAATATCTCTTCACTGAAACAAAAACTCGATAATCCGCTTCCGGATTATTGTTACCGAGGTCAAAACGCGTATTTTGATACCTTTCCCGACAACTTTGGACTTGTTTTAGCAGTTGTCTCCTAAAGGAAACAATTACCATATATATACACATAATAACACTACTTACTGATTATAGCACAATTCTGAACTTAGTGCTGGTTGTATAGGCGGTGCGCAATTAGATGTTGCAACTCTCATCAACGGATGGGGAACTGCTTTTGGCATCAATCTCGGCTGTTTGCCACTGTAAATAATATCTTCGCGCAAAAAATGGTCTGCGCAAATATGATATTTTGATTTTAAAAGCACCCCGCAGTTATTTTGCCACAACAGACGTCTCTTCTCATCAAGGGGAACCTTGTAGAAGGTCCCAATTCCCCGCACAAATTGTTTTAAACAAATCGCACATTTGACCATGATGAACACTTTTTATTGTTTGTAGATGATTATATTTCACAAAATTACACTTGTTTCTTCACCACAACTTATTTTATTTTATTTAAACGCAATATTTTTACCAAAAACACTTTCCAATGAGAATACAGAATACAAATGTAAATAAACAACGTCAATTCGAATTCGCCTTGAATTTGGCTGAGTTTGACATTACCCATTCGACTGAAAATAAAAAAAGTTCAATACATACTATATGCTAGTGACGCCACCTGTATAATTTCGCCATGGTAAAGGGTGTTTTTTTAAGGGGTATAGAACTTCGAATTGAAATAAAACACAAGAAAATCGTTTTAAGGTCCATCAATTTGGCTTTATTGGAAGGATAATTTTATGCCATTAATGTTTAAATATGATTTCGGGCATGTGGCCGCCGCGGCTGGCTCGAATAAAGCCAATTCTACAGGTCCAATTTTCAACCACTTTTTCGAGCATATGGGGCCGTATGTCGGCAATAACGCCACGAATGTTGGCTTCCAATTCCCCTAACGTTTCTGGTTTGTTGGTGTAGACGAGCGACTTCACATATCCCCAAATAAAATAATCCAATGGTGTCGAATCACACGACCTTGGTGGCCAATTGACAGGTCCATTCCGCGAAATTATGCGCTCATCGAATGTTTCCTTCAAAAAATCGATTCTGACGTGCGCTGTGTGGCATGTAGCGCCGTCTTGTTGGAACCACAACTCATCCACATTCATGCCATCCAATTCGGGAACAAAATAGTCGGTTATCATGGCTCTATACCGGTCTCCATTAACGGTAGCTGCCTCTCCAGCATTATTGCGGAAGAAGTATGGCCCAATGACTCCACCAGCCCATAGAGCACACCAAACAGTCAGTTTTTGTGGATGTAATGGCGTTTCAAGGGTCTCATGTGGATTCTCTTCACTCCAAATGCGGCAATTTTGCTTGTTGACGTAGCCATTCAACCAAAAATGAGCCTCATCACTGAACAAAATTTTGCGATGAAAATCAGCATCGAAATCAATCTCATTTTCGGCCCATACACCAAAATCACGACGCATTGCATGGTCTCGCGGCTTTAATTCTTGCACAAGCTGGATCTTGTAAGGTCGCAAGCCAAGATCTTTGCGCAAAATCTTCCATAAAGTTGATGGACAAAGCTCCAATTGCTGTGCACGGTGGCGAATCGATTCATTCGGGTCCTCTTCAACACTTTGCTCTACAGCGGCAATTGTTTCTTCGGTGCGCACTGTTCGACGTCTCTGCGGATGCGTATTATTACATAGAGTAAACGTAGTGCGAAAACGATCCATGGTTAACCGAATTAATTGCTCTGATGGACGATTATGTCGACCATAAAATGGACGGAGCTCACGGTAAACTTCGCGAACTGAACCATTATTTTCGAAATAAATTTGCACGATTTGCAAGCGTTGTTCTTTTGTCAACCTGTTCATGATGAAATGGCAAACCAAACTGAACATAAATGACATTAGAGTTGCCAGATTTGACGACAAAATGCCAGTTTTATCTCTATTCGAAAAACAAACCTGTAAAAAAAACACCCTGTATAAGCCAAGTGCAGGTATCGTGTACATGGTTGCAGTATCGAACTTTCAGAAAATGAGCAGCACGCACACGACAAGTTGGAGGAGATGCTGCCAATAGCTTCGTAGGGATATCACCCAAATTTTTAACATATAGTTTACATAAAAGAATTTATATACCCAACTACAAGATGTAGTGGGCATGTTCGCCAGGCAATTTGCTTTGTACAGAGTTTCGTCATTTCGATATTTTCTTATACTTAAAAACATAGAGTTCACTTTCACTTGATGAATTTCTAAAACTGGCCTACCAATGTAAAACCACTTAGCAGTGTTACATGTTCCATAAAGCTGCGTTTCTCATACACCGAACATCTATCTAATTGAAGATTTGACATTTTAGCAAAAGGCTCTTGAAACTTTTGACGAATGTTATTATAAAAATTTAACATAGTTTTAAACTTTGTTTTAACATAAACCCAAACAATACTTTGAACGAAACACGCTAAGAACGAAATGATTACTAATAATTCATTGCCAAATTTTTCTTGAATACCTACAAAATAACTGTAAATTGAGTATGTTATGTTATCCATGGCATAGTATTAGTATGCCATGATGTTATCTGCTTATGTATATTAGAGATGTTGCGAATATTCGCACTTTGCTTAGAACTTTTTGCAAATGAAAATGCTGTATAAAAGTTGGCGAAAAACTAAAATGTTTCCTGTAACATCACATCAAATTGAAATAAAAAAGATACATTGATGAGCAAAAAAATCTATGGATTTTGTTGCTGTAACGACATTTATTCTCTCTGTTTGGACCGCGTTACTTCTCATGGGTCCGGCTTTATTTGTGTTATACTGAAGGAAAAGCCCTCAGGTATATACCATAACCCGAAGAAGGGGGAAGGCTTCCGTTTCGACAGATGACTAAAGTTCCACTTCCTCAATATTCCGAATGAATATACATATGTATTTACCCTACAAAAAAGTACCATATGATGCGACCTGTCAGCAATTCCACGAGTTATCTACACTCCCGTCTGCTCAAAGAGAGCAAGCACCTGATGTTTATCTTTTGAGTTTGATAGCCTCATGAGTGTTGTCGTCATCGGTACCTCCTAGTCATGCCTAAGCGAATTTTTCACGAAGTTAATGATCGTGGCTTCGATGGCCGTGCAATCGTTCTTTGAAGTTTGCAAAGCGGATTGCCCACGAAATTGCTTGGGAGTCTGCTCTGTCATACCACAGAAGGGAGCTGAATCCCATTACACCAAGTATTCGGTGTTACCAGAATTTTTTTGACAGACCGGCGAAATTGCCAATAAAGCAACCGTCTAACTAATGATTTTCAGTTAGGGTGCGTGAAAAAAAAATATCTGTGGTAATAAGGGAAAACTACGAGTACCAAAGTAATTTTTTGGAATTTTTCAGTAGAGCGCTTTGAAAGTTGAAATTGTAGTGCAAATGTATGGAATTGAGATATAGTTTTTTGTCCATAAAATCCACAATGTTTGAGCAAAAGCCGTATAATTTTTGTGTGATTATAGATCCTAGCACGGAGAACACAATAGTGGCACTATTTCGTTTTCGACCAAACTTGTGTTGGGGTTTTACCGCTTATTGCCACCTATACAAGGTATATTAACTTTAGTCGCCTAACGGCAGTACGTAACGGCATAAACTGATCGAGATAGATATTGACTTATGTATATCAAACTGTTCAGGACGAAAAGAGAAATTGATTAAGCCATGTCCGTCCGTCTGTGGACACGATAACTTGAGTAAATTTTGAGACATCTTAATGAAATTTGGAGTGCAGGTTCTTTGGCACTTATCTCCGAACGCTATTTAAAATGGGCGAAATCGAATGATAGCCACGCCCACTTTTTATATATAAAATATTTTCGAAACACCCAAAAAAGTAATTACTCAGTACATAATACACCTATAAGGATAAAATTTGGTGTATACATTGAGATTGAGGCACAAAATAAGAAATTTTTAAAAATGGGCGTGGCACCGCCCACTTTTGATTAAGCAAATTTAGAAATGTTATTAATCATAAATCAAACACCGTTCAAGATAGCGAAACGAAATTCAGCCCACAGGTAACTAAGCAAGTTATATCAATAAAATTTTGCACATAATAAGCTTTTTAAGAAAATGTATTATACTCCTGCCAAAAATTAGGCAAATCGGAAAACACACAAGCAAAATATTCGGGCACGTAGTTAATAGCCCACTGCAATAGGGAAGTTATATATCTTTTTTGATTTTCATACCTTTCATAAACATTAAATGTATGTAAGTATGAGAACAAGAAGAGAAAAGTTCACTAAAATGACCAGCACGATGAGTGGAGTGGATTTAGCCATGTGCGTCTCTCCGTCCGTCTGTCTGTCTGTCCGTCTGTCTATTTGGATGCAAACTAGTCTTTCAGTTTTACAAAAAAATGCTGAAATTCGTTGTTTGCTTTCGCCATTTTATAATATACTAGCAAACCCGGTAGACGTTGTTTTGACGCTTTGATACATAGAACACATCTATATATAAAATGTCTTTAACTTGAACTAAATAAACTCCTAGCTACACCGAACTGCAACTTTATATAACCTGGCGGCTTTTCCAAAAGCTATATATAGACTGTGTCGTGCACAGCGAACTCCTGAACCTATCGTGAAAGTTCAAGAGCAAAAACAAAACACAAAATATGTGGGCGTGGCACCGCCCACTTTTCCAAAATTATGTAGATATTGTGACGAATTCGATGATTCCTTGATTATCAATCCTGGGTTCGATCACTTTAAAGTCGAATAAACACACGCACAGATAATGTAAGTAATAGCTAGTTTTATTTACTAGTAATAAACGCAAAACAATTTTAAGAGTTTGATAACTTTACAGTAGTTCACTATTGAACGCTTGAAAATAAACTGATCAACCTGCCTTGCTTGGTCACCGCCTTATATAGTCCAACAGGGTGCTTGCCTACGCACCGAGAACTTTCTTGGTTGTTCGCTTTTCGTGTTCTGGAAGGGTCGGTGTTATTTATCGGCATCTCCTCTTTGCATCGTATTCGCAAACACTCGCGCCATCTCTCTTCCTCTTCCTAGTTACACGCTTGCATGCATAAGCGTAGCCATCGTTATCTCAGTTGTGTTTAACTAGTGGTGGGAGTGTTATTGAGTTAGGGATGGTACATGTTTGAGAATAATCGCCACAATATTGACTAAGTGACACATATATCCAAATATCATTAATTTAGACCATAAAAGTTCGGAGTTATGACGAATTGAAACTTGATGTAGCCTGGGGGTGTGGCTCGGCCCACTTTTCCAAAATTATATATTGTCTATGCTGTACCCAGTGAACCCAAGTATATATTGTGAAAATTTCATAAAGATCGGTTGAGTACTTTGGCGCCTATAAAAGACAACCTTTTTTTATATCTATTTTTGTTACAAGGTATATTACTTCATTTGGCATAAACGAATCGAGATATATATTTATTAAGTATATCAAAACATTCAGGATGAGTATTCTGAAACGATCAGGAGGATGAGCTGAGTCGATGTAGCCATGTCCGTCTCTCGATACGTCTATCTGCCTACCCGTCTGTCTATTTGAACACAAATACGAACTGAAAGTATAAAATAGACCTGTGTAAATTGGGACGACATAGTAGATCACTACTAGGTATATAATGTTCGGTTCCACCCGTACTTATACTTCCTTACTTGTTACTCTATACTTCTATCTATCTCTATCTATGGCGCGATATACAACAGGTATATCATCATAAACCTCCTAAGAGATTTTTGCGCCAAGCTTCTCTTCCAATTTGTGGTGTGCCGATTTGAATTTTCCCTACAAATTGGTGGGACCTACAGTTTTTTGCCGACTCCGAACGGCATCTACAAAGGAGACGAATTTTTGCGGAGAAGCCTGTCATGGCAGAAATACACTCGGAGAGTTTGCCAAACCACTGCCGAGGGGCGACCCCGTTTTGAAAAACTTTTTTTTCAAATCACTTTTGATGTAACCTGTACCAGGGCTCGAACCATGGACCTTCGGTGTGGTAGGCTGGCAACACTACCTTCACACCACGGCGGCCGCCAACTCTATACTTACTTCATGAAAAAGGGATGTTTTTTTTGCACATGAGCATGTTTTACATAATATTGTCGATTTATGCAAACTAAATAATATATATATATATATATATATATATATATATAATATATATAATATAATATAATACAATATAAAATAATATAATATAATATAATATAATCTAATGCTATATAATATATATAGTATACTCGAATATTCAGTTTGCCTCAACTATTCGAATTTTTGCCAAAACTCGAATGCTGTTAACCGAATTTTCAATGAATGGTCCTTGAGAAAAATAGAAATATGCTTGTCATATCAACATCTGTATATTGAATATTTTCACCCGACCTCGTAAAAAATTGGATGTGGAAAAATAGGTAACGTGTGCAATTTGTGTGAGGAGTTATACTTCAACCTGAAATCCGAAAAAAACGGATGATTAAACCTGAGAAAAATAATCGATCATGCTGATGACTTCAGATTGAAAGCGAAATATCGGGGGAGGCCTCCAACAAAATCTCACCAAACCTCACTTAAACCGGGAAGTGCAGCCAAAAATCTCACGTCAACTTAAAAAATTATGAACTAATTCGAATATGAAACTAATTTGTTTTGAACGACAATCTTTCATCAGGATTCAACCGATGCGTGTGGTGACTCGCCATGCTAAGGAGCTGCTTTGTCTTTTGAATGGTGGGTATACACTTCCAAAAACAGTCTTTTTGCACTACCGGAACCACAGATGACATGTGTTCGATTATTTCAATCGAAACTGTATACGAGTATTCTTGCTTCGATCGAACACGTTTAACGTAAATCTTACTTAATGGAGGGAGGGGCCTAACCAAATCTTGCCAAGTCTCACCAAAGGGGGCGGCCGGGGGTCAAAATTTCTTGAGAAACGGCACACGTAATTTATAGACGTCCCCTTAATTAAAAATCTGCAAAATTAAACATTAATTTTATTTCAATTTACGACTTAAGCTCATAAAACATAAGATATAAAAATTAAATGAATGTTGTTTCGCCCATGCTCATTTAATAGCTTGGTAGTTCGTTAACCCATACACTCTCAGCGCTTTATTTCTAAACATAGTTACTTCTTTTTGGAATAAAGTTCAGGGGGGTTATTCTGTATCGCGATGCGAAAGCAAATGCTATTCGAAAGCTATCAAATTACATACATTTTTTTTCAAATGCGAAAGAAATTTCTTTCGGATCGCGAAACAGAGACCCCTCTGATCCGTATTTAAGTAATGTGCAGGAACCCTAAACCATGTTTCGTTTTCAATGTAATATTACAGTATCTATTAAACGTGTGATGGAAATGCGCTATTTTGTACGATTAAAGATATTGAAAATTGATAAGTAAGCTTTTGTGACAATTTTTTTGTGTGAATAATTTCATTTTCTCAACAACAATGAAATATATAGAGTTTTGTTTATAAAGTATTTAAGGTCTCAAAGTAGCCTTGTGTTGTTATCTGGGTGGAGCTGCTTCGGCCACTTGGTATTAAATAAAAACAATTTTACGTAAATATTTTTTTGCTTCCTTTTCGGCGTCTTCGGCGCCTGCTTCAGGGAAATCTGTCTTTTTATTTAAAACTGAAAAACCCGGTCACACTTTGCTGCCTCTCAGAACTTATAATAGTTTGAGTCCGATATTAGTCATTGTATCCCCGAAACCCTTTGAGATATAGAACTTAATAACAGCGCCTATTGCAGTACTCATTTGCCGCTTTCTTTTGACACCCATATTGTTCTAACATATTTTTGGTCACCCTGGCCCACATATTGGCAGATACTTTCGAAACTGGTAGAATTATCGAAATAGTGGATATCTTAAACATGCAGACAGGCAAACATTCGATAACCACAAACATTTTGTATAGTGTTGTTTTATTCTTTTCAAAATTTGTGTTTAAAAAAATTAGGATCTTAGGGGTTAACAGGGCATGCCAAAGAAGTAATATAGGCAATCCAGGAGGAAACAATACGGGAAAAGGAAAGAAGGAAACTCTTAAATTTTAATAATTTTTTTATCATCATCAGTTATTGGCACTTAACAGCTTAACCGCTTTGGTGATTTTGGCCGTTGCGTTTAAAGCACTTCAATTATTCCTTTCCATCGATAACTGACGCCAATTGGAAAGACCAAGGTAGTTCAAGTCATCCTCCTGCTGTTTTTCCAACTCAGTCGAGGCCGCCTCTCGATAGGAAAACCTACTGGGTTGGAGCTTCATGTTCCATTCCCAGAACATGACCCAGCCAGTGCGGTTTTTGGGCATTTATTCGCTGCACTATGGTCAGATCTGCGTAAAGCTCATCCTAAAATTTCCTTCGATACAGGACGTTGGCATCACGGCAAGGACCATACTTTTTGCGGAAAACTTTTCTCTCGAATACTCCAAGGGCCATCTCATCTTCTTTCGACAATGCACATAATTCCGAGACGTACATGAGCCGTACATGAGCTTTGTCCGTTGAGAGAGGTCTAAACTTCTCAGTTGTCTACTCATTTCAAAGTATCACTTGTTGGCAAGAGTGATACACCGTTAAATTTCTCGAGTGGCATTATTTTCGGTGTTAACTGTTAACAGTGACGTAGCTGCCAAGGCGCAGATGCGCCGATTTTTTCTTTGAACACAGCAAATACTTCGTCTTGTCCCGCAAGACCCACATTCTTTGCTTCTTTAATAATAATAATTTAAGATAGATTATAAAAATAAAAGCTTTGATCTACCATAGAAATTACAAATTCCGTGTTCCGATATTACTTTTTTAAGCATACACTCTTGGCTTGCGGTAAATATGAGTCTTTTATGAATATGCTTTTTTTTAATTTTCTGTATCTTACATATTTCGGACTTCTATTTTATCATAATGATAAGTTTTGAGATTTTTCATCTTGTACATAATTTTCCAATATACCTTTTATCTTTTTGGCACACTGTCACACTTAACCATTGATTTTTCATCTTTCCTTTTAGCCAAATTTTCACTATAATGTATATACCATGCCATACCATTCATATTCAGATTAGTTCAGTCCAGTCCATCGTGTAATTTAGTCAGCGGAGAAAAGAAAACCTTTACGAGCGAAACGTAAAAAGTAGGTGATTTTTGCAATCAAATTTTACTCATAAACATACGTTTTTTTATTTGAAAATATCAGCAAAATAAAATTTGGACATGTTGAAACAATTTGAAAATGATTTAATGCAAGTCAATGCATTTTTTCCTAGTGAAATATTGAATTGAAAATTTTCCATCAAGTACAACGGGTGAAAATTGCAAAATACCCAATGTTGAAAAATCGAATTTTCTTTTTTGCTGCTGCTTAATTTAAGAGAGTGCACGAGTATAAAGAACAATGCGCCCTCAAAAAGAGAGTTTGTTTATAGCGTGAACACTCGTTGTCAATTCTACAATTTGTTTGCTTGTGAGCTGCTAAGGGATATTAGGAGCACAAGCAGAAAATATGCAAAGATAGAACTAAACATAAACTTGTATGTATGAAGGTATAATAAGTATTTTTAAAAATTAGACAGTGTTTAATTTGTTTGTTTAGTTATTAAATCCGGCGCTTTAATTAAAAGTGAATTTATAAATTAAAGCTCTGCGTGTACAAAAACAACAACACTTATTATGTAGGGATGAAATGGTGAAAAATCAATATTTGAATATTACTCAATCAAGTTTCTCTATATAGATACTTAGAAATGTATTTATGTACATAGGTATATATTCATGGAAGATTTTTTAGAGTTAATTTAAAAGTTTTATGAGCTTATAAAATACTTTAAAACATTCTATCTTGCAGAAAATATTTTAACAATGTCGACCCTGAAGTGCTATCAAGACGAGGAGCGCGAGTCGCAATATGGTCGCGTTTATGCTGTTTCCGGTCCTGGTGAGTACTTTTTCATTTAAATTAATACGATAAAAAGTAGTACAATTTTAATTTGAAGACTATAGCACTGCGTAGCGCTCCTGCAGGAGATGCGGCTTCAAGTAAGCGTCTGTCTTGGAGCAAGTGTATGCCGTAAATTTGTCTAAAATAATGTTTCGGATTCGATTTGCAAAGTATTTCTGAAAAAGTAGCCAGTGGCTTCGGCCTACAATACTTGGGAGTCATATTTGGCACCATCTCGCAACTTCAATAAGTGAAGAGAGACGACTCCAATCTCTCGACTTCCAAGGGATGGCATTATAAGCAACTGGTTTTCGAGAGGAAATTCAAGGTAGATTTCGGAGACAAAAAAAAATCGTAAGAGTATACTTACAAGGCTCTAACACAGGAAGATATTAGCGCAGGTGTCTTCGGGCCCAGAGCAAAATCTCAATTCCTAAGAGTGAATATTCGAGAATTTTACAAGCGAAATAGTCAGTGAGTTGAGCTTAATGTACAATGTGAATACTCGAATTAGAACGTAGCGATTGAAAGCGACAATCAAGCTACACTCAAGCAGATCTTGCCCTGCGTAATAAATGTATCGCTAATGTTGGACTGGTCGTTCCTCTCATCAGTAGCGGATACAAGGGGGGCGATGGCCCCCCCTCAGACCTTAAGAAATATTGGACGTGCTTAATTTGCCCGAAATTCAAATGCATTTTTTTTAGATTTCCGTAAAATTAAGATCGAATGAAATCTTTCTTATCCTCTTTTGTCTGCTTGTCTAGCGTTAAATGTAAATGTATAATAAATGTATCAAAAAAGTCCGACAAAAAATCAATACCAAAATCGGCTGTAGAAGTTTTGGATCACTGCGACGGAAATGCTTTTCCACTGCTAAGGCCCGGTTTTTCAGTCCTTGGTTAAGCTCAGTTTAAACTAAGTTTGCTTAAACGCGGCATAAATCTAAACTCCAGTTAAACTGCAGAGCGGTTTTTCAGTGAGAGTTTAAGGCCGCTTTTAAGATTTGCTTTTTATACGGCAACATTGGTTTTTTTTTATCTAGATACGGCAACAGATGACATTTGTTTACATACTCAACGCCATTGCTTCTCCTCAGTATTGTAATAGTTAGGATTTCGCTAATTTCTGCATCACTATATCCACTTTCGTCAGATGATATCATAGTATATGTCTACTAGTAGCGCAACTTACTCCGAATCTGCACACACACACAAACCACACAGGGTGCGTTGTATGCAATAATAAAACAATCAAATTTAAATACTGCAATATTGAATGTGAAGACTTAAAACACCCAAATTATTGTATATAAAGCACTTATAACACCTTATCAGTTCCTACAGAATGTAAGTTTCAGTTTAAATTGAAATTTTTAGTTGTAGTTCTTACTTTAAAACAACTCTGAACGCGATTTCCTTCATTCCACTCTCTCGGAGTACATTCATCCACTGCCTTCCACTCCGATTCGCAAAACAAGATGCCAAACTAGTAGGGGTAAACAATGGATGATATATGCAGTATTTAATTAAATATAAAAATATCGTCCTTTTTTAATTGCGTTCAGTTTATTGTTTCACAACCAAAACCATCAAATATGCAAACAGCTGACAGGTTAACTAGAGTTTAACCCTGCCAAATTGGCCGCTTAAACTACGTTTAAACTTCGTTTAAAGTTGACTGAAAAACTGCGTACCAAGCTTAAGCTTAGTTTAACTGACAAATTGAGTTGAACTTGTACTGAAAAACCGGGCCTAAGGATGCTAATGCACGTTCTGGCTACACTGCCAGTCAGTAATGCTTCTCCAGAAGGAAGTTTTTCTACCCCTCGGCGATTAAACACATGGTTACGAACAACTATGACTGAAGAGAGGCTCATTGGTTTAGCACTTTTACACGTACATTATGATATTAAAATCGACGTTGAAAACATTATAGAAATATTCGAAAAAAAGGGGAGCGAAACATTGATTTTATAATATAGAATTGTATCATAACAGCTTGACGCTAATTTATGAAAAATAATAATGTATGCTGTTTCAAAAACATATTTGTAACAAAACTACATATTTAATCTGTCGACGAATAGATTTAAATGTACTTAATTTCACATTAACATTATTGTTCATCACTTTTTTTTTTCCATTGCTCCAAAAAATATAGATTCAAATAACTCCACTTAGTCAAAAGACACTAGTGAAAGTCGCTTATCAGAAAAAACTAGTTTCTACCTTTGACCTGTATAAAATCTATTCCTGATTGCTTTTTGTTCGAAAGGTAATTTGAGTGCTTAAAGATAAATTCGTTACGTTTATTCGTAATTATGTCAAAATGGTGTTCTGAAATTAATCATTCATTTATATTACTGACTTTCATGGAGACCTGGAAGAGACACCGCTCCTTGCCGGCCTTAAAAGGTGGACCGTTAATTACCTCAATAGTCGACAGGCATCAGTCAAATTCAGGAACAAGAAATCTAGGCCACGAAGAATAAAACAAGGGGTGCCAAAAGGTGGTGTTCTCTCTCCCCTTTTGTTTAATTTCTATATTTCGAGGCTTCCCTCCCGCCAGAGGGAGTCTCCATTGCTTACGACTGCACGATAATGACCTCGGGCAAGGGTCCCTCCATTGACGAACTTTGTAATCTGACCCTGTCTCTGACTAAATCGACGGTGACCCTGTTTTCGACATGGAATGCGCAGATGGGGCAAGAGTTAAATGGCCAAGTAGACGGAGTACCTCTACCTACTGTCAACCACCCGAAAATTTTGGATGTGACGTTTGACAACGGCCTCACCTTCGCTGGTCATGCCACCGCAATAGCTTCAAAGGTACAGAGTCGCAATAAGATCCTCAAGTCACTGGCCGGCAGTACTTGGGGAAAAGACAAAGAAACATTGCTTGCTACATATAAGGCTATTGGCCGACCGGTTATTTACTATGCTGCGCCCATATGGTCGCCCAACCTTGCTGACACCAACTGGAGGAAATTGCCAGTCTGCCAAAACACCGCCATCAGAACTGCTACCTCCATCAAGAGGCAAAATTGCTCAATGTTCAAGAGCACGCGGAACTCTTGAGTAGACAGTTCCTTCCGAACTCCAAACACATGTCCTGCATATGGTATGTCCCCTCATGATACCAAACATCTCTTCTCCTGTTCAGTCGAACCTACTCTTCTAACACCGACATCACTCTACTCCAACCCTGTGGAAACTGCTCGTTTCCTCGGACTTCCGTTAGAACAGCCTGATGACAATTTAGAGTTATCGAGCCCATTGGGCAGGGTGAAGCACTGTTAACAACAACAACATGGAAATTTGGATTATGAGCTTTCGGCCATAATCGGCCCCCCTGAACTAGAGACCTGTATCCGCACCTGACTCTCATTACCTATCATTGTTATCAACATCTAACGCAAGTCCCAGGAACATGGCAGTTTCAATAAAGAGAGACTCTGGTGTTACAAGAGTCTGTTCCATCGAGCGGTTACACAAGTGGTAGATGTCAAGAGGGAACACACCACTTGCCAAACATTCGGCATGTCAGGGTTCAGTCTGGATAGGTTCCGACTGTGTGGTGAGGTATTGAGGTGAGATGTTAGCGAGGAACGCATCGTTCCATCGGGCCTGAAGCGAAAAATAACCAAATTAACTGTTAGAGTGCTGTCATGTATCAAACAAGTTTGGGGAAAGTGTTTTAGTCGAACTTTGAGAAACCATTCCTAAAACTTATTTAAAAAAATGTTACCACATTAATAATTTTTTGTATCTTTAGTTGTTACTGCGGAACGAATGGCTGGATCGGCTATGTACGAATTGGTGCGTGTTGGCTACTACGAACTAGTGGGTGAAATTATTCGCTTGGAAGGAGATATGGCCACTATTCAAGTGTACGAAGAAACATCTGGTGTAACTGTCGGCGATCCAGTTTTAAGAACAGGCAAGCCCTTATCGGTAGAATTGGGTCCTGGTATTTTGGGTAGTATTTTCGATGGTATTCAACGTCCACTCAAAGATATTGGCATAAGTAGTGGCTCAATTTATATACCGAAGGGTGTTAATGTTCCTGCACTTTCACGGACCGAAGCTTGGGAGTTTAGTCCGACAAATGTGCGTGCCGGTTCTCATATAACTGGTGGTGATCTATATGGTATCGTTCATGAAAATACGCTGGTAAAACATCGCTTAATTGTCGGTCCACGCTCAAAGGGTACAGTACGATATATAGCGCCAGCTGGCAATTACACTGTGGAGGATGTGATTTTGGAAACAGAATTTGATGGTGAAATTACCAAACATACGATGTTACAGGTGTGGCCAGTGCGGCAACCACGTCCTTGTACCGAAAAGTTACCAGCAAATCATCCATTATTCACTGGTCAACGTGTCTTGGATTCACTATTCCCATGTGTTCAAGGTGGCACAACCGCTATTCCTGGCGCTTTTGGTTGTGGCAAAACTGTTATATCGCAGGTTTGAGAGTTGTACTTTTCTTCGGTCGAAGTGAATATCTTTCTCTAAAGTAAAATTTCATCTTACAGGCATTATCTAAATATTCCAATTCCGATGTCATTATCTACGTTGGTTGTGGTGAGCGTGGCAATGAAATGTCTGAGGTACTACGTGATTTTCCTGAACTTACTTGTGAGATAGATGGAGTGGTTGAGTCTATCATGAAACGTACCGCGCTAGTTGCTAACACGTCCAATATGCCTGTCGCTGCACGTGAAGCTTCTATCTACACTGGTATCACTCTTTCTGAATACTTCCGTGATATGGGATATAATGTTGCTATGATGGCTGATTCGACATCACGTTGGGCTGAGGCGCTTCGTGAAATCTCAGGTCGTTTGGCGGAAATGCCTGCCGATTCTGGCTATCCCGCCTATTTAGGTGCACGTCTCGCCTCCTTCTACGAACGTGCTGGACGCGTCAAATGTTTGGGAAATCCTGAGCGCGAAGGTTCCGTGTCAATTGTTGGTGCTGTATCTCCACCTGGTGGTGATTTCTCCGATCCTGTTACTTCCGCTACTTTGGGCATTGTACAAGTCTTCTGGGGTTTGGATAAAAAATTAGCACAGCGTAAACATTTTCCTTCAATCAATTGGTTGATTTCCTATTCGAAATATATGCGTGCTTTGGATGAATATTACGATAAGAATTTCCCCGAATTTGTGCCATTACGTACAAAGGTTAAAGAGATTCTACAAGAAGAAGAGGACTTATCCGAAATCGTACAGCTAGTCGGCAAAGCATCATTGGCGGAAACGGATAAAATTACTTTGGAAGTAGCCAAACTTGTTAAGGATGACTTTTTACAACAGAACTCATACTCCCCATATGATCGTGTATGTCCTTTCTACAAAACAGTTGGTATGCTGAGAAATATGTTAGCCTTCTATGAGCTCGCCCGTCATGCGGTTGAATCTACTGCCCAATCAGATAACAAGATTACATGGAATGTTATACGAGATGCAATGGGAAATATTCTTTATCAACTTTCGTCAATGAAATTCAAGGTAAATATAGCTTCTTTCTCTTGTGATCCCAGGGGAAAAGTTAACGTTAAAAACTATGACAGTGGAAAGTTTCAGGGTAGGAAGTGGATCTCCCAATTGTGTAGCGTAAAGGTTAGAGATGTTCCAGGAAAGCTCTTCCAGCAATCCTTCGATATGAAATTTTAAGGCAAGCTAGTTTCAAAATGCCTCTCTTCAATGAAAATCATCAAATGGCTGATTAGATTAAAGCGTTTGACTTCAACATCGGCATTGATGCAGGCACTTGTGCGCCTCCCAGTGTCTGAGAAGGGGCCTGATAAGAAGTAGTAGGGACTTTTTATTATTATTATAAAGGAAAGCCGTTTTCTTAACTTGGAAGGTTGTTGGAGTCCTTTGCCTGTATGGATCCGGTACTAGCTCCTTCTAGTACCATCCCGACTGCCGCGGGAACGATTTATTTGACCCCTTGAACCATCACCTATGGGTAGAATTGTCCATTCGTCTTCTTAAAATTAATAAGAACCTCAATTGACCAATGGGACAGTCTTGGTAGTGAAACCAATATTTGAATACAATCAAGGACCGAAACCAAAACTGTAACCGATTTAAGCCGATTTTTTTTTTCAAGCCTGAAACCATTATTTTGATCTAACAAACAACGAAACCAAAACCGTCTCAAAATGCGGAACCGGTTCCAAACGGTTTAGCATTTTTTTTAATTTTCTTCATTTTGTGGATATATATTTTCTTTCACAAGAGGTACTGATGGCTAATTTTCATCGAAGATTTTCGAGCAAGGTTACAAAATAAGAGTTTTCTCCTCAGTATCAAAAAAGTGAAAGAGGAAATTTAATTTTTTAATTCTGTCCAGAGGTATTTGCATAGGGTTATTTTTTTTTTTTAATTAATTTTTACAATTTATTGGGCTAAATTTTATCAAAACATAGCATGAACAATATTTATTACTATATTGGAGAAACTCAATGATGTCCGCAGGAAAAAAGTTATAAAAAATCAGACTTGAATGTTGTAGCTAAATAGTAAACTTAAGACATTTTTTTGTTCACACACTTGTGTTCGTTTTTTTATTTTGAGCCCGAAACATGTTACAAAACCGAAACCGGAACGATATTTATATAACCAAAAATATTAAATAATTAACCAAGTCTTATATACTCAATGTTTCTTATTCCTCCATAATAGGATCCAGTCAAAGATGGCGAAGCAAAAATTAAGGCGGACTACGAACAACTTCACGAAGATTTACAGCAAGCTTTCAGAAATCTAGAAGACTAAATCTAAGTATACTAATGAAAAGTTTAAATACACAAATATTTATGAAAAAGCAAAAGAGAAGTAATTTATAAAATATAATCTGTTTAAGAAAAACCATCTAATTATTTACTTACTTAATTTAACCATTTACCATGTAGCTGTTATTTTAAACTAGTAATTTCAACTAGTCATTTATCGTAATATTTATGAAAAAAACATATAAGTTTAGGATTTGTTCAAAATAAAATATACATAAAAAAGTATTCAATCTTAATTTGCCATATATCCTATAAAAGTACATAAGTTACAACAACTTATTGGAACATATTTAGGATGTGTACGGGTGACGAATCACATATGAAAGACGAACAATAACTAGTGGGTAATGAATATGAAATATGTATAGATATTTACTTAGCAAACAAACCAAAGAAACTTACAATATACTAGATAAAAAAATATTTATGAGAAAAGTTGAATAGAACAAAGAAAAATATTGTGAAAATTTATTGTTATATATAGCAAGTTTGGTCATTCATAAATTCAAATAGCGTTCTTAACCTCACATTTGTCAGGAAAATTTAGACCTACTGGTCAAATATAAATTCATTTGTGTATAACAGTTTTTATTTATATAGAGACAATTAAAAAAATATATCTGTATGTACATATTATCCCTGTTATTAAATAAATAAAAATACATAAAAATAATAATTACTGAAAAAAATACTCTGAGCATCATTAATAACGACAAAAATTTAAACGAGGGCTTCATCGCGATGCACTTCCAAGTGTGTTTCTTTAATATATCCCTTGTAGTAAAATGGCGAACCGGTCTCCAAAAAAAAAAAAAAAACTGAGTGAAGACAGCCACAATACGTAACTCCTTTTGTACCGGTTACAAAAGTGTTAGTTGAAAGACACTGGAGTATATGATATCTAATCACTCATCCACAATCAGAACTACCCCTAAACATTCCGAGATGGAACCGATTGAGAAAAATTCAAAGCGAGGCTACCTTAGAACTGTGTGGATGGGCACCGGGGTTAGAACTAAGTTTTAAGTAAATTTTAAACAAAAACTATTGTTTCTGGCACCACATTTGCTAATTGTGACAAAGTTACGCGTAAGACTTACTTCCTCCTTGTGATTGTAAAAGCACAGTAGTAAAGTATAATGTGCAACTTGGAAGGAACTAATTACCCATGGTATACCATAGTGCAATTTTCTGGCAGACATTGCCATCTTTATCTCATCCAAAAACAGACTGCAAAGTGCTAAACGAATTCACGGCATAACGCGCTTGAAAATATAGTAAAGATACCAGAAGATTATAAAGTCAAAACTAGTATACTGGTTGTCCAACCCTCGGGACCTTATCATAGCCCACTCTCAGTCAGATTTATCTACATGCAACCCCAGCTTGTGTTTCTTACAAACATAACTTCTGATTACGACTAGAGCGTCCGAAAATAATTATTTCCAAATTTGAAAGATGTTGTATCTCCTCCTATGAAAAAACCCCCTTTCACTTCAGTTGACAACTGGTTCGTAGTATTTTGGGCAGGATAACAAGTTCAGTGTGGTTTCGAAAAGCTGCTCAAACAATAGACACTTATTGCGTTTTCTTTTCTACCCTTTCAAATTGTAGCTCTTGAACCAGGTAAACTGACGCTCTCCAAAGTGGCTAATTTTGTAGAGAGTGTCATTCTGTTTACTTTTAGAAAACTATTTTGTGAAGTGACAAATAAACTTGACGGAGAGAGCTGAGTAAAACCAACGGGTAACTGGTTTTGTATAAAATAAAACTCCATGAATCCATATATGACGGGAGTATGTAACCGAGAAGTTTTAGTATCCCATCCCTTTCGTAGACGGCTAAACGGTAGGATATCAGGATTGTTTGTTAAGGACAGCTACAGCATACAAGGCTCTACAATAAAATGAGATGTTTATGTTTAGCAGTTCCTCATGATTGGAACAACAACAAAAAAATGTTTGACCTTTAGCTTTAGGTCTGATATGGATCCACCCTAAAAGTCATCGACCTGCACACAATAAACCTATCCGCCAGAGTAAAAGGTATTCTAGAGGACATAACTTATATTATTCCAAGAAGGTATGGACCACTTTCAGCGGATCATAGGACCAAAGTAAAGTAGTTTTATTAATAGCAAGATACTTCAAAGTTTAGCTGAAAATTAAGATGCGTGCAATATGGGGAAACAGGTAATGCTCTATCTATGTTATGAATTACCTGGCTACCCAACGGGGTTGTACTGACACACCCGGGTAGTTGACTACCTCGGAAAACCTAAAGATAGCTGCTAAATCCAAAAGAAGACTATTTGTATGCTAAAAGAAGAGGATGCCTCATGTGAATACATCCCAGGACAGAGAAAAATCAATATTTATGCCCGTATGACTACGTATTTTTCTTGAATTTTTCCGGTATTTATTGTTTTAAATACTGACGAAACCCTATCGATAGTCAAATTACAAAAACAATTTCGCGGTTGTTAAGGCGGGTAGAGAATGCCTTTAATGTCAATTTGGTTGACGTTTATTTGAAGGCTGAACGAAAATCAAATTTAAAAATAAACAAATATAAAACTAAACAATTACTCCCTAGTACTCCCTATACTTCTATGTATTACCATATAATTTTGTATACTCCCTTTTAACACTGCATGTGATAGGAAGGCGAGTAATAAAAAAAACTCCCTTTCACCTCCCAAAAAACAATAATAGAGTTTTGTTGTTATTACTTTTTCACTTTATGCGGAACTTTTGGAGAATTTTAGAAAACCTCCCAGGAAAATAATAAGGGAGGCATTTCACATTCCTTTTAAAAGGACAATGAAAGATCTTTAGAGAATCATGCCTGAATGGAAGCAATGGAATAGAACTTATACGTAAATATTTTTATTTATAACTTGAGGAGGTCTCCCCTATTGCTCCAGTATTATTACCATCGGAGCACAGAGTGTAGAAATCTCTATTGATCCGAAAGGATGTTAAGGGGAGTACTCTCTTATTCATCGCTTGGGTGTGTCTCTCCTTGTCCTCCACATAGAGTAGCATAAGAGCAAAAACGAAAAAATTTCTTCTATTGTTTCAAAAGGATGTCAAAGAGAGTACTCTCTTATTCATCGTTGGAGATATCTCGCTTCAAGTTTTACTGGGAATAAAAATATTTGTTTGGATCGAGTTGTGCTGGGCACATATCACCCAGAGATCAACCTTTGAGTCGTATATTTTACGATATGGACCCGATGTCGTGCACGGCCATTCTAAAAATCGTCATGGTCTTCTGACGCAAGTCCAAAGAAACTGGCAGTGTCTACATGGCTGGACCAAACCTTTGACAGGCGTATAGTGTTCCATACTCCCACTTGACTCTCTGCTCTGTATGAAGCTTCAAGTTCAACTTAGGTATCAAGAGGTAAAAATTTAAAGTGCGTCGGGCGGGGAGATGTCGATGTCGGTATTGGCATTAGGGACGAGTGAGTTCATCTGGGTGGTGGTGGGCTAAGCCCCAAGCTGTGTCGCAGTGTGGAATGCTGTGAACCTGGCATGACCAAGTTATCTGGCATTGTACACTGTGGCCTGTGATGAACGCATCCATGCAAAGGTTTCTGCTCGGATAATGATAATTTCCGAATGGGACGTGATAATTTACACAGAAGTACTTTGAATGCAACAACCCCTGGTCGGGACGAACCCGCGGTTCTATTTTGATTGTATTTCGTTAATTTTTTTTACATTGCTTGCCCGTTTTCACCAATTCGAAAACTGTATGTGACCATAAAATACAATAAAAAATGTAGTGTCATACGGGCATTATTAGTCTCTTCCAGATTTTATTGAAAATTACGTATTTACTCCTGGCGGTGTATAAATAAAAAGGCAGCAGGCAACAAGGTAGGCATCTTTTAGGGACATTGAATAAAACTTTCTTGAGGAGGCTTGGGGGTTCAACAAACCAATAACAATATCATCAACGATTACAGGCAGGTGAATAGCTCTTCTGGATAAAAAGGATTGCCGACTGATCAGCATACACCGAGATGGCATTGGATTAACAAAATAAAGAGAAACTTACCCAAACCGAATAAATTAACTTTCAACCCTTTCAATTCTGTGTGGATGACAGCTGTAAATTGGTATGAATCAGAAAAAGAAATTAGTATTACACACAACACCTAGATTAACAAATTAATTGATTGAGGTCAACTGGCTGCCTGTGACATTGAAATGTGAAAAAGACTATTACTGGATGTTGGCTCTTGATAACAGAAGATAGTTTTTATTTTATAGTTTTTTCAAAAAGCTTAGACCAAACTGGATATAATAATCGTGGTGATCAACGCAGTCTTCCATCAATCAATAAATGTGTCCGAAGCCAGAGACAAGTTAAATATATAAGATGCGACGATAACACGATACTTATAGGTGAATTCTGTAACTAGTATTTATTTATTTATTTAATGCAACAATGGTTGTACACGTAAGACAACAGTCTTTTAGAAGTACATCAACTTAAATTAAATGACATAACATTATCATGACTAACAAGAATAACTTATGAACTTATGACTAACAAGAATAATTAGGAAAAAATCAAGTACAAAGGATGCGTATATAAAGTATGAAGAAGAGATAAAATAAATAAAATAAGATAAGAAGCAAAGAAGATAAAATTATAGAATAGTAGATAGATAGAAAGCAGTTAATTATCATACTCAACACGACGACTTGAAGTAGTTAATTATAATTGTCTTGTAGTTGCTCCTATTTAGCAACGATTTTACAGATTCCGGGATACTGTTCCAGAGCCTAACAGAGTTGATGAAAAACAGCCTAGATGATGTCAAGTAGGTATATTTAGGTATGTTCAAGTTATGAAGCCTATTAGATCTCGTCGGATTCAATTTATCGTATAAGTAACTTGGTGTTTTCCATTCTAGCAATTTGTATAAGTATATGCAGTTTCTAGCAGCAAGGTAATCACTAACACTACAACCCAGAATCTCATTCCTCCATAGGGATATGTGTTCGAACTTTTTTATACCATACACATACCGGGTAACATTATTAAATAATACATTAATTTTGTGAGCGGAGATTGAATCCAGCTTACTACAGGGTGTTTTCTTTACAGGTTTGTTTTTCGAATAGAGATAAAACTGGCATTTTGTGGTCAAATCTGGCAACTCTAATGTCATTTATGTTCAGTTTGGTTTGCCATTTCATCATGAACAGGTTGACAAAAGAACAACGCTTGCAAATCGTGCAAATTTATTTCGAAAATAATGGTTCAGTTCGCGAAGTTTACCGTGAGCTCCGTCCACTTTATGGTCGACATAATCGTCCATCAGAGCAATTAATTCGGTTAACCATGGATCGTTTTCGCACTACGTTTACTCTATGTGATAATACGCATCCGCAGAGACGTCGAACAGTGCGCACCGAAGAAACAATTGCCGCTGTAGAGCAAAGTGTTGAAGAGGACCCAAATGAATCGATTCGCCACCGTGCACAGCAATTGGAGCTTTGTCCATCAACTTTATGGAAGATTTTGCGCAAAGATCTTGGCTTGCGACCTTACAAGATCCAGCTTGTGCAAGAATTAAAGCCGCGAGACCATGCAATGCGTCGTGATTTTGGTGTATGGGCCGAAAATGAGATTGATTTCGATGCTGATTTTCATCGCAAAATTTTGTTCAGTGATGAGGCTCATTTTTGGTTGAATGGCTACGTCAACAAGCAAAATTGCCGCATTTGGAGTGAAGAGAATCCACATGAGACCCTTGAAACGCCATTACATCCACAAAAACTGACTGTTTGGTGTGCTCTATGGGCTGGTGGAGTCATTGGGCCATACTTCTTCCGCAATAATGCTGGAGAGGCAGCTACCGTTAATGGAGACCGGTATAGAGCCATGATAACCGACTATTTTGTTCCCGAATTGGATGGCATCAATGTGGATGAGTTGTGGTTCCAACAAGACGGCGCTACATGCCACACAGCGCACGTCACAATCGATTTATTGAAGGAAACATTCGATGAGCGCATAATTTCGCGGAATGGACCTGTCAATTGGCCACCAAGGTCGTGTGATTTGACACCATTGGATTATTTTCTTTGGGGATATGTGAAGTCGCTCGTCTACACCAACAAACCAGAAACGTTAGGGGAATTGGAAGCCAACATTCGTGGCGTTATTGCCGACATACGGCCCCATATGCTCGAAAAAGTGGTTGAAAATTGGACCTGTAGAATTGGCTTTATTCGAGCCAGCCGCGGCGGCCACATGCCCGAAATCATATTTAAACATTAATGGCATAAAATTATCCTTCCAATAAAGCCAAATTGATGGACCTTAAAACGATTTTCTTGTGTTTTATTTCAATTCGAAGTTCTATACCCCTAAAAAAAACACCCTTTATAAACAAGTTCGGCGTATGTTATGTGGGGCACGATGAGCTGTTTAGCCAGCTTGCGTCTAGTTTCTAATGGTGTAAAAGAAGCAGACATTCTCAATCTTCGTAGAATACAATACACACTACTGACGATATTATTAACGTGATCCGAGCAAGTCAACCTAGAGTTAATGACAAAGCCCAAGTTTTTAATTTTGCTAGTAACCCGCAGAGCATCAATACCAATAAACAAATTTGGGATATCCACTATATGGACAACGCTATTGCATATAGGCAACACAACCGACTTAGACGCATTTAGACATAAACAGTTATCACTTGCCCATTGTGAGATAGCAGACAAATCGCTATTTAATTTAAAGCATAAGTCCTCAACTAGACCAATTCGGCTAGACAAGTAGACTTGAACATCATCGGCATACGCATGAACATTAACGTATTTACACACTGAGAAAACATCATTGACGAATAAACTGAACAAGAGGGGTCCCAGTACAGACCCTTGGGGAACACCAGCCGATACCACCTTAGGTCTAGAGAATGTACTCCTTCCCTTCACCTTTTGCACTCTTCCTGTAAGATAGCTCATCATAAGTTTTAAGGAATTGTCTGAGAAACCAAAATAATGTTTAAGTTTCAGATATAAGATATTATGATTAACCATGTCAAAAGCTTTAGAGAAATCTAGTAGGCATAAGAGTGTCAGCGACCCATCGTCGAAGTTTATTCTAATATCGTCAAGTATTTTAATCATTGCAGTGGAACAGCTATGTTTCGGTCTAAAACCCGACTGCAGTGGAGATAATAAATTGTTGGATTGAATATAAGCTGAGATTTGAGCTGCCATCAGCGATTCACCTACTTTCGCTAGTGCTGGAAGTATACTTATAGGCCTATAATCACCTGGGGTTGTAGGCGTACTTTTATTGGCTACTGGCAGTATGATGGCCTTTTTCCACTCAAGTGGAAAGCAAGAAGTTGTAATACAGTGGTTGATTATGTGAGTAATGGTGCCCAAGATGAATGGCAGTATGAGTTTAGCGAATTTTAGGGAAACACCATCATCACCAACAGCATCAGATCTGATATCCAAGACAGCTTTTATCACATCACTTTCACATACTCCTACAAATTGAAATTTATCCTCAAAAGCAGTATGTTCCCGAAGCGCACTCAAGGTGTGAGCAGAAGTTTCATAAGTATATGAAGCAGAAAATGCATCATTTAGCAAATCAGGATCAATGTCACATACAGGCTTCAGGCTACCATGAACTTTAAGGTTTCTTAAGTTTCTCCACAGACCCCGAGAAGGAAGTGATGGATCTAATTTAGCTTTGCAGTATTTGTTCTTCGCTTGTCTTATGTAAAACGTAGCTTTGTTCCTAGCAGTTTTATATCCAGACCAGGATTGCTCAGTCACTGTCCTCTTCCACTTTAAATATGCCTTATTCCGTAATTTTATAGCCAAATTCACTTTTTATTGAACCATGGACAGGATGGGTTATTTGTAGCCATACGAAGAGGAACATGCTCATCAAATAAAATGGACAACTTTTTATTAAAAATACGGAGTTTTTCATCAATAGAATCACAGAACCAACTGTCATTCCAATCCACATCAGAAATACTTTGATATAGCGCATTAAAATCTATTGACCTAAAATCACGATACATAAAATTACTTCTAACAGGAGGACGATTAAACACAACATCGACTGTGCAAAATATTAGGTCATGATCAGAAACAAATGATAACTGGTCAAATTTGAGTATATGATCGAGGCTAGAAGTTATGAAATAATCTAAAAGGCTGGGATTCACATTTTGCGCAAATCTAGTCGGCAAATCTTTATTGAGTATCTAGTCACTAATAGAGAAATTTTTTGGGCAATTTCAATTTTGATACAATTTGGTATTCAGTAAGCTGTCTCGCATCTCTCTCTCTCTATGGCGCGATATACAACAGGTATATCATCATAAACCTCCTAAGAGATTTTTGCGCCAAGCTTCTCTTGCAATTTGTGGTGTGCCCATTTGAATTTTCCCTACAAATTGGTGGGACCTACAGTTTTTTGCCGACTCCGAACGGCATCTACAAAGGAGACGAATTTTTGCTGAGAAGCCTGTCATGGCAGAAATACACTCGGAGAGTTTGCCAAACCACTCGCATCTCTAGTCTCAAAAAAAATAGTCACTAATTTGTCAGCTGGTTCTAGGTAAAACAGTAAAATATTGGGTTCAAAATAAAAGAAATTGAAAAAATAATAAATTTTAAGTGGAGAAACATTTATATATTTAAAATAATAATATTTAACTAACAAAAAATTAAATAAAAAATAAAAATAAGAAATTTTCCTGCATTGCTCACTTTGTACTCGAGACGCTTACTACCTGGGCTATTGCGATTTCTATACATCCACTGGCAATTGCTATACTTGAGATGTATGCAAGTGTGTTTTCACCACATATCATTCGTGAACGTTTTGTGATTTTCTCTTACAGAATACCAAAATCATGCGAAGTCACAAAATTTGTCTCTAATAAAAAATCTTAAATTTAGTGACTTGTGATGAGACATACCTACAGAATACAGCTATTAGACTACACTGGGCAAGGAAAATCTTGACTTGACTTGTAGTTTTAAATTAAAAATAGGTATAATTGTGAATTCGCCTTCAATTAACTTTATTTGACGGCTGGGGTAGATCAAGCTGGTATATCACATCCTATCTGCCTGATAGCTTTCTTGTTGGGTATTTATATTGATTAAAACAAAACTATGTACTCCATTGTGAATTGAAGTGTGTTAAAAAGAAGGAACTAATTTAATGTCAAATTTATTATCAATTTTACGTTTACAGGCGTTTTATTATTATTAAAGTAGCATTTCATATATAACTTAATAAAGAATAAATTGAATTAATATGGGCAATGATAAAAGGCGTCGTTCACATTCAAGAGAGCGACGAGATCGAGAACGGGAGAGGGAACGCGAACGTGACCGGGATAGGGATCATGAACGAGAACGCGAGCGTGGAAGGGAACGTGAACGCGATAAAGAACGTAACCGACCACGTTCCAGATCTCGCGGACGTGACCGGGATAAGGGTGGTGAAAAGCGTAGAGCGGATGACAAATTAAAGGATGAAAATGAGGACAAAAATATCATTCAAATCGACGATGACGACGAGGAAGACCAAATAAAAGGTCAAAACCCAAAGACCAAATCAAAGAAGGAACCGCTTTCGCTGGAACAGTTACTCGAGAAAAAGAAACGTGAAGAAGAAGCACGTAGCAAACCCGTTTTTCTGACAAAAGAGCAGAGAGCAGCAGAAGCACTTAAAAGACGTCAAGAAGAAGTAGCTGCAATGCGCAGTGCACAAAGTGCAGCAACAGCTGCAGCAATAGCTGGGGTAGACAATGCAAATAGTACCTCATTCGAGATACCATCAACTCAGCTGAAAAACGATAGAAAGGATCGCAAAGATCGGGAACGCGACTGGGACCGCAATGAAAACGACTGGGACCGTAATGATCGTGGACGTGATCGAGAAAACGGACGCGAACGGGACCGAGGTCGTGATAGAGATAAGGATAGGGATAATAAGCGTGCTGAAGATCTCACGCAAAAAGATAAGGAAAAGGAACTGGAAGCAATTAGGGAGCGATATTTAGGCATTGTGAAGAAGAAACGACGCGTACGACGTCTTAATGATCGTAAATTTGTATTCGATTGGGATGCTGGCGAAGATACATCCATTGATTATAATAATTTGTATAAAGAACGTCACCATGTGCAATTCTTTGGACGTGGAAATGTGGCTGGCATTGACATTAAAGAACAGAAGCGTACGCAAAGTAAGTTTTATGGAGATTTGTTGGAGAAGAGACGCACAGAAGCTGAAAAAGAGCAAGAAAAAGTGCGTTTGAAGAAGGTCAAGCGTAAGGAAGATAAACAAAAGTGGGATGATCGTCATTGGTCTGAAAAGGCGGTAGATGAAATGACCGAACGTGATTGGCGTATATTTCGTGAGGATTACAATGTCACAATTAAAGGTGGTAAAATACCAAATCCAATACGTAGTTGGGGCGAATCTGGGTTCCCTAAAGAAATTATCGAAATCATCGATCGCGTGGGATATAAGGAACCAACACCTATCCAAAGGCAAGCTATACCCATTGGTTTACAAAATCGCGATATTATTGGTGTGGCTGAAACAGGTTCCGGTAAAACATTGGCTTTTCTTATACCATTAATATCTTGGATTCAATCATTACCAAAAATAGAGCGTATGGAAGATGTAGATCAAGGACCATACGCTATAATTATGGCACCTACACGTGAGTTGGCGCAGCAAATTGAAGAGGAAACTATCAAGTTTGGTCAACCGCTGGGCATACGTACTGTGGTTGTAGTGGGTGGTTTGTCGCGTGAGGAGCAAGGTTTTCGTCTACGTTTGGGTTGTGAAATTGTTATTGCAACGCCTGGTCGTCTAATTGATGTATTGGAAAATCGGTATCTAGTTTTGAATCAATGTACATATATAGTATTGGATGAAGCAGATCGTATGATTGATATGGGTTTTGAACCTGATGTACAAAAAATTCTTGAATACATGCCGGTAACAAATCTGAAACCTGATTCAGAGGAAGCTGAAGATGCGAGTAAGCTAATGGAGAATTTTTATTCAAAGAAGAAGTATAGGTAAGTAATTTAACTCGCGCATTTGTAGGCATATGGATAGACATTTTTTTTTAAGTTAAATTAATCGATAGGACGGACAGCTTCACAATCAAGCTCCTGCATTTTCTTTTGTATAGTTCTTTAAGCCACCAAAAATCTCGCACTGTAAAGGGACTTCAGGCTGTCTCTAAAGTGTTGATATTATACGCTATGCATGAACTGGCCCAAAAAGTAGTTTATTTTCGCCTATTCTAAATATATTAGTATGTATGTATTTGTTAGCTTAACTCACACGCTTTCGTTTACCTTGACCTAGGCAAACTGTGATGTTTACTGCTACTATGCCGCCAGCAGTGGAACGCCTTGCAAGATCATATTTACGACGACCAGCTACCGTTTATATTGGCTCAATAGGCAAACCAACTGAACGTACCGAACAAATTGTATTCATGATGGGTGAAAATGATAAACGTAAAAAATTAATGGAAATCCTATCCAAAGGTATCGAACCACCAGTCATTATATTCGTCAATCAAAAGAAAGGCGCCGATGTACTCGCAAAAGGGTTGGAAAAATTGGGATACAATTCTTGTACATTGCACGGTGGCAAAGGCCAAGAGCAACGTGAATATGCGCTGGCATCGCTTAAATCTGGTGCTAAAGATATGTTGGTGGCAACGGATGTTGCTGGACGTGGTATCGATATTAAAGATGTGTCACTTGTAATCAACTATGATATGGCTAAAACAATTGAAGATTATACCCATCGTATTGGACGTACGGGACGTGCTGGTAAAAATGGTGTTGCAATTTCATTTGTAACCAAAGATGATAGTGCACTGTTTTATGATCTCAAGCAATGTGTGACAGCTAGTCCAGTTTCGGTTTGTCCACCTGAACTAATGAATCATCCAGATGCACAACATAAACCCGGCACTGTGGTTACAAAGAAGAGGCGTGAAGAGAAAATATTTGCTTGAATTGTGAGAGGACCAGTGAACGGTGATTCCAAGGAGTGGAGTATTATCTTTATGAGCTGTTTATTATTTTACATAAATTTGTAAATTGTTTAATTAAACAAATTTTACTTATTGGTTTTGTGTAATAAAATGCAGTTTCGAAATAAATTCTTTTTATGACATACGACCTTAAAAGTAGATTTTTTTTATTACGAAAACTAGTTAAAAAGATTATGAACAACAATACAAAACCATGTATCTACATATATGTATCTTCATAGTAAGTATAAATATTTTCTTATTAAACATTACGTAGCTAAGTAACTATGATCTCAGAAGTCTTAAAAAGAAAGCTGTCCGGCTTTCTTTTGATTCAATAGGTAAATATTTCTCATAAAATCCATGTATTACCTCCTCTATTTTGAATCCAAATTTTTGGTACAGAACAATTGCCGGATTGGACGCAGATACATGTAGCGTGATGTCCTTTGTCATACAGGTCTATAAAGAAACCAATATTAATTATCCAAATATATTGCAGATAGTGAGTCATAAAATATGCATAGGTTACCTGTATCAAATGATATAACATAAATGTACCGATGCCACAACGCTGCCAATTCGGCCGCACCGCCATAAATGAAATATATGCCTCGTTGAAGCCAACATCAGGTACAAGGAAACCACAGCCTACAACCAACTTTTTATAGAGTGCTACCACGCTGTAATCTGGGTAGCTAAGGCATTCCGACACTACAATTTTTTAACAAGTAAATTGTGTTCATTAAAGCATACAATATAAAATATATAAACTAATTCTTACTATCAATTCCACGCCAAAATGTTGCTTGTAGCAAAGCATTCACTGCCGCAATATGATTGGGACGCACATAGCAGAAATCAATAGATGAACGTGTAGGATACGTTCTATTGACTTTGAATTGCAACTCACACATTACCTGCAAATTTATTTAATATACAAAAACTAACATTATACAATCAAGAAAAACGTACCTTTAGCCATGGTGGTGCGATTTCTTCATCTCTAAAAATGAATGGATGTAATATGCGCTGAGAATATGGCGATTCAAACATTTCATAATCAAACGAGCCAGCTATGCGTGCATAAAATGTTTTATATTTTTTTGATGTCGAATCTGTTATGAGCTTTATAAAATAAAACAACAAAAAATGAATTAATCAAATCGACATGGAAAATAATGCGGTTAATATTCAGCTGTGAACATACCTGATAACGATCAATTATTTGTGTGCCTTCTTCATAACATTTACCATTGATTTGATCTTCTAAATTGAAAAGTGGTTTACCATGCTCACGCTTCCAGTTACGTACACATAATTTTCTATAAAACCGACGCACATACGCTGGTATCTCAATTTTATTTTCATGCTCAGGAGCGAAGACCACACGCAATTTGTTTAACAATTCAATTTCCTCATACTCGCTCATCATAACAAGGCTGTAATGGGAATCCAAAATAATTAGTTAGAAGGGTAAATATCAAAGGAAGGATTATGTGTCTGCCCATTGCGGGCAGTTGGACAATCGTACTTCCCGTCTTGCTTCGATGTCTTCCCCTCTGTGGTGTCACAATGTTCCATTTGCTCTTCCTCATCCTCAACTTCCTCCTCTTGCAACCAAGGCCATTTCCGTCGCGGCGTTTTAGTAAAAAGACTTGGCTTACAACGGCTCATAAGCGATGTTGTTCTTTCTTCATCTTCATTCTTGCTGTCCTTTTTTTTCAATGATTTACTAACATTTTTTTTCTCTTCTATGTCTGGTGATTGCTCTTCATCAGATTCCATCTCTTTTTTAATATTCTCTTCCAACTGTTTTAATAATAATTGTTGTTCCATGGCGATTGCTTTAGCTTGTTCTTTGTTTGGCGACTGTTGAAGCTCTTGAAAATTAGTGACTTGTATTATGCGTGGTTGAAATTCATCGTCATCGTCCTCATCATTACTATAATCGGATAGTGTTTGCATTGTTTCATCTTGATTGCTGTATAAATAGGTTAATATATTAAACTTAAAAACACTATACACTTACAGTTCAGTGCTAGCCATTGTTGATGTATGCTTTTGTTGCTTTTGCTGTTCAGCACTTGAAGCACTTTTGAATGTATCTATTACTTCTGCTGATCTAGAGATAGAAGTTTTAGCATATGCTTTGTTATGCCCATTAAATGTTCCTGCATCTGAAGTGCTGTTGTGGTGCGTATCAAACTGTGGCAGAAAGCCGTTTTTCTCATCGCCATTTGAAATCGTTTCCGTAGTTGGTAAGCTATCAAATATGTCGTACTTCTCTAAATTTTCTGCAAGAAAATCCATTAAACTGGTTTGCACTGCGTTAGGTGCCTGTTGTTGTTTTAAGTTTTTAATATCATCATCGACAATGTTAAGTTGTTTTGCGATTTTAGGCGTGCGTCCCATATATGGTCTATGAAGAAAGATAATGTTTTTTTCAATTAAAGGACCTAATTACAAATGTTACAGTTCAAAAAAGAGGAACCATACATAGTGCGGCTGCAGCCGTCGAGTAAAGCTGGAATTTCTTCATCCGAATCTGATTGACGTTCATGTTTGCTTTCCTTCTGGTCATCTATGTTATTATACTCATCAATTTGTGTCTTATCACCACGCTTTTGACTAAATGTTTCAACTAGAAAAAAATTTTTATTTAATAATTTTCTAAAAGCTGGCTTTAAAAACTGCATTTTTTAGCTTACACTTTCTTTGAATCATTTTTGGTGTTAAATTTGTTTGAGCCAAACGCCACCAACCAGATTTTTGAATTGTCTCTTGTCCGGAAAGGAAAAACTCAGGGCTATAGTGTGATAAATTTCCCGAAATGGAACCGAACCAATTTTTGCGCCTTCGTCTGTTACCAAAATTATAAATTTATATGAATTAATTAAAGTATTTCACTATCTGACAAAAGCACTTACGTTCCCGGCTCCATTAGGAATTCCCAATTTTTATTTATAAAGCTTACTATATGCGAACGCCAATGAAAAAATCCATGATGACTAAGTCCTTTCGATTTGATCGATAAATTGTACAACGTTAATGCCACTATCATGAACCAAGATAAACGTTGACGCACAAAACTTTCTCTGGCTGGCGCATTTTTGGCGGATGACGATGTAGAGGGCATATTGAATTGCAAATTCATACAATCGGCACAGGTGAAATCAAAAAATATATCACCCATTAGGTCGCCAGGTCGACACGTGCGCAAGCATTTTGCATGTACTACACACTGACATTCCACACATTCAAAATAGTCATCGATGGCGTCAGAAATCATTCGATTACAATAAGAACAATTCATTTTTTATTCATATATTAAAATTAATGTGATGTTTAATTCTTTTTTTCTAACTTTGAGCGCAAATAACTTGTAAATTATTTGTATAGAACAGCGAGAAGACAATAAAATGAATAATGCAAAATGCAGAATTTCGGTAATGAGGCAAAAGTCGAAAACATATAGAGTTCAGAGTTGTATTCGCATCACATGGTTAATAATAGTACTGTTCGCGTAGTCAACATGCCTTGACTGTTCCAAGAACAAGTGTAATAAACTTCTACTGTTGGCGAACTCAATTTCCATAGGTCAAACTATCTTGTTTTTTGTTTACATTCTTTGTTTTCAGTTCTTGAAAAAGGTATTGAGTTCGCGGTACTAGTGCAGTTTAAGGGACTAACCGAAAATTATGCCAATAAAGTCGAATGGGGTATCAAACGACGCGTATTCACGTCTACATTCAGAATCTGCAGTCGGAGTAAAATTTTGTTTAACCGTTCAAAAGTTATAAACAAAATACTAATTGATCGGAAACACTTTGCTAATACACTTCTTGTGTTACTTTAAGCACAAAAAACGGTAATTGTTTCCTTTAGGAGACAACTGCTAAAACACGTCGGAAATTATCGGGAAAGGTATCAAAAGACGCGTTTCGACCTCGGTAACAATAATCCGGAAGCGAATTTTCGAGTTTTTGTTTCAGTGAAGAGATATTTGCCATCAAAGTTGAAAATTTTCTGTCATTTTCATGTGGTTGTTGTAATCACAGATTAGGGTGGATCGAAAAGTGCAAAAAGTGGTAATTGTTTCCTTTAGGAGACAACTGCTAAAACACTTCGGAAATTATCGGGAAAGGTATCAAAAGACGCGTTTTGACCTCGGTGTTACTAATCCGGAAGCGAATTTTCGAGTTTTTGTTTCAGTGAAGAGATATTTGCCATCAAAGTTGAAAATTTTCTGTCATTTTCATGTGGTTGTTGTAATCACAGATTAGGGTGGATCGAAAAGTGCAAAAAGTGTGTTCTGCGCAGAAATACTGTGGACCGCGTAGCCGGTGTTGGGCCGGCTAAGGGTTATTTTTTTGAAGCGCGGCCAAAGGCCGCCTACGCAGAAAGGTGTTCCGCACATAGATACCTTGGACCAAGCCCCCTATTTGGGATCGGACCCGGGTAATTTTTGGGTTTTTTGCGAATAACTTTTCACTGAAACAAAAAATTAAAAATCCGCTTTCGGATTGTTGATACCGAAGTCAAAACGCGTTGTTTGATACCTCTCCCGACATTTTTGGACGTGTTTTAGCAGTTGTCTCCTAAAGGAAACAATACCCAAAAAACTTTCATTTATATATCTACTATCACTATTTTACACAGTGAAACCCGACTGAAGCTAAACCGACGAGAAAACTTAATAATTTTAGCGTATTTAAGACAAGCAACCGAATTAGTTGTAGTAAAAACATTGAGCATTGCCAGATATTAGGTACTCATAATGATACACCATGATGCCAGCTAGCTTAAAATGTACATTCACTATTGAACAACCACTTGTTGCGTGAATAAAATACTTGTGCTTTAAACAGAAATCGGTAATTCTATACGACAGCACGTAACTGCTAATATACGTCCAAATCTCGGGAAAGGTATCAAACGACGCGTTTTGATCTCTGTATCAATAATCCGAAAGCGGAAATTAAATAATTTGTTTCAGTAAAAAGTTATTAGCAAAAAATCCAAAAATTGCCTAGGTCCGATCCCAAATAGGGGGCTTGATCCAAGGTATTTATGTGCACAACACCTTTCTGCGTAGGCGGCCTTCGGCCGCGCTTCAAAAAAATAACCCTTAGCCGGTCCAACACCGGCTACGCGGTCCACAGTATTTCTGCGCAGAACACACTTTTTGCACTTTTCGGTCCACCCTAATCTGTGATTACAACAACTACATGAAAATGACAGAAAATTTTCAACTTTGATTGCAAATATCTCTGAACCGACATAAAATATCGAATTTCCGCTTTCGGATTATTGATACGAAGGTTAAAACCCGTCGTTTGATACCTTTCCTGATATTTTTGGACCTATATTAGCAGTTACGTGCTGTCGTATAGAATTACCCACAAATCAATTAGATTGCGTTAATATATACTGCCAATCCACATTAGGTGTTCGGTTCCCCTGTAGGCCTATTTTTACCTTTTAATGGTCACCTAGGGTGACTTGATATTCCAAAGTATACTGCAATCTGTTTAAATTTATACAAATTATTGATGTTAAAACGAATAATAAACATATATACTAAACTTACATATGTGAATACCGCATGTTTACAAAAATTAAAAAATGGTCAATCTAATAAAACGTTATAATTTCATAGCATAGTAAAAAATGAAAATTTGGAATAAAAAATCGCGCGATTTTTCATTCCAAATTTTCGCCTGCGGCGTTTTATTTATTCTGAACTTTCGTCTATAGCGCTTTTTAAATAAATGATAATTTACTTTGTTTTATATTTTATTTTTTGGTATTAACAATTCTACATACTGTTGCTATATTTGTCTTAAAACTAATTGAGGCTTATGATTATATGGATTGTGTAAGCAGCAACTTAAGAAGTTCTTCATAAGTGGTCTAGGTTTGTTTTTCATATATACTGGCACCGCTGTTAAACTTTACTTTTACGCTCAAAATCTCAATGTTTTTACTACAAGTAATTCGCATTTTTTCTAATTCTAATATTAAATACGCTTCAAATAATGAGTTTTCGGGTCGGTTTCTTTTCAGGTTGGCTTTATTATGTAAATTAATAATAGGAGATATAATAAAAAAAAATTATTGTGCTCTGAAAGCAATGTAAAAAGTGTAGTAACAAAGTGTATCCGTTCAAACAGTATTTTGTTTATAACTTTTGGTAATTCTATACGACAGCACGTAACTGCTAATATACGTCCAAAAATCTAGGGAAATGTATCAAACGACGGGTTTTAATCTCCGTATCAATAATTCGAAAGCGGAAATTCGATATTTTATGTCTGTTCAGAGATATTTGCAATCAAAGTTGAAAATTTTCTATCATTTTCATGTGGTTGTTGTAATCACAGATTAGGGTGGACCGAAAAGTGCAAAAAGTGTGTTCTGCGCTGAAATACTGTGGACCGCGTAGCCGGTGTTGGACCGGCTAAGGGTTATTTTTTTTAAGCGTGGCCGAAGACCGCCTACGCAGAATGGTGTTCTGCACATAAATACCTTGGATAAAGCCCCCTATTTGGGATCGGACCTAGGTAATTTTTGGGTTTTTTGCGAATAACTTTTGACTGAAACAAAAAATTGAAAATCCGCTTCCGGATTGTTGATACCGAAGTCAAAACGCGTTGTTTGACACCTCTCCCGATAATAAAGGACGTGTTTTAGCAGTTGTCTTCTAAAGGAAACAATTACCTTATTTATTTTTAATAAAAATTCGCTGTGAATTCATATTTAACGAGTGTTTTTTGATAACATTTTAAGACATTCTGTGAATATGTGTGTGTGTTATAAATGGAAAGCTTACAAAATTGGCGGATCGTTATTGCGCGTTCCCTCTCACATGTGTATTTTGACATAAGGGCAATACGTTGCAAAACGGTAATAACGTGTTGTTGTCCGCTTGTGTCAACCATATATAATTAATCATGATTTGAAGCGTAGACTTAGAGCCGTTTACCAAATTTCTGATTAACTGCTTAATCAATACTTTATCAGAGGTTGACCTAAAAACCGTTTACTCAATATCTGATTAGCGACAATTCGATGATTATTTTCTGATAAAAGTTATTAAAAGATGGGCCTGAGGTTATGTGCTTATAAAATCAAAAAATGGCAGCTGAAAGTAAAAATTTGATTATGAGATAAATTGTTTTGGTAAAGCTTTGATTTGCTCGAAAAGCGATCCCGATATATGACGGCCGCTAAATAATCACCGCTGTGCTTACTGCCATTAGCGGCACCACCTTGTTGTAAACTCACACAATTTTATGAGGTCGACTTGGCCTAAGCAATTTGCACGATTTTGACTGCGTTTTAATTATTTTATGTTTTCATAAAATCTTTTAAAAGAAAAAAGAAAAAGCAGAAATGTCTGTGTTGTTTTCTTTTTTTTGTTAGAAAGTTTGAAGTTTTTGACTAAATTCTCACCGTTATGACAATGACGGTGAGAAAAACGTTGAAGAAAGAATTTCCACCGTCACGACGGCCGTAATATATTATGCTTGTCGCTATATTACGGTGAACTTCACCGTCTTCTTGGTTTACACGTAATTATTTTACATTGCAATGTTTTTGACAACGTTCTCCACCGCTGTGTGACTGCCGCTATATAGCGGCACCGCTTTCCATGAAGCCAAAGGCTTAACAAACTGGGAGTAATAGAGTTTTAAAATTTAATAATATTCATAATAAGAAATATCACAATCGAAATTTGTACGCGAAAATGGTTCGTTTGAAATTGTAAACAAGAGCAGCTGTCACTTTTTATAGGCCAAGACTGATACAACTTTGGTGCAGCGTTGCGTGAAATTTCATTTTTGACAGCTGGGATAAAATGTACTTAGTTCAAAGCAACATGTCTCATAAACGTTTTTTAACGCGCGTCAACGCAGAGACTTGACCAAGTCCTATCTTTTTGCGAGCGTTGACATTTAGCTTTTATTAATGCACGTTTTATTTAATGAAATTCGCAAAATTTTAAAACTAAAAGGGTCAATCATGTAACTTTGAACATAATTCCATAAAATTAGTATATATATAACACATTTTTTTGATAAACACTTAACAAATAAACAATGTGCTTGCACGCTTCATTGTGACATAGTACCATTCGCGTTTGTCGCTTTTCTAGCAAAGTTTTAAATGTCAAGTGACGCGACAAAGTTTTATCAGACATCGCCTTTTGCGTTCACAAAGCAACTTTTGTGAATTTTTCCCCAAAACCATTCACATTGACCAACTTTATCATTATAACTTAATCAGCCTTGTTTGTAAACTAAACTGTCATTCTGAGCCAAACTATGGTTAGGTTACCATGTGATAAAGTTTATCATAACCACACATTGAGTAAACGCGACAAAGTTTTATCAGACATCGCCTTTTGCGTTCACAAAGCAACTTTTGTGAATTTTTCCCCAAAACCATTCACATTGACCAACTTTATCATTATAACTTAATCAGCCTTGTTTGTAAACTAAACTGTCTGAGCCAAACTATGGTTAGGTTACCATGTGATAATGTTTATCATAACCACACATTGAGTAAACGACCCTGAGTAAACTGCCCTAAGTCATAGTTAAGTTTCATATGACTACGTTCCATTGACTTCAAGAATTATGATTTAAAATAATTGCTCTGTATGTTGCTTTTACCTCGGTGTATGCGTTGTGTTCAATGGTAATAGCCGTGTTCCAATCAGGAGTGATACCGATCCAGATAGAAATTTTGCATGTAAATGCAACAGCAACGTCGTGATCTTGAAATTTATCTGGATCAAGTTCGGATCCGTATAGAAGCTCTATTCCTTTAGTTTTTTGTAATAGATTCCGGATTGTTGATACCGAAGTCAAAACGCGTCGTTTGATACCTCTCCCGATATTTTTGGACGTGTTTTTGCAGTTGTCTCCTAAAGGAAACAATTACCGCGCAGCCATACATATATAAACATATATATGTGCACAACTCTCATACAACTGATCCGTATCGTTCCCGTGAGATCTTGATCGTGATACTGATCTGGATAGCTGATTGGAACGCAGCTAAAATCTCTATCCAATAAACGTAGACAATGGGCTTATATGCCCCCAAAAGTTTGCTACGCCGATATTGGAATAACTTTAATTGTGAATAGAAAGCCTGAAGAAGAAGCATACGTTTACAATCTTTTGCAATATTCCTGAGTATATAAACAAACAAATTGTTGGAAAAAATATAGTTTTTCCATCTATCTGATTAAAAGATATTTTACAACACTAACTCCGTAAAAATGTCTTCATATCGAAAAAAGGTACAATTTTAAACAATAAGCAATATAACTAGTAATACATTGACCAATTCCAGAGCACCAGCACAACCGAAACCAGTTCGAGTTCAACATCAGGCAGTTCTTCTAGTGGTAGCACAAGCTGTTCTAATTCTGGTAGTAGTTCTTCAGAAACTGAGTCAAGTAGTTCTGGTGATGAAAAAAGTGCAGCTGAAAATGCGACACCCACAACAGCACCAGCCACCAAGGCACAAGTCACTACACGTCGTAAAAGTTCAGAGTGCAAGGGTGCGGCAACAAAAGCTGCAGAGGCCGATAAAGCCTCACAAAATACACAAACGTCAACAAAGACACGTACAAGTAATACCACTACCGCTGCAGCTATTCGTCAACAACGTGTAAGCAATCATTCAAGTGATGAGGAGCTACCGGCTAGCAAAAGACCATCGAGACCACCAGCTGCAACAAATAGTACAACACAGAAACGTAAATTATCAGCTACAGGTACACCAACAGCACAAAATCAAAATAATCCGAAAACAGTTGGTGGTAAAGCAGCACCTCACCATAGCACAACTGCTCGTTCAAGTACACACCATACCAATAAATCATTGGCAAATATTACGAAATCTCAAAATAATACTGCATTGGCTGAAAATGGTACAGATGGGAAAAAGACGTCCGCTTCTGCTGCAGCAGCACATGGATCTGATGACTCAGATCGAGAAGTATTTCCACCAACTCGCAATAAACAGCTGCCAGAGCGCAAAGGACAAGTGAAATTATCTGCGCAAGCTGGTATGGCAGCAGAACCAGTAACTAGTAATAATACAGATAATAGAACGCCAAAGCAGTCAAAAACTAAACCACAAGTGAAGCGTAATGTGGTTGCAAAAACGAAGATTAAAAGTTCAGCAGACGATGAGAACGATGATGAAAATGCTGAAACTGAATCGGAAAGTGGTGGCGGTAAAACAACGTCATCTAGTGATTCAGAGGGTACTGAGAGCACAAATTCATATGGTACGCAACCAGTAAAATCTGTAAAAGGAAAACGTGCTCCGACCGCTGCCAAAATAACAGCCCCTAATTCTGAAACAGATGATGAAACGGCACCGCGTAAACTCACACGTTCACTTAGTACCAGACGCTCTAGACAACAGCAAAAAACATCGGTTGGCGGTATTGTCGGTGGCGGATCGGAAAGTGATTTCGAGATTGATTTGGATAATGATAAACAATCACTTTCGAAAAGTCCAGCAAAACGTTGCATTTCGACAACAGGCGGCAGTAAATGTAAAGTAAAGAAAGAGGTCGGTGGCGTATTTGGTAGCATGACAGGAGGTAAGCCCCAATCCCAATCACCGCCACAGCAACAAGTAGAAAAAAAGTGTCCAATAGAAGGATGCGATTCATCGGGACATTTAAGTGGCAATTTAGATAAACATTTTTTACAAGAAGCGTGCCCCATTTTTCACAATATGTCAGCCTCGGAATGTAAAGAACGTGCTAATGAACGTAAGCTGCGTAATGAACGTCATCCACACGGTGATGGCAATAGCAATTCATCAAATAATACAGATACTCATACTAATCACAAAGGACGCACATCTGAACAAACCGAATATTTAGCGAAAATACGCGAGTCACGCGCAAGATTTCGCCCAATAGCTGCGGCTATAAATACCGATAAAGTAAAGTTGGAAAAAGATTGTACTGATGAAGATCGTGAACCTAATCTTATTGGCTTAGTACCAGACTATGATTTGCAAATGTTTCGTGATGCGCAGGCATTAGCTTCCGAAAAAGTAGAAGAAGAATTGAAAGACTTGCCGGTTGGTAAAGGTATAAAGTAAGTACTGCTCCAAGGAAATATGCTCAAAGTGTTTTTGCTTTTGTAATTCTTCTTAATCGTTTTTATTGTTTTATATTTTAATTATACAGATACATTACAATGGGTAAATACAAAATGAAAGTTTGGTATCAATCACCGTATCCTGATGATGCAGCGCGTATGCCACAAATGTATATATGTGAATTTTGCTTGAGATATCAAAAATCTGAAACTGGTATTAAACGACATGCAGAAAAATGCGTGTGGCGCCATCCGCCAGGCGATGAGATTTATAGAAAAGGCAAATTACAAGTGTGGCAAGTGGATGGTAAGCGACACAAACAATATTGCCAACATCTATGTCTTTTGGCAAAATTCTTTTTGGATCACAAAACTCTGTACTATGATGTGGAACCATTTCTGTTTTATATAATGACTTTGGCTGATGTCGATGGCTGTCATACGGTTGGATACTTTAGTAAGGTAAGACCAAGTCGTACACATAAGAATATAGAAAGGTAGTATGTATTTAGACCCATAATGTTTTTATACTTGGTTGAGCTGAAAACTCAAAATTCTTTTTTTCTAGATACTTTTTAACATGTTGAACAATGGCTGCTCGAGAGCCCCGATTTTTAGAATTGTTCGCATAAACGCCTTATCTCAGCTCTGAAACAAATTTTAAATAAGGTGTGCTGTAAATTTCAAAAGAGGTTGCTTTCGAAACAGAACCGCGTTCAGACTTCAAATCGTCCATTGGACTATTTGCATGTTCCTTTTAATATATTTTAAATCAATCCAATTTAAAAATACATAGAAGGAGATTTCTCCGTAACAATTATATCAGCTGTACGGCTTCCAACACACTTATCCCAAAAACCTCATACCCAACCCGAAGGCGGGGATATGCACAGACAGACCTTAGTCTACTCATCATTCTCAAGGCAAGGTAGGGCAGATTAGGTCGTTTTGTATCGTGATTAGTCATATGTTTATACTAGGGATAGTGGCCTTTCATCAACCCCACAGATTGCCTGCAGTCTCGTCTATTCAAAGAGGGCAGAAACCTAGCAACACCTAAGATTGCTGGGATCTTGAGTTTTGCGCACCTACTGCCCCTCAGTGCCAGCTAAGCTAACTATTCACTAAGTTTCTATCGTGAAAGTTTCATAGAGATCGACTGTAAACTTTGGACATTAATGAAGAACAAACAAAACACAAAAAATGTGGGCGTGGCACCACCAACTTTTGTAAAATTATGTAAATCCTGACTAAAGGACACATATATCCAAACATCATTAATTTAGACCAAATACGGTCAGAGTTATGACGAATTGAAATTGTATTAAGCTGGGGGCGTGGCACCGCCCACTTTTCCAAAATTATGTAAATCTTGACTAAAGGACACATATATCCAAATATCATTAATTTAGACCAAATACGGTCAGATTTATGACGAAATGAAATTTTATTAAGTCTGGGGGCATGGCACCGCCCACTTTTCCAAAACTATATATAGCACAAACAAAACACAAAAAGTGTGGGCGTGGCACTGCCCCCTTTTAAAAAATTATGTAAATCTTGACTAAAAGACATACATATACTCAAATATCATTGATTTAGACCAAATAAGTTCAGGGTTATGACGAATTTAAATTTTATATAGCCTGGGGGCGTGGCACCGCCCACTTTTCCAAAAGTATATCTAGCCTATGCTTTAACCCATAATACCAGGAATGTACTGTGAAAATTTCATGAAAATCGGTTGAGTACTTTGGACACCTGTAAAGGACACACAGACACACATTCATTTTTATTTATAAGATTGCCAACATACATATGTAAGTATACGAGTATGTTTATATTTGAAGCGCCAAAAAGTTCTATATTTCATATATATTTTTGACATATTTTTTTCCGTACGGGGGAAAACAAGCCTCAAATCGTACCGGTTTCGCCGCCGTAGAGCGCCAGGCCGCGGTGGACCAGCGCGCTTGACACCGCTCCACCAAACGGCCGATAACTTTCGTAATTTAACAGATTTCAACTCGAAATTTTGAGAGCGTATTCTTGAAACATGCATCTATATATTTTTTTGATCTCACAAGGTAGAAACCTGCCTTAAATACCCCATCAGTCTGGATTGTAACGCAAGGGAGTACCGGAGCGTACCGGGCGAGCTGATTGCCCACGCTATTGATTGAGAGGCCCCTATACTAAGATTATTTCGCTGATAACAGGCTACTTTTTAAGGATAGGATTACTCCAATGTATTTGACTTCAGAAGACAGCTAATTTGTGACCCCCTCGAGGAATAAAGAGCTCATCCAACCTGATCTTAGTTTGAATGACGTATGTAAATGGCCAGATCAAAGTAAGGTTAGCTTAAAACTTGCAAAAATAGTCCAGGGAAACATAAGAGTAACCAAAGTTGTTACGTTTCGGAAGTTTGAACTGATTAATTAGCCACATTTTTAACCAAGTTTCATTTTCATAAATACTAAAGTGTACTGTCAGTATTTCGAGGACGCAATTTGGTTACCTTCCCAGCAAAAAGTTAGGTTAGAGGATGTATTTCTCTAAGGTAGAGTGTTAGCGAACGGTTTGAGAAACCGTGAAATTCTAATTGGTTTCTAATGTGAAGTTTTTTCTAGTGTTTTTCTAGTCGCTTTCTAATATACTTCTAGCCTAGTTCTCTAACCTGATTTTCGATTTGAGAACTACATTCGAATTCTAATGTCAAACTACAATATTTCTCTAACGTTTAAGACTGTGTTTGTTAGGTTGTACCAATGTAGTATACAAAGTTTTATACTCCTCTATATATACTAGGAGACAAGGCGAATTCACTTACAGGCGATATCATAAGAACATATGAGCAGCGGCGTCTAGTGTCAAAATAGAAACATTCTATGCAATTTGACAGGAGAAGCCGCGAAAGCAAAAACAAAACACATAAAGTAGGTGTATGTATACAGCAATGAATTCGCCGTGATATCACCTGGTATAAATTCGCCTTGCTAGGAGATAACAAAAGGTCGAGGAAAAAAAAATCTTTCGAATTGTGTTCGCGTTTTTTTGCTTCTCAACATAATTGTAATCGCCTTCAATGTGTTTCTGGAAGACAGAGTCCGCAACTGAAGAAGGTTAGCTCTCTAGCTGACGTTTGCTTTTGACACTTCCATTTTCGGGGTTCTTTTGAGAATGAAAAAAAAGTACGAGTATTTTTTTCATTTGTCGAGGAAATGGTAGTAGAAAAATCAAAAAAGTAAGAAATTAGTAGTGACACATTTTGCAAAGTCAACTAAATACAAAATCAAAACATGTCATCCCATACCACCACTGCGTAAACCGTTGTAAATTTTCTCTAATATCAATTAAAAAACAATAAAAAACGGTATACATACAATCAAAATAAGTACGTACCTTCGCTCTCTTGCCAGAAGCATGAATGTGCTAAAATGAAAATGTTGCTAAAATAAGATTAAAAGTTTGATTTTTGGCTCGTTCAGTTGACATGGACTGCAAAATATTATAGTTTCGGCGAGACAAGGAATTTTCACCAAACTTAGAGACTTCAATGGGAATAATTGCACATTCTGCTTCTGACTAGAGGGCCACGTGTTTTAATAATAATAACAAATTGACAATATGCATATTTGTTGGAAACTTTTCAGGGCATAAAGACAAACGGAGTCTACCATGTGCATAGTAAAGTGATACGTTTCAATGAGATAATATTGTATCCTATTTATTCATGGCCGCTTAGAATAGAAGTTGACTTAAAACTGTTACTTTATACATAAGTTAAGCCAGAACTGATTATCAAACCCAGAAAATAGTAGTCAAGTTTTGTCAAAAATAATAGACTTCGAATCACATAAGGAACAGCTTTGAAGTCACGATTGGCCTTAGTAAGAAGGAAAGTATGTAGAGCCAAAACTTTAAGATAACCGTTGCTAAGTACCGGAATGTCTCGTGTTTTAAACGTCCACGATCAGATCCGGGACATGAAAGAACTATACTCCCAGCAGTCGATCTAAATAATAGTGTAAATTAATACATTTATTGCAAGATGGCGGCAATTGTCAAAATATGTCTGTAGAGAGTTAACCTTCTAATGATTTAATCATGGACTTAGCCTACCTGTTTACATCAACCAATTACATATCTAATTTTTTTTGTGTTTTTCGAAATGTTCGATATCGATGTGGTTATTTTCCCAGTTTTCGATAACAACCTCCTTGGCCGGAAAGTAACCTGTATAAGACAATCAAAAACACAACGTTTACTCGTGTATTAATATACTCATGGTAAGAACTTGTTTGTTTGTTTGAGTAGCCGATGTGACCTTTGCCGGATATGGACCCGGTACGCTCCCATACTAACACCTTGCGGTACTAGCATTGATTTGACCAGGGGTAACGTCACCCCTCTTGCCGTAAAGAAGGAGAAAATGGGTAATAAGATGTGAGAGGATCATATCCGAAGATCAGCCATCACGTTGCACTTCATTACCTTTGCGCCTCTTACGATTAGCATGGCTACCTCGGGAATATTCTTACTTCCTAACCAGCAGTGTTTAAGAACTTCGATCTATGTAACTCTATATCTATATCAATTCTTTTAAACCCTTAGGCAAACAAAATAATAATACTGCGTATAAAATTAAGTCTCGTAAAAAATTGCAACCGATTTCATGTTTTTGGGTTCTAAAAAATCATCACCAAACAAAGCGAACTTTTAGTAGTATCCTCCTACTATATGCACATACATACACACACACATACACAAATAGTTGCAAATATGCACTTTTATTCTTGACCATACCCAAAAAACGTCGAAACTGTAAGTGTAAATTATGCTCACAAATTTGCTCCTCGGCTCGTTGGTTCTTCGACCTGCCCTTACTTCCAATGTCGATACTGCGTTTGCAATCACAAATGTACGCGCATGTCTGGGCTGGATCATTGAGGGTCGTGAGTGAGTGTAACCTGTATGGTGAATGTAACTGCAGCAGTAACAACAATATACAAAAAAAAGAAAAAGACATGAGAACAGTGAGACACTAAGGTGGTGACCGCCGCTACATGAAATACATTGATTTTTCTTCTCATCTACAACGTGTACCCTACTAGCTGTCAATGTGCATGTGAACACAATTCAAAAGGGACAAGAGCAGACTGGGTTTGTGTTACAAATTGCGCATGTCGTGGGTCGTAGCTTGCCCGTCGCAGTTATAACATTGTTGCTACTAACCACCAACATAGTACCATTGATTTTGGACAATAAAAGTTGTTTTACACGCGGCATCGTACTATGGGTCTTTTTAATAGTTTTCTTGCTTAAATCTCATCAAATGCAAACTTGAACACGAAGGACGCAAATGCAAGGACTTCGCATTAAAGCTAAAACTTATAAGCCTTATCAGAGCAGGTTGGATTTTCATTGAAATAACGACAATGAGCTAGCTGCTTATCACATATTGAAGGCTGAGTGAAACATCGCCTTGTATCGGTTGCAATCTCGAAAATGATTTATCTCAGCAAATTTTTATACATAAAACTCTATGGGCCGGTTTCACCAACGCGACTAAGACTAAAACTAAGTCGTGACTTAAGTTAGCACAGATTCGAGACTAACTTAATTTTGGGTTTCACCAACTGAGCGACTTAAATAATTTTGCATAGTAGTATTTTTTCATACCAGACAACTCTGCGCATCCCAATACCCCAGGGCGAAATGGGCATGTATGGCCATACACGAAGGAATGTATTGATCTTACACCCATTTCTCTTTAGTTGGAAGGTACTAAAATTAGCGCTTAATTGATAGTTTCGTAATGGTTGTATGCTAGAAAACAAGCGTTCACATGCATCTATGCATACGCCGTAAAAGTTATGCTTGACGAATTTTCCGGCCGGGACATTGCACAAAACAATTTAGGAGCATTACTGACGTTTAGGTTTTGAACGACAGCAACACTGACTTAGTTGAGAATTAACTTAGTTAAGTCGAGCTGGTGAAACCGGCCTTATATCTCAGCTTAAAAAAACACTCGGAATTTGCTTCTCCAACGCTCAATTTCAGAGTAAATTTAATACATTTTCAGCTTTGTTTTTTTTTGGCTTTATGTGTTTTTGAAAAAATGTCTGAGATAGCGCATTCTTCAATTAAATCAAAGATAAGGTGTTTTCGAACCGTGGGGTGATAGGGTGATTTTCTACTGAACCGTTAATAGCTGACGAAAGCAAATATTGTTTCGAATTTAAACTTGCAAACGTAAGTGCGGCGAAGTAGGTTTCAATTTTAAGCCGGAACTGATTGTTATTTAGCCCCGGTAAGTTTCGAACAAAATGTTTTTGAAAAAGCATACAGAAATAAAATACTGCGTTTTTATTTTAAACTAGATGCACGCGGTTGTGTGAGGCTTTGCCACGTACCCCAACAATAGCAGAACGGCAAGTTCTCTACAAACATAGATACACACACACATAAATTCCAAAAAAAAGATCTGCCTGTTTTAAATTTTAAGGACTGAACGTTCTTTGACCGCTTTCTACAGCAACCCTGTAAGTGTGAACGCACTCTGTCTCAATATAACACCTTACTCCTCTTGCTGGGAATAAAACTTACTTCTGTTGTTATTTATCGAGCGCTTTCGTGTTCGTTTTTCGCAAGGAGTTTCGGCCAGTGGACCCATAGTCCGTCGTCCATGTGCAAATAACAACAAAAAGGTGACCGAACTACTATAGTACTGTTTCATTGCATTTTCAATAAAAAAAAAACTATGTATGCACAATGTACACGGTTAAAAATTAGGGCTTGAATTTCAAACCATTCAACAGTTTAAGAAATTAGTAGTAAATTACAAATTTTTCAAATACTCAAAATTCGGAAAAACTCTAAAATCTTGAAATGGTTTATGAACTTAAGGTCAAAACAAAAAAGGTTTGTTATTGCTGGCAGTTTTTGCCAGTTATTGCATTGTTTTGAAAATATTTTTGTGTGTGTCTTAGCTCAGTGAGTAGAACAGTCGACTCTGACACGACGTTGGGTATTTATATAGTCTAAAGAGTTTAAAATTTAAGCTCAAAATTTAACCGTGTATAGTACATATATACAGTGAAATAAAACGAATTTGGAGCTTGCAATGGTGTTCGTGGTAGTGGGCAGAGTTCCAAATAAATTTTCATCACCTACAAAACCCTACAAAAAATCGTGCGACATATCTCTAAAGAGCGTGACCCGTCTACAGCCAGCTATAATTGATCCCAGCTTGTCTCTTATGGATATGGTTGGGATAAGTCAATTTTAATTTTTCAAGCCTTTTTTAAGGGTTATAAGAGGACCTGTCCGACAATACCCGTAGCGGTAACGATAGGACCTATCGACAGTAGCTTTTCGACTATAAGAGGCTACAATTAGTATTTTTAGAGGACATGCTGAAAAAAAACGCTACAGTTGCACCCATATAAAGAGATCAAAAATGGCATGAGTCGCTTGCTCCTTGCGACTCAAACCGGATTCATCCTAGACTTATCACACTTTTTTCAGGAAAGAGTATGCTTAGATCTCACCAGTCTCATCTCGTCAAAAGGCAAAAAAAAAAAAATGCAATTTTGTAGACAAGACTGCTAGACTAGTGAAGTTCATCATACTACTTCATAGAATATCATCCGATTATACATATGTACAAACATACATAGATGCAGACAACCTTTGGATTTGTTTGAAGTTTTTGCTGTTGTAATAACTAGGCGAGTAAGTCGAGAGTAGGTCGGGATGCGTAAGCTAGTGATGAATGTATGAACAAAGTTTAACTGTAGGTATGCATAAACCGAACCTACATGCCTGCATAACTTAATGTGTGCATATATGCATGTATGTACTTACATTTCATGGGAGAGAGGTTCGCAATGTTACCGTTTCGGTGATGGCTTTGTGGTAGGTTCAAAAGCTTTCCTTTCTATTGGCTGCCGAATCATTTGGCGTAATTCCTTTGACTCCGGAGGCTATAGCGAAGTCCACGTATGTATGTATGTATATACTAGTATTATATACGGATACAGTATTGTGCAGAATTAAATCAAACATTCGTTTTCTGTTTGGGTTGTGGATTTTTTACTATACTTAACTCCGATGAATAGAAATAAACTTTATTGAGACATATGTAATTAGGTACATACATATACGTAGAGTTCCATACATCAAAGTTCTTAGGATGAAAAGAAAAATCAATTAAGGCATATCCACCCGTTCGGCTGACCTCCCGCCAGTCTGAAAATTTAGATATTTCAATGAAATTCGGGCTAATTCGTAGAAATGTGAAAAGGCGTGAGTATGAGGGACTTGAGTTAATTTCTGACAGGTATAATTCCCTAAAGTTTTACCCAAAAATCAGCTGGATAACGGTAGGTTTCAAGACAGGGTCGAATTCCTGTAGGGACAATAGCGGCATCTGTACGTTAAGTTGTGGCGTGAACACTTCTCAAGTAAAATGCGAGAGTGGCTGACGAACCCTATATTCGACCATTAAAAAAACGTAACACCACCTGGAAATTATTATCAGCGGAGTTGTTCAAATACGTATTGGACGAAATACTGAAAATCAGTCCTCACTCTCAACGAACAAGTATCACATTTCGCAAGTCTCTTAACTCATGTACTTGTTGTAATATGGAGTTGGGAATCATGGACAGTGGTCAAAGAAGACGGCAAGGCCCTTGCAGCATTAGAGTACATATTTTCTGGAATATTTATGTATGGCTTCCAGTGATGCCAACGGCGAGTATCGAAAGAAATTCAACGAAGAGCTGTACGAGCTTTGAGCAGATATGAACATAGTTCAGCGACTTAAATCCCAAAGACTGAGATTTAACCAAGAAGATCCGGCCCAGAAAATTTTCCTATCCACATCCGAATTCGACAGCAGAGGAAGAGGAGGTTCTGAATTTGATAGAAAAAACAAATGCAGGATGACCTGCCTTGCTTAGTGTTTGAAGTTATCGTCAGTTCAACAGCTAAAAGGAGATGACTGGCATGCAAATTCGCCTAGGATATTAAGCTCCAGTAAATGATGTTGGTTATAGGGAAGTTGCGGAATCAAGGTCGTGAGTAACGTCGCATAAAACTAACAATTTATATCGTATGCTATTTTGCTACACTTTACTGTACTCACTTATTTAGCAAAGTTGAAAGCTTGGACACTCATAGTACGCCACACAAACTTATTTATCAGTATTCACTTATATACGTACAACACTACAAGTATGAACATACATATATAAACCAGCTTCTATTGTTCCAGAGTTGATTCAATAATAGAGAAGTAAACCCATACTGCAACACACACATACATACATACTCAATGGGTATTCCCCTAGGAATGAGACTTCACTGTTACAACAAGTTCCCACTCAGCCAACGACCCACCCAAACCAAAAGCCTACGGCAGCCACCTCATCCACGCCCTTGAGATCTATGTGTACATTGCTTACTTGTAGACGGTAAAAGGCAAACACGAAACTCTTTTTGCTAACAGTATCTACAATAAGACCAACAACAACAGCAATCGAAACAATGAAAAACGGTAGACGAATCGTAGACGAATGGGAAGAGAGCAGACACACGTGAATGAGCCACATCATTGACAACAACACTCTTGGATACATAAATCGCTGCTACCCACAATCCACACGTTCTGCCGCTGCTTCAGCCCTAGCTGCTGCAGCTCCGTTCTGGCGTAGAAATACTCGGTTGCATCGATATATTTACAACTGTGAAGGTATATTTGTATGCAATTTATGCCGTCTTTGCTAGCGCAGACGCGAAGTCAGCCAACCGCTTCGGTTTGCAGCCAATGAAAGATGAGCAGAGGCATGCAACCTATGTGGAGAGCAGAGGGTGTTGCACGCAAATATTGTGCTCTCTGTGTCTGGGTGCAACGTAATGAGGTCGTGAACCTTTTGGAGCTGCATACGTATTTGAGGGAGTACATAATACCCAACAATGAAAATTTGCAATACGTATTTGTCGACTGGAATTTTGGTGCTGCGCACAGTGGTTCAATTTGGAAAAATTTTTTCAAATATTAAAAATGCATACCGCAGCAGAGGTAGCGAAAGGCCCCAAATTACATTGAAAAAAACAGCTGGTGGATGACTTGGCTTTCGCAAAAAATTGGATGACTCGACTGTTTTGCACCGGCTTAAATCCCTAAGCTGTTAAGCGCCAGTAAATTATGATGGTATGTTATTGAGAGCACTGACGTCTTTACAACGTTACTTTTTTGTATGTGTTCAAAACGGGGTGTAAGAGGAAATTCGACTTGTAGAAATATGAGGAAAATTATGTGCGGCAAAGAAGTCACCCAGAAAGTCCGTTGTTTTTTTTTTTTTTGGTAATAGTACTTAGCCCTACTCAGTTGGCATGTTAATTCATGGATTCGGATTAAACAGTGTTATGCTGAAATATCAGTTCTTGGCCAGGTTAAAAAAAACCCTTTTCAACACGTCTACCCGGCTGTAGTGGGAATGCTAGACGTTAATCCCATTCAGCCCGTTTGGCTCTGGCTGGATAAGACACAGTATAGTATAGTAAAAACATTGAACTACCACACACATTGGCTTGCTACACTGACTCAAATCAATATTGTAAATAATATCTTTCATGAATATGAACACCAAGGAGATAATCGGACGCGTATATGAGTATTATTCAAGCTGCGTAGAGATGCAGAGAAAATTATTCAAGACTCGATGACCCGGCCACGCTTCGCTGCGTCTCACACCTTATAATATACTCAGTTCGATATTAATCATTGTATCTCCGAAATCCGTTTAGAAATAGAACTTAATCACATCACTTATTGCAGTACCAATTATAACCTTTCGTTTGATACCCATATTGTTAAAATTTTTTTGGTCACCACGGGCTAGATATTGGCCGATAACTCTGAAACCGGTAGACTTATCGAAATAAGGGATATCTTAATTTTAACTTAGACGTCTACTAATGTTATAGTTACATTCCATTCTATTGTGAGTGATACGCTCCCAAACATACAGACATACAGACGGACAAAAATTCTAAAAACTGTCGATTTGGATTCTATTGACTTAGTAATGATACCAATTTTATTATATGCAGAGACCGTAATTACCCTCTTGTACCTCAATTGACCAAAGTATTCAGAACCCCATTAACCGGGTTAATCGATTTCGAGCAAAATTCCGTCAAACTTCCACACTGTGCGGAAATTGCTGCTATACGTACATAGGGTGTAGACTCTACGTCTAGGCAGCATCATAAAAGGATGCAGTCAATATACAACAACTGCAGCTTACTCCAGCTCTGCAGTCAATATACAACAACTGCAGCTTACTCCAGCTCTGCTCACTGCTGCTTCTAGCTGCCTTTTGCACGCAGAATACGCGTAAAATTTTCGGTTATTTTTGGGGCGCTGTACTTCTTACTTATTTTTTCAACTTTTAAATTTTTTACTTGTTGTGCGCTTTTTTGATTGTTTGAAAATTTTTGTGTCTGGCTTCCGAATTTTCGAGTGCAATGGCATGGTTACCGAGTTGACACGGGTACGAGATTTTATTCGGCCCACTTAAAGCATGCTGACACTGTCTGCGCCGGTAATCGGAACAACGTGATGGTGGTTGCATTTTAATACAACCTCGCGATTGAGTGTCGTCGTGCATTTGTCCAGGGTACGCATACGCCCAGACAACATACGAGGATACATACATACATACGTACATTCATATGTATTTGTTTGACAAAAGCTCTGTCGCATTCATGACTCTCTGATCCTTATACATTGTCGCAAGTTATAAAACAACAACTATCTATACGTTCTGGTCAATGAACCCCGAAAATATCAAATTTTGTGTAACTGTTCAACTTCTTTGTCTGTCAATGATTTGTTTGAAGATTGAGTTAATCTTTTTTACCTGCAAAGAGATGTGGTACTTGGAATAAGCTTTGTACGTGAATAGACCAGATGATTTCCCAACATTTGTAACACTGCGGGGGCTCGGCCCAACCTTCTATGAGAATTTATGATTTTCCATCACTTCTAATTGGTTTGCTAGATGTTTCCTTCGACGGAAATGCTGGCTCCCTATTTCCAACCTTTGGAGTTTAAATTACTGAGTAGTTTAATAAGACCAGCATCGTTCAGCGCGAATAAATCTCAAAGGAAGAGGCTTCAGGAATATGCAATTTTTTTTCAGTAATAGCTGTCAAAACGATTTCGACCTTCCAACAAAGCGCGCCATGTCGATGTCTGCGTAGAGCTCACACAACTCGCCATTAAAACTTCTTCGGTAAACACTTTCGGCATTGCGTAGAGGCCCGTAAATCCTGCGAAGAACCATTCTCTCGAATACTCCAAGGGCCGACTCATCTGCGGCTGTCATCGTCCACGCTTCTCCTCCATATTGCAGGTATTATGAGCGACTCGTAGAGCGTGGTTTTGTTCGTCGAGAGAGGACTTTGTAGCAGATTGTAGGATCTCCTTTCTTGTGGATTCGGCAGGGGACACGTAGATTCCAATCTGCAGGCATAATACCAGCTCCTTGCCGCTGTACTTAGAAAGCTCAGCCGGCAATCCGTCACCCCCCGCGGCTTTGTTGTTTTCAATCGAGATATTGCTACTCGAATCTCGTTATAGTCGGGTGGGGGAACACTAATTCCATCAACTTCGATTGTGGGGTCGGGTTCTTCTCCGTCTAGTTGTTCGGTTTTCCCATTTAGGAGAGTAGAGAGGCGCTCCCTCCATAATCTAAGCACTCTCTGTACATTGCTTACTAGGTCGCCATTTTTGTCCTTACACGTGTTCGCCCCGGTCTTAAATCCTTCCGTAGTTTCCGGATTTTTTGGTAGAAATTTCTTTTTTCTTACGGAAAGTGGGACTCGCTTCCTTCTTCAACTTTCAGAAGCGTTCGCATACTCCTGGCATTGCATTTTTCCTCAACGTAGCCTTATAGACAGCATCCCTTGTTTGCGTTGCATCGCTGTTTTTCATCGTACCAGGGGGTTTTTTGGGTCGGCCGGCATCCAATTACTTGATCAGCGGCTTTACGGAGCGCTCCAGAGATATGCTCCCACTGCTCGCATATCCCAATAGGTTCAGTTGTACCCTCAGAGCGCAGGTGTGAGAGTCGAGTTGCGAAATCATTGGTTGTCTGTTGCGATTGCAGTTTTTCGACGTCCAGCTTTCCCTGTGACAAGATAGTGATCAGAGTCGATGTCAGGACCTCGAATTGTGCGTACATCTAAAACGCTGGAAGCATGTCATCCGTCTAGCGCAACGTTATCGATCTGTTTGCTTGTTTTTCGATCAGGGGACAGCCACGAAGAAAGATATCTTTACATAGAATAAAATTATTAAAGAAAAATGCATGCCATAAGGACCCCTATAAGATTAATAGCAGCCAAAATAGGTATCTAGAATCTATTTATGTTTGTACGTGCATGACTTAAAAGCCGCTGCATAGAATTGAATGCAATATTCACCGATGTATTGCTAGATGTCCAACTTAAAGTCTAGGACCATTTTGAGCAAGGAAATATTTTATTCACAGTGGTGGTAATAAAAGTTGGCTCAAAATATCTGTAGAGTAAAAGTGGGTAATATGAACCACCTGTTTGTCGGGACTTTCAGGCGTTAAATTCTCCATTGTTGTAATTCGATTTGCTTGTCTGTTCGAACAAGCTTTCTCAATTTGACTTTGTAGTTCGGTAAAGTCGGGTATTCTTTTAAATTAGATTACTGATAATTACATAGAATTGCATGGTTTCTTTACCGAAGGGGTCTATCTTGAAATATAGAATACATTTTTTTGTTGCTGCTTTACATACAATACTTAATGTAATTGTAATAAATTTATATGTAAATTTCTTTCTAGGAAAAGAATTCTTTTTATAACGTTTCGTGCATACTCACACTTCCACCATATCAAAGAAAGGGCTATGGACGTCTACTCATTGACTTCAGTAAGTATAATTTTATAATATATATTTTGTACGACCTTCTCAAAATGGCCCAGTTTCTTCTTGTAATATATGTATTACAAAAACTTCTACGGCTAAGACTCATTTGATAATTTCATATAAAAACATAGATTTTTCTTTCATAGATATCTTTTGGATGAGTGTTTCCAAGCTCATGCGAAAATTCCATAAATTCTTGGAAAATTCAAAAGTGTAGTAAAAATTTTCAAATATGAGGCAAGAATTTCAAAATGATTTCTGAGTATGCAGAAGTGCAAGTCTCAATGCCCTTAAAAATTCGATTGGTTTTTGGCAATTTTTTTTCAACATAGTGTTTGCTATTTTCTTCCATACAAATTGGGTTGCTACGCCAATCTCATAGGAAGAAAATACCAAACACGTTGTAGAAAAAAAATTTGGCAAAAATCCACCCAATTTGCACTTTGTTAGACTAGAATTTAATAGGCCGCAAAACTGCACACTCAGAAATCATTTTGAAACTCTTGCCTCAAATCCAATTTTAAAATTCTCACTCCGTTTTTTGAATTATCCAAGAATTTTTGGAATTTTTCCATAAACTTGGAAACACTCGTTCTAAAGATGAAAGAAAAATGAAAATATTTTTATATAAAATCAACACATAAATTTTAGTTGAAAAAGTTTTAAAAATATATTAGAAAACCAAGTCGGCCATTTTGAGTGGCAATCACTGTATGTTACCCTTACTCGAATATTAAGAAAATATTACCTAGGACGAAGTCATGGAATGATTTTTTTTTCCATATAAGAGAAAACTCCATTTTTGTCTCGAACGGAAATTACCTTCGTACACCTTTTCTAAACTTTAAAATGATTTAACTGCCTAAGGGCCGGTTTCTCTTCTAAACTTTAAGTCTTATCTGTGGGATAAAAGCATTTTGTTTTGAAATAATTAAAACACGGATAATATTTTATCGACTTTCTATATTTTCAAAAGCAACTTTCCTTGACCTTATACGAAATTTCATTCAAATATCTCAATTGCTGCTAGCACCAAATTAACAAAAACATGCGTCACACTTATTTAATCGACCAAGAACTCAATGTCCAATACATTTGTAAACCGATTCTTTTTCGTGTTTGTGTATACCTGCAAAGGAGAGTAAAATGCAAAGGCTAATCTATCCCAGTTCAACGTTCGTGCGACGTAACTATTACGTCACTTAATGTTGGGGAATATCACACATCAACCTCGTTATGATTAATCCCGATTTTGATCACTGGCTCGTAAGGAATATCTGTATATTACGTGCCCATGAGTAGTGAAAAATCCTTTAAATAAAAGTGAATGTGTGTCTGTGTGTCCTTTATAGGCGTCCAAAGTACTCCACCGATTTTTATGAAATTTTCACAGTATATTCTTGGGATCATGGGTTAAAGCATAGGCTATATATAGTTTTGGAAAAGTGGGCGGTACCACGCCCCCAGGCTATATAAAATTTAAATTCGTCATAACCCTGAACTTATTTGGTCTAAATCAATGATATTTGGATATATGTGTCCTTTAGTCAGGATTTACATAATTTTACAAAAGTTGGCGGTGCCACGCCCACATTTTTTGTGTTTTGTTTGTTCTTCATTAATGTCCAAAGTTTATAGTCGATCTCTATGAAACTTTCACGATGTGTTCAGAAGATGGCTGGGTACGGCATAGACTATATAGCTTTGGAAAAGTGGGCGGTGCCACGCCCCCAGGCTATATAAAATTTCAATTCGTCATAATTCTGAACTTATTTGGTCTACACTAATGATATTTGGATAAATCTGTCCTTTACTCCAGATTTACATAACTTTATAAAAGTGGGCGGTGCCACGCCCATGCTTCATTAATGTCCAAAGTTTATAATTGATCTCTATGAAACTTTCACGATAAGTTCAGAAAACCCCCCAAGCTATTTTAGGTAGCAATTTCGCATAGCTAGGGATTTATTTGGTTCAACTTAATGATATTTTATACATAGATATGTGTTCTATATATGAAAAAACCTGGGAAACAAAAAGCTGTACCAGGATCAAGTAAAAGTTAATTCGATATATCTTTGGAAAGTATATACATATCAGTACCCGCAGAGGAAATGGGAGAAAGAGGGGAGTTAGAATAGAATAATGTTAGAGGAAAACTAAGGGGGTAAATAAGAGTAATGGCATATAATGGATTGGGAAAAGCAAAAGTTGAAAGAAAAAGGAGGAAATAAGGATAAATGTAGAAAAAGCGAAAAGTGGGGAGGAAAAAGAGTTTGGTTCCAGCTAATAAATATGATATTGGGATTTCCGCATTCATCCTAATAACTTTGAGAAGAACAAAGTCAAAATACCCTGTGTACCAGTACAGCTGGGTATCCAAAGCCAAATTATAAATCAAATTGGTCATGCTGACGTAAAACTTACAATTTTCCCGAAATTTTTCGACTGAGGTTTTAGTGCACAATTCATTTCGCAAATCCAAAATAAACAAAGACGGTAAGGCATTATATTTTCCGTACATGCTTTTGTACGTATGTATGTGTCTTACTCTTTAAATGCGGGCTGATTTATTTATAAAATTCAAATAGGTGCTTTCTGCTTACTCAGTTATTGCGTTCATGTTACATAACTTTCTAGAAAAGTAGCTTAGGAAAAAAAAACATTCATTCATATTTCTCATAATAAGAGAGAGACATATATATTATATACTACAGCCTTTGATTACTCATTTAAATTTCAATTCATTACAAAGTCAAAGCTTTTATGAGTCATTAATATGTATATAACCAAGTATGTATGCAAATGTAGTGAAACAACAGTTATCGACCTCGATTATTAATATTAAGAAATAGTATAAGCACCAAATAATATTTATTATGCTTGTAATAAATCTTACAAATTTTTTTATACTAATATTTTTGTCTACAAAACAATATTAACAAAATATGTGGTATATAAGAGTTTAGTGTTAAAAATTCATTGTTATGCCAGACCTACACTTCATAGGCATTACAATTGCTACGCTTTTGATCTTTTCTTTTCTATAGAGATGGCATTTCAACTGTTCATATAAATTGTCCACAACAACGCATTCTGCATGCTTACATACAGATATAGTAATATTTATGTATAATTTTATGTGTAAGAGAAATTGGCTCTTTATACATATTTACATTTGTACATACAGTAGCGTTAATTTTAATAGTAGCGTGTAGCTAGCCCAACAAGCATATTTAGTAGCTGGGAACCTAGCTTCGACTATTGTTGTCACTTATATCACGTGCTTGCATTTCGTTCATAGTTGGGATAAGTCGATTTTAATTTCTGTAGCCAGCTTATAGGTGTTGAAAGTGAACTTGTTCGAGAACAAAGACCAATTAGTCTCTTCATAGGACGTGCTAAAACAAAAGGGATCACTTCAACCCATACAAAGAGATCAAAACTGGTATTGGTCGTATATGTGGTATATAAGAGTTTAGTGTTAAAAATTCATTGTTATGCCACACCTACACTTCATAGGCATTACAATTGCTACGCTTTTGATCTTTTCTTTTCTATAGAGATGGCATTTCAACTGTTCATATAAATTGTCCACAACAACGCATTCTGCATGCTTACATACAGATATAGTAATATTTATGTATAATTTTATGTGTAAGAGAAATTGGCTCTTTATACATATTTACATTTGTACATACAGTAGCGTTAATTTTAATAGTAGCGTGTAGCTAGCCCAACAAGCATATTTAGTAGCTGGGAACCTAGCTTCGACTATTGCTGTCACTTATATCACGTGGTTGCATTTCGTTCATAGTTGGGATAAGTCGATTTTAATTTCTGTAGCCAGCTTATAGGTGTTGAAAGTGAACTTGTTCGAGAACAAAGACCAATTAGTCTCTTCATAGGACGTGCTAAAACAAAAGGGATCACTTCAACCCATACAAAGAGATCAAAACTGGTATTGGTCGTATGCTCCTTTGTGACTCATCCCGCATTCATCCTAGACTAATCGCTTTTTTTTGCAGGATTACGTCACAGCAATGTTGCATTGTGGTAGGTAGTACTATTAGGTAAACTAAACCTTTCTCTTATAGGAAAATGGCGTAAGCTATGATAAATGATTTCAAAGTGTTATTCCCCAAAAATAACCACTCCAGAGTACTTAAAACTAAGTCAACTACAATGACGGTGATGGTGACTTACAATGTGGAACTTTGAAATAATATTTACTACAAGAAAATTTTGAACAGCCTTTACAATAACAACTAGAAATTCAGGGAAATTTTTGAGCAAGTTCTGACTTGCATATTATTATACTAAAATTGCTTGGTCTACAAAACTGTGTTCTCAAAAATTGTCTAAAAATTCTGGGAAAAATTTTGCAGATTTCGATGGCCATTTTTTAAAATTAAATTAGTTTTCCTGAAATTTGTGTAAACTTTGAAATTTCTTTTTATGTGGATTTTGCTACAGAACTCGCTGTATTTAAAATGAAATTTCTTAGAAACACAGGTTCTTATTTCGTCGAACGATATCCAATTGAATTTCACTACTATTATATTGAACATAACTGTACATTAAACTGCGCAAACAAAATTTTTTATTATATCGATAATATTTTTTAGAATAGCAAGAAAAATTATAAAACTTTGGGACCTTAGTATTAACCGATTTTTTTTCTTAAGCTCTTAGCGTCTTGAATAAAATAACAAAATAAATTTTTTTCAAGATTTGAAATTTGCTTTGAAAATCAAATGTGAATTTGCCGCTTGCAAGATAACAACGAAAATTGTGAGCGCAAGCAAACAAATTTTATCTAATAATTTTATAAAAAACGGTCATTAATATTCAAAGTTCTCTCATTGCAAGTTTAGATTTTTAGGACTAATTTATTTATGCTTCAAAACTGCCAAACTGTTGAAATAAAATTTTTAGCTGCATATTTGTAGTTTTGTGGGAAAATAAATTCCAAACAAAAAATGTCTAAATGAAAATTGTCGTCAGACTTACCACCCAAGACTAATCAAGCTTTAAATATTTATATCATTTTCTGATTAAACGTTTTTACTTTAGAAATTCGTCAAAAATACAAAATTATGAAATGAATGAATGAAAACATTTATTTTTGCAGGAAGTTACAAAATTTTGAAGAAAACGTTATGTATTTTGAAATTTTTTCAACTTTTGACTTTAAACCTTGACCTTTTTTGAAAAGCCTTCAATTTCCTACAAATATTGGTTAAGACACCGGCTGAATGATCTTTATGTAATAAGATATAATCATTTTTATATATGTCTGGGTTGAAAATAAAAAACTGCGATGTGTATATCGATGGACATTCCGCATTATGAGCACTGCAGCACTTGAGCACTTTCTGTGAAATTTCATGGCTCTAGCCAGAACACATCTAAAATCTTTTGGGCGTGTCTTTTTAGAAAATCTGGAGAAGTTATTTCAAATATAGATACCTCTCAACTCTGTTTGACACATCCGTGTCATCTGCAGTAGGTTCGACGAGTTTCTATAGCATCAAAACAGTTTCTAAAATCTACGTGGGCCTTTCTACTCACCTACCTATCATACACTTTCCACTCATTTTAAAAGTTGATATTTTATGATTATACTACAGACGTGGGCGATTAGTTTTTCCGTGGCCGATCCAAGAAAAACAAAAATCGATTTTTTTTTTGCCCACCCTAATATGTATTATGTCTCTGAGCTACAACCACTTTAGCCGACTCCCATTAGTTCTCTTGCTTGCATGTGAATCACTGTGCAACGAGACGGTGCAACGCCTGACAATCACTAACAGTCACATAGTAATAACAATAACAAAAGCGAAAAAGCGCCGGCGTACCTTGCCGGCTGGCCAATTTGCCGACTTGTCGCCTCGTCGCGTTTCCTTGTTAGCGACTGCTGAATGGGTGTAATGTGCCCGGTTATATATGTATCTAAACTTGTAATTGGTATGTGGTTGCTAGCTGCAAGCTTTTGTTGTTACCGTCGCCATATAAAGATCGGGTAAACGTCTGCGACGGGGACGTGCAGAGAACTTCGTTTCGTTTCAAGCGACATTGACCTTACACCACTTCATATTGCTTACAAATACTCGTATACATATATGTATATGTATGTACATTGTATGTGATTATTCTTATGCTCAATCTCCAACTCACATGTTTGGGTTGATTCAGCGTCACGGACTACTCATGTAATGCATTTCGCCCGTATATATGCATATTTCGTATATTTGTGCTAATATGATATCTATGCATGTACCCATGTACTGCAGGCTGCTCGTCATTTATTAAACAGCCATTCTGCGCCGTATATCAAGACGGGTTTCCTAACAGACTTGCCTAGTTGGAGTTTTTGACTTTTGTTCGTCAAGCGGGGACTTCACTTCCCAAATGCAGAGAAGGCGGAATATACAGCGCGTTTGTTAAGGCCTATAATATCAATCTTATCAGTATATTTCAGTGCCTGTGCGGTTTCAGTTCTGCTGCTCCCAGATAGGTCGTTCTTAAACAGACAAAGCCTGCGTAGCCAGAATACGGTCGAAGGCTGAATTTAGAGCAAAGACACCTCTTTTAGGTTACGGTTATGGTAGTGGTTGCCGTTAGTTGGACCGTTAAACTGCTACTGTTATTGCTGGGGCTATGGTTAGGTTAGTAATGCTCTGTTGCGTATGTGCTTATACTTTAGTTCATTGAAAGACTTATTTTCTTTCGAAATTTTCTGTATTTTCAATATTTAGATGTCTCGGATGTATACTGTCAACTATTTATTTAAAACTAGAGATCGCCCTGTGGTTGAAATTCAGCCACTAAGCTTTATTTTATTTCAATTACTTGCTGTTCCTTTCATTTGCCTTCTTTCCCTTATTTCCCCGCTGTTCTTTTTCTTTGCATTTCTCTTCTTTCTACAGTCTATGTTTGCAAATTAATTTTATTGTATTATATTTTATTGTTTCCTTATCTTGCTTATCGTTTCCTTTAATTTCATTTCCGTGCTTGCCCTTAATGCTGCTACCCTTACTTTTTCAATTTCTTTTCCTTTCCTGTTATTTCCTAACCATTTAATAATTATTAATAATTAAGTAATACCATTTAATAATTAAGTAATACAGTTTGTTTTTTATTTATTTAATTTTATTGTAGTTCATTTCACAAAAATCTTACTACAAAAAATTCAAAATTCACACAACAACGGCTCATATTGAATACATGTTTGGCATTTGTGATGTCACTTTTAAAGTAATTTTTCAATTTTATAACTAAATTTTTGAAATTTTTTTGATTGATAGCAACGCAGCTTGACCAAATTTATCGATACATGTATACTTGTTTATACCTTAGACATATAGTTTGGCCGTAAAACGGGCGCAACTTTTTCAACTTGCTCATTTATATTATTTAAAATTAGCCAAAATAAATGAACATCCTAATGCAGAAGCTAATTCTGGTATCTGGTATACTTTTGCCGGGCTTTTCTTGTTAGCACAGACAGTTGATACATACTGCTTAATAACTTCCCGGGCCAAGCGAGCATCCACACCTACTTTCATATGCGAAAGAAGAATCCCTGGAAACAAGGCTTAACAATTTTGTATTAAATTATTTCATTTGTTAAATGTGTAGACACAAAGTGGAAAATATTTTTTGACTGTATTGAGATATGATCTGCATATCTAAAGCTTCTGCTGATTGATTCAAACGTATGAATGCTTAGCTGTATTTACTGGAAATGACAATCCCGTTACTGTTACTCTTTCCGAGGTGCAGACCATTTCGGGATTTATTTTCTACAATTACGTGATTTTTGAAATTTACAATGTGTTACTAAACACTTACACCTACATTCATAAAAAATAAAAAAGCTTTATAAAGCTCTAAAAATTTGTAGAGAAATGTCATTTTAAAAGCTCTATAAACCAATTTTATTTTGTATGAATATGGGGATAAATATATGTGATTTATTTATTATTTATAAATTAATTTTTTAGTTGATTTATAATATTTTTTGAATAAGACACTGCGGGTCATTCGGACCAACTATCAACAGTTCTATATTTATTTATCTTTCTTTTTTCATTTAAATGTAAGTTGTTTTGAATTCTTAACTTCATTAGTCTGATTAGCACAATTTCGGTGAAGATTGCATAAAAAACCATCTAAGTATAATTCGACAAAATTTTGCTTCGTAAACTCAAAACTTTTATAAAAAAATGTGGGCACCTATTTTGCTTTGCTTTGTTTTTAATGAAACAACTTTCTTTTTAAATAAAAAATCATTTAAAATCAATTATTTACTTATTTTATAGTTAGGTAGTTTCTCAAACCACCACTCTGATGGAAGGTATTTCCAATTGGCGCCAGCTGGCAAAGCGTAGAAATGATTAGCGAGCTATGATGGACGGCCAAAACCGCTGACACTCCTAACGGCCATACAAGTTGGTTTAGCTACGAAAACAATATTTTCACTATTTTCAAGCTAAACTTTTGAAAAATAACGAATACCACAATCCCGGAATTTTAAAATCAAATCCCGAAAATCCTGGGACTCTAGAAATCGAAAAAATGACATTACTAGTATTTACATATATTTTTGGTAAGCTGCTCAAACCATGAAACGCCAGGTATTTCATTTTAATATGGTTTCCACATTTATTGCAATTCATAAATGACGAAATTGTGTGAAAAGTATATTTTTTACAAAATACGAAAAGCGGAAGAGTAATCACTTGGTAATAATATTTACGGTAGACTAGTTGGCTGTTTCCTTATGTCAAATCTTGAAAGTAATTCAATCTCACGTCGTGCAATAAAAACGACTGGGAGCACTATGTTGTGGAAGCAAAGATGCAAAACAATGTCCACAACCTTATACCAGAGGTTTAGGGGCTTATAATACACGCGCGGTAAGGAATGGATGTCGGAATAGGCGACTACAGGGGCACTGGCTCATAGTACTCGTATAAATACTATTGGTCCTATATAATCACGTGAGGCTAGCTGCAAGTACATATATTACGAAGTATTTGCTGTTATGAAACGAGGAGGTAGTGCATGTTTTCTAGAAGAAAAGTTAATTGTGGGGTATTCTAGAGAAACCAGCTCGAAGGTATCGCCATAGTTCAAGGAATTGCTACCAAATTGCTCAGAAATGGATTGTTTTGCCAGCACAGCATGCTTTCTACTTGCCCAAAAGCTTTAAATTTCAGGTATACGCTTCAAGAGCTTGCCGATCACAACCAAGGTCCTACTCCGCATTTTGAATTTTTTTTTTTTTTTGTTAAATGTGTAATCAAATCAAACCCGAGAACTTTGGTATGAATGGCGAGCACATCGAGCATTATACAATATAACTTATATTTCGCCAGTGTAATATTTTCTTGAAACTCTAAATTTGGAAAATTTTGCGTTTATTAATAAATTCATGATAAAGCGTTATTTTGTTTTTATTTTTGCCTTTTATTGATTCGGTAATTGTCATTGTTGTTAGTGTTGACAATGACGGCGGCGGCGATGACGACCAAATACATAACGCCGAGCAGACAACAAAGGTCAGCACAGGTCACAATGAAAGGGCGTCGTCCTTGTTGTGTTACACAAATTAAACGGTTTTATTCGGTACTGATTGAGATCATGAGTCCTCTTTAAATATAATAAAATTGTTACAGGCCGATGTATGTATATTGTCGCTATCAAAGAAGTCTTCATATCACCCACGTATTATTAGAATAACAGAAGCCAAACCAACAATTTTTATAGCTTTCTCTGTCTTTCAGACTGTCCGTATGTTTGTAGGTGCATCACTCAAAACTGCTTAGATGTAATTTTCACCGATATATTTCAAGATGTCCAACTTTAAATTTATAACCTTTTTTGAAGCAGGGAAGTTTGTTCTAGCTGAATACAGTGCTGGGAATAAAAGTTGGCTCAAAGATTTTTTATACTTATCTTATATATAAATAGACAAGATGAATGCAATGTAGAACCGTTTTCTGCTAAACTATAATTCTAAGGTATACAAATTATATATGTATAGATAGGAAAATTTGAGGTGTACTTTTATCCGTAAATAAAAAAAATGTAAAAAATAATTTTAATGTAAAAAATTTAACATAAAATTCACACCACTACACATTTACTTATTCACACTATAGACACGCTGTGTGTGTGTGTACTTGCTTCTTGTGTATTATGCTGAATCGTGAGCATGGCCGAGGAGTTGCTTTGTAGGAAAAAATTAAGAGCCGTAGTAGTGTGAGTAGACTTGCCATGCATGTTTTTGTGTTATTCGTGTGGTCGGCTCTCACTATGAGTGCGAAGAGTTGGTAGTGGACCAATGAAAAATAAGTATTCGCACCATAGATACTCTGTTGTCTCATGCATTTTTGCTTTAGTTGTTGTCAGTGTCAGCTGCTCTCCTGAGAGCACGAAAAGTTGCTTTGTTGGATACATTAAACAAGCAATGTAAAATATGAGCAAATATGTAAAATTCATTGCTGATACCTACAAACAGGGTTTACAAAAATAAAATAAATGATTACTCATAAAGAGTATTAAACACCGAAGAAAATTAAAGGAAAATAGAGGAAAGGAAAAGAATTGAAAGGAAGGAAAATTAAAGGAAAGAAAGGAAAGAAAAGGGAAAGGAAAGGAAAGGAAGGAAAGGGAATGGAAAGGATAGGAAAGGAAGGAAAATTAAAGGAAAGAAAGGAATGGTAAGGAAATGAAAGGAAGGGAAGGGAAAGGAAAAGAAGTTTGAGGAAAGTAAAAAATAAAATAAGAGAGTAAAAAAAGAAATCAAGGAAAATAAAAATATGTTAGAGGAAAGGAACGACATAGAAAGGAAGAAAAAAAGGCGGATAAAACATAACTACAGCAAAAAAATAAAATAAAATAAAGTTTATTGGTTGAATTTCAACCACTGGGCGAACTCTAGTAATTATAACAAGCTGATGTAAAAATGACTATGGGTTCAAAGTAAGAGCAGCAGTTGTCAAAGAAACAAACGTAACAACAACAAGAAACAATTCTTTCAACTTCTGTCTGTCTGGCTTTGTGCATGTTTGTACGCGCATCAGTAAAAAATGAATACATGGAATGGAGTGATTTCTCCACTGATGTATTGTTGGGGGTCTTTCTTGAAATTAAGAACATATTAATTGTTTCCTGCTGTCTATATTGTTATTTTTTTTTTGAGTGCGTGGTATTGCAATGGGTATCGCTAAAGATTTTGGTTGAATCTTGGATCTCAGAATTTGGTTGAAGAACGCCCTAACCGATCATTTTTATCAATAACACCCTCAGCTGAAAATATATTGAATTTACGGTGAGATAGAGCGCGTTATGAATCAAAACTTTAGCACGTGTTAGACGATGCCCATGCTAGAGTATGCTGATAAACTTAACACTAAGTTTCTGCAACATTTGAGTTTTTCTCAACATTCTCTAAAATCTCCAGGCATTCTATTGTATCTTCAAGCATCATCTAGTACTATCGAGCATTCTTTAGTATCATCCAACAGATACTCAGGAATATTCATACTCATTCTTTAGCACATTCCTCAAGTTTTTATTCATACGGCCCAGGGTGTTTTTGAAACTCATTCTGAGATAGAGTGTTTTCAACAAAATTCTTAGAAGAAATTAAGGATATATTTTCGTAACCACTATGAAGAAATTTTTCATCATATAAGGTCGCCTTTTTATCCAAAGGTGCATCGACAGACCCTTAACAACATCCACACATAGTCGGTAATCTCCTTTATCAGCTCTCGCGCGTGGAATGCCGTCATTCAAGCACAAGCTCCACCTGTTGCCGAAGAGGAACACGAACTTCTGAGGGAGACAAGAGTCACACTGGATACTGTGACGGATTAAACTCTTACCTATCCGGACTGAACCCCGGCACGCCGAATGTTGTCCTGGCTATGACAACAACCATCTGTTCATCTGCTCGCCAGAGCAGCCTCTTCTAACACCAACCTTACTCTGGTCCAACCCAATTGAAACTGCTAGGTTCCTGGGAGTCCCGTTAGAAGATTTTGATGACAAAGTTAGGTAAGAAAAGTGACGACTAGGCAGATCGAAGCATTGTTACAACAACAGGGTGCTATTCAATAATGTCTAATAGAGCGTTTTCTACAAACCAATTCCGAGCTGGGGCATTTGTCAATTCTTTGCTGCGATAGGGTGTACGGCCTAGTACGGGCGCATACTCGATCCATTCCGCTGCTTATAACAACCCCAACATCCTTGGAAAGTGTTGCGGTTACAACAACAACGGATTCCTTTTTTCGGATGATATTCAAATACATGACAGCGGATTGATTACTCGAATTAGTTATAAATAGAAAAATAGTGCTGAGTGAGTATGTTTCAGAGTCATACAACTCTTACGTATGTATTTTTGTTGTTGTAATGACCAAAAAAATGGAATTAAAGCTTTTGCCCGGAAATTAGTATAAATTGCTCCGAATCATAGGCCGCATTGTAGTGGGTACGTCTGTTCTGTGTTTATGTAGGCACTTTCTTATGGTCGCTATATATAGTTTTAATAGTAATAACCAAAAATCTTAATGACTACTTTCCTACAAAACGAGCAATCGGTTCTTGATTGTCATGAGGCGTAGCCATGGATCGATAAAGTCGTCTCGTCATTTCCCATGCTCTTCTTCTATATGCATATTTGCAGCGGTACATATGTAAATATATAAATTTCTGTTTGTGTTGAAAAGAAAAATCAAAGCAGCTTTGGATTCCCAGCTTTAGCTTGACGCTCTCACTTCGGGTGTCTCAGGCGGGCGAACAAAGTAAATTTTTTGTTGGGGTATGTGGACGATTGATAGCTAGTCTGCTGCTGCGTCTGTGCACGAAATGCAGTACGGGGTGTGGCAGAGAACTAAGCATAGCTGTAATAGCAGCGCCACCACCCACACAGTCTAAATGTTTGTTGATTGTTTGCTTGCAATAAAGCACAGATAATATTCAACCCTGTTCTAGTCGTCGTAAGAGACTGCCACAGTAAATTTTTTATTAAGGTGAGTTTGGGGTAACGCAGACGCCAACAGCCCAAACACACAATTTTATACACTTTACATGTACATATGTATCTAAGCTTATAAGGTGCGTGGGTTGAATGGACGCTTGTCGACGTTGCTGCTGCAGTCGTTTGTAAAACTTGAATGACGGAACAGAATTGGACTTATTCGTGAAACATTTGGGGTCGCTCTCGTCCAGGGTTTCGCCTGTTAAAGCGGTGTTAATACTTATATACATATCCACATACATATATTTGTTTGTATATTGACATTTGAAGTACTCATCCTTAAGTTTTGGTCTGTCTAGACGTATGTAGATGGCATTTTATAACAGGGAAATGACAAAGTTGGTCATAACGGTAGGGTTGTTGTGGGGTTTATTCGTAGACATGTAAGAAACGCACCATATATATGCAGAATATGTGCAAACGTATGCATGTCTGCATTTGGTAGGGGTGTAGACACGTGATGCCAAAGAACTTGAAGGCGTTCACACGCTGACCCTGCACTCTCACTAGTCATATTTATAGAAAACTTTGAGTTAAATATAAAAAAAATATGGTATATCAATTCTATATTAACTGTTAATCTCTCTTTTTCTTGTTCACTTAGGTTATCTGCTGACTAGAGTGGAGGGGAAGATAGGTTCGCCGGAAAAGCCACTTTCTGACTTGGGTTTAATTTCATATCGCTCCTATTGGAAAGATGTACTATTGGACTATCTCTGTAATCGAACAGGAAGTACATTAAGCATCAAGGAAGTATCACAGGTAAAATTGTGTGAATTGCTTAGAATGAGTAAATTAAATCTTGTAGCAAAGGACTTTTTTGATACTATAAAAAAACAAGAAAAAAAAGAACAAAAAAATTAAAGCACTAGTACTGTGATCGTAATCTTAAAGTATGTAATAGTCTGTTCCTGATTGAAAGATTATGATTACTGTAATCTTCTTTCCTTAAATGGTCATGTAACCGCCTGGGCGATTTTGACCGTCCAACACAGCTCGCCAGTCGTTTCTTCGTTGCGCCAACTGGCGCCAATTGGAAACACCGCGGGATCGCAAATCATTCTCCACTTGGTCCTTTCATCGGAGCGGTGGTCTCCCTCTTCCTCTGCTTCCACCGGCGGGTGCCGATAAGAATACCTTCTGGGCTGGAGCACCTTTGCTCATTCGCACAACGTGGCCTAGCCAGCTAAGCCGCTGTGTTTTAATTCGCTGAACTATGTCGGCGTCTGCGTAAAGCTCATACAGCTCAGCATTAAATCTTCGGTACTCGCCGTCGCCAACGCGTAGAGGTCCGCAAATCTTTCGAAGAACCTTTCTCTCGAATACTCCCAGAGCCGACTCATCAGATGTTGTTAGTGTCCACGCTTCTGCACCATATAGCAGGACGGGTGCGATAAGTGACTTATAGTGTTATTTTCTTTCGTCGAGAGAGGACTTTACTTTTCAATTGCCTACTCAGTCCGAAGTAGCATTTGTTTGCAAGAGTAATTGTTGGTGTTACTGCTGGTTCCCAGGTAAATGAAGTCCTTTACTACTTCGAAATTATTGCTGCCAACAGTAGCGTGGTTGCCAAGACGCAAATCCGCTGACTCTTTGTTTGATGACAACATGTACTTCGTTTTGCCTTCGTTCACCACCAAACCCATTCTTTCCGCTTCTTTTTCTAATTTGGAGTGAGCAGAAGTTACGGCGCGGTTGTTAAGGCTAATGATATTAATATCGTCAGCATATGCCAACAGTTGCACGCTTTTATAAAATATTGTTCCAGCGCGGTTAAGTTCTGCAGCATGTATTATTTTTTCCAGAATTAAATTAAAGAAATCGCACGATAGGGGGTCACCCTGTCTGAAACCTCGTTTAGTTTCGAACGGCTCGGAGAGGTCCTTCCCAATTCTAACCGAGCTGATGGTGTTGTTCAAGGTCATTTTGCACAGCCGTATAAGTTTCGCGGGGAAACCAAATCCAGACATAGCGGCATATAGGCAGCTCCTTTTCGTGCTATAAAAGGCGGCTTTAAAATCAACAAGGAAATGATGTGTGTGGATGCTTTTCTCAAGGGGTTTTCCAAGTTTTGGCGTATTGTAAAAATCTGGTCGACGGAAGATTTACCAGGTCTGATAAGGTCCAATCAGTCTGTTCAGGCTTCAGTCTTTCGCCCAATACGCCTTATAGTTGGCGTAGTTTGCAGGATCTGCCTTCTTGTGGATTGGGCAAAGAACCTTTAGATTCCAATCTTCAGTCATGCATTCATCCGACAGTTTTCTGCATAGAAGCTCCTGGCCTCCGTGTTTGAATAGCTCAGCGCCAGCTGCTTTATTGTTTTTCAATCGGGATATTGCTATTCGCAGCTCATTATAGTCGGGTTGTGGAACGTCAATTCCATCATCCTCGATTGTGGGCTCGGGTTCGGCAACTTCTCTGGTTTCTTGCTCAGTTTCTCCGTTTAAAAAGGCAGAGAAATGATCCCTTCATATTCTGAGTGCTCTCTGAACATCGGTCCCCACGTCGCCGTCTTATTCTTACAGGAGTTTGTCCCGGGTTTAAAACCTTCTCTCATTCGTCGAATTTTTTGATAGAATTTTCGGGCGTTATTTCCGTTGGCCAGCATCTCCAGCTCCTTTATTTCACGCTTTTCTGCCTCTCTTTTTTCGCCCGGAAAAGCCGCCTCGCTTCCCTCTTCAACTCGCGGTAGTGTTCACACACACTCCTCGTTGCATTCGATCTCAGCGTTGCCTTGTCCTTTCTTTTCGTTGCAGCGCAGCTGTCTTCATCATCATACCAGTTGTTTCTTCGCTTTCGCCGGAATCCAATTTCTTCTTCGGCTACGGTACGGAGTGCTCCTGAGATATGATCCCACTGCTCACGCATTCCACTAGGTTGAATCGTGCTCTCGGAGAGCAGGTGTGAGAGGCGATTTGCTAAATAATTGGTGATCTGTTGCCATTGCAGCTTTTCGACGTCCAGCTTTCCCTGCGTTTTTGTGGCAACTGTTTTTTTCGTACAGAGGCGGGTACGAATCTTGGCTGCTACTAGGTAGTGATCAGAGTCGATGTTAGGTCCTCGTATTGTGCGAACATCTAAAACGCTGGAAGCATGGCGTCCGTCTATCACAACGTGGTCGATCTGGTTGCGTGTTTTTCGATCGGGGGACAGCCATGTGGCCTGATGGATCTTCTAGTGCATAAACCTGGTGGTTATGACCATGTTTCGGGCACCGGCGAAGTCGATCAGCCTTTGTCCATTTGGCGAAGTCGGATCGTGGAGACTGAGCTTCCCGACAGTGGGGCCGAATACACCCTCCTTACCGACCCTGGCGGTAAAGTCGCCAAGCACGACTTTGATATCATGACGGGGGCACCGCTCGTATGCTTCTTCCAGGCGCTCGTAGAATGCATTCTTTTCCATGTCGTCCTTCTCTTCCGTCGGTGCATGAGGGCAGATAAACGATATGGTGGAAAATCGTACTTTTATGCGGATTGCGGCGAGTCGCTCGCTCACGGGTGTGAACGACAGTACTCGGTGACGGAGTCTCTCTCCCACCACAAATTCCACGCCGAATCTGCGCTTGTCTACAGGCCCACTCCACTAGATGTTGCAAGGTGTTTTGATCGGTTTCCTTGCCCCGTCCATCCCATCTCTTGTATGGCGGCGATGTAAGCTTTTGCTTTTCTCAGGACCTCAACCAGCCGGGCAGCGGCACCTACCCCATTAAGGGAATGGACATTCCAGGTGCATGTCCTTATCTCGTAATCCTTATTTTGTCTGTGGGTGTTGTCATCTGAAATAGTGGTTCTCATATCCGAGGCTTTGTTGTTGAATTTCATTGGAACGTTGTTTTATGTGGTGGGTCCCAAACCCAACGCACAACCCGTTTCGCGGGAGGTTGAATTCAATTACACGTTTGTATAGCGAGCCGCTTAATCCAAGACAGGCGCCCGCTTGCCGCACCACATGGTGATCAGACGCTGCTGTTTGAATCCCCCCAGCAAGCCCTTAAACCGATTATGTCGGAGTGGCCTTACCAGGTTGTCGCCTTCTCACGTTTAGCTTACCACCAAACGGCTGTTCGGTGGTTACCCAGAGGATACTTGGACGCAAGCGCCCGGAAGTAGTGAGCTACTTGAACCGCATGCAAAAGAATCGCTCTGGCCATTTCCAGGTGAATGGCGATCAGAAACTTTCCCTACTTGCGTGGACTTCTACACACGGCCCCATCCTGATTACTGTAATAGTTATTTAAAAAGAGTTGATAGTAGGAATAGTGTAATCGTATTGATCTTCTAGTCGTAATACTTATAGAGTATAATTAAAAGAAATTGAAATTACTAGTACTGTAATCGTAATGGTCGTGTAATTACAACCCTTATAGCTGGTAAATGAGTTAAAATTACCATTACGGTAATCGTTTCAGTTTAAGAAAAGTTGGTTTTGTAGTTCCAATTACTGTTAAAGTAACGGTAACGACTATGGTTCATCATTGTCGCAGTCCCGCTGCTGGTCATCGTTATAATAATTATAGTCACTGTCAAGGTTACAGTCAGTCTCCTATTTGCGATAGCTATTAGTATACTGTAAAAAGAACCATAACGAATGATACCGAAATGCAGTGCAGTGAATGGCTCTGGTTGGGATCAGTGGGGTCATGCGCACTACTCTTACCCTGGCATTGAATGTTATGCTGAATCTGTACCCAGTTGACATTGTAGGAAAAATATACGCAGCTCGGGCCGTAATACGCTGGATATACACAGACCCACATATATACATGACAACTCCAGCATACTATCCAGCTTCGAAATCATTCCTAGCAGGACAGACTAACGGTTTCTGCTCGGGTTAAAGATTTTTCGATTTATATTCCCGCAAGGAGTGCGGGGAGAGGTGTTTTCTGTCAGGAACTCGGAGTTAGCAGGAAATTTAGGCTACCTGAGGATGTGATGACTAGGTAGAACCATCAATTCACAGCGATTTGCTGAATCATCGTAGTTAGTGCCACCGTTGAATGTGCGGAATCACAACGCACAGCTGACCTAACCTAACCTAACCTAATTATACCGCAGAAATGTACCTACAATCAAGTTTATTTAGAGTCACGCTTGCAGTTATAATTACTCGCACGATTGTAGCAATGGCTTTGGCTAATACGAGTTAGTCTTACGGATGCAGTTAAAGCTGAGGTTATGGGGACGATTATGCAGCAACGAATACTATTAAAACCACCTCTATGGTAACGGTTATGGTTACGAGCATGACATAGCTATCGTGATGGTTATGGTTAGGGTTGCGGTTAGAATTATGGTTGTTACGCTAATAGTTATGGAAACAGTTGCAGTTATCGTTCATCTCCTCTTCAAAAAAAAAAAAAAAAAAAAAAAAAAAATATTCAGTTTGGACCATGTCTTTTTCTTCTCATACTTACAAACATCATCACGGTTCATGTTCATGAAAGGGATAAATATAGTTTATATGAAGTCTTGTTTGCCCCCAAGCCCAGATTTGTTCTTTACGGCCCTAGTTTAAGGGCTTACAATTTATGTGACATTAGGCTAAGCATAACTGATGATAACTTTTAAACAAGAGTAGAGTTTAAAAATGATATGCTGATATATTATATCGATTTTGTTTTTGTCTCATTTGCAGGAAACTGCTATATATTCATATGATATCGTTAGTACTCTACAAGCATTAGGAATGATGAAGTATTGGAAAGGCAAACATATTGTGCTTAAAAAGCAAGTAAGTACTATTATTGACAATGCCTATTTGTTACTTCCTATAAAAACAATAGTTAAATAATGTGTTGAAGATACCATTTACCCTAATCTAAAATTTTTTTTTTGGAAAAATGGGATTGTAATATCCGTTTTTATTTTTTTATTTTTCTATTAGTAAACCCGTCCCCGCTTCGCTGCGTCACAGCACTTATAATAGATAGTCTGATTTTAATCATTATATCTCCCAGACATACCATATGGAACTATGCATCGCTTATTGAAGCTCTTATTATCACCTTTCATTTGATACCCATATTGTACTAAACACATTTTGGGTCACCTTGGCCCACATGTTGGTTGATATCTCCGAAACTGGTCCAGATACAGGAACATATGATATCTTAAATTTTAAGTTAAATGCCTAGTAATATAACGGTAAAAAATGCATTCAATTCCATTTAGCAGTTTTTGAGTGATGCGCAACCAAACATACAGACAAAAATTCAAAAAATTGTTCATAGGGCGGGCCCGCAAAAATCAACTTTCCTTACACACGAACTTAGCTGATGCTAGATGTTTCTTTGTGCCTCTAGGATTTTTCTATTATGCTTTTAAAATACAATCGTAAATGCAACTTATGTAACTCATACGCTTCAGTTCAAAAGGTACAGAGAATTGTCCTTTGGGAATGAGCAGCGATTTATTTTTAGCAAAGATGATTAACAACAGCGAGAATTTTGAAAACATTCAAAATCTCCTTTTAGTAACCACCATCGAATAGGCCTACTCGAAAAGATTCTAAAAAATACATTTATATACTTTTTAGGACAGGGCGTATGAGTAAGATCTAACTTCAAATGGTAAATATTTTTTTTATTAGTTATTTATTATATGTAGACAACTAATTTTTAGTAAAGCTTTACTTGAAAGAAGAATTTATTTGAAAGGTGCCACTGGGATCCGAAAACTACCAAAACTTGTATGGAAGTTAAATGAAAAAAATGCGTTCTCGAATTTGACGAAGGTGTGGCATCCGTGGTATCTCCAATACTATAATATAAATGCGCAAGTTCAAAAAGTTTGTTCCCTTTTACGTCCAAACTATGTATCTAAGGTATAAACAATTCCATATGTGTCGAAAGGTCTGCTCAAGCCGCAGTGCCAATAATCAAAAAAAGAAAATAGTAATAATAATTATAACATAGAAAAATCAGTTTGAAAATGACACCACTACAAATGCGAAGCATGCATTCACACTATAGAGCTGTTGTTGTATGAGTATACATGTCATGCATGTTATTGTATTAATCGTTGATTGGCATTGTATGAGTGGCACTCCCTGAGAGCACGAAGAATTGCTTTGTTGGGAACATTAAGCCAGCAATACAGAACATGAGCGTAACGTGAACTTCATTGCTGATACAAACAGTGGTTACAAAAACAAAATAAATTGTTTCTGTTGCATTTATTGGAGCTAAGAATACTCAACACAGCCGTTTATTTCATTTTTGTAATCTTTGGGTTAGATTGTTTGGGAAATAAAATATAATGAAATAAAATGGAAAAATAACATAAAATAAAAACAGAAAATATATTATTAAGTGATAAAGAGATACAGTTACTCCCATAAATAAGTGTGGTAATTCTCATCAATTTTGGCTTCAGCAAATTTATTTTAACTAATTTTCTATAAGAAAGTTTGACGAATTTTCAAACTCTTTCCCAGAATTTTCAGAACTTTTTTGAGTATGCAGATTTGTAGCCCGTTCATTTTCAGTATCATAAGATGTAAGTCTTAAGTCCGTAAAAAATCTTGCTTTTTTGGCAATTTTTATCCTGAAGAGCTTAATTGTTTTTTTTTTCAATATAAAAAAAATTACGTTCGTAAATTGATATGGAGGAAAATCCTAAAGTCCCCAGGAAAAAAAATTGCCAAAAATTCATAAATATAATTTATAGTTTTTGTGTTAGATCGTGACAAACTTTCTTATAGAAAATTAGTTAAAATAAATTTTCTGAAGCCAAAGTTGGTGAGAATTGCCAAAAAGTGGTGTATACTTATTTATGTGACTAACTGTATAAGGAAAGGAAAAAAGGAAAACAAAAACCAAAAAAAAGAGCGAAACAAATGGAGTGAGAGTAGAGAAAATGACCAGAGAAAATGAAGGTGCAGGAAAGGAAACAAAAAAATTAATTCAAAGGAGGAAGGAAAAAGAAATTAATGGAAAGAAAGCGAAGTAAGTTAAATGAAAGAAAAAAATAAAAGATAGAAGAGAAAATAAGAACAATTTAAGAAATTGAATCTCTAGTATTACATGGTGTACACAGAAAATTATAAAAAAAGTAAGAACAAAAAGAGGGTAAAGAACCGCCAAAGAAGAGGAAAGTGAAGGAAAGGAGCACCGATTAATTAAAATAAAATAAAGTTTTGTGGTTAAATTTCAGCAACAGAGCGATATTGGTTCAAATATAAAGAATATTCATATACATCTCAACTAGCACAAAAGTAAATTTGACGAATTTAGTTACTTTGTTCGAATAGTCTTTGGTAGCTGCGACTAATACCAGTCGCCATTTTAACTATATGGCTATCAAGCAGCATTGCCAATATTGAAGAAGGCGTTTTTACCTCAACGCTAATTCCATTTGCCCCTATGAAGATTTACGTTTCAATTTTATGTATATTGTTTAGATTACTTTTAACTAAAAACTATTTATAAACTTTTTTTTTTTCAGGAAGTACTCGATGAATATGAGAAACGTGTCAAACAACGAGGCAATTTCCCCAAAATCGATGATAGCTGCCTACGCTGGAGTCCATTTGTTCCCACACAAACTAACAATTCTCCATAATAGTAGGTTTTAAGTTCCCGTGCGGAGACAATCGTTATTATCTACGTACACTGAAGAAAGAATTTTTTTATTGAATATTTGGTAATTAATAATAGTTAACAATGTATATACTTAAATTATTATTATTATATAGCATACATATTTTTAGAATTTTTAGCATAAAGTTCAGATAATAATTAAGTTTTCAAAATATATTTATTGATTTAGGAAACATCACGTTTTGTATATAGGAATTTTGCAATGTTAAGATTATGTTTACATTATGAAACGGAACATCGAAGCTTAAACACATTAGGGCGAATGCGTGTAATAATAAAGTATGGTTTGAAGCTCGGCTTTCCTTGTACATTGAATAGGTCAAAGAAAAAGAGTTTGTTTGTAAAAGTAATACTGCATGCTGCTAAAGAAGGATATGTTTTATTCCGAAACTAAAGAATATCAGTAGTTTTGAAGACGCAGGTAACCCAGCAAACATTTAGGTTAGAGAATGATTCGAATTCTAGTGTATTTCTCTAAGGTAGAAGGTTAGAGAACGATTTGAGAAACTGTCTAGAGTAATAGCATTCTCTACAAAAAGGGGATTCAGTTCTCCATATTGAAGAAAAGTTAAGATAATCTAATTGAATTCTACCTTAAATCCTAATTGGTTCTCAAGTGAACTTTTAACTGAAGTGCTATTAAATCACTTAATCTTTTTTAATAAAATTTTTGTCTTTATTAATTCAAATACTTTAGATAGCTTATATACATATCTAATGTAAATATGGTATATATATTCAATACTCGCACATGCAATATTTCAAATAATAAAGCTTCTAGCCTAGTTATCTAAATTGATTTTCGAATAGAGATCCATAAGAAAGAATTCTAATGTAAAACTGTAATATTTCTCAAACGCTTGTGTCAGTCCGCACTCAGTATTGGTATTAAGCCACGTATGAAGGGGGAAAAGAAGGGTAGGTGCATCATTGCATCTCATTCAAAGTAACCCTGTGTTATTTGTTGCTATTTTTCTCATTGTTTTTAACTTGCTGTTGTGGTTTTTGGAACAATTTGTTGTCCTGTTTCACATTCTAGTACCCAGACTTGGCTTCATACATTTGCACTTAGAATTTTTATAACCTACGAACCTACTCTATAAAAAATTATTCAGATTAGCAATGGAGTAATAACGCTTGGGAAGATTTGTCAAAAATAATATTTTTGCTAAACTTCTATTAAAGGCTTTTAATTCGAGTATCTCAGTAATTTTGGCCGTTAAACTCAGAATTTGAGATAAGAACCTGGAAACTCGTTTATGCCATTATTCAGATCAAAATTTTTTTTTTTGCAGTTATCACTTAGCTTAAAAGTGCACTCGCGAATATTTTATTTATTTTGCTATGCTTCATACTCATAACAGAGCTAAAGATATGCTATCACTTTGTATGCTCCTGACTGTGCTCTATGCTCTAAGTACTCATATTTATAGGTAGAGCAGTAGCAACTAGAAAAATTTCGTGAATAGCGCTGCTCTGGAGTAGCAAATGCATTTGAGTGCCAAAATACCGGCGCAAACAAGATCCAGCGACTTATCTCGAATTTCGGTGTTGGCCCTTATTTGTCCCAAAATGCAGTATTTCGTTTACGAACTAACCCATACATACATAACAGCTGTACATATACTTAAGTAAATATAAAAGAAATAAAAACACATTTAGGGATAGCATTAGGGAGGGGTTAAATTTTGTTTTTCGTTTAGCACCGGGGTAACATTTGTGCTGCGTCCTTAAAATGTAAAAAGTAAACAAAAATTCTATAAAGTAAAAATTCTACCCCCAAAGTGAGCGAAAAAATAACTTTTTTTAACGCAGTACCCTAATGTAAATACATCAATTTAAAATAATAGAAAAAAAAATTTCTATAAAAAATACTTTGTAGAATTAATTAATTAATAACTAGTAGTAGAATTAAGTCTAAAATAAATAGAATCAACATTCTTTAATAAAGTGTAAAACATACATATTTACATATCTTCGATCACACTGCAAAAACCGCGTAAGTGATATCTCAGTTTGGCTGTTTTGCAAATACAAATAGCTTAAGTTTTAAGTGGAATAGTTACACCCCTATTGTGAGTGTCGAACCAGAATAGATAACTGACTACGAAGCGATTAGCGATCATCGAGCAATTGCGAGTGTCGAACCGATCGATAAATGAGCGACTGTGAATGCTTAATACAGGGTGGCTGATGAATTTTGCTACATTAAGAAACTCAAATAATTTTTTTTTCAGTGTATGGAATTCTGTTTTCTTTTATTCATGTTAAAGCTCATTAAATTTTATTAAATATAGCTTAATTAGTTTTAAAAATAATGGAATTTAAATGCCCCCCCTGCTCGTCGATGCATGTGCGGCATCTTACCAAAAAGTTGTTCATTACTGCTTGGAGAGTTGAGACAGGAATAGCCGCAATTGTTTCTCGAATGGATTGCCTTAGTTCATTCAAATTTGTTGGTTTTGATTTGAAGACTTCCTGTTTGCAATAACCCCACAAGAAAAAGTCAGGTGCAGTAAGGTCAGGCTACCTGGGTGGCCAATGTGGAGTTTCTGGATATCAGCTTATTGGGAAATTTTCGTCGCAATTCTGTCATAACAGGTTGGGCTATATGAGGAGCTGCACCATCTTGCTGAAACCACACAGAGTTGAAAGAAATTCTCATTCGGCGTAATTCTGGATAGAAAAACTCTCTCAACATGCTCAAGTAACGGTCTCCAGTAACCGTAACGGTGTGACCGTTTTCTTCGAAGAAGTAGGGCCCGACAATGCAGCGTGATGAAACTGCACACCACACTGTGACACGAAGTGGATGCAATTCCGTCTCATGGAGTATCTGTGGGTTGGAAGCACTCCATATTCGACAATTTTGTTTGTTTATGTTGCCGTTTAAATCGAAATGGGCCTCGTCAGACATGAAAAGACAGTTCAACATGTTTCCATCCTCTTCCACCATTTGAAGCATCTTCTGGCAAAATTCCAAGCGAATCGGCAAGTCTGCAGCGTTCAGTTTGTTGGCCATTTGAATTTTATATGGGAATAAGTCCAAATCTTTGTGCATAATTGACTGTAATGACTGTCTGATTACACCCATTTGAGCAGATAAGCTTCTTGTCGAAACACGTGGATTGTTTTGTATGGCAGCAGCTACAGCAGCGATTGTTTCCTCCGTTCGAACTGAAGGGTTTCGATGGTAAGATCTTCTGTTGACTGTCCCATGCTCGGCAAAATTGTTTACAAGTCTTATTATGGTCCATCTGCTCGGAGGATTGCCGCCAAACGTGCGCCTATACTCTCTTTGAACCGAAACTACGGACTCCAGTGCGTGATAGCGGCGGACAATCCAAATTCTTGTTTCAGTGTCCCAGTTATCCATTTTGGTAAATGTAAAAGTCAATCTGCAAAATAAAAAAAAATTAACCAGATTCATTAAATAGAAAAAAAGTTATTTAATTTTTTTTTGGTAGCGGCTTTCATTAGCCACCCTGTAGATCATCTTTTACTATCATTTTGCGGTCGCTGGCGTGTCGATTTGAAAAGTGCTTAAAAACTATTAAAAAAAATTTAAAATATGTAAATAAACATTTAAAATGTGCAGTTTTTGTTCGATCATGTTACACAATACCAAAATAAAATACAATCGACTCAATAGAAAAAAGCTATACTACTGCAAATTGACACTTGCAATAGGGGTGTGACTTTATGAAGAGTTCCCATCAAGATCGAATATTTAAATTATTTTCGAAGCCAAAATTTAGTTTTCTTGAGCATAAATGAATAGATCTAGTTTACGTGGTTTTGTATTTGTTTGTTACGCGGTTTTGCGGTGTCACCGACGATATGTATAAAGGGTGTTTTTTTTAGGGGTATAGAACTTTGAATTGAAATAAAACACAAGAAAATCGTTTTAAGGTCCATCAATTTGGCTTTATTGGAAGGATAATTTTATGCCATTAATGTTTAAATATGATTTCGGGCATGTGGCCGCCGCGGCTGGCTCGAATAAAGCCAATTCTACAGGTCCAATTTTCAACCACTTTTTCGAGCATATGGGGCCGTATGTCGGCAATAACGCCACGAATGTTGGCTTCCAATTCCCCTAACGTTTCTGGTTTGTTGGTGTAGACGAGCGACTTCACATATCCCCAAAGAAAATAATCCAATGGTGTAAAATCACACGACCTTGGTGGCCAATTGACAGGTCCATTCCGCGAAATTATGCGCTCATCGAATGTTTCCTTCAATAAATCGATTGTGACGTGCGCTGTGTGGCATGTAGCGCCGTCTTGTTGGAACCACAACTCATCCACATTCATGCCATCCAATTCGGGAACAAAATAGTCGGTTATCATGGCTCTATACCGGTCTCCATTAACGGTAGCTGCCTCTCCAGCATTATTGCGGAAGAAGTATGGCCCAATGACTCCACCAGCCCATAGAGCACACCAAACAGTCAGTTTTTGTGGATGTAATGGCGTTTCAAGGGTCTCATGTGGATTCTCTTCACTCCAAATGCGGCAATTTTGCTTGTTGACGTAGCCATTCAACCAAAAATGAGCCTCATCACTGAACAAAATTTTGCGATGAAAATCAGCATCGAAATCAATCTCATTTTCGGCCCATACACCAAAATCACGACGCATTGCATGGTCTCGCGGCTTTAATTCTTGCACAAGCTGGATCTTGTAAGGTCGCAAGCCAAGATCTTTGCGCAAAATCTTCCATAAAGTTGATGGACAAAGCTCCAATTGCTGTGAACGGTGGCGAATCGATTCATTCGGGTCCTCTTCAACACTTTGCTCTACAGCGGCAATTGTTTCTTCGGTGCGCACTGTTCGACGTCTCTGCGGATGCGTATTATCACATAGAGTAAACGTAGTGCGAAAACGATCCATGGTTAACCGAATTAATTGCTCTGATGGACGATTATGTCGACCATAAAATGGACGGAGCTCACGGTAAACTTCGCGAACTGAACCATTATTTTCGAAATAAATTTGCACGATTTGCAAGCGTTGTTCTTTTGTCAACCTGTTCATGATGAAATGGCAAACCAAACTGAACATAAATGACATTAGAGTTGCCAGATTTGACCACAAAATGCCAGTTTTATCTCTATTCGAAAAACAAACCTGTAAAAAAAAACACCCTATATATGTATGTATGTTTGTGTATATATCTTTTATTGAAAGACCCAGAACACTTTCGGCCCACATTTTCATTGGCGAATCGATAAAAATTTGTAACTGGACTTGCTTACCTAGTCGCCTTAGTCAGGTTTCATGGTTGGAGAGCATGACGTTTGAGACGAACCTTTACAAAACTTCTCGATAGCGGTAATGCAAATTTTTGTTGCTAACTTTTAAAGTGATACGCGAATGATAATAAGGGCTTTAGTTTTTAATTTCGTTTTGTGGTAGGAAATATTTAGAAACATTAAGATTGACGAAATAATTGAGAATAAAGAAAATTGGAGCTGTTACCCTAAAGGAACATAAAATAAGTTCAGTCTCCACGATGTAACATCTCCTAACTGATGGAGATTAACTGACTTCGCCTCGGGATATGGTAATCTGTTGTTTACGCGCGGGTGGAAAATAATCTAGGAAAATCTATATTTAACTTAGGTCCTGGCAATAGACAACTCTGCTTAGGGCCGGCCGGGGCCTGGCATATATTCTGCAATATGTGTCCTAGTTTTCCCCCGGTTACGCCTTGATTGCGAAATCTAGAAGACGAATGTAACGGGCCTGCTCCCAATATCGACTCGGGCCATCATCTTGTGCCAGACAAGGAAAGTTTGGCGTCGAGAAGCTGCGTACGACACGGGCTGCTGATAATTTCTCCACTGCTCTCTAAGAGCATTCGTCGACCTAACGATGTAACCGAGCAGTGGGAACAGAGCTGGAAAGAACAACTGGTACGATACGGAATGCCGCTCAGTCACGTAAAAGAAGGACGCTGCCTACAGGGCCACATTGTGAATGAAAAGACACCTATGCAGAAAATTCAGCTAAAATTAAGCCGCCTAGCAGACGCCTGGCACAACAACTAGAGGTACCGCCAATTCGCTGGAAAAAACATACCACAAATTGGAATAGAAGCTAGGGAAAATTGTAAATGTAGATTTTCCATCCCTAATTAATAACCAACAAAATTTGTGGAAATTTGTACATTGCTGTTGTTTCATAGGAAGCTCCCTCATGTTTGTTTATTTAACTGATTGGGCATGTGCTTAGCAACACTACCCTTCTTTAGCCCACATGTGCGAGTGCACTGGTTCATATTGCAGCATTGGCAAGTAATAGCAAGGGCAGCGGTGGCAACAACAACAACCACACCAACAACAGCGTCAGCACAGGTCGCTTTTCAGCTGTTTCATGGCCAGGTTTAAGCCAAGTTAGTAAATTCAAGTTGTGACCGTAAAAGTATGGGGTACATTTGTTGTTGCTTACATTTTCCATTCAAAGCTGGCAAGAAATTCTGATTAGCTTTTTTCAGTCTATAAAGTTACTGTGTCTGTGGTATTGTAAAAGTAAGTGGCTTAGCGAAAAATTAATTCTCAGAAAACAACTCTGTGACTCATAACTTCGATTATTGGCAAAAATCAAATTGATCGGTCATCAAAAAAACTGGAATATAGGTATTGTAAAATATTATTTGGCAGATCGTTGGAATCACTTTACACATGCCAAGTAACTTATTTAGAGCTGAGCTCTAAGCTCACGCTCAGGTTTGCCCACTTATGCACTCGAAATATCTTTTTAGTCTGTCTTTGAGATTTTAATTTTGAGAATTTTAAAGAATGGACAATTAAATGAATCATTACAACAACTAGTTCGCTAAATATAAAGGGGGGATTGATAACCGTTCTTTTTCATATACAATATTTTAGGTTAAGTTGTTGTTTAAGCGACATAAGCTGTAATTATTTCTTTAGTTCATTTCATTTGCATTGCATGTTATTGTGATTCGCAACCAGCTTATGAAATATTCGAAAGACATAGTTCATGTTTTGCATTCCCCAAATCGAGGTTTTTCACCACGAAAATTAGAAGGCCAATCCCGTGATAATACCTCAGCGCTACAAGGGATCGTCCCCAATTAATATATATAGAACAAATGATTTAAAAAAAATAATAATTATATGTTACTCAAACGTTGTCCCTATGCAACATGGGTTTCGCACTCCCGTTCTACTCTTTGAACAACCATATAAAATAATAAACAAACTAACTTAAATCAACTACTCGCCCTCCACAAAGCTCAGACAGGTCGCTTACAAGAAGCAAGATAAAGGCATACATGTAATAACGATGACGTCTTTAACTACCACAAGAGTCGCTGCGTTGCAACGATATAATTCCGAATAAGACGGACCACGTTCTTGGCTAAGTACCCTGGAGTACAGAGCGAGCAAAAGCTGAATTACCCTTGTCACGTCAGCATATAATTGGACAGCGCTTCCTCAGACACCCGATTACCTGGGCTGAATTAGCCTTAGTGCACCCAATCAATTTGTCGCTTGCAAATACAACTCGGGCTATCAGGTTCAGAAGCACCAAACCGGACAAAGAGATCCACATAACATTCGCTCGGGACACATCTTTCGAGGATCCGAAAGTAAACAGTAACTTGTCCAGAATCGTAGCTGCCGAGTATGCTGGAATGCCCGTTGTGTAGAAGCCTATAACCTCTATCACGAAGTCTGATTAGCAGCCGCCTTGCCCTCAATATCTACCCGGTGTACCTTAAGCATGATATTCAAAGACCGCCGCTGATAAATACTAGGGAGCTTCCCTGTTGCACCAGGCATGCCGCCCATTTATGAGTGTTGTCCTAACCACTATTTTATATGGCTCTGGTGAGAGCCTACAACTCTTGCCTTATTCCCTCTGCAACAATACATAGCTACCGAGGCCTACTTAGCGCCAAGCTGCCTCCTTCCTTCGAGATCGTCTCGAAGAGTCCTGCTTGTACTCTCATAAGGCAATCAGTAACCTAGGATTGAAAGTTTGGCGAAAATTGTTTGTTACAAAGAGCTTTCCATCTGTAAAAGCTTACTCAGCTGACCCGAGTCGTCTCTGCCTAATTTTCTTTATGACTATGCTCTTTAACAGTTGTTGTTGTAGCAGTACTTTGCTCTGCTTAGTCAGCACATCCATTCATGGCATGGAACGTGACGGACCATACAGGGTTGTATTGGTTTTCCAGATATGAGTCCGGTACGCTCCCGTACTAGCACCTAGCCCGACTGCCTTGAGCATATTCTAACCGGCTACCCCGAAGAGTCATGTTCTTTTACAGTAGCCGGAACATATGGTCGAACACTCATTATTGGCCCCCGCCGGCCCCGGCGTCTAGCAAAGCCTCACATGCAGGCATCACTAACTTTCTTGGTATAAGTTACATTTTATTTTCTAAGTTTCATCGTTTTTTGCAGAACCGAAACTCATATTATTTTCGAAACCCAAGTCGGAACTGAAACTCTAGGCAAAACCAAACCTTAAACCGGAAAGTAACTGAAATTAATCGAAACCCAAACCTCAACAGTACACTTTTAAAACCAAAACTGGAAATGAAAAGAAATACTTTGCCAAAAAGAAATTAAAACAAAATCGAAATCAGATTTCACTTTTGAAAACGAAACAAAAACACTTTGCGAACCCATGATACGAACCGAAACCAAAAAAGCATAAAAAAATGCAGAGCCCGGATATTATGATTTCAAGTCATGCGTGAGGTAAAGTAATAGAAGGTTTTGACTTAAAAGATGCTGTTCGGGATCTTCATACAAATTGAAGGACCCGAATGCCTGGAATGAATGAATGTTAAATATCCGACGGTATTCCAATGACAACCGAATCTGCGTTTAAGTTTTACCCGATTTCAAAATGAACCCGGTTTTTATATCTACGAAAACATCTTTAGTGAACTAAGTTGGAAAATATATTGGGGGAGTGACGGTGCAGATGTCGTGGAGATGACAGGGGAGAGAAAGATGGAGCGTATTAGATATGTTACATGATATGCCTGACACAACTGGCGGCAAAATCCCCGACTGAAAGGTTCATCGGTGTCAAAAACAATCTTTCTAGGTGCACTTGGGTTAGTACAAGAAAGTGCTGGTACCGGATCCATATCGGCTGAGTGTTACTCAAATAATAAAAAAAAAGTAAGCTGATATGGAAGGATGGTGCAGTAGAATGAAGCGGCAAGGTAATAACAAACTCGAAAAATTACTTGAACTTAGTAGCAAGCCTGTTTGGTCTGCTAGTATTTACTACAAAGAAAATGCTGTTTATCCTCACTCGAAGTAGAACAACCGAAACTCAGTTGCTCCCCGCTGTATGCACTTTATCTGATAATGCATACATACGTATGTACTTACGCATATTGACATTTGCTACCATTGCAGCCAACATTCGTGCATAGTCGGTTTTTCGGCGCTTGCTCGCTAACATAACCTACACAACTACATACTCACCAATAGAGCAAGATAAGCGTAAAAAGCCCCCCAAAAATATAGATGTGGTCATAACAGCAGCTAAAGTGGTAATGGGTATGGTGACGATATGACTGAGTGCTGGCTCTGAGATAGAATTGGAGACGATAACAGAGGCATTGTTGATGGCAGTAATGGAGGCAGAGACGTCGGCTATAGCAGCGCCGTCCACATTGGCAGTGGCAATATCGATGGCACTTATTGTCCAACAAGGAGTATGTAGTATATGTAGGTAAGTAGCTGCCAGACAGGAGAGAGGCGTGCGACGTAGGGTCGTTGCCATCAACGACAACGACTACTACATACGAAGACAAAGAAATACAGATATACATACAAATTTATTTTGCAAAATAATAAGAAAATAACAAAACAAAACAAAAAGTGTTTCGTACACGATTATCGGCATTGACGTGCACGACAGTGGGAGCAGTCTGTATGTAAGTAAGAGCACTCACACGACGGTCGACCGTGGTCTCCAGTCAACGCAGACTGACACAGACAAAACATATTCACAGTAGTGGTCAGATAAATGTGACAATCGGTGATCAAATTCAAATTAGAAAAAAATGTGAATTCGTATAAATTTTTGTAAGGCAATAATAAAATATGGCCACGCTGGAATGAACTCCAGCAATGTTTATCGATGGATATATCTTATGTTCGTCCGACCTTCACAATTTCCGCTGTCCGAATTCGACTTTCCTAGCTATTTTATTGAAGGAGCTAAATCCCATTTAATAAGTTGATGTTCTTAGCTTTTCAATTAGAAGAGTTATGGCGCAAATTTAATTGATCTGTACGAGAGCTTTATTTTGAATTGATTCGATCTTGTCGGTTCGGATGAATGATTAATATACGATGAAAAACTAAGGGACTAATTTGCTTCCAAACAGACAGAAGAACGGACAGACATATGTAGCTAAATCGGTTCAGCTCAGGCCCATCTTTAGTTGCCAATCTTACAAACATCGGACCCAATTTGTTATACCATTTAATGTTTATATAAGGTATAAAAAACAGCACTGTTCAGCCCCTGACACGATACCGAGTTTATATATTAAGAGTTGGATTCAAGCCGCTCATATGTGTTGAATAGTCAGTTTACGACTCGTTTTTAGAAATTAATAAATTTTTTTTCATTTTTATGTTACTGTCCAAAATGTCATTTTAAGGTGCAATTAACATCTGGAATGCCAGGCTAGACTCTCCGGTGTATCACTGAGTGCAATTTTCACTGACTTACCCTTAATTAAAGCGTTACTCACCTGATTTGTTTAGTTTCACCGCATTTTGTCACTAAATACAATGAAACATAATCATCTTATCGTTGCATTTTGGAAAATTGCTAATTTATCGCGGTATCAGTTAGTGTTGTTAAAATATTCTTTTAAAAATTGGAAAAATTGTATAACAAATCTGTAAGCTAGGAAGTATTTACATATTTAAAAAAAACCTGCTACGCAAACTTTGTAATCCAGACGCTTATCACCTCCGCTACTGAGACATGGACAGCGGCGTTGTGAAATGCTGTACTTAAGATTTTAAATATTTCCCGTAAAGTTCAACTGAGATGCCACATATCTTAATTTTAAATAATTAGCTCTATGGTATGGTTATGTTAAAAATTTCTTTTGTAGAAGCGTTAAAAGTTAGTTAATCGCACTACAGGTATCGCGTGCGTGGGAAGCGACAGGCTAGTTATCCCTTCCCTCTGATAATTCCTGCCTATCTATATTTGCCCAATTTCCGTTTCCCTATAAAAATATGAACTCAAAAACAGCCGAATTGGAGAATGTGCTTGTATATTATGTGCCGCTCAAAAAATTACTTGGAGAAAAAGCCAACCATCAGCCTAACTTCCTTCACGTGCCAAAATTAAATTTTTAAGGTTTCAAACTTTTTCTACTACCATGTGGGCAATCTTATAAATAAAAATGAATGTGTGTCTGGCGTCCAAAGTACTTTATGAAATTTGCACAGTAGATTATTGGATTCAGTGGTTACAGCATAGGCTATATATAAGAAAACGTTGATAGTATACGTCGTATCATGTTTCGTAATTTTATTTAACACGGTTATGAAATTAATAATAGATGAAATTTGACATTTTATTCATTTATATGTGGGCGGTGCTGCGCCCATTTTACAAAATTAAAAAAAAATCATTAATAAATCATCAGGTCATTATAACTACGAAATTCTAGCATCCTATTTGCATTAGTGAAGGAGATATGGCATGTTCCGGTTTCCTACCTCTCTTTTACAAAACTTTGGTCCAAAAGTGGGCGTGGTCGTCCACCGATTTTGCTCATTTTCCGTGGGCGTACTCTACATGTCTATAGTATACCTCGTATCAAGTTTCGTAATTCTATCTTACACCGTTCTGAAGTTATTAGCAGTCGAATTTGAAATTTGCTTGACTTATAGGTAGGCAGATATGGGCACTTCAATATTGCTACCTCCTTCCCATATAACTTTTATGAAAAAGTAGGCGTGATCGAAAAGCGATTCCGCTTGTTTTCTATGGGTGCATTTATCACAACAATAGTATGCCTCCTACGAAATTTCGTTAAACTAGCGTAAACGATTCTGAAGTTATTAACAAAGTTTGAAAATTTCTCCACTCATACGTGGGCGGTGCCAAGCTCCTTTTCCAAAAATTTGATAAAATCGTCAATGGTACAACCAAATGAATAAATCTAGCGAATTTCATTTTTTTAGTTGCTTTTGTTATTGAATTAACCCATTTTATACGTTTTTCGAAATTTTCGATATCGAAAAAAAGAGCTAGGTTATGGTTCGATTTGGCCTGTGTGCCAAATTTCATTCAAAATATCTCTATTTTTATTCAAGTTATCGTGTCCACGGATGGACGGACGGACATGTCTTAATGGATTCCTCTGTTCATTCTAAGAACTTTGATATATAGAACTCCATATATATCTATATTATTTTGTACCGTTACAAACCACCGTTATATGACGAAAACTATAATACCCTGGTACTAGTACATGCTGGGTATAAAAATTCCGTTAATTCATACAGTTTTGAATGAGAACTATACCAGTAGGTATCAAATGCTTTCGCTGGATACTTTTTTGTTATCGATTCCCCATCCCGATAATTCAAATGAGTTTTGTTATCGAGCACAAGATTGTATCGGAACAACACTAGTATCGAGTTCTAAGCAGCAGCTAAAATGATACGCATACGCCGTGTTGTACAGTTATCCTTTTTTAATATTTTCTTCAAATTAAGAACATTTAAACTTTGGAGCTAGTTTAGATTGACTATTTAAACTTATTTATTGTACGTAACATACAAATAGTTATTGTAATGATTATCTGTCCTCGACTGTACGAATACGCCGCTTGAATTAGAAAAAACGCTGGGTAGCTTTTTGGCTCTCCGAATGCGAAAAAAACTATAGATACACGTGTATATATACTTATATGTATATAACTATAAACATATACGTCGAGCACGAGTATGCATATAGGTGTGAGTATGTGTGTGTATTCATACTTTTATAGGTGTATATGTGCGTGTGCACAAATCAGCTTGCCAGTGGAGAAACCACACGAAGCTTACCTCTGTTATATGTATGTATGTACTCGCATGCTTGCAAAAGCGAACCGAATAAAAAAAATCTATTTTATGGCGAATAAGCTAGCGCTGCCGGTTGCTTTTGATTGAACAACGACACCGAACAACACTCATTTGATCAGACTCAGCCGGTCTGAACGGTTCGTCTTAAAAATAGTCGCTCAACAATATCACAAGTATACTAGTTAGAACGGCTATATTCACATATCTACAAATACACATAAAGTAAAAGAGGGAGATTATTAGCAGCTGATTTTTAGTTTGTGAAGCACATACGTTTAGTGGAACAAAACTGAAGTTATAATAAACATAAAAGTAATATAAAAAAATAAAAATTATGGAAAATCAGCGATTAATGGATAAGTTAGACAGTCAGCAGCAATAAGAGCTAAGCAGATGGTCAGCAAGCCTAGTAGGTTCGTATTCATTGTCAACTACAAACGCGGTTCGCGTGAACACCAGCTGATTTTGCTAACCGGCAAAATTTGCACAATTTATTGAGAGCATTTTTCCAAAGCAGAGGTTATTAGGAATTTAACAAAAGAAAATTTGCAAAAACCACGTTGATTGGAATAGAGCACTAAAATCATATGGCGTGGCAAACTTAAAAAAAAACGTCGACTGCGGCGTTTCACAGACAATTTTATGAGCAATGCTGCCCCCAAAAAGGTGATTTCTGAAGATGAAAGATGACCTGCTGCTGATCTTTGAAATGTATTTAGCTATCACACCGACTGCCGAGCGAAGCTTAATTGAAAGTTGTAAAAAATGAAAAAAAAACCGATCGCAATTTTTTTTTTTAGCCGAACGAAGATATTTATATTGGAAAATTTTTAGATAATTTTGTTGCTATGTGCATATGTATGTGTATATGTGTGTGTGTGCATGCGTATGTACTTTTATTTGTACTATTGTTATCGTCATCGTCGTTATATGACGGACGGCAGCGGCAATGCGGCAAAAAGCCATAAGGCAAATGGCACAAAGCAAACAGCCATTGTGCAGTATATTGTATTAGTCTAATACAGACATATTTATATACATACATAAGTATGAACTCAAATGTTACATATGGACAGCGACGTCAGTCTTCTCCATGCATACGTGACTGTGTGCTTAGGCTCCTACATACAAATAACAAAGAAAAAGGAAAAAAACTTAAAGACAAAAAATCGCCGACAAGAGTGTGCATGTGCGTGAGTGTGTATGTGTGTGTTGGTGCGCGTGTAAGTGAAGCAATGAAGAAAAAAGCCAACAAGATGGATGAGTAAAGCAAGTCAAAGAGACAACTCAATCGGAAGTGCACTTTGACCAACCGGAAGTAGCAGCTAAAGTATTGGAATTGTGAAATTCAATGAAGCCGGCGCTTTAGATAAAGGACTGAAATGCAATGCACAGTGTATGTTCAGAAGACAGTTATAAAATAGAAAAAAAAAAGAAAACAATTTTCTAATACCCATAAGTGATGCATTTGTCAGCTGTGAAGCAAGCGACAATGTCAGAGTATTAAACAGAGGCGGACACTTTGTGTAAGCACACAGCTGGTGGTTCAAAAAAAAAAAGAAAACACTTTTCGAATGCTAAACCGCAGTGAGTCTTTACAACATTCACAAATTTTTAAGGTTTTTTATTCAAAGTTTATCATTTATGGCAAATAAAAATTATAGAAATTAAAGTTAATAGTGCTTGAAAATAAGATTTGTCTATTAAATTAAATAAAAATTTCTTTTGTAATCTTTTTAATTAAATTTAAAATTTTTTTATATATTTTTCTTTTTTTAATATTGTAATAATGTCAAAAAAAATTTTAATTACTAGTTTTGGTTTGTCGGAACTTGTTCGTTTTTGTATTTCTTAAATTATTGTAAAGTTTTTTATTTTGAGGCATTCATTAAACGAGCCCAAGGCCAGGAATAATAATTTTTCACGTTTTGAATTTTTATAAAAATTATTGTTTTTATTTTTCATTTCATAAAAATTCAAAAAGTGAAAAATTATTATTCTTGGCAAGGCCGTATTTAGGGGGAGGGGTAAAGGGGTTTGAACCCTGCCCCCCCATCCCCCTCCGAAATGTTGATACAAGCACGCGGTTTTATACATTTTCAGCACACAGCATTATTTTCAATAAGAGTTCTAGTGTGTTCGTTTATTCTCATAAATTTGTACGGATGAAAAAAAATGTATACTAAAATTGCATAAGCTACAAAACTGCAAGCTTCAAAATATTCTGAAAATTCTGAGACAGCAGTTGAAAATTTTTACTGATATTTGCCGAATTTTCGCAAACTTTGCACAAGTTTTTGACCTGAAATATCTTTACTCAAACTTGTTCTCCCTGGTGTATATGTTTGTTTTAAGTTCTGTTTTTAAATTCAGGTTGAACTTGTAATAGTTCTCGTTATTTTTTGAATAATAATAATTTTGGAAAATAAAATTTGCATATGTTTTCTTGTTTTCGAAAAATCTACCACGGTTTTTTTTTTAATTTACCATAGAAAAAATGTTGGAAGTGTTACACGTTTTATTTTTATTTTTTGTAACTAAATCTTAAAATTTTTATATTTTTTTCTACTTTATAAATATTGTGCGTCAAAAAAAATTTAAATTCTAATTTTGGGTTTGTAGGAACTTGTTCATTTTTAAATCTTTTAAATTATTGTAAAGTTTTATATATTTTTTTTACTAATAAGTTCAGATAAAAATTAAAATTTAAATTTTTAATTTTCAGTTTTTAATTTTTTAAACAGTTTTACAATCCTACACTAGTTTTGCGCTAAAGTGTTAAAACTTGATTAACCTCAGAGAAGAAACGAACCCAGTTTTACTGTTTCACTTATTTGTCATATATAAATATAAAATAATTGGATAACTTAATTAACCAATTAATTCTACCTGTTGTTTAGTACAACATAAAGCTTATCCGAATAGTAAATATTTTTCTTATTTGATTAAAAGTTCTCAGAAGTCGAATGAAGCAAGCGCTATATCAAATTTTTTTTCAGAAACGCTATATCTCAACTTTTTTAATGTTTTTTTTTTTAGTTGCTCATATTAGCTTATTACATATAAAATTCATAAAAATGTAAATATATATTTCAGTTGAGATGGCAACACTACCTTTATTGAAAACCTTTTAAAATGCCTTTAAGTTGGTATCAGTATTGGCTTATTACTTTTAATTTTAAAATAAATTCCAAATAGGTGGCAACCATGTAAGTATCCCCTCAGTTGCAACACCCAAAAAATTTGAGTGGATCGAAATAAAAAAAATCCTTACTTTTGCGTGGAGTTTTTGTCTAGCACGATATAATTTGTCAATGAACAGTTTTGTTGCATCTGAAAGCTTGAGTTGGCAAAATTAAATTTTTTAAGTACTTTAGGAATAGCACATATTTAATTAAAAAATTATAAAAACTCATTCGACAAAACATATTTTTTTCTAAATAAAAATACATTTCATAATTTTTTTTTTTTTCTCAAAAGCTGTTCAAAGAAGAATAATAACCGAGCAGGATAGTCATGATATTGAAATCATTGACCTTAACAAACGACAAGCATATCTCGCCATGCTATTGTTAACTGTTCTGAAGCTATTTATTTAATTATATAGCTTAATAACTTTTATATTTGTTCACACAGATGTGGACGGAAACGTCCGTTTTCCAAAATTTGCAAACGTCAAAACAGCTTCCAAATTTTACCACTTTAGCTAATTCAGTCAGAATTTTCGATCTCGAAAAATTTACGTGGTAGTCATCCAATTTAGCCCATTCTAATTGCAACCTTGCTTGATGTGTATACTAAATTTGATTCATGCATCTGAATTTTTACTAAAGTCCGTTCACCGTCAATTTAAATAAAAATGCGTGGATAATATTTTTTTTCAAATAATAAAGATCTCTGGTTTATAAAACATTTTAAACTTTTTTTTACGTCAAGAGGCAATATTTCACAGTGACAAAAAAGTGTGCATTGAACTGATACACGCACAGCCACAGACATATATATACAGACATACATACCTTTACACGCGACCACCTCAATTAAGAGCACACATATGCCACGCCGCATTGTAATGCAAAGTGCCGCAATGAGTAAAAAAGTACTCGAAGCAGTAGGTGGACCTAATCCGTGACCATAGTATATATATCGTATGTCTACTAACAGCGCAACTTGCTTAGATTCTGCACACACACAGAAACTACACAGGGCGCGTTGTTATCAATATTAAAGCAAATAAATTCAAATACTGCAATATTGAACTTGAAGACTTACAACTCCCAAATTATTGAATATAAAGTAGTTATAACACCATTACAGTTTAAATTAAAGTTTTTAGTTGCAATTTTTACTTTGAATAAACTCTGAACGCGATTTCCTCCATTCCACCTACTTCGACTACGTTCATCCAATGCCTTCCACTGCGATTCGCCAAAGAAGATGCCAAACGAGCTTAGTGAATAAAAGAGAAATATTGGAGAAATAATCGTTTATTTTAGAGAAAGCTTTATGAATACCTATCAAACCGACATCAGCAAAATAAATAACTCACATGTAGAAAAAAATGTCATTGCCTCTGAGGCAGCATCGATGCCGGCCACCTCCACATCACAGTCGTTTTCTCTATCCACTGAGCTATTACAAGCAATGGAATCTTTTCGGCATTTGAACAACTTGGATTAAATACACATAAATTTAATAACCGAGGAAAAACTAGGCTGTATGGTAAAAGCTAAGCAGATGCAAGCTAGGAAAGTGTAGGCAGGACCTTTACCGGTTTTATGGCATATTGCCAGCTAAATGAACAATGGTGGAAAAATTAGGCAGGCCCTTTACATCCCCCTACTAGTTTTTCTCATATTTTTCCTATTTTAAGTATAATAATAATAAGGCTATATTACGGCTAGTAGACGGCTTTAGAAATAGGAGCAGATTTTAGTACAAACTCTTACCAACAATTGAATTTAATTATGGTTTTTTCCGGCATGTAAATTTTAAGGTATTCACGACTATAAATAAGCGTAAGGCCAATAAATATTAAGGGCCGGTTTCACCAGCTCGACTTAACTTAGTCAGCCTGCCAGCTGACTTATTCTCGACTAAGTCAGTGTGGCTGTCGTTCAAAACCTAAATGTCAGAAATGCTCCTAATTTGTTTTGTACAATGTCCCAGCCGGAAAATTAGTCAACCAAGACTTTAACGGCGTATGCATAGATGGATGTGAACGCTTGTTTTCTAGCATGCAACCATTATCAAACTATCGTTTTCAATTAAGCGCTAATTTAAGTACCTTCCAACTAAAGAGCAATGGGTTTAAGATCAATACATTACTTCGTGTATGGCCATACATGCACATTTCGCACTGGGGTATTGGTATTAAAAAATACTACTATGCATAAAACAGCTGATGGGGTCGTTGTGTTCAAAATTATTTAAGTCGCTCAGTTGGGGAAACCCAAAATTAAGTTAGTCTCGAATCTGTGCTAACTTAAGTCACGACTTAGTTTTAGCCTTAGTCGCGTTGGTGAAACCGGCCCTGAACGTTTTTATTTGATTGGAAATGAGAAAAAATTAGAGACAAATGCCAATGCTATTCTTATAGATCCGTTTGCTAAGCTCCTACCCTTCCTTATGAGAACTTTTTCCACCACTCTGTTTAACCTTTCGACTACCAGAGCAGTGGTTTGTTTGTCTCAGTGTGGAGTCCGCATCAGACCATGATTTCTTTGCTGTTCTATTACTTTCAAATTACTTACTCTAGGAAAAAACCAGAAAACTTTTGAATATCGAGTTAAGGGTTTTTTTGAGATTTGAGAATGATGAACATAACTCGGAAACAGGTTTTAGAAAGAGTTGAAAATAGAACAATCCATTTTAATATCGATGTTGATATCGATACATCGAGTATACGGCTTATATGGCGATACCGATTTTTTTCTTTTCATATTGAGTAATTTTCACCATCGGACAAAATCACTAAATTAATAAGTCAAATTTAACGATTTGTACTAAAATTAAAAGTAACAATAAACCTCTGAAGAGCTTAACTCTGAGTTTCTCTTTAATTTTGTGACATATGTACATGGTTGAAGCTGCCTCAGAATGGCGTCTGCTAATTCAATTTTTTGTTGAGAAGCTTTTCAGAAGCAGAAATAAAGGGGACTTCGTTTTTGAAAAAAACGTTTTTTAAACTATTTTTGAAGTTGCCTGTCTAGGGCTTGAGTTTGGGACCTTGTGTGAGGTAGGCGCACTCCTATTGTACCACGGCAATATATTTTGAGTATTTTTATCTACATATATCCGTTAAAGTTATTATCGAAAATGGTTTTATGCATTTTGTTAGTGTTTATTATGAAACAAATTTACGATACATCGATATGTTTTCTCTAAAATATGGATTGCGCCGAATATCGGTACTTCTGCAGCTCTCCCGTGTCACACCGTAGTTTAATTACATATATCTGGGGTTTCCTATTTTGTTTCTAAATTACACTAATGCCTGCCGATTACCTACATAAATATTATGGGTCATACCTTCGACTTCGAGGATCTTCAGTAGAAGGACATGTTTGATTGTATCGAAAGTTTCGATAATTCAAGTGGCAAATGACGTCTTTCTGGTCATAATGCTCTTGCTATTTGCTCAGGGCATTGAATACAGATTTGTTCTCTACCAAAATTTTTAAATTGTATTACGCTCCAATCTAGTAAATAGTGAATATCATAACGAGACAGAATCGAAAATAAAAACTCAAATAAAATGAACGCCAGGCGCCGGCGAATAATGAACTACACACAAAGTACATTATTAAAGCAGAAGACAAAGCAACAGCAACAAAGTATTCGCGACACATACTCAACACCATATCAGCATACTAAATGTATAGTAGAAAAAATTAAATAAATACCAAAGGCGATCATTTAAATATTTAATGCATAAAATGAAAAATCATAACCACACAAATCCATACATACAAGCATATGTATAGCCATTAAACATACATACATATATGCATAGGAATTTGATAAACATACATACATATGTGCAAAAATAATTATTCCTCTTGATCATTATTATCATCACATTGCTAAAAAAATCAAAATCACTGTTGTGGAGCAAATGAGGTGTGAGGTATTGAGCATTCGAAAATGAATAAATATTTAATAGAAAACAAAAAGATCGTTGCGTGTAAGACCCCGGCTATCAGAACAACATATCTTACCTACCACCATCTAAAAAATTAATTTTAGATTGCTTTAAAAGCGACAATGAGAAAAACGCATAAAACATACGAAAACATTAAAAGAAAGAACAAAGTTCGAATATTCGAAGTTCGTATGTGATTTCATACAAGAAACGTTGTTGTAGCAGACGGCAAAATGTACAAGAAATTGGAATGCGGTCGAGGAAAAACAGAACCCAGCAGAACTACAAATACATACAACCATATATTCGTGTAAAGAGTATGTATTAAAAAGGCACGGGAAGCTTATGACAAAAATTTTAAAAGCACAAATTCTTAACTAATGGAGCAAGCAAATATGAATGTGAGTAAAAATTTACCATATTCATTTGTATGTATGTATGTACATATGCATATAAGGAAAGGGAACGCAAAATATAGTTTAACAAATGTTTTTAATTTTAAAAAATCTACAAAGTTAAGCTTTCTTATTTATTGCTGTTGGCATTTCATGTATATTTCTTTGGTCCAAACCCGTAATTCTCTGACTTCAAATAGTTAAACTGACAAAAAGTAAAAAATTCGCTGCGAGGCAGGGCGTTACAATAGAAAGTACGGGATTGATTTCTAGTAAAAAATGTAACTACGAATCACGATTTTCACTTTCCGATTATTAGTTACAATAAGTACAAACTCTGATGAATTTGACGTTCTGAAATAATAATGAAATATATATATAGCCCAAACCCTAGTGTTGCTGGCCTACCACACCGAAGGGCAAGGTTCGAGTCCTGGGACAGGTAATATCAAAAGTGGTTTGAAACATTTTTTCAAAACGGGGTCGCCCCTCGGCAGTGTATTTGCAAACTCTCCGAGTGTATTTCTGTCATAGAAAGCTTCTCAGCAAAAATGTATCTACTTTGCAGACGCCGTTCGGAGTCGGCAAAAAACTGTAAGTCTCCCAATTTGTAGAGAAATAAAAAGCAGCACACCACAAGTAGGCCTCATATTTATTTTTATTTTATTAATATATGATAATATGGCGGCATCATACCAAAACTTAGCCAAATATCTGTAAAACTGTGGTTAGAGTTTGCATTCAAATAAACAGGCGAATGGACAGACCCACGAACATGCCTAAATTGTCACCAGATGTGCGTCCTGATCATTTCAAAATACTTATTGATGAGTCCATCTCTTCTTTTTCTCATAAGCAACATCGAATCAAAGTTTATTAAATGACAAATTTAAACTAAAGTTACTTTTAAACGCCTGCAAGACCCTACTTTAATATGTATATTTTTTTATTTTCCATTGTGACAGTTCGAAAAAATTTTTTTTTTTTGGCAAATTGTTTTGTTAAATGCACAACAGCTGATCATTTGACAGATTCACCAGAAGTAGTCAGCAACAATTCTTTTGACTAAAACTTGTCCCTTCTGACCGAGAGAGAACCCTATTTTCCCCAAGGGAAATTATACAAGGTAGAATTGACAACTGAAATATTTTGTTTTTGTAGGAATTCTTACTTCATAAAAATATAAACATGCGTATTAACACTCAGGGCCGTAGCTAGACTGAAATTTAAGGTAGGGCAGCGTTCGTTTAGGGTAGGGCGGAAGTAAACAATGTATCACAATTAATCTAACATCGCCTCCTTTCATATAAAAAACATATCATACAAAATGTCTCCTTCGATTATTCAATACCTAAGAGAGCTATGATCCTTAACTTTGGTATGTGGGTCGCCTGTAGGTATGCACGCAAGTCAAGGTGAGAAAAAAAACTCTCGAAAACGATTAAACTATAACCATAAAAAATTTAGACACCTAATTTTTCCATCGAGTAAAATGTTTTAATTAAGGAATTTTTCCGAAGACGCAAAATGATTAATATCGGGAAAGATCCATAGCCGCTTTGGGAACCAGTATTACCAACCAAAAAGCTCCAACCTAGAAATGAAACTTACTTTTGCCCCCAAGTGCTACTTTGGCATCTAAGTCTTTAAGGACTATTGTACTATGATAATGGAGAGTATAGAATATTTGTCGACTCCCGGCGGAAGGAAGCCTCCTCAGTGATAAAAAAACTGGTGGATAAGGACTTGGTATCTTATTTGGAGCGTTTTGTGAATATTTAAATGAACTTCTGAGTCTTTTTGGAGTCTTTCATTGATGCTTTTTGGGGTCTTCTTTGACTCTCTGCAGGCACATTTTTTCTCCATTTTGAAGATTTTTGGATAAGTTTTGGAGTAATTTTTAAGATTCTTAACTGCGTCTTACTAATAAATTTTAGGTAAAAATATTTGTATAAGTGCATCTAAGAGTATACATTCTTTAGAACTTATCTAAACACTACATACACTCAAAAAATATATTGTTTTTTTTTAATTCTAAATGCACTTTCCTTTTTCCCAGAAAAAAAACTTTACGTTCTGTTAGTTAAAATAAAAAAAGTCAAAAAATGCTCTAAAACATGCATATTATTGAGCCATATTAAATTACACTCTTTTTGGATCGGAGTTTGGTTAGCTGGGATGCAGTCCTTTATGTAAATGTGCATGTGCAGAATTTTAGCCGGTAAGCTGCGAAGTCAGGAGAGAGAGAACGAGAGAGACAGAGACAAAGTGTTAGGTTTATACTTGGTGAAAATGATGGAGCTTGACATATATGTATACTGCCCACTCCATTCATCCCGATGCATCAACTCAGCAGAAACAACAACAATATCATTATCAGAAACGGCTTCGCTGTCGTTACCGGCTTCTAGCATCAACTCTCAATACTTGCACAGCAACATACATACTTATCTTCTTAGACATAAGTACATATATACCACGTAGGTACATTAGATCATTCCAGAAAAAAGATTGTCTTTCAAACAGTCTACTCCTTACATATAATAAAATTGTAACACTTCGACCCCTATACATTATACATAACAAAGCAATATAAATATATTTCTAACTATAGTTTTTGTAATTTTTGTCTGTCTGTCTGAATGTTTGTACGCGCATCATTAAAAATTCGCTGCATAGAACTGAATGAAGTTTTTGTCGATGTTTTGCTACATATCCAACAAAGTTGAGGACCCATTTTACACTGTATACAGTGGTGGCGATTATAATATGCTAAAATTTTACATATAGTAAAATTGTTACAGATATAACGTAAAGAGGCACATTTGAACAACTAAAACTCTTAGAATTTAAGCTGATTTGTATTTATATACAGTTGTGTTCAATATAATAGTAGTTAAATTAAATTAGATATGGTTCCACGAAATAAAAAGAAGTTTCAAAGTTTACACAAAGTTCAGGAAAGTTAATTAAACTTTTAAAAATTTACATTTATTTTTTTGTGGTTTCTGTTATGGAATTCGCTATATTTTAAATGAAAATTAGATTAAAATTATCTTATTTCGTCGAACGATATCCATTTTAATTTCACTACTATTATATTGACCACAGCCGTATGTATGTTTGCATTTTAATTGATTTTTGTTTTAATATAAATCATTTGAAAAATCGAAAGTGCAATCGATATTACTGTATATTAATATTAAAGGCAAATATTTCACAAGTCATTGCAACTTTCTGTTCGTGTTTGAAAGAAAAAATAAAACAGTCTAATGTATTGCAAAAAATTGCTGCGCCCATGGCGCATTGTGCCCCACCCAAGTAAATCAAATATCAATGTATCTAGACGGTATGGACATACCATAAGTATGACTCCACGCATATGTATTTACATAAACACATTAGGGTGCCTTAGCCTACATACGAAAAAACTGTACGCCTCGTCATTGAAATTATAAAGTTTATTGTGTTTAAGACCACTGTCAAAGTATTTTGGGAGCATTTTAAAATTTTCACGGGTCAAATATCTCATAATTTGACTTTTATATAAAAACGTTGTTTGGAATGTAAAATGATTTCGAAATTTTTTTTGTTTAATGTTTCAGCATAATTCAATTAATGCTACATATATGTATATTTAGTTGTTCCGTAAATTGGTTTAAGGAAAGTCTGAATCTCGAATGATTAATTAGAGTTATCATGTAGATTACATGAAATAACGTTTATCTTACCTTTCTATTTCTTACAAACATGGCCCTCTCAATGTGCTTTGATATTTAAAAAAAATCAGTTTTCAGTAGCAGCGTTTTTAAGAGCAATATACTTTTAGAAGTACGATTATTTTAAAATCAGTTAAGCTCACTCGCATTTTAATATTTTCCCGTTATGGACAGGTGTTTGAGACATACTCATCTCCTACTACCTACTAGGAATGAGTTAAAAAACACTTTATTTAATTATTAGTTTGAATAACGTATTATCTTTCTTAAAAATTAAATGCATTACTAAATTCAGATAGGGCGAACAAACTTTGAGATAGGACGGTATAACACCGAATTCTGAGATAGGGCGCTTTTGAAAAAGCTTTTAGGTAGGGACTTCTTCCATAAAGTTCTAATTTAGTGAGTTTTTGAACCGTTTGCTGATGTCAAACAGTCAGTCGGGATAGAGTGAACTTCTGTTTAGCCGCCGAAGTGTATCACAGGCATCATTAATTAGTTACTTTATCTCATGTGATAAACATTCGTCGAAAGCTCATATACGCAACATCCTCAGTGCGAAGATATGTATATGTACATGTACACATGATATGATCCCCATTTACATACATATTAAGATTTTTTTCGCAGATTATATTTATGGCATATACAATGTCTGTTTTATGTCTGTAGTCTGCTTCATAATTCATTTTTTAAAATTACTTACATACGTAGCATATAGACATACAAAGATGCAATATACCACAGCAAAAAAAAAAACCAAACAATAAAATCTGCACTAATTCAAGTTAGTCCTAAGCGAAAACGTGAGCTGTAGGTGTCATCAACGCCGTCGGCCATTGCAATAGTCATCGTTTCGTCAGGCCATTCATAGTATGAAACGAATAACTCGATATTTAACTTGATCACAGACTTCAAAAGTTTGTTGAGTGTACACGAGCGCAATCATACAGCAAGTGTTCTCTGTACGCCACAGATTAGTCTGCGAACGTGATATTCAAACGAGAATTGAAAAAATCACTTACATACTCACAGCGCTTATCTTAAATGCTAAGCAAAATACGGAGTCTAATAGCAATCTACTGTCTGCCAGCAACGGTCTATTAATAGCTCATACCACCTTCTCTATTTTTCCCAGCATTACTTGTGGGCTTACCTCTTTTGCCCTTACCCGCCTTTTCCGCTACCTTTTCCCGCTTCTACACCAACTTCTAACCTCCGAAAACAATAAAAGACGAAAAACAAGTACAAAAAAAAAAAAAAAACCAATGAATTTGCAACCACGACAACTTCAAAGTCATTACCAATGAAAAATGGCCGCACAATTCGCTAAAGAATTTGCCGAAATTCAAGGCTTCAAGGCATTTCTTCCATTTCGTCTGATTCGTCTTTTGGCGAGCTTCGAGCTCGTACACTTGGCTGTGCGCTCAGTTTCCTCTTCTTTATGTATATCTATTTCTTGAGTTTTAGCAAAAGCATGTGGTGTTTGGGCGAACAGACTTCGAGTTTTTGTCAGTCGGCTACCACTAATACATAAGAGGGGACGATCGTATCGCCGCATGCAGTCCCCAAACAGCTGTCTTGGTGTTGAACTGACAGGCGCGTTAAAGCGCAAAATAAACTTTTTGGCATAAATGAACAAAATTCACAAAAAAAAAAGCTGCGATAATGTGAATATATAAATATTTGTGTATGTGTTTATGTGAATTACGTACTTTTCGTGCGCCGCAGTCTCGGCGGATTGTTTCAAACAAATTCGCAAATCATAAGCCACGCGGATCACATAAAAACTCGAGTAGCGTGATCTAAAAAAATGTTTGCGAAATATTTGCGGTAAAGCATTGTAACAACCATTGAAATTAGCACAGTGCAAAAAGATCTGCCGGCGATTGATGTGCGTTATTTAAGGCGCGGATTTCTTGAACAAGGCTGAAACAGCTGAAGGTACACATACAAGTATACATATTTAAGCATAAAATAAAAAAACGAGAGAAAAGGAAGAGTAAAATAAGAACAAAGTTAAAAAGAAATTGTGAGAATAAAACTATGAGAATGGGGTTGAAGTTTAAGAAGGATCAGAATAAGTTGAAAGGAAAACATGAAAAAGTCGATGGGTAAAAAAGAACAGCGCCAGGTAAGCGAAAAAAGATAATGAATTCAAAAAAAAAATCAAGTAAAAAGCGCTCTCAAAAAGAAGCAGCTGACTTTGAAATTTTAGTGCTGCAACACAAGTGTGCTTACTTTCGAAATAAATACAAGTTTTTTGATTTATTACCTGCAAGTAAAGTTCTTTAATATAAATAAATTTGCATGCATATACATATGTATCTATCTATATATCTGTGAACACATACATACATATTTTTAAATACTTTTTGAAATTTCGATGCTCTGCATGTAGTGGGGCACGTGGTCACAGAAGGTCGTTTTTTTTTATTTCTTCATGAATTTTTGCGCTCTCTGGAAAATATATATATTTGTATATATGTATGTAGTTTAGGGTGGATCTAATTTTCAAGCTTTATTGAACAAAGCACGAAGTCCCCCACGTTATTTTCAGTGCATTATTAAAATTTATAGTTTCAAAATAGAACGCCATTTAAACGTGGGAAATTTCTCACCAATTTTAGTATTTTATGATATACCGAGCTTGAGGACCTATGCTCTTATTCGATGAAAATTTGTTCTAGCTGTGCACCTTTTTGTGACGTAGCTAGAGCATTCAGCTTCAAAAAAAAATTATTTCCATACAAACGGAGGGAAGCCCTAATGTATGTACGCACATACATATGTACATATGTATATGACCGGCTCCAGCGCTGAAATGAACCTTGAATATTACATTTCAAGAATATAAACATAGATATATGCATGAATGTGTTTTCCCGGTGTGAATGCACGTAGTACATGCTTAGTTGCGAACATTTCCATCATATGTTTTTTTATTAGCAGAAAGCCAACAGACAAAGCAGCAGTCGCAGCTGGTATAGCAGCCTTAGTGGGTGCAGTATCACAGAGATGAGAGCAGCAACAGTGCTTAACATTGGAGACAATAACGAGGCAGCGGCAGCAGAAGCAAAAACAGAAATGCTAGCTGCAGAGGAATAACTTCAACAGCAGTCAGTAGCATCACTGTGATCTTGATTTAATACTGAGTATATTTTCACAGTGAGTAATTGAGTGAGAGTAAATTTTACCTTATTCGATTATTTTTACTGATCTATCTTTATTTTCTTGTGATTTGTTCCTTATTCATTCGCTTTTAACTCACACACATGTACATCCGACGCGATCGTTTGCATAGTAACAGAGCGCAAAAAGCAAACGAAGCCTCGGCAGAGAATGTTAACTAACATTATCTAACATTAGGTGCTTCAGCAGCAACAACGTATGGTGAGAGCAATTCAAATTTAGAATATCAGTGCTGCCGGCAGCCAACAACACATACTTGTAGGAAAATGCAAAAATACACTGATAATGCAATGTAAAAAGCCTGTAAAAGTTAAAGCCATTGTAATCTTGTGTAACTCCGCAGGATATGTCTCGTTTATTAGCAAGCGGAAGTCGAGTTAAACTCTCAGTAAGCGAGTAACGCATTAACGGAAATACCAGTTAGATGATGTCATAAGACAGTAAGAAAAATACGTTAATGTGTGTGAGAGTGTTTGAGTTTTGTTATAAGCAAATGATAATGATTGCGTTTGAACATATAGGGTACAAAGAAAAAACTACATACGTAAATATATGTATGTATGGAATTTTATGTATATCTTTAATTCTTAAGCTTGCAAGTGTGGGCTGTCAAAAATAAAAAGAACGGCAGAAATGCGGCAAGTAATTTATCGTTGTGCCAGCTAACTAAAGACAAAATTATTTCCATACATTCGTGTTTGAGACCAAAATAATTGTATGAGTATGGAAAAAAGTAAAATAAAAAAATTAAAAAAAATATCCGGCAAGAATGGTGTAAGCCTTCTAATAAGGAAATTCTTTTTAAAATGTCATTATACTTCGTTTAGCAACAATAACTTCGTATGAATGCTTCTTTAATTCAGCGTACAAATTTTCGGGACCTACATGTTTTTTGTCGACACTGAACTACATCTGCTATAGCAGCTGATTTTTTGATGAGAAGCTTTTTATGACCAGTTACCAACTTATAATAAGGCTTTATAGGGCAAACGCACCAGTTTCCGGACACATAACGTTTTCCTCAACTTTGACTTCGATTCATTTTCTCACTATAAACGCTACCGCGAAAAGATATACTGTTTATAATAGCATAAATATTGCTCAATAATATGACGTCTTTATAATTTAAAAATATAATGTTGTTAATATTATAAAAGTAAAAACTCAAAAAAGTTCGATTTGTTCTAGTTTCCGGACAGTAAAATTTAGTTTCCGGACACTGGTTTTAGTTTCCGGACACTCGAAATTTGTATATACACTATATTTTTGTAAAGTATTTCTGAAACATGAAGGTCCTGGAATACAATAAATACGTCTTAATCATATTCACATCTCTCTGGATGGACATCTCACTGATTTGGACGCTGGTCATAAACCAACTTTTCGATCGATGGTTCGAGGGATCAGCCAAACTTACGGCGTACGCAGTTGATGTTTTATCTGTCATAATTGGTAGAGGTTTTCCAACAATTTGCTATATAAAGGTCCGGGAACTTCTCTGGGCATCCGACGTTGGGTTAATCGCAAAATGTGGGTTTACATAGTCATCGCGGGGTGTACGTGAGTCTTCTCACCCTCTTTCTAATTGGGTATTCACCACGATTGTGGAGCTAGTAGACACTATGTAGTCCTCGTTTGGTTACCAGCCACATAAAAAAAAAAAGAACTTAACAAACTGGGGAGAGTATGCACATAACCAATAATTAGTATAGTGGGAGGCTTGAATGCCACCTTGACAGAATTATTAAATGCCATTATGTACATCGCACCCGTAGACTTAGTGGGCAAAAGCATATTGTTGACAACTGAAACTAGGCCCCAATACCTCGTGGCAGTAACCTGTACCAGCGTCATGAAAAACGGGGCCGACAGACTGTATAGTCCCGCCCGCACTTCGAAATGGGTGTTGACGCTACAATAAATGTGATAGATGTAAAGGGTTGGCGTAAGGTTCGGTTGGTACCATACACATTTACACCGATTGCTCCAAATCTGCATTATACTGTGCTTATCCGAAGTTAAACAAATCCTACAAGGAGTTAAATTACAACAACTAAAAGTGTCTTGAAGTGCAACAGGCGCTAGGAAAAACTTACAAGGAGGGAACGTACATCTATACTTGGTCATGGGTCATATGGGAATAGATGGAAGCGAAAGGTATGATATCTTCACCTAGAAGGGGAAGTCTCTCGAAAAGTATACCATAGAACTCCCCATCAGATTGAGAGTATTGAAAAGCAGTCAAGAGCTGTAAGCGATCTACCAAGGAAAAACTGCTTAGATGTAATATGGGATGGCAAAGTCTCCGAGGCCGTGTGCAAGTCGTATGGGTTAACAACCTTGCTCTTGTCCGTAAAACGGCAAGAATGCAATATTACGTTTTTATAGGTTGTACAAGTGATGCTTGAACATATTTTGTGATCCTGTCGCTCGCCAGATTAAGGCTCCGACTATTAGGAGTTCCACGGTTATCCTAAGCCGCCGCTTGTCTGATGCTTGTTTGGTTTGACCTTATAACCTCGAAGGGCTGAGGTAAGGTCTGCATGCATTCTTTAAATAATAATATCAATAAAAACAACAAAGTTTGTACAAAATGCTAACTGTCCGGACATTGAAACTTATTTTCTCACTATCCGGACAGCAATATTTGTACTTGAAAAAACGTGTTTGAAGACTGAAAACATAGGAGAAAAATATGTTTTTATTTTTGTATGGCATATATAATATAATAAACTATTATTTAGGAGCATTAAAATGGTAATTCGTAATTTTCGCCTTCTTTTTAATATCCGGACGGCCTGTCCGGAAACTGAAAATGATCTCAAATTTCGGGACTGGTATCCGGATAGTAATAATTTAGGCTGAAAATTTAAGTAAATTTATTTTTTATTTATAAAATGAAAGTTTATTATATTTTAAGCAAATATGATGAGCTTTTATTGTAATATGTTAATAAATACTTGTTTAAGCCCTTACTTTTCTAAAATGCTCCCACATTGGCATAGTGTCCGGAAACTAGAGCAGTTACCCTATAAGATTTACTTTATATGGCTGATCAAACTCCGCTGCTGAGTTTATTCTTTTTGGTGAACGCTTATAATTTTTTTTTAGTATAATTATAGTGAAAAGAAGGAAAAACATAAGCTAAAAAAAAAAACAAAAAAAAAAAAGCGAACTCAAAGAAAATTGAAAAAGTGCGGATATCTCGCCACAAAAGTGGTGGAAAATTTTATTTTAAATTAATGGGAACATTTTCCTTAAAAAGTCATTTTTTTTATTTTAAAACAGATAACCATATTTACGAAACCCATTCAATGCGGAAATTATTGCATGCGTAAATAATGTTACGACCACTTTTTATCCAAAATTAACTGAATTTGTTTAATCATTAAAGACACATTTTTAAATAACTTGGCACTCATAGCAAAAACTTAGCTTGTCTTGAGAAAAGGTAACATCATGAAACTTTCGCCTTTTGTTACGGACAAATACTTAGTAGAGTGCCTTTGAGGTGGAAGTGCTAATTTAATTTTTTTTAATTTGATTATTAATACCATCCCTAGTTAGCTTAGCCTACCCATGGCAGTAGTATATGTACATTGGTGAAAATCTTATTATGACTAATTTGAAATTCCAGCAAAACTGTGTTAAAAAATTGTGTCTTTGTTTTTTAGTAACATTTCGCCATTTTACAATATTCAATCGGCAAAACGATCAGCTTTGATACACGAAGCCATGCCAAAATATAAATCTTTTGGTACACGAATTTATCTACCTATCCATCGGTGCTTCACCCTTCCATCTTTTTCTTGCTCAAGTTGATGTAAAAATGTGCTGATGAAATTTGCAGGAATTTTGTTAAGTTTGCTTCGTTTGTACAAAGATAGAGATAGTGACAAATTCTGACTCACAAAGTCAATTCAGACAGAGGAGGCACACATTCAAACTGTATACGTTTCCTTTTTTGTGTATTGGTGTGAGTTGTAGCACTCTTTTAAAGCGGTCGTATGAGTGATTTTTGCTCTCCGAACGAGGTGGGGCAGAAAGAAGAAAAAATAAAAATTTTAAGACGAGAGCGTTTGATGCACGCGTGTTCACTAATACATGCATACATACTCAAGACCAACCCAGACTGACTAGCCGGTTTGCTGGCTAACCGCCCAGTCGGCCAACACCACAGCTAATTCGGCAACCAGCTGGTAATTTGCTCGTCGTACTTATGTTTAACTTTGGCCGGTGTTGAAGTTTTTTAGGCATAAAGCTAATGCTTTCAAAATAACTTATTCTCCGGGTATCTAACGATATTGTATGTATGTATGTTTATATGCTCATCACAAAATGAGTACTTCATGGAATTATATATTTTCTTCACCGCTATATTTCTGGAGGTCTACCTTGAAATATAGGATATATTTTTTGTTAAACCTCGTTTTTTTTTGGCTAGGTGCATGAAATCTTACTTTTTTGTACAAACGCCATGAATATTTGTCTTATAATAGATCTTACTATTCATTGATAAGGAATGACTTTCAGCCTTTTACTTCCCCGAATTTGGCTTTTACTGCTTGTTTTACAGATGTGTGGTCTAAAAACAAGTTTTTGTTAAAAAATTATAACTATTTTCTGTTAGAAAGTTATTTAAACTTGAGACATTATAGTTTTGTACCAACTTTAACAAAGTAAAGGTTATGTGTTTATGTTAATAACTTTAAAACCTCATTTAATAGACTGTTTTGACATTTTCTTGAGTAACTGATATTCATAATACATTAGCTCTATTCGGCGATCGTAAATTTTTTTAAAATTTCATAAAATTTTTTTTTGCATGGAGAGACCGCGCTTTTTATCATTTCATTGGGAGAAAAAGTTGCTAGTTCCGGCTAGCGAAATTTCATTCAGTAAGAATCGCAAGCTGATCATGACATAGGAATACAACAACAATAACTTCAAATTTTTTGTTATTAATAAGCATGGGAGAAAAAAGTTTTGCTCGCAAGCTCCTGTTCGGCGGAAACATTTTACTTTTTGTGTTTCGAGAGAGGTTTACGTCATTCTCTCTTTACTGACAGTACTTGCAAGCTTTGTCACCGAACATACCTATTGCTAAGCAAATTTACTTTTGTTCCGGAAACGGTGCAATCGTGGCCAGTGTGCCGTCAGAAATGTGGAGGCAAAAGAGCATGGCATGCCTTTGTGCATTGCATGGAGATGCCTTTGTTCATTGTATGGAGACATACACATGAACATTTTATTATTTTTTTTTGGATGAGTTCATGCGGTATTTATGTATATTCGTATATACACATACATACATGAGATTATGAAGTCAACCAACAATTCGGCTTACAAAAACAATTATACATATTCATCCACGTATCCATATGCATGCACCAACAGATCGTTAACCTTAAAGTTTTCTCGTAGAGCGACCACAAGGTCGTTTCCTTTTTGGCTGATCAAGCAGCAATCGACCTAACACACTTACAAATTATAATAACTCTGCAAAAAATGTGATTAATCTAGGACGCTTTCGGTATGAGTACAAAGGAGCATACGACTAATGCTAGTCCTTTGTATAGGTTAAGCTGTTCACATTTGTTTGAGCATGCCCAATGTAGAGACCAATTGTACCCATTTATACCACTTTCGACCCAAGCGCGTACTTTTAACTCCTATAAGTATGCCAAAAAAATAAAAATTAACTTATGTATATTAAACAAGTAAATCCCGCTCGCTTCGCTGCGTCGTTCAACTAATAATATACTACGTCCGATTTTAATCATTATATCCCATACCAGATAATATATAGAACTTAATTACATAGCTCATTGCACCACTCATTATTACCTTTCGTTTGATACAGATATTGTACTAAACACATTTTTGGTCACCTTGGTCAACATGTCGGTCGATATCTCCGAAACTGGTCGGAAAAAATTATATCTTAAATTTTAAGTTAAACGTCTAGTGATGCAACGGTAAATGTTCCATTCAATTCCATTCGGCAGTTTTCGAGTGATGCGCGCCCAAGCATACAGACAGACAGACAGACAAAAATTCTAAAAACAGTTGATTTGGCTTCTATTGTCTTAATAATGATCCCTGCTATCGATTTTTTTAAATATCTGCAATGTACATCCATCGACCTTTTACAATTTTATTAAATGTATGTAGAGATTATAGCCAACTGTAAACCAAAGGGACTAATTGCAGAGCGCTCTCTTTAGAGGTTAGCTACACGATTTTTTGCAAGGAATTTTGTATTGCACATAATATTGTTATTGTACAATGAAAAGATCTCATCGATGAGTAGGTGAGTAAGTGTAAATGAGTGTGTCGTGTATGTGTAAGCTGCGTTAGTAAGCGCATAAACAGCTGATATGAGTAATCATGCAGCCAAATGCAAGGGCTGTTGCTAAGTGCAATTGCATGTGCTGTTCATGCAACGTGTGGCATGCATCATGTGGCATAATTTGTGTGCATGTTAAAAAGAAATGTATTTTAAAATGCATAAGAAATAATAAAAGAACAGAAAATATTTTAAAAGTTTAAAAATAAAATTACAAAATTAATTAATTCGCATTTAAATTTTTAATGAAGTGTATTTCATATTTGGTGCTCCATGCTTTCACGTAATTTATACAGTCAAGTACTTCGCGCGCTAATCAGTGACCGGGGCTAGATTTTTATATATAAACAGTCAGGTACCTGAAGTAGCGCGCGTAGTGTCTGGCTAAATCAACTATCAAAGCAAGCCTCCAGTGTTTGGAACCACAAGTAATGCATGAAAGTGTTGTAATTAAAAGTGTTAGTTTGTGTCTTTTTTTGGCTTGTCTTCAATGCGCTTCGCCATTCAACGCATGTCCCATGTCTATTGTACTTCATCAGGTGCTCTGGTGTTCATATTACCCGGCACATGCTGAAGTACATTCAATATGAGGCTAAGTTCTACAATGTGATTAATTAACAAATAAGTAAAATGTTTTGCAGTGGCTGTATTAAAAGAAAAGTTAACACAACTTGAATATATACACACATCCAACCGGAAATTAGTCTTACCAGAAGTGCTACTTTCGCCGAAGAAAGGTTCAATATTTATGTTATAGAAAAATTTAATAGCTCTTATACGAAAGATTTGTGATGCTTCCAGTTACGTTAAGGCAGTTATTTTTAATGCTTTTTAATCTTATTTAGGCAAATAGGACATTTTACGACACATAAATGCCTTTATCAATCAGTGTAGTTCCTAACTCCATTTATATATGTACGAGTATATGCAGTTTACTGATACTTGGCGAATTTTATATGGTCAAATGTCTTTTACTATTGAATTGAGACAATTTCTTATCATTTCTTATTATTTAATTTTTTATTTGATTGCGTTTTAAATAGTTTTGCTTACATGGGGAGAGATGAACCAAGACCATGCTTCTCAGTGATATACAATCTGTGGAAGGAAAATAACGGCAGGTAACTTTTTCACTATTACGTCAGTCCCGACCAAATTATTGGCCAAGGAAATGATAAATACTATAAAAAATATGTAAATGATAGTAAATATATTGAAAATTAATTTTAAACAAATTTCTTTACATATTGGTTACTATTTCACAATGCAGTCACATTTACTGCTTTGGGGTAATATAGGCATATAAGAAGTTCCGGTCTTTATAGTGTTCACAATGAACTGTACGATAGTACTGGAAGTCACATTGTTGTAACATGACATAATGCTGCCATATGCAAAAGAAAACATGGCTCTGAGATGTTGCTATTAACAAGATAAAAATCCAAAGCATACATAGAGGTTAGTATCAGAGTAGTTCAGAAATGCAAATTCGCCCTGCATGCAAAGGTCAAGTGAATCCCCTGAACTCAACCTAATCGGGAGCATGTGGAGTGACTTCAAGAGGACTGACAGTCTTTTTTATCAGAACTAGGATTCATTGTATCGGTTTCTCTCAGCTCTCTCTCAGGCTTATATGTTGACTTGACAAAATAGATAATAAACTATAATTTAATATAATAAAACTAGAAAAGAAAACGCCATAAATAAAATTATCTGATGAATATTAACAATAATTAAAATGAGAATCGTTTGCTCTTAAAACTAAAAAATACAATAAGTGTTTTCTTTAACTTTGAGTTTAAAATCAATAACTGGCACAAATGTTCAGTGTTACCTAACTTTTGACTTGAGTCAAAGTGATTTTTATCAAACTGAGTTGTTTAAGCTGTATTGTAAATATAATTTTAACCATTTTAATCCGTCTTTACAAAAATCCGAAATGAATCTATAAGAAAAGCTATGGCGGTTGTCTCTAAACATTTTTCCTACTCTATTCAATTAAACAACTTTTAATAATTAATTAAAAATGACTATTAAAAAATAAAAACAATAATTTTCATAAAAATTCGAAAAGTGAAAAATTATTATTCTTGGCCTTGAGCTCGTTTCAAGAATACTTGAAAATGTACAGGCCGTAAATCAACAAAAATTGTTGGTATAAAAAAAAGCATTTATAAAGTCTATTAAAAAAATGTCCACTAAAAAATCGATTAAGGTAAAAATCGACTATCTATTCACAACCCTATGTTTTTCCAGTACTATTGTACTAGCTCCACGCAGATATAAGGTAATTGAAGCTCAACGAATTCGCTGGCCACGAGATGTTATGCGAATAAACCCACAATTCCCCAGCAGAGGAAGTGAGAGGTCTTAACTGCGATGGAAAAAATCTGCCTTGGTGTTTTTAATTGGTGTAAATTATCGCTAAACAATTATGACCGGTGTGCTTTAATACGCAACGGCCAACATCTTCTGGAGTGTTAAGAGCCATTAAATGATGATGAGAAGCTTATGAACCCGATACCTTAACCGTACAGGCTAATAAGTAGATTCCATATATAAAGATCTCGGTTAATTTTGGGTGCATAACTCTTTCCAAGAAGTGCTACATTGGATTTAGTAGGTAATTGTGAAACGAAAATCTCTCTCCGAAAAAAAAGTCAGATAGGTCTTTTACCATATCAGCACTGTTGTACGACGAGGAATCACGGATGTTGATAACATCAGATAAAATTGTCTTAAGATTATGTGGGCCTTCCGTAGTTTGTTTCATATGGATGGGCGGTATAAACCTCACACAAGTATGAAGCGACTAAAGCTATCAGAGCGATGGAAGCATCCACTGGAGAAGAGCTAAATCGAATAGCTACGGAGATATGGCAACAGAAAATATTTATATAACATAAAGCCTGTATGAATATAATTATGGCCTGTATTAAAGCGCTGGGACAGAATTAAATATAACAATACCTGGGCTTTGTCCGGCATTTTGATAGGTTGCCATACAATTTAGTTTGCTTTAGATAATCATCAGTAAAGATATTCTGGTGTTTGTATGTATAATTTTACTTACAATGAGTGGAGATTTTCAAAAATAGATTTTAAAAACATATCGAACACTAACCACATACAGAGCTTACGTGATTAAATAAATATTTAAAAATAAAATAAATTTAATATTTTTTTTTATTGGTAACAAAATTTGCATACACATAATTAGTCCTTGGTGACTGCTCGAAAAAGGTTTCATTATGTTTTCGACAAGCCTTTACAACCTTTCTTGCTGAATTGTATGGTTAGAGGCTGTCCATTGTTATCAAATAATCGAGCAAGAATAGGGTCACACGGGTATATTTGCAGTGCTCGAAATATACACCAAAAATTATGGAACTATCCATAACTTTTTATATTTAATGCATATGAAATGTAAGCCAACAGCTCCTTCTATTACTTTTAACGTTTTTGGTTGCTTAATTTTTGAAAACGCCACATATAACGTTGCATATACAAGGTGGCGCAAAAGTAAGCTTCCGATGTTCAGCATATCGGTTGTGGCACGTGCAGTGTGTGCTGTTGCACCGTCTTGTTGGAACCACATGTTTTCCAATCCCAATTCATCAAGTTGCGGCAAAAAGAACTCGTTGATCATTGCTCTGTAGCGCTCACCATTCACAGTAACCGTTTGGCCCCGACCGATTATTGGTCAAATAAATAGTCAGCAATATTGCGCGTTCTGGAGCAGTGTAGCGTAACATTGTTTATTAACGTGTATTTCGCATGTGTTTGCTACACAAATGTCAAAACAGAACTGACTTTAGGGCCCAATCGCAAAATTTATAGCATTTTCTGATAGGAGGATTACTTTTGCGCCACCCTGTATGAACACCGATAAATTAAGCTCCACTGCGACAAATTAAAAACTTTATACCTGAGCTTTGTGCGCAGTCATGGCAAATGTTGACCTTGAAATTTATGCGGTTGCATGGGACATCCTGGCGGCCCCGAGGTAGAGTGTGATTCTAAGTACATGTACTTCTTTGCCGGAGTGTTTGCTGGTACCTATTTTAGCTTTAATTATATTACTAGTACTGCGTCTCAGAACTAATAATAAACTGTTGATATCTTAAATTTAATGTTAAAGGTCTAGTAATGCAATGGTAAAAGTTGCATTCAATTCCATTTAGCAGTTTATGAGTGATGCACGACCAAACATATAGACAGACAAAAATTGTAAAAACTGTTGGCTTCTATTGGCTTTATAATGCTAACTCCTATCGATTTTTCTTAAATATCTGCAATGTACAGACATCGACCTTTTACAATTTTATTATGTGTAGAGATTACACCGAACAACATGTAAAATAAGCTACACTTCTTCGCTTAGGTATACTTTCCCAACATCTCCACTCGAATTTTTATTTATATACAGGGTGGCTGATGAAAGCCGCTACCAAAAAAAAATTAAATAACTTTTTTTCTATTTAATGAATCTGGTTAATTTTTTTTTATTTTGCAGATTGACTTTTACATTTAACAAAAATGGATAACTGGGACACTGAAACAAGAATTTGGATTGTCCGCCGCTATCACGCACTGGAGTCCGTAGTTTCGGTTCAAAGAGAGTATAGGCGCACGTTTGGCGGCAATCCTCCGAGCAGATGGACCATAATAAGACTTGTAAACAATTTTGCCGAGCATGGGACAGTCAACAGAAGACCTTACCATCGAAACCCTTCAGTTCGAATGGAGGAAACAATCGCTGCTGTAGCTGCTGCCATACAAAACAATCCACGTGTTTCGACAAGAAGCTTATCTGCTCAAATGGGTGTAAGCAGACAGTCATTACAGTCGGTTCCACCCGAACTTAGACTTCCGTACTTGTTTGTATTAACTTCATACATTTCTATACCTTTCATAAACATGAAATGGTATTATAACTTTGGTTCGATGTTTGTAAGTATGAGAAGAAGAGATAGACCCACCAATAAATATACCGAAATGATCAGGGCGACGAGCTGAGTCGATTTAGCCATGTCCGCCTGCCCGTCTGTCCGTGTGTCAGTTTGTACGCAAACTAGTCCCTCAGTTTTTGAAATATCTTGATGAAATTTGGTATGTGGCCGCCATCTTGCATGAGATTAATCATTTGTTGGAATCAGCAAGATCGGAGCAATACAATGCATAGCTCCCACACAATCGATAGTTTCGATAAATGGGTTTTGGGCTATGTATTTTTAAATCATCAGTTTTGCAGAGTTTTTACTAAATGTGAGTAAGGATCGGACACTTAAAACCGTGGAGCGTATTCATGAAAGGTATATAGTCTTCGACACAGTCGAAGACAGCCCTGTCCTTACTTGTTTTAGCTATATTCATATTAATATCCGCAATTTGAACAGCTGATTGAACTTTTTACCTCAGAAAGCATTGTTGATATCTCAACACCATTACATGGAGATGGTTGCTACATTTAACTTCCCATAGCTACATCTGTAGTTTAGCAGATACGCGAAAAGCTCAGGTTGCAACAATAACTGGCAACCCTAGTTAGAAAAGTTTTTGTAATAAAATACCCATATTGGCATATCTCATTTCATTTAAAAAAAAAATTCAGATAAGTGGCAGCCCCGTAAAAACATCCTATTTGGGAACACGTAAGTAAAAATTCTTATAATGTGGTACAATATGTACATACACCAAATTTCATAAAAATCTGTTAAGCCGTTTTCGAGATAGCCTGGATATACAAATACAGGGTGGCTGATGAATTTTGCTACATTAAGAAACTCAAATAATTTTTTTTTCAGTATATGGAATTCATTTGTCTTTTATTCATGTTAAAGCTCATTAAATTTTATTAAATATAGCTTAATTAGTTTTAAAAATAATGGAATTTAAATGCCCCCCCTGCTCGTCGATGCATGTGCGGCATCTTACCAAAAAGTTGTTCATTACTGCTTGGAGAGTTGAGACAGGAATAGCCGCAATTGTTTCTCGAATGGATTGCCTTAGTTCATTCAAATTTGTTGGTTTTGATTTGAAGACTTCCTGTTTGCAATAACCCCACAAGAAAAAGTCAGGTGCAGTAAGGTCAGGCGACCTGGGTGGCCAATGTGGAGTTTCTGGATATCAGCTTATTGGGAAATTTTCGTCGCAATTCTGTCATAACAGGTTGGGCTATATGAGGAGCTGCACCATCTTGCTGAAACCACACAGAGTTGAAAGAAATTCTCATTCGGCGTAATTCTGGATAGAAAAACTCTCTCAACATGCTCAAGTAACGGTCTCCAGTAACCGTAACGGTGTGACCGTTTTCTTCGAAGAAGTAGGGCCCGACAATGCAGCGTGATGAAACTGCACACCACACTGTGACACGAAGTGGATGCAATTCCGTCTGATGGAGTATCTGTGGGTTGGAAGCACTCCATATTCGACAATTTTGTTTGTTTATGTTGCCGTTTAAATCGAAATGGGCCTCGTCAGACATGAAAAGACAGTTCAACATGTTTCCATCCTCTTCCACCATTTGAAGCATCTTCTGGCAAAATTCCAAGCGAATCGGCAAGTCTGCAGCGTTCAGTTTGTTGGCCATTTGAATTTTATATGGGAATAAGTCCAAATCTTTGTGCATAATTGACTGTAATGACTGGCTGCTTACACCCATTTGAGCAGATAAGCTTCTTGTCGAAACACGTGGATTGTTTTGTATGGCAGCAGCTACAGCAGCGATTGTTTCCTCCATTCGAACTGAAGGGTTTCGATGGTAAGGTCTTCTGTTGACTGTCCCATGCTCGGCAAAATTGTTTACAAGTCTTATTATGGTCCATCTGCTCGGAGGATTGCCGCCAAACGTGCGCCTATACTCTCTTTGAACCGAAACTACGGACTCCAGTGCGTGATAGCGGCGGACAATCCAAATTCTTGTTTCAGTGTCCCAGTTATCCATTTTTGTTAAATGTAAAAGTCAATCTGCAAAATAAAAAAAAAATTAACCAGATTCATTAAATAGAAAAAAAGTTATTTAATTTTTTTTTGGTAGCGGCTTTCATTAGCCACCCTGTATACGAACATACAAATATACAAGAATAGCTCGTTTCAAGTTATAAGATAAGCTTCAAACACAATACGGAAAAGCTCAAAAGTAACCGCAGCGTACAAAATCGTTCCTTAGTTCTATATGTATCGTCTTAAAATTTTCTTCGTCTTTTTTATTCTTTTCTTGAATATGGTCACTATGAATATGAAACGAAAAAAATCTGTTATTGCGTTTAATTCGCTCGAAATAGTTAGGCGTAATTTGATCAATGACAGTGTCGACGGTTATTGGCGGCGTTTGTTTCGCAACGTTTCGGGAATGTGTTTGAAGCTATAGTTAACAAGTGTTTAGGTTTTTTTTTGTGATTTCAAAAAAACTTGTTGGGTGAAGAAATTGGAAAAGCAAAATAGCATTTTCCGCCTTGTATAAGTATACAAGGTAAGTTCATTTATTATTATAAGTTTAGACTTATGATTGTGATATCGGTTCAACCAGAAGAAAGAGACTGTGTCAAGGGTAGCAAAGTACCTTGGATTGGACATTTTTGACAGTTACGGTTAGGTAAATATATTTTCACATTGTAGCAAATTAGTACGCATATTGTCACTTGCGAAGCGAATATATTTGCGAGTCGAACAGATTGGCGAACTCACATCAAATTTGCATTGTGAGTGGCGAATGAACTTATTCGACTGACATGTGTCGTTGCCATTTAAACAAATTTAATTAGTTCATCCGAACTTGACGTTTCTGTCATCTGTTTTTATTATTTATTTGTGCACAAACAGAAATGTAAAAAGCAAGTTTAATTAAATAGTAATAAATAAAGTTAAAAATGTTGGTAATTGTTTCCTTTAGGAGACAACTGCTAAAACACGTCCGAAGTTATCGGGAAAGTTATCAAAAGACGCGCTTTGACCTCGGTAACAATAATCCCGAGGCGGATTTTCGAGTTTTTGTTTCAGTGAAGAGATATTTGCATCAAATTTTCTGTCATTTTCATGTGGTTGTTGTAATCACAGATTATGGTGTACCGAAAAGTGCAAAAAGTGTGTTCTGCGCAGAAATACTGTGGACCGCGTAGCCGGTGTTGGACCGGCTAAGGTATAGTTTTTTTAAGTGCGGCCAAAGGCCGCCTACGCAGTAAGGTGTTCTGCACATAAATACCTTGGATCAAGCCCCCTTTTTGGGATCGGACCTGGGTCATTTTCGGGTTTGCTGCGAATAACTTTTCACTGAAACAAAAAATTGAAAATCCGCTTTCGGATTGTTGATACCGAAGTCAAAACGCGTTGTTTGATACATCTCCCGATATTTTAGGGCGTGTTTTGCAGTTGTCTCCTAAAGGAAACAATTACCAAAATGTTTTATAAGGTTGATCTTTTTTTCGAAGACAATTATAATGTCGAGCCGCGAGTTGATCTTCTTCGTCAGCGGCGTTTTATAAGGGATTACTCCAATCCCATGGAGCTTCCGTCCACAGTGCACACAGAGGACCTATGGAGTTAAGATCCGTGGCGAAATGGTCCCACAATTCTACCCTGCTCCTCCTGGTCTCTCCAAAATTTCCCATACCTCTGGCGACGTCTGGATTATTTTCCATCAGCTCGACCAGCTTTTGGAATTGCTGCGGCGTTGTTCTTCGCATTCTGAAAACTTCATTTATTCAAACAAATAACTCAATTTAATTAAATTAATTACTCACTTTTATTTATTTATTCAATTTAAGTATGTATTGAATTGAAAACGTTCAAATACATGCCAATGCGTCCTTTTTACTTTTAAGCGCGAACACAAGCATTCGACAAATTTTGACAGATTTGGCGAAGCGAATATGATTTTTTCGCTTTTGGCAATTCGACAAATTCATCTTCGTCACTCATTCGACTTTTTTGGCGAATTCGCTGGAGATTCTCATCTCGCAATTCGAGACCGCGAAATTCGACAAAATTTTCATTCGCTTCGCAAGTGACAATATGCGTATAGTATTTGAGTTCCTGTATATGTATGTATTACTTTATCCAACCGAACTAAAGTTTATTGATATACGTATATTGCCCCTGCTGGTTAGGGGTTTAAAACATGCACGAGGTAAATCTACATCGACCCCGATTACGGGGTCAACTAAATAATTCCCACGGCAGTCTAGCTAGCACCATATGATGCTATTCACCGGACCGTACCGGATTCATATCCACAAAAGGACTGTCAATAACGGTATAACCCTGTTTGGTCCGTCCCGTCCTATTCCATGAATGGATGCGCTGACCAAACAGGACCAAATACCGTTATAACATATATACGTACATATATGTTTGTATTTATACCCTGGCCCGAAATCCACGTGCGGTTCCGATAAATGCAATATAAGAAATGGGGTTCTGGTTCCGGAAAATTCGCTTTCGTGACATCCCAACTTACAGGCTACAGATCGAACAGAAGGTAAGTCCTCATAACTGCTCTGCATTCAACCGCCAAACTGGTTAGTAAACATTCTAGTTCATTAACTAGAATTTCGTGGGCTTATTCATACCAGTTTGAGCGACTGCAACGTTTCCGCTATCATAAGCAGTGTTGCCATTTTAGCTGTTTTCCAGCTAGATCTAGCTTTTGTTTTAGCCTTAGTTTGACGTAATTTTGGAAAATACAGACTTGAATTGTTCATTTTAATTCCAATGCTCGAAAGTGCATATTGTTATGAAAAGTATATGTGTAAGAAGCTTTTTTATTTTTAAGAAATTATTTTTTTGTATAAAATATTACTTTTTTATGAAAAAACGAATAAAACATGTGAAAAGATGATTTTCTTTTTTAGCTGTGTTTTAGCCCTTAATAATTTTTTTTTTTAGCTTTTTTTTCTCGAATCCAGCTGCATTGTCGAAAAAATTCTGGCAACACTGATCATGAGCAGCAACGACCCTCTAAAATTGTCGACACATGTATACACGAGCGAAAACGAAAACAATTCAGTGTTCGGGCCGCAATCATAGTATATTTCTACCACATGGCCCGGTTTTCCAGTACAAATTCAACTCAATTTGTCAGTTAAACTAAGCTTAAAGTTGTTACGCAGTTTTTCAGTCAACTTTAAACGAACTTAATTTTCTCATTGATAGCGTAAATCTTTAAATTTTCTTGAAACATTTTATGGAAAAGTTTGAGATTTAAATATTAATCTCAGATAAAATGTAATCCATACAAGGAAAGATTAGCTTTTTATGGTGAAAATTAAAATTGCAAACAACCATACAGGAGCCTTGCTTTTCTAGTTAATCATTTGCAAGCTCCTTGTAACTAAATTTTTTAAAAAGTGCTATTTTTAACCGACTTGTTACCGTATGTGTCAGTTAAACTAAGCTTAAACTTGTTACGCAGTTTTTCAGTCAACTTTAAACGAAGTTTAAACTTAGTTTAAGCGGTTAATTTGGCAGGGTTAAACTCTAGTTAACCTGTCAGCTGTTTGCATACTTGGTGGTTTTGATTGTGAAACAATAAACTGAACGCAATTAAAAAATTACGATATTTTTATATTTAATTAAATACTGCATATGTCATCTGACGACAGTGATTATAGTGATGCAGAAATTAGCGAAATCCTAACTATTACAATACTGAGCAGAAGCAAATTGAGTTAAACTTGTACTGAAAAACCGGGCCTAAGGCCTAAGGGTAAGCTCAGTTTAAACTAAGTTTGCTTAAACTCGGCATAAATTTAAACGCCAGTTAAACTGCAGAGCGGTTTTTCAGTGAGAATTTAAGGCCGCTTTTAAGATTTGCTTTTTATACGGCAACATTGGTTTTTTTTTATCTAGATACGACAACAGATGACATTTGTTTACATATTCAACGCCATTGATTTTCCTTAGTATTGTAATAGTTAGGATTTCGCTAATTTCTGCATCACCATAATCATTGTTTACCCGTACTAGTTTGGCATCTTCTTTTGGGAATCGGAGTGGAAGGCAGTAGATGAATGTACTCCGAGAGAGTGTAATGAAGGAAATCGCGTTCAGAGTTGCTTTAAAGTAAAAACTACAACTAAAAACTTTAATTTAAACTGAAATTTACATTCTGCAGGAACTGATAAGGTGTTATAACTGTTTTATATTCAATAATTTGGGTGTTTTAAGTCTTCACGTTCAATATTACAGAATTTAAATTTCATTGTTTTATTATTGCATACAATTCACCCTGTGTGGTTTGTGTGTGTGTGCAGATTCGGAGTAAGTTGCGCTACAAGTAGACATATACTATGACAATAATCACTGTCGTCAGATGATATATCCAGTATTTAATTAAATATAAAAATATCGTCATTTTTTAATTACGTTCAGTTTATTGTCTCACAACCAAAACCATCAATATTCAAACAGCTGACAGGTTAACTAGAGTTTAACCCTGCCAAATTAGCCGCTTAAACTACGTTTAAACTTCGTTTAAAGTTGACTGAAAAACTGCGTAACAAGTTTAAGCTTAGTTTAACTGACACATACGGTAACAAGTCGGTTAAAAATAGCACTTTTTAAAAAATTTAGTTACAAGGAGCTTGCAAATGATTTACTAGAAAAGCAAGGCTCCTGTATGGTTGTTTGCAATTTTAATTTTCACCATAAAAAGCTAATCTTTCCTTGTATGGATTACATTTTATCTGAGATTAATATTTAAATCTCAAACTTTTCCATAAAATGTTTCAAGAAAATTTAAAGATTTACGCTATCAATGAGAAAATTAAGTTTATTATCTCGGTCAAATATAAACAAGCGACGAGTGGAAACATCAAAATTTCCGTCATTTCCGTCGTTTAGTTTTCCGAACTATTGGTTTTGGTAAAAGCATAGTTACCGAATTTATAATGATACCTACATAGCCAATTCGGGTTGTCACGAGAATTTGACCTATACTTTGAAGGGTTTCTAAAACGATTTCTGCTAACGGATCGTGACCCTAAATAATTTTGGCTCATCTCTTTTTTAATTGCGCTAATCTCTATGGATAATTTTTCATAAGACTCGTTGTTTGAGCTAAATTGGAAATAAGTGCATTTTCAGTTTTAGAATTTGGAAAATTACTAACTGAAGATATCTCTGTTTTATTTATGGCTTCCCAAATATTGTAAGCTAGTTTAATTAGTTCATTAATCTCAGTTGAGCTCGAGCTAAAAAGAATTACGCTCACGTTTTTTGGCAACTTCCTCATCCACAGTTTCTTCAGAATTTCCTTGCTAAAATTGTTTCCAGAAAGTAAAACAAGAGACCGATAAAACTCTGACGGTTTGCGATCTCCCATTTCAGAATCGGACAAAACTCGGTCTAACTTGGCATTCTCACATAAGGAGTGCCGTTCAATTAAAATTTGTTTTAATGCAGAAAATTTGTTATTTTCAGGTGGACTTTGAATGAAATCTAGGATTGTCATAATGATATTCATACTTTGTCCCCTCCTGAGTTATATTTTTCCTACTGAACTGCATTTCAACATGGATAAACCATGCTTCACGGCAATTGGTCCAAAACTGGGGAAGTTTCACTCATGTAGCAAAAATTTCATTGTTTTGATTCTCATATGAATTTGTTAGGTGGTTTTGATAGTAGCACCTTCTAAATCAATAAGGGAATCATTTTCCTGATGTCTTGGTGTAGATGTATCTCGGATGTCTGGTGGGGAACGAAACATGTTTAAAGAAATTATCTAAACACATACGTTGTTGGGATTAATTCAAAATCTCTGGAAAAGAGTATTAACAATTTATTTGTACAATTTCAAAATGTATATATTCAAATTATTTCATAAAATGTAAATCAGTTGTGTGCAATGTAAACACTTGTACATGTAACAACTTTATAGTTTTTGTAAAATCAAATATCATTGTTTTTCTGTACGATAATGTTGATGTATAAAAAATATTAGATTGTGTATTTTTTGTATATTGAATAACGAAGTAAATAATTTATAAAACCTCATGCATTCAATTGTAAAAAACAAATACACATAAAGGACTTTGTAACATCAGGTGTGGGGTGAATCCAATAATGTCGTCTACCAGAGAAAATTTTGCGCAGCTATTAAGTGATGCAGGTGTTGAGTTCCCGTCCACTGCCACGCTTTCGCAACTCAAACGAATGGCAGCGGAGATAGTTGGTGCTACAGGTGTTGAGAATAGTTCCAACGAAATTTTTAATGGTACTTCTGCTGGTGTATCTATCATTGATCCTGTTGGTGCCGCTGGCACCTCTGCCGTTGGTGTTTCTGCCGTTTATGCTTCCGCCGTTGATGCTTCTGCCGTTGATGCTTTTACTGTTGATACGTCTACTGCTCATATTTCTGCCGTTGGGGTTTGTATTCCAGATGCCCGCATTTCTGTACCTATACCTGGTTCTCTTCCCAAAGCTGGGATTAATTCAGCTACAAATTGTGCCACATCTGCAGGCATGAGCACGGAGGGTTTTGAATATTTTTATATTCCCACTGATCGTGTAGACGAAGAGTTAATTTATTTAAAAAAGAAAATTGAAATATTAACGCTAAAAAAACGTTTATATGAAATGGAACAGAATGCAATGCCGATAGCATTTGTTGGTTATAAAAAAAATTTTTGCGATATTGAGCATGCGTTAACAAAATTTAGTGGTGATGATATTGGATATTCCGTTAGATTTTTTTTGAAAGATTTTGAAGAAGTTTGCTTGTCCAATCAGCATGATTAAGTGGAACACTGAGCTTACCTAACATCGTTTTCAAAACTATTCACACGTTCTACCTGCCCGTTTGCCTGTGGTGAAGCAGGTAGAACGTGTGAATAGAGTTTTGAAAACGATGTTAGGTAAGCTCAGTGATCCACTTAATCATGCTGATTGGACAAGCAAACTTCTTCAAGTGGAATATGCTATTAATAATTCAATTCACAGTAGTACGGGAAACTCCCCTAGTAAGATTTTATTCGGTGTTGAACAGAGAGGGGAGATGGTTGACGAGTTTACAGAATACCTTGATAACAAAATAAATGTAAATATACCGCGTAACCTTGAGCAGATTAGAGTAAAGGCTTCTGATGCAATCAAGAAAAAACAAGAATATAATTTTAATTACTTCTATAAAAATAGTGTGATGGTGAAAGAATATAAAGTAGGAGATTTTGTAGTCATAAGAAATGTAGATACAGTTGTGGGAACAAATAAGAAATTATTACCAAGGTATAAAGGGCCCTATATAGTACATAAGGTATTGGGAAATGATAGATATGTCGTGCGTGATATAGAAAACTGCCAACAAACTCAATTACCCTATGACGGAGTTATTGAAGCTAACAAAATGAGAAAATGGCTTGTCAAAGATATTAGTAAGTCCGTTTTTGCTGAAGAATTAAATGAGTAAAAAAAAATTTTTTTTTTTTGTTATTTTATATTATGTCTATATTAAAAATGTCTACATGTTAAAAATATATTTATAATTGGTCATAAAAACTAGTTTTAAGTTACATATATGACCGGGTCGGTCTTAATCAGGTTGGCCGAGTTGTAAACACTTGTACATGTAACAACTTTATAGTTTTTGTAAAATCAAATATCATTGTTTTTCTGTATGATAATGTTGATGTATAAAAAATATTAGATTGTGTATTTTTTGTATATTGAATAACGAATTAAATAATTTATAAAACCTCATACATTCAATTGTAAAAAACAAATACACATAAAGGACTTTGTAGCAATGAAATTCGATAACGTTATAATATCTGACTAATATTATTAATATAAAGTTAAATTAATTTGCCCACACCTGAATTCAAAATAATATTTATTTATTATTTATTAGTTATATTAATTTATATGTACAAATATGTATACATAGTATATCGTAGTTACCCATCTATTGTTCATTTCTTACATATGCCAAGTTAATTTGTTTGGATTGTTATTATTATTGCTCTTCTTCTTTTTTTCTTTCTCTGCCTTAATGTTTGATGACCAGTGACAAATATATACATATATCTTGCGTTATTAGTTGACCTTATTTAATTTTCATTATTTTTCACAATTTCATTTCATCTACTTTTATTACATCTCCGCATTATATTCATGTTCTTCAATTTTTGCTTTTATTTTCTCTTTTATTTTGCAGAACTTCAACTTATTAATTATCGTTTTTTCGATTTTTTTTTTAAATGCCAGTAACGTCTTTTAAATTATTACAATAGAAAATGTCACGATTTCTAATTTTGTAATTTGTATTTTTTTTTTAAATTCAATTTTCAATTCTTTCCAAAAGATTAATTTTTTTCAGTTCTTAATATTTGCACTTTTAGCAATATCTTTTATCAGATTTTTTTTTTAACACAGCATGAATTATATTAATATATTTTTATTTGTTTTGATTTTTTACACAATTTTTTGCATTTTGACGAATTTCCTTTTAAATTCTTTTGTAACTGTTAAGCGGTATTGAGAATTGGTGATACATACAGGGTGGCTGATGAAAGCCGCTACCAAAAAAAAATTAAATAACTTTTTTTCTATTTAATGAATCTGGTTAATTATTTTTTTATTTTGCAGATTAACTTTTACATTTAACAAAAATGGATAACTGGGACACTGAAACAAGAATTTGGATTGTCCGCCGCTATCACGCACTGGAGTCCGTAGTTTCGGTTCAAAGAGAGTATAGGCGCACGTTTGGCGGCAATCCTCCGAGCAGATGGACCATAATAAGACTTGTAAACAATTTTGCCGAGCATGGGACAGTCAACAGAAGACCTTACCATCGAAACCCTTCAGTTCGAACGGAGGAAACAATCGCTGCTGTAGCTGCTGCCATACAAAACAATCCGCGTGTTTCGACAAGAAGCTTATCTGCTCAAATGGGTGTAAGCAGACAGTCATTACAGTCAATTATGCACAAAGATTTGGACTTATTCCCATATAAAATTCAAATGGCCAACAAACTGAACGCTGCAGACTTGCCGATTCGCCTGGAATTTTGCCAGAAGATGCTTCAAATGGTGGAAGAGGATGGAAACATGTTGAACTGTCTTTTCATGTCTGACGAGGCCCATTTCGATTTAAACGGCAACATAAACAAACAAAATTGTCACACCGTTACGGTTACTGGAGACCGTTACTTGAGCATGTTGAGAGAGTTTTTCTATCCAGAATTACGCCGAACGAGAATTTCTTTCAACTCTGTGTGGTTTCAGCAAGATGGTGCAGCTCCTCATAGAGCCCAATCTGTTATGACAGAATTGCGACGAAAATTTCCCAATAAGCTGATATCCAGAAACTCCACATTCCGTTGGCCACCCAGGTCGCCTGACCTTACTGCACCTGACTTTTTCTTGTGGGGTTATTGCAAACAGGAAGTCTTCAAAGCAAAACCAACAAATTTGAATGAACTAAGGCAATCCATTCGAGAAACAATTGCGGCTATTCCTGTCTCAACTCTCCAAGCAGTAATGAACAACTTTTTGGTAAGATGCCGCACATGCATCGACGAGCAGGGGGGGCATTTAAATTCCATTATTTTTAAAACTAATTAAGCTATATTTAATAAAATTTAATGAGCTTTAACATGAATAAAAGAAAAATGAATTCCATACACTGAAAAAAAAATTATTTGAGCTTCTTAATGTAGCAAAATTCATCAGCCACCCTGTACATTATGGATGGAATGGGTGATAAGAATGTTAACACTAACGTTGCATTTATTAGTATATAATTATTTTCCTAGCTCCTGGCAGGATCGCCAATATGGGAATAACAATATTCCCAAATATGAATATGTTTTTATTTAATTGAAAAATCAAATTTATTTTATTGAGCAAAAATATTTGTGTATGTTTATCATGATTCAATTACAAGAAGGTTAGCTCTCTAACTGACGTTTACTTTTGACACTTCCATTTTCTGGGTCTCTTTTGCGAACGATAAAAAAGTAGGAGTCTTGTTTTCATTTGTCGAGGAAATGGTATTAAAAAAATCAGAAATGTAGGAAATTAGTAGTAATACATTTTGTAAGGTCAACTAAATACAACATCAAAACATGTCATCGCATACTATCACTGTATAAATCGTTGTAAATTTTCTCTATAATCAATTAAAAAACAATAAAAAACGATCACTGCTCAAACAAAAATGAAAATAAATATATATGTATGTGCATACGTATCTGCAATCAAAATATGTACGCACTTCGCCCTCTTGCCAGCATCATGCATGTGCTAAAATGAAAATATTGGTAAAACAAGATTAAAAGTTTGATTTCGGCTCATTCGGTTTACATGGACTGCAAAATATTGTGGTTTCGGTGTAAGCATGATAACAGGGATTTTCGTCAATCTTAGAATCTGCAATGGCTAATACAGTAAACTTATCAACACAAACTCTGAATAATTGCACATACGTGTTTCTGACTATAGGACTATTTTTTTTTATAATAATGACAAATTAACAAGATGTATATTTTTTAAAAACTTTTCAGGGCATAAAGGCACACGGACATAGTCTACTAAGTGTATAGTCAAGTGATAAGTTTCAATAAAATAGGATAGGCTCCTATTATTCATGCAAACTTAAAACAGAAGCTGATTTAAAACTGTTGCTTTATACACAAGTTAAGCCAGAACTCATTATCAAACCCAGATAATAGTAGAAAATTTTTGTTAAAAACAAGACTTCGAATCACATAAGAAACAGCTTTGAAATCACGATAGACCTATGTAAGTATATAAGTATGCAGGGACCCTACACCCCCAAAAGTCGCTCTAAATAATAGTGCAAATTAATATATTTTCTGAAACCAACTTATTTAAAATTTTGTAGTACATTTTTAACTACTATTTTTACATAACTTCGATCAAAGGAAACTCAGAATGTAAAGGACAATTTTTCAGGCAGCAAGATGGCTGCAATTGTCAAAATATGTCACTAGTGAGCTAACCTCTAGTTATTGAACCATGTATGTTTATTTTCAACGTTCTTTCTGAATGAAAATTTTTGAAGTTAAACATTTCAAAATTGAAAAATAAAAATTACAAATTTGATTTCAAACAAAAATACAAAGTAAAGTTGTATGAAACTTAAATATTAATACAATTAAAATTAGTATTTAAAATAAGAACTAACAACCCTACACTGCTGTTCACAGTGCTTATCCCTGTCTAATTGGTACGATCATTCTGAGAATCGTCACCGAATTTCCCTAAGGGAAGTTGAAGGAAACTAGCAGTTTCAACATAGTTGGGACAGAGCGAAGTTTTCTCTCTAGGAAGGACACCCTCCTCTTCAGCTTTTTTAGGTGGTTGGATGTTAATAACAGGTTCACATGCTGAGATCTGTGAAAGGTGTCCACCGACTCGGTCATTTAGAGCCCGCCTGTGGTTCCGCGGATCAAACCGCTGAGTGACGGATGTTGTTGTTGTTGTTGTAACGACAAAAACACTCCCCGAAGGTTTTGGGGAGTGCTGTCGAACTGGCAGTCCTTGCCCGGATATGAATCCGGTAAGCACCGGTAGTCCCGTGCGGTACTGCCCGACTGTCATGGGAGCGATTTGGTATGACCAGTGGAACCTTCGTCATGCCACCCCTCCTTCCGTAAAGAAGGAGAGAGGGTTAATGAGGGGTATCATATCCGTAGATCAAACATCGACGTCTTTACCTTGGTGCATATTAGTCGCCTCTTACGACCTGTATGCCTAACTCGGGCATATTCTAAACCCCTAGCCCGCAGGGGGTCAGGGATTGTGTCATAGTGATTAAGGAAGATGTTACCTTATGCCCCTGTGCGGCGGATCTTCATACACCAAATGTCTGTTTGGATTTCTAGGTTTATAGCAGTGAAGTATTTAATACACTTTAGATTTTAGTCAGCTGGGATATCAAACCGGCATGCTTGTGGGCTACCACCTTTAGGTATAAGATCGAATGTTGTTGTACCTACAAAAAAGTTTGGGAAGTGTTAGCGATGTTGGCAGTGCTTTGACGGATATGGATTCTGGTGCCATCGTTAAGAAGCTTGTGTAACCCCAGGGGAGAATTACTGATCTGGTGTCGAATCGTCATATAAGATAACAGATCGGCAACGATAAAATAAAAGTAAATGTATGGTGGGATTTACAACAGGTATATCATCATAAACCTTCCGAGCTTGTATTCACATTTGTGGTGTGCCGATTTAATTTTTTTCCTACAAATTGGCTGGACTTACAATTTTGCCGACTCCGAACGGCATCTACAAAGGAGATACATTTTTGCTGAGAAGCCTTCCATGGCATAAGTACACTCGGAGAGTTTGCCAAACCACTGGCGAACGGCGACCCCGTTTTGAAAACACTTTTTCAAACCACTTGATGTTACCTGTCCCAGGCAGCTTGGACCTTCGGTCGTGCCATTTTCCATAATTTATCCCTTTTTGCTTTCATAGAAGGCTTGAGTCTTGATGCTCCAAAGATCTTTCGTTGGTCGTTTAGGAGGAATGCAAAATGTTTCCCTCGTCACTCTCCTAGGAGGTTTTCTAAAATTCTCCAAAACTCCCCCATTACTCGATTGTGATTCAGAAAAAAGTAATAACAAAAACTCCATTATGGCGGGGCAGTAGTTTCTTCTCTTTGCCTCTGTATAAAGTTTCGTAATTCTATCTTACACGGTTCTGAAGTTATTAATAGTCGAATTGAATGAAAACTGCTTGACTCATAAGTGGGTGGTGCCACGCCCACTTTCCAAAATCTTATATAGAGTTAGAGAATTGAGGTAGCTGCCAAATTATATCAATCTTCTTGAATCAGTCAATGAGATATGGCCAGTTCAGTTTTTCTACCTCCTTTTTTAGATAATTTTTATGAAAAAGTAGGTGTGAGTAAGAAGCAATTTCGCTTGTTTTCTATCGGTGTATGTATCAGAGTAATAGCATGCCTCCTACCAAGTTTCGTCACTTGTTGATGTTGTTAAACCGAATTGGTGGAGAATATATCCGCAGTAAAGTATGTACGCCTGGTGTCAGAGGCGACTAAAATTCATAACCCGAAAGTAGTTCAGAGTCAAACAAATCGCTTCCGATTAAGGGTATCGGAAGAGCTTTCTTAAGATCAGCTATGCGTAATAAATACCTGATGTTGTTGTGTAAACACTGCTTCACCCTGCCTAGTACCTGACCATTCATCTCACTGCATATTTAACAAAATATGTGTTTCTAAATTTACGACACCCATATTGTTGTTGTTGTTTTTAGCGACAAAAACATTCCCCGAAGCTTTTTGGGAGTGTTGTTGGAAGCGACAGTCCTTTGCCGGATATGGACCCGGTACACTCTGGTACTCCCTTCCGGTACATGTCCGACTGTCGCGGGATAGATAATGAGAGGCATCATATCCGTAGATGAACCAACTGGTTGCAGTTCAACCAACTTTGTGCATTTTAGTCTCTTACGACCGGTATGCCTACCTCGGGCATATTCTAGCCCCTTAACCCGCAGCTGTTGCTATGTAAGCTCGAGAATTTTGTATAATGTCGTTGGCCAATAGCGAACTTTCCCATAAACTTCCGTCACTAAGCAGCTGCAAAGAATCAGTTTTTTGCTCTATGTGGGACTGGTCTGACTTAAAGAACGAGATACAAGTTAAAACTTCGCATGCCAATGAAACGATTTTCGCATGCGAACACCAGTACACTCTAGATCATAAAACGAATGATTGGTTAACTTTTGTTGTTTTATATTTCGTCTTATTATTCAAGTATTTCGTGTTAATAAAGTACAAACACCGATTAAAACTAACGACTACTAAGTATCATTAAGTTAAAATATGTATACCCAACAAAGATTTAGATTAGAAACGTACCAAGCTGTTTGAACTCTAATGGGGTCTTTTTTAAGTATGTCGACTGCTGAGTGGAAGATCACCAGTTCATTAAACAAATTCTGAGACCACTCAGTCGCCAATATAGGTAGTAGAAAAATTTTCAAAAACTGGCTAGAATCTTTTCCTTTAGATCTTTGTTCTACTTATTATTATTAGTTCTCAAATCTAAAAGAAAAATTAGGGAACATAGCAAATCTAAAGTGCAATCACAACTTAAACTTAAGGCTGGCTCACACATACAAGCATACACATTCGGGCATACAAAATTTGTATTACGCTTTCACGCCATAGGCTTCCGGCATACGTTCAATAGCGTATTTATGTGCTGCTACATACATAATTGGTACACCTGGTATTTTGCGTACACGATTTTTCAAATCCTTATCATTTGTAGCTACTATATAACATTTATGCTGACGCACACGTTCTACAACGCAATCATCAGCATATGTACCTTTATGCAAACATGGCAAACGCTCAAAACGTGGATCCGAAATTATGCGCAACGCTAACTTATAACGGCTTCCTAGCTTTTCCAACTCAGCACGTACACAATCCGAAATATATGGTATACATTTGGCATACAAACAATCCATCATACCTTGTATGATATCCAATTTGTTTTTGATGCTAAAGTTTATAAAATTCGTATCGAGTATAATGTGATATGGTGGTCCAAGTTGTGTATTATATTGGAAGAATAAAGCTGAGCTTTGTTGTTGAACGTTATGCACTTTTAATGTATGTGGATCTTCAGGTTTTTTACGTTTCTTACGTCTTTCTTCTTTGATGCGCGCGTCTGTGGGTTTCATCAAACGTTTCAGGCTTGCTGTGCGTTGTTTTTGTATTCGCCGTGTTTTCTTTTGCTTACCCTGACAGTGTAAAATTTTATGAACTGATTAAGCGATAATAAAGTTAAATCTATTTATTTTACCATTGTTTTTAAAATATAATGCACAATAAAACCAAGTAATTCGGATGATTGCACGTGTAGTTGACAAATGTGGACAATCAAAAAACATATGTTTATGTTTACAATTTCATGGTGCTGCCAGTATTTTTGGAAAACCAAAATTTGAGTGAAATGTGAATGCCTTTTTCCCAGTGATGCTGTTTCCAACACTGAGGCTAAAATGCATATTTTGCATTTTCGGACATTGGCTTCGAAATCGTCCATGGTGGCAGATGTATCAAATTGGGATCATAGGTTTTTTCCTACAAACAATTGTGTGAGGTTATAAAAATTTACAGGACGTATGCAAAAATGTAGTTTAAATTCTTTTAATTAATTTCATTAGCAAACATCAAATTAAATTGTGGATTTAATTACTTAAACAAAATATATTACAGCACGTGTGCTAAATTACAAATTGAAAATCATAATAAATTTGCTGAATGTTTACGAATGATAGAAAATGCAGCGAAAGAAACCCAACATTATTATATAAGATTACAGGGTTGATTTGAGAAAATAAATGCTGCATTTTGGGCTAAATTCGAGGAAAATGCCAACTGCAGGATCAGCATGAACTGGACATAAGAAGTTTTTTAATATGTGGCCCACTACCATGAATTAAAGTGTAAATATCTGGCTGCTACATCACGTTTTGGAAACCTGTCTGCTTGGTTGTAAATATCTAAACTGTTATAAGGAGGAGGAAAAAAAGAAAACAAAAACAAAATATATTGCTTGTTTGTGATTTTAAACATATATATGTATGTATATGGAAACTTATTTCTTTGCTTTTCATACTAAAGTTAGGAGGCTCGATTCCCGTTTGGTAGTAATACCAAGTATTTTTATGTTCCTTTTCCAGTACGCGAACCCGGGACCTTCTATGCAACAGATTCCCACTTTAAGTAACATCAAAGATAATAAGGAAGCGGTTTATGCAAAATTTTAGAGTATTGGTCAACGTTTTGGCTACAAAACTGCACCCGCTTTTTCCGTTAATTGGATTATGAGCATGTATCATCAAACCATCGTACATTTAAACGAATTATAATATCATTTTCCCCCTTCGGATTATGAATCTTGGGACCGACATCGCACACATCTGCTACAACACATCCAAAAATATTGGGATGGGTATCAGAAGACGAGTTTTGACCTTGGAATTAATAACTTTTCGATTTTTCATATATATCAAGAGATATTCGCATTAAAGATAAAATACGTATAACTACGTATAAATTGTCTGTCAATTCAATGTGGATGTTGTGGATTATTTTTTTGAACGCTGACGAAGGCCGCCCACGATGCTCTGCACATAAATACCATTGATCACGCCCCCCTTTTGAAATCGGACGCAACTAATTTTTTTTTTGATTTTCTGCCAATAACTTTTCACTTAAACAAAAAGTCCAAAATGCGGTTATTGATACCGAGGTCAAAACACGTCTTTTGATAACTGTCCTTACATCATTGGACGTGTTTTAGCAGCTGTCCCCTAAAGAAAAGAAATACCCGTCTTTTTGCACCTATCTCGACATTTTTCGACGCGCTTCAGCAGTTTACGTAAGAAAAAGTCAATTGCACACATGTATATATGTTTTGAATAATGAGTATTATTTTTTCTTTTTCAGAAACCATTTATCACAGTCTACTTCACTAACCGAATTTCCTTCACCACATGCTTTTTTATATATGGAAGAAAATTTAAAAATTTGTTTACAAACATTTTTTGAGGTTATGAAAATTTGCAGCACGTGTTCAAAAATATACACATTAAGCATATGACTCGAACTTCCTAAATGTGAATTTACTAAATGCTGCACCATGAACGATTCTTCGAAATCAATGTCTGAAAATCCAAAATGCTGCATTTAAAATTCAGCATGAAAAGCACATTAAATAAATTTTTGTTGGAGAAAAAACTTAAAATTTTAGTATTGGTTGATTTGTGTTATGTTCGAAATTCCGAAATACCATTTTTAATACAACACGAACAATGCATAACCGGAAAACGCACGACAGCACTGCTCATTGCAGGAATCTATTGTGAATTAGATATGATCCCCCTTTTATTATCAATCCGGTATCCCCATGCAATACTTTTTTCCATCGGATTTAGTGAAATGTAGGAATTTTCCATCAAATGCCCCCATTTTAACCTCAATATCATTTATGCACTTGTTATGTTGCTTAATAATTGAATAAGTTTAAAAAGTAGAAGAGTAGTGAAAGTGGATTTTATTTAAGTATGGAGTTAAGGAAGTTAGCGGTGCTATTGGCATTTGGCTGCATAGTGCTAAGTGGTATGACCTCCGTGGTGGCTCATGACGATGACAGTGACTTCGCCGAATTTGACGATTTCGATACAGATGATGATTTTATTGAAGTGCCGGGTACAACACCTTCGCCACAAGTTGGTGATACAAAAGCTTCCTCACAGCAGGCCCATTCAGCAGAAAAGTTGAAAAGCAACGAACCAGTTGTTAGCAAGTCAGATGATTTCAAAATCGATGATGACGACGACGGTATCGTAGAAGATGACGATAACGAATTTGAACATTTCCAAGATGAAGAAGAGTTCGAAGGTTTTGATGCAGGAGAAAGTAAAGAGTTACCACTAGACCAAAATACGGCGGAGCCGAAGCTGACAGTAGCAAAAATTCCAATGCATTTCCGGTGAGTGTGTATGCATTTTGTGTATTTAGTTATACGTATACATTAATTTAGTAGTCTAAACATAATGAAATCTATTTATATCTAATAGCACGCACTGGGATTCATATTGGATGGAAATGCTTATGCTTGCCGGTTTACTGGCCTACTTTGCTAATTTCTTTGCTGGTAAAACGAAAAATGCAAGACTGGCACAGCTCTGGTATAGTACTCACAAAGGACTCTTGGATGATAACTTTGTGTTAGTTGGTAAGTTCATGCGACTAAACATTTATATAACAGCAGTTTACTCCTCGCTGTCTTAAGAGGCTAAAATTCAATCACCCGAAGGTTGAAAGAGGTCAAAGAAATCGCTCCCGCTGTAGTTGGGCTTGTATCTTGCCATCTCGTATGACTGCCCAAAACATCGGAAAGTGGTTCTACGGTTGCAACAACTACAAATAGGGATATGAATTTAGGGAAACGGTTTTTAAGCAATCCGTTAGACGCTGGGACCTTCCTTAGCCGCCTGTTATAAGAGGATACTATACTCCACTATTCTACTACGACGATGCCGGACAAATCCCGTCTACGGCGGTGGACCTGACAAAATCGGTAACACATAGTGTGAGTGTTTCTGCCATTGCAAACAACTACAACATTGAAGTGTTTGGCTTTTAAAAATTATGCGAAAGCTGCAGGGCTTGGGTTAATTTAAGTAGTTACAACACCTAATCCTCCTCTTGCTTAATCCTCCACTTATCTGTAAAAATGTCTAGGTCTACCTAAAAGACGTAGGTAGAGAACCTATGTAACTCACTGACATGGCCAACCTTATTAAAGTTGTTCTAGGCTACTAAATGAGGGGTTGGTTTTGAAGAGAGATTTTCGGAGTGTAGGTTCTATGCAATTTTATAGTTACTAAAGCAGTATCTATATATCACAAATTTTAACTTGTACTCTACTCTTTAAGGCGATGATGGCAAACAAGAAAATGAGAATCCCGGTTTGATGAAGGAAAGCGAAAGTCTATATACATTATGGTGCTCAGGTCGTACATGCTGTGAAGGTATGCTTGTTGAGCTTAAAATGATTAAACGTCAAGATTTGGTGGCTTTGGTATCGGGACTTCTACGACCACAACAAGATCAAGTGCATATAAAAGTGGAAATGACACGTGGGGTAATGGATTCCTTCGTATTTTGTGTTGGCTCAAGAAAAACTATAACAAAAGTTTTCAAAGAATTTGCAGATTTGGTGAGTGTAATAATTTTTTTTTTCAAACATTTTATTATAATTCTTTTATATTCTCAACAATATTTGTGTATTATAATTTCATTTACTACGCCTCGCACATCACATCACATATACAGAACAAGTTCTGCAGTCTAGTTAGTAAGCCAGAGGATCGCTACAAAGTACCTGTCGGATTTGGTGTGCTCTCGGAAATACCTGAAGCCACATCAGCTATGTTAGAGGCGCGCATAATTACTGCACTCAACAAATATCAACGTTACATCGATTATATTCACATTTCTGATCAATTCAGTGGTCCCATTCAACAAGAAGATGCCAACAATTTAAAACAACCAGAAACGAAATGCATGCTAATGGCCGGATTTAATATGCCAAAAAGTGTAGATATGGAAGCGATTAAGCCATTACTAATACTTATATTTTATTTAATGGAACGCTTGAAAACGTACCGCATGTCGAAAGAGGTAATTGCCAAAATTTTATAAGTATATACAAGTTTCCTTACTTATATTTTCAACTTTGTTTTGCAGGCTAAAACTAAAGCTGAAAAGAATCGATTACGTGTGGAAGAGGAATTTTTGAAGAGTACACATGCAGCACGTGCAGAGGCTGCTGCTCAGCGTCGTGAAGACAAGCGCAAGCAAGAAAAAGAACGCGTGCTTGCCGAGGACGACCCCGAGAAGCAGCGCCGCTGGGAGCTTAAAGAACAAAAGCGCCAGGCCAAGAAAAAGGGGCCTAAAATGAAGCGTTTAGCAGTTAAATCCCTATAAAAAAATTAGTTTTATAATATACTAGTAAATGAAAGCATTGGTGTTAGCCTCTTGAATTGACAATGCTACAAAAATATTGGTTTGTTTTGCGGCTTTCTTATGTACGTGCGCTGAAAATACGCTCGTATGTATAATTTAAGCAATAAAATAATATGCACACAAACATGTGCAACAAGCCATAATTATGTATAACAACCAAAAAGTGATATTTCATTTATGTGAGTCCAATCGTCTGACCATAATTCTCAACGGTCTAATTTAGCATTTAACAGGGAAACAATTTTCATTGGAAACATAGGCAATATGATTACGTAGTGTTTTGATTTGTTTTTGAGCTGCATCAAAGCTATATGACAGCGTATTAAGTTGACCTTGCATTTCGCGTATAACCGCTTCACGGTCACTAACCGAAAGGCATGCAGTAGCACGACATTGCGCTAACTCTTTTTCAAGTCTATCTATTTGCTCTTGCATTTGCGCTCTTGTCTGTTCGGCGCGTTCTTTAGTGCGTGCTATTATTTTAGCTGATTCGCAACGTAATGTATCCAGATCATCCTGTGTGTTCTTCAATTGTTCGCAGAAGAGATCACGTTGTCTTTCGGCTTCATCCAAACGATTCCTACATTGATCTAGTTCTAGTTGGCATTTCGCTAACTGTGGACGACAATCGGTATCGTCTTTTGGTGCTTCGATTTGCATTTTTAATGCTTTTAACTCCTTGCATACTAACACTAATTTTCCTTGTAGTTCCTCTTTTTCCTTACAAGATTGTGCCAGTTTTAATTGCTCATTTTCGAGCAATTTCGGAAAGTGTAATAGTTCGTTGAGTTTCTCTTGGAATTTTGCGCGTATTTCTTTAACTTCAGTATTAATTTGTTTCTCAATACGCTTATTATTCATATTCAATTTTTCAAGTGTAACACTTTGTTCTTCGACTTTTTGTTGTGCTACTAAATACTTATTACGATAATCTTCTAATTGTTGTGATTGTTCTCGCATAAGGCATTTGAACTCAACTTGCTCTTCTTTCATATCAGCAACTCGCTGTCGAAGTAAAATCAATTCCGAATGTTCGACATTACGTCCTTCACCTCCGGGACCTCCGTTATTGTTGCAGCTGCCGCAAAAGCCCTTAAGTCTGATGTGAAGAAAAGAGTAGAACAGCAAATTAATCAATATAAGTTGTTCAAGAATACATATTGATCTAGAAATTTTCTGTTAGCATCCCTTTAAAGATCCTAAGACTGCTGTTAAGGAGATTAATCAGGGTCTTGTATCGCGTTGTTTATATTTCCCCCGCAGTGTATTTCCTTGTCGCAACCCTGTCGTTTGAGACCAGTGCTCATCTCTTAGGTGTTCCTCGTCCTGTTGTTGTTGTGGTAACGACAAAAACACTCCCCGAAGGGTTTGGGGAGTGTTGTCGAATTAACAGTCCTTGGCCGGATTTGAACCCGGTATGCTCCGGTACTCCCTTGCGGTACTGCCCGACTGTCGTGGTAGCGATTTAGGACCAGTGAAACCTTCTAGGTTATGTCACCCCTCCTTCCGCCCTGTAGTATTATATCTATACCTAATGGTGTGTTTTCCTACTGCTATGCTATGTTCCGGCCCGCTTGCTTATTCTCAGGCTAACTGGATGATGTTGCTAACTGCATTCCTTGAGTGCAGCCTGACCACTCCCACAACAGCCGGTTCTATCGTACCGGAATGACGGGTTTTTATATCCGGCCAAGAGCTGTTATTTCGACATTACCCTTTCTAACTTGTCACCTTTCCCCTTAACATTATCATCCTCCGAGCAGCTCCTTGTAGCAGGGCTCCTGATCCGGGCTGGTGTTAAATCCTACCCGGGACCAAGAGAAGGGACCTGCTGCGTTTGCTAAAAGAAGATTTACGTCATTTACATTAGGTGCTCCTAGCTAAATCCCTCCACATAGGCCCCCTAGTTTCTATAAAACTTTTGTGGCCTCTTGCTGTTCACGCCCTAGGGCGTCCCGTGGCCAACGTCGATCCAGTGTCGCACCGCCACAAGTTCCAGACACTGTCTCCACTAACAGCACTAATACTGCCCAGCAAGTAGTGTGTAACTCCCGCTGCCGCTCACGCCCACCGGCGCCAACACCTCACACAGCAGCTCACAGCTACTTTCTATGTAACACTTCTCTTTTAGATATAAGCAATGCTGAGCGACAGCCTCCCACTTACAACCACCCCTTCTTCTGCCAGCACTAGCACAAATGCAAGCCAAAGCCACCAGCTCGTGGTCCCTTACACCATGTGCACTGTTTGCATCGAAAAGACCGTCCCAGAGGTCATGGGGGTGGCTTTGCGTTCATTACACATCACTCTGTAAAATATAATCTATTTTCCCCTGACGTCGACCCCAGGTACTCTACCTTAGAATGCCAAGGCATAGTAGTCCGGTCAGGGGACGTCGACCTGCAAATTATAAACATCTACTTCCCCCTGCCACGTGCTGTCCTAGAGATTATCATCCCGACATTAGTGCGTTGCTAAGCAGCGATAACCGTCTAATCCAACATACCAAACACATGTCCTGCATGTGGTATGTCCCCTCATGATACCAAACAACTCTTCTCCTGTTCAGTCGAACCCACTCTTCTAACACCTACATCACTCTGGTCCAATCCTGTGGAAAGTGCGCGCTTCCTCGGACGTCCGTTAGAAGAGCCTGATGACTATTTAGAGTGATCGAGCCCGTTGGTCAGGGCGAATCACTGTTAACAACAACAACATGTGCACTGTTTGTCGGTTGAGACTATATACACCTGCGACATCAGTCAAATGCAACTCTTGCCTTAGCCTATGTCCCCTGCTTATATGTTCTCAACTTGGTGACAGGAACTTATGGACTGATACGTACGTTGCGCCATGTTGTCGAGCTACGAACCGGTCATTCGGTGTCGATCTTGAAATAATTAACATTTATATACCTCCCGCCACCTGCTGTCCGAGGGATTACCACTCTGACATCAGTGCGTTACTCAGAGGCGATAATCGTGTAATCCTCGGAGACTTCTACGGATCCCCAAATTCAAGATCTCAATGCGGAAATCAGACGACTGGTTGATCAACACAACCGCGCCAAATGGGAGGAGCACCTAAGGTCCTGAAACCTCTCTGCTGGTGTTGGCAAACTATGGTCCACTGTAAAATCCTTGTCAAATCCGACTAAACCTATCGATAAAATATCCATCACCTTTGGTGATGAGATACAGTCGAAACCGAAGAGATGCGCGAGCACTTTTTGCCGGCAATTTGTACTGCATCCTCCGGTCGACAAGGAAATTGGACGAGCCATCAGGTAAGCGCACAAGCGAAAAAATAGCCAGCGCTCATTGCCATCACCACCACGGAGGTTCAGGAGGCCATACGAGGGTCCAATAGCTCCAAATCGATCGGCGCAGACGGTATATCCATGCTGATACTTAAACATCCCGGAGAAGAGGGAGTAAGGTATCTAACAACTGTCTTCAGTATGTCTAGGACCACCTTTGTCATTCCAGAAAAATGGAAACCGGCAAAGGTGCTGCCACTATTAAAGCCCGGCAAGCCGACCAACGAGGGGGAGTATTATCGACCGATATCACTCCTCTCGCCAGTAGTGAAGACCCTGGAGACGGTCTTGCTCCCTTATTATACCGCTAACTTGCGACTAGCCGAACATCAGCATGGATTCCGTAAAACTCATAGCACTACCACCGCGCTAAACGCCATCACCACACAGATAGGTGTCGGTCTCAACCAACATCATTCAAATGACAGGACCGTGCTAGTTGCCTTCGACACGATCAGTCATGTGCAACTCATTAACGACCTGGAGGATTCAACTCTTCCCCCCTGTCTAAAGCGTTGGACCGCCAACTATCTGAGTGGCCGGCAGTCATCGGTTGAATTTAGAGGCGAAAGATCAAAACCACGTATAATTAAGCAGGGGGTGCCACAGGGTGGTGTCCTATCTCCGCTTTTGTTTAATTACTACATACCGAGGCTCCCTTCCCCACCAGAGGGTGTTGGATCGTCTCCTACGCCGATGACTGCACGATCCTGGCGACGTGCCCCTCTGTAGACGAGCCCTGCTCAAGAGTTAACTCATACCTCCCATTCTTGTCCGGTTTTTTCGCTGGACGAAATCTGACACTGTCACCGACCAAGTCCTCGGCCACCTTATTGACGACTTGGACAGCGCAGGTGAACATGGAATTAAACGTCTACGTTGACGGCATTAAGCTTCCGACTGTCACACACCCCAAAATCTTAGGGGTCACTTTTGATAACATGTTCAACTACGGTGCTCATGTAGCCGCGATTGCCAGCAAAGTACAAAGCCGCAACAAAATCCTCAAGTCACTAGCTGGCAGTACTTGGGGGAAAGATAAAGAAACGCCAGCCGGTTCTGAGCTACGCGACGCCTATATGGTCGCCGTGGCTAGTAGACACACGCTGGAGGAGGTTGCAGGCGTAAAAGGGTATATCGAGATGTTGACCAGGCAATTTCTGTTCAACTGCTATAAACCGCAGCATCCGATCAGGAACCTGCTCAACGTAAGTCTGCCTCCCAGGAGAATAAGGAGCCATCTCCGTAAGCACTATGACGAGATCCGGCATCACATTTTCTCACCCGTTGATCCAAAGGTGCATCGGCGGGCCCTCTATCTCATCCACACGGAGTCGGTAAAATCCTTTGTCAGCTCTCGTCCGGTGAATGCAGTCCTACTGGCACAAGCCCCACCTGTTGCCGACGAGGAACGCGAACTGCCCAGGAAGACAAGAGTCACGCTGGCTCAACTTCGTTCTGAATACTGTAACAGACTAAACTCTTACCTATCCAGACTGAACCCTGACATGCCAAATGTCTGCCCGGCATGCGGCGTATCTCCCCCGATAATAACCATCTGTTCATCTGCTCAACCGAGCCTACTCTTCTAACAGCAATCTCACTCTGGTCCACCCCTGTTGAAGCCGCGAGGTTTCTAGGACTTCCGTTAGAAGAGCCTGATAACAATGTTGGATAAAAGAGGTGATACTTTAGGCAGATTAAATAGTCGCTACCACAACACTACAAGTGCAGCTTGGAAATCGCTGAAACTAGCCATACTCTCCTTTGTATAACTCCTTTTCAGGTTTATGTCTGCGCGAACGTTAATGCGAGACCTTATTCTGAAAAATTATTCGGAACTGTTACAGTGACATGGACGCATTGGTTCGGCGGTCGAAGATTCCTGCTCTAATATCCTATTGAAGTCGTCTGTGTACCACACAAGCGTGTGGTCACGGTGCAAACTCTCAATTTTTTGCTTTACCTCCCAGCTGTATTTAAAATCTATTTTCAAACCTGATGATCTTGTTGATGTCATCCCTAGGATGTTCGATGTGTGGGAGCAACGTTTTTAGATATGGCGGGTTTGAATTATTTTTCCTTTGTCAAAACCTTTCTTTGCTATATTTATAAAGGTTCGCTTGGCTGTACGTTATTTATGCGCAATTGAGTCACGTCGAGCATCTCTTGCAGAGCCACCGTTGGGAACGTGTCCTTGGCTGCAATGATACATGCACATGCAAGGCGTTGAGCTCTGGTGAATGACTTCCCTACTTGGACCAGAGTCGAATAGCCCATGTAACCGCTCCATTCACTGTTGTTGTTGTTTTTAGCGACAAAAACACTCCCCGAAGGTTTTGGGAAGTGTTGTCGGAAATGAGTCCTTTGCCGGATATGAACCCGGTACGCTTCGGTACGCTCCGGTACTCCCTTGCAGTACTGACCGACTTTCGTGGTAGCAATTGGTATATGCAGTGGAAAGTTCTAGGTCATGTCACTCCTCCTTCCGTAAGGAAAGAGAAGATGGGTAATGACATATCCGTAGATCAAACAGCGAGTTGCACGTCATTTTCGTTGTGCATATCAGTCCCCTCTTACAACCGATGTGCCTACCTCAGGCATATTATAACCCCACCCGCAGGGGTCTCCATACACTGTAATGGGTCTTAGTATCATAGCAATTGGTCTCGTCCCCCGGAGGGGTCTTCTTCTTTTTGTGTTGTAAAGTCATGGTTAATCTAAAACCCCGGTTCAACCCGATAAAACGGTTTCACCGCAAATGCAGCCGATTTGAGCCAAAAAGGCCATCCCGAAGACACCAGCTGCCAGTATCCTGGGTGAAGTTAAACAAATGATCGAGACAATCGGCCATGCGTCGTGAGCTACGCTTCACTAATATGGCCTTATAACGCCTGAGCAGTGGGGCCAAAACGTAAATCTAGACTTAATCCCACATGCACAATGCATTGTGGCATGTGATGTCCCCCTTTACGACACCACTCATCTTTTTAACTGTTCACCTGATCAGATCCCGCTACCAACTTCAATAAAGTCCAGGTGAAACGTTATGTTTTCTGGAACGTATGACACTAATGGAGACAACCACTGCAAAAGAATGACCAATTGGAGACCGATTTGGGAACCCGTGGTGATTTCAATTGGCACCAGTTCGGATAGCGAAGAAACGACTGCGGTGCTTTGTTCAAAGACAAAACCGTTTAAACGGTTAAGCGCCATTTAAGTGAATAATTGTATGCTCGCTTTCGGATATTCTACAGCGGATCTTCGGAGATTTGAAACTAATATTAAATACATAACTCCACGTCCTGATTTGAAAACGGCGTCAATGAAAACTTACCGCTTTTCCATTTCCTTCAATTGGCAATCCTTCTTCGAGAACTCCGCCAGCAAATGTAAATAGTTTTCCCTTAACTTTGCCATTTCATCAGCTTTGCCAGTGCGTTTGCTTAAACAAATTTGTATGGGATCTGGTTCCTCGGAAGGACATTCTGCTTTTTTCTCTTCACATACATCATTGTCCTTTTGCTGCTTTTCACGTTCACGGCGATAAATTTCCTGTTTCAATTGACACACAGACGATTGCATGCAAGTAATTTTTTGCTTCAGACGATCCAAGGAGTCTGCTGTTGGCATTGAGTCGGATGAGCAAGGTTGCACGCTGGCACGTTTGCGCTTCTTATCAGACTTGGAAAAGGGTGGACACGGACCTTGCCATGGCGGTTGGCAGGGATGTGCACTTTTACGCTTTTTATGTCCCAATAGTGCACCCGCGATTTCCTGTATAAGTTTCTTATCTTCGGGACAGCAAACTTTCATTTTACCGAGCGCCTTACACAAACAACGTAAAGCCTTCTCCTCTTTAGAATCTTTTGATTCTTTCGATTCAGCACAGCAACCTTTATCCGTTTCACTGCTATCGCCACCCTTCCAATTAGAAGTTTGTGGTTGCATCGAACCCGTATAAGGTGACATATTATCCTCATCGATTGTTGTCGCAATTGGGATTTCAAGATAACGACGCTTTGAACCGAAATTCTGTAATTCCATAGCTTTAGTCATTAGACAACGTAATTTGATTATCTCTTGTTCCATGCAAACTCGCAACCTTTTAATATCTTTTAGTTCACATTTGGTTTTACATGGCTTGGCGCATAGCTCCATAACTTGGGCTTTAATATCCTCAACCATTTGATTTTGGCATTCGATTTCTTTGATCAAACTTAAGTATTCCATGTAACGACGCTTTTGCTCGGGATCGTCGGATGATTCCCCAAGATGAGAGAACAGATCTTCGGTTTGCTCTTCAACCTCTTCCCCCGCACGCGTTGTATCGCTTTGTGAGTACGGGCCATCTTCGGTACCGTAAATATATTCATACTCGCCCTCATCTAAATTTTCCGATAGACCAGTTTTGTCACGTTCTTGTTCACTGGTCATGATTTGTTACTTAAAATTTGGCGTCAACAGTTTTATAATAATGGGAAATTACTTAGAATTTTGAAAGAATTATATTATATGAATTTTCTTTGAGTTGATTTTTTATAAATTTTCCTTTTAATGACTAATGTTGAAGTTTCACACTGTGCACACTTTGAATTTTCTTTTTCGAAAATGAACACATTGGTATAAATTTATTTGCCAAGTAAGTTGCGTACTTTGGTGCGAAATGTGACTCTGCGCTAAGTACCCCTAGAGCAGAGCCGCCCAAAATAATGCGCAATTTTTCATGCCTATACTCGGAGTATAGGCAAGCAAATGCAGTCGAAACATGTACGCTATGAAGCTAATTCTGCCAGCGTCAAAAAAAAGATCGTCAAAAACGACTAAGCTTAGATTTCTGACTTCGGCACATGCGAAGCAATGCTTTTGCTATTCAGCAGTTGAGCAAAGAAGAACGTGCGCACATCCATAGCAATATTATTTTTTGATATACACTTGCAAAAAAACATTCGAAATGTTCAATGAAGAATGGCTGTACAATTTCACTTTCAATTTAAACAAATAGCACGATTTCACTCAGTGTACTAAGCAAACGCGACTTACATATAAAGACAATGACCCTCCTAGTACATACATATCATTTTCTGATGATATAGATAAATTCATTAACTCAATAACAAAATCGAAACCAACTTCCGGTCCCATTTTAACATGATAATGCAGCATTGCGTTATTCAGTAAATTCAAGCTAAACTTACCTAAAAATGTAGAATTGCAGAAATCAATTAATTGTAATTTGAATAAACAAAACCAAGCATTTCCACTTAAAGATAAGTAAGCATTTTCTACAATAACAAATAAGCATAGTTAATACAAATGTATAAGTTACATTTTAAGTAAAAGAAATCAATAAAGACAGTCTGATGTTACCACTTCAAGCGGCAGCTCGCTTTCAACAAAATACCTTCTTTTTTTTAAAAAAATTCGGACGTACTATAAAGTACGCAGGTGGCGCAGTCGGTAGGATTTCAATACAACTTGGAATCCAGTGATCGAACCGTAAAAGAAAATAAAAAGATTCGTTAATAAAATACATATAGTAAATTCTGCGATTCTGTAGCCAACTCAGGAGTTGACCAGACCCTCCAGAATTATAATCCTTGAAACACTTAATTACAAAAAGCGAAAATATTAGTGCAGTAAACATAAACCCTTGTTATCACCACTAAAGAACAGAAGATTTTTAAAAAGCAAAAATATCAGTGCAGTGAACATAAATCTCTATTATCACCACTGAAGAACAGAAGATCAAAAATTTTGAAAGTGTAAAGGTCAGTGTAGTGGACACAAAACGTAGCTTACACCACTGAATCGAAAACAAAAATAAAAACAAAAATCATCATTAAGCGAATCAACCGACAGCGAGCATTTGACGAAGTAAGGATGGCACAGACTCAAGAACAGTCAAATATGTCTCCAGTAGAACTTGTAGAGGAACTAGCGAGAAGAGAACAACAAATCGAGCAACTTCGAAGTGCATACTTGGAACTAAATACAACATCAACAACAACAAAGTCATGGTACCGACAGGGCTAATATATTCAAGGCGATAAATAATCTACCAACGTTCACGGGTACAGGTGATATAACCGTAAACAGTTTCTTCAGCAGCCTCGAATACTTTTTATCTACAATACACAATGAAGCATTAAAACGAGAATCGGTACGTACAATATTCTATAAGACTATCCAAGGACAGGCAAAAGATGTAGTCATAAATATATCCGAGCCAGACAATTGGCAACTAATTAAAGAAACGTTAAAATTGAGATATAGGCCAAATGTAGAACCCCACCATATATATAGGATGATATCCAATCTAAAAGTAAATACAGTGAATGAGTTAATTGTTGAAATTCAAAACATTAAATACAAAGCAGACGAACTGACAGTTTATTATAGGGGCGAACATTACATAGACTTGACAAACGTGGACAGCCTATTAGTAAACACAGTAAAAGAAATTACTCAGGGAACGCTACTCGACAAAATTTATCAAATAATTCAGATCATAGATATTATAAAAACAACTACAAGCAACCTAATGTCAATGCAAATCAAGGGCAAGCTAATAAAGATAATTTGGGTCAAGTTAGACAAAATCCCCAAACATATGACCAGAAGAGATGGGTTAATAATTCGGGACAGTCTAAACATAATCCCCAATATATTCCTAAAAATAAGGAGTATAATGAAAATAATTCGTTTCAAAGAAGACAGGATAATAGATCAGGTCAAAGGAAACAAAATATAGAACCAATGGAAGTAGATAACGTCGAAGTTAATTGCATAGGGACTCAAAGAGCAGGAAACCATAGTCCAAATTATAGCCAAGATCGCTTAAATGAGGATAGGCAAAGCAAAGGAGAACCTGAAGACAATTTTTGTGAAGAAGTAAATACAATTTTGTTTATGAATCAGCCTCGGAATCCTTACCAAAAATAACGTTAACAATAAATACAAGAAAATATGTAGCGCTAATAGATACGGGAGCAACACTAAGCCTTATAAATAGCGGCATAAAAGATTTTCCAATAAAAAATTTAAAGAATCCAATCACATTTAGTACCTTAACGAATAAGGACACAATTAAATACGAAGCACATAAAGAAGCACCCGAAGAATTTAATTTACCAAAAAATGCTAGAGTAAGATGGAAAATGACACCTTTAACAGAAAGAGAATATGACTTCATTATAGGGTTTGATATTTTAAACTATCTAAACGCAATCATAAATGTCGAAGACGGAAAATTAATTCTTAATAACAAAGAATCGCTAATTTTAAATAAACCACACACATTTAATGAAATTTGCACACTAGAAACAAATGACGAAAGGATTGGAGGAATACAACTAAATCATTTAAACCCAGAAGAATATGAGGCAGTTATCAAAATTCTAAAACGTTTTAAAAAGTTATTATTTAAGGAGGGCGATAAGCTAACAAATACTACATCAGTGCAACATGAAATAAAAACAACTACAAATGAACAAATCAATTCAAGGTTATATAGATACCCACCACAACATGAAGAGGAAGTTAGGAGACAAATAAAAGAAATGTCAGAGCAGGGTATTATAAGAAAAAGTAAATCAAAATATTCAAGCCCCCTTATTGTAGTACCGAACAAAATTGACAATTCTGGTAAAAAGAAATATCGGTTAGTAGTGGATTATAGAAAATTAAATGAGGTCACAATAGATGACAAATATCCATTACCAAATATTGATTCAATCCTAGATAAGTTAGGAAGAGCTCAATACTTTACTACAATAGACTTAGCGAAAGGGTACCATCAAATATTAGTAAAAGAAGAAGATAGAGAAAAAACAGCGTTTGTCACTCCACACGGATTATATGAATTCATAAGGATGCCATTTGGTTTAAAAAATGCTCCAGCCACATTCCAAAGGCTTATGAATGAGATCCTAAGAGAATATATTAACAAAACTTGTGTCGTATATTTAGATGACATATTAATCTTTAGTACTTCCTTACAAGAACATGTCAAAGCAGTTACGGAAATCTTTAGTGAACTAGAGAAAAACAAGTTAAAAATTCAGGTAGATAAATGTAATTTTTTAAAAAAAGAGACAGAGTTTTTAGGACACATTTTAACCAATGAAGGAATGAAACCCAACCCCAATAAAATAAAAATTATAGAGGGATTAGAATTGCCACGAACAGAGAGGCAAATTAAAAGTTTTCTAGGAGTCACAGGATATTACAGAAAATTTATTAAAGACTATGCTAAAGTTGCACAACCAATTACTAAATACTTAAAAAAGGGTGTAAGGACTAACACCAAAGATCCTACATATATTGAAGCATTCGAAAAACTTAAAAATTTAATTAAATCTCATCCAATACTTCGATTTCCGAATTTCGAAAAGAAATTTACGTTAACGACCGACGCATCAAATTATGCGTTAGGGGCGGTACTATCCCAAGAAGGACACCCAGTTTGTTTTGCATCAAGAACACTTAATAATCATGAAAGAAATTACTCAGCAACGGATAAAGAATTTCTGGCAATCATCTGGAGTGTAGGATATTTCAGACCTTACCTTTACGGTAGAAAATTTAAAATTTTAACTGATCATCAACCGATAAAATATCTTCATTCAAAATACAAAGTGAAAGACATATCTCCTAGACATCAAAGATGGCTTTTAAAACTAGGAGAGTATGATTGCGAAATAGAGTATTTAAAAGGAAAGGAAAATAAGGTAGCTGATTTTCTAAGTCGATTAGAAAATGAAAATGAAGTAAACGAAAAAGAGAAGTCGATTTCAGAATTTTTTTCCAAAAATACGGAAGATGATTGTTCCGATCTGAATATAATCGATAACATAGAGGATAATGTAACAATTGCTACTATACATTCCGCAGAAGAAAATTTAGGTGACTATTTTCCTATCAAAGAAGAAATCGTAAATAAATATAAAATGCAAATAATCCTAACTAATAATAAAACTGAAGAATTGAAAATAATTCACGGAAAAAAGCAAATCTTTATAGCAGAAAATGATTTTGAAAATATGGGCGATATATTTAGAAGGTATATAAAGAAAGGAAATATAGGAATATTTTCTGAACTCAGCGATCACAAATATAATATAGTACAGGAAAAACTAATTTCTATGTATTCAAATGATAACCAACTTAAATTTATTAAATGCACTCACAGAGCACAAGATATAGAGACAGAAGTTGAAGCTATTAAGCAAATATCCTTCTATCATGTAAAAGAAAGTATGCATTCGGGTATACAAGAGACATATAATCAAATAAAATATAAAATTTATTATCCAAAAATTATGGAATTAATTCAAATAGTAATTAATCAATGCGACATATGCAAAGAAGGGAAATACGACAGGAATCCGATAAAAGCTAAATTCTATTATACTGAAACTCCATTAGATAAAAATCAAATTGTTCACGTAGACACTTATGTGATGAAAGGATTCCGGTTTTTAACTATAATAGATAAATTTTCTAAATTCGGGGCAGCATATCCATTAAATGATAGGAATCCCATTACAATAATCGAACAACTCGAAGACCATTTTGCAAAAATAGGGAAACCAAAGAAAATAATAGCAGACAACGAATTTAACGCATTAAGAATGAAAGAATTTTTGAGTAGTGAAAATGTTGATTTGCATCTTACTAAACCAAATAGTCACACGGGTAATGCTGATGTAGAGCGATTACATAACACAATAGCCGAAAAGTTTAGAATATTATATAAAGCAAATAAAGACACGCCTATTAAACAGTTAATCCAAAAAGCAATTAGGAATTATAATGATAGATACCATTCTACTATTAAATGTACTCCCAATGAGGTACACCTAGGTAAAGTAGACATACAAAAAATAAAAAATAATATAGAATATACTAAAAGAAAAATAATAGATAAACTTAATAAAAACAGGATAAGTTATGAAGAGAGGAGAAAAGAGGGTTTTATTAAAAACTATAAAGCACTTAGACATAAGGAAAAACCTAGATATAAGAAGGCGTATCTAAAGAATATTCATCCTTGTAATATAAAAAAACCTCTTAAATTTTCAGAAATTCCTAACGATAACGATGATACTACTGACATGGATATATCTAGTTGAGGGATCACTTACAGCGACAAAATTAACGGACCAGGTAGGGTTTGTTGACATTCAAATAAAGACAGAAGATATAGTAAAAGATACAGACATAGTAATACATGTAATAAACTTAGAAGAAATAGGCAATATAATAAAAGAAATGACCGAAAATATTAGCTTAATGAAAATTAAAAACAAAGACATATTACAAACAGAACTTGTAGACACTAGAAATAAATTACGAACATTAATACCAAAAAATAGAAGACTAAGAAGAGGACTAATAAATGCAGTAGGAAGCGTATCCAAATGGATATTCGGGACGATGGATGACGACGATAGAAAAACAATTCAAAACCATTTCCTACAGACGAACGAAAATTTAAATAACCAAATATATGTAAATGAACATTTTAACTTAGCATTAGAACAATTAAAAAATATTGTGAAGAGCGATAGAAGAATAATTGAAAAAGAATTTAATGAAATTAATAAATATGTAAATGAGGATCATGAACAAAATATGTACTTGGAACAAATTGCGAAAATTCAGTTGTTAAAAAATAAAATCGAACAAATACAAGATAATGTGGTATCAGCTAAATATGGAATAATTCACCCAAACATTTTAACAAACCATGAAATAACAAAATACAATATAGATTTTAATAAACTCAAATATTTACAATTAGGGACAGCAACTTTAAATAATACTTTTCTTATATTAGGAATCAAAATACCAAAATCATTTATACAAGTAAATATAAGAAAAATCATTCCCATTCCTAATAAAGAACACAAAGAAATAGAAGCGAAAATAGAGGAAATTTTTTCTTATGAAAATATGTCAATACAATACCAAGAAAATAAACACTTCAAACAACTAAAACCTAGCACCCATTGTGTAATAAAAAGTAATTGTAAACTTGTGACAAATAAAAAATTAGAAGTTATATCTCTTGATGAAAAAACAATAGTTGTAAAAAACGCAATTGATTTGATTGTAAATAACACATGCAAAAAAGATTACGTTACTCTTAATGGAAATTATATTTTGAAATTTAACAACTGCTCATTAAAAATAAATGATTATTATTTTTCCAACATTGTCGAAACTGTAGAAGAAAATATTGTAAGCATGAAACATGAAAATATAAAAAAATTTTACACATAAAATTACATTTGAAGAAATAGATCAGCAAAATAAATTGTATAACAAAAGAATTTTTCAATTGAAATGGCATAGTCAAATAACATATGGATTAAATATTTTTCTTGCATTTATGATTTTGTTGGTTTTTGCAATTTTGATATCAAAGCACAAATACATTAAAATTAAATTAAATAGTAGAATTCAGGAGAATTCTAAGCTAAAAGGGGGAGTAGTTACATATAAAGACAATGACCCTCCTAGTACATACATATCATTTTCTGATGATATAGATAAATTCATTAACTCAATAACAAAATCGAAACCAACTTCCGGTCCCATTTTAACATGATAATGCAGCATTGCGTTATTCAGTAAATTCAAGCTAAACTTACCTAAAAATGTAGAATTGCAGAAATCAATTAATTGTAATTTGAATAAACAAAACCAAGCATTTCCACTTAAAGATAAGTAAGCATTTTCTACAATAACAAATAAGCATAGTTAATACAAATGTATAAGTTACATTTTAAGTAAAAGAAATCAATAAAGACAGTCTGATGTTACCACTTCAAGCGGCAGCTCGCTTTCAACAAAATAACTTCTTTTTTTTAAAAAAATTCGGACGTACTATAAAGTACGCAGGTCGCGCGCACACAATCATACGCTAGCAGATATCAAATGTGTGATTGTATGCGATGGTAAATAAATTGCGCATTATTTTGGGCGGCTCTGCCCTAGAGTACCTAAACTAATATAAAGTGCCTAGCGGTATGCAACGTTTGTTTTTAAAAAGGTGACCGTTATACCCAACAAAGTTAGATATCGATTAGTAGATTAGATAACCAAACTAATTAATTAAAAGAAATACTTACGAGAGAATGTAGCAAAAATTTTATATTTTTCCTATCGAATTGCAATGGGATTCAAATCTGAATTGTTTCATGTTAGTTTTCGTAATGTGATAACGAAAATTTCTGTAATGTCTAGACAGTGTAAGCTTTCGAGTTAAGTCGTTTAGTAAAGGTGAGATGTGGTAAAATGGTGCATACTTTTAGGCGCATATTATGTTTTATGCCTTTCATGAACATCAAATGGTATTATAACTTTGGTGCGATGTTTGTAAGTATAAGTGTATGGTAAAATTCAACCAGATTGGACTATATGCTATAATCCCATATAATCGATAGTTCCGATAAATGGGTTTTGGGCTATAAATTATGCAATTAAAAAGCTACGAGCGTAACATTTTTGCAGATTTGGTGCATATTGCATACGTAATGTGACAAATGAAAATCAGCCAGATCGGACCTACATAACATTTAGCTCCCATACAATCGATACCTCCGATAAATGGGGTTTGGGCTATAACTATTGCAATTAATAGAGAGGAACACAAAATTTGGCAGCTACTTATTACATATGTAATGTGTGAAGTGAAAACCATCATGATTCGACCAATACATCGTATAGCCCCATACAACTTATTTTTCCGATAAGCAGGGCTTGGGCATGTATCTTTAAATTTCAAAATTTGGCAGAGTTTGTACTTATTGTAAGTAAGGATTGGACACTTAAAACCGTGATTCGTATTCATGAAAGGTATTAAGGCTTCGGCACAGCCTAGTTTTAAAGAAATTTGCTGGTCGAGTTCTGGCAATAGATCAAATTCCTGCAGGGTTGATTAAGCGTGGCCGAAGTCACTGTAACTGCAGAGAACCGGATCCAGTAAGCTCCGGCACTCAGACGTACGATTTCGGGTTGATAGCTTCGAATCGTCAGGTGTCCTCAGGTCCAATATGAATACCTAGAAGAGGGTTGCTTGGAGATGCTTCTCCTCCTACTATGGCGGCTTAAAACTTGAAATTCAAAATTATGTAGATTTCTTCTATAAAAATGAAATTAAAATATAATATTTTGGGATAGATATGATAATGATCATCTCATAGTCGACATACTGAGAATGTTACCACACTGACCTACTATAGACTGGAAATTAAATGTGCTCTGGCCAATTCAAATTCTGCTTAATATCGCATCTAAAGCTTTATCGCTGTCGACCTGCCGAATCGGCACGTTCCTTACAGAGTATTTTCAATAGTATCTTCCATCGGCAGTCCCACAAAACTGTCAGTTTCAATAGGGTTAGACCAAAGTGAAATTGGTGATAAAAGAGTCTGCTTACAAAGAGGTTTGGTATGGTGGGGGAACACTCCACATACCGGGCAAACATTCGGTATGTCTCGGTTCAGTTTGGATAACTAAGAGTTGAAGCTATGACAATCTTAAGGTCGAAGTTGGCCAAAGTGACTCGCGTCTATCTCGGAAGTTCGCGTTCCTCTGCGGCATCAAGTGGTACTTGTACTATGATGGCATACGCCGAGCGGAAGCGGACAAAGGAGTTTACTAGCACGGTGTGTATGTTGTTGAGGGCCCGCCAATGCATTTTTGAATCAATCGGCAGTACTATGTGGCGCAAGCTCTTGTCGTAATGCTACGGCTATGTCTTCTTAGGAAATTCCGTTGTCTGACAGTACTTGCAATAGTTCGTCCACGGCTAGGCTTTACATGAGAGGCGAGAGGGCCTCATCTTTTAGTAAGTAAATAGTCTATCGAAAACCTAATAGGTCTTTACAGTGCCCCACTTAGCAACAGCTTTGTAGGCTGGATTTTTGAAGACTTTCTCTTTGTATTCTTTCAAAAGCACTCTGATATCAGTGACCATTTGGTATAGGGTAGCACCTGTCCTCAGCTCAGGTCGTGCTGCAGTGGCATTTGTTGTAGGGCGTTCGATTTGATCTCCAGAGCGAAGTTGTCCCTCATAATAATTATAAAGTGTGGAGATTTCTACTTTTCAAAGGAAAATAGTCTCATCTGGGTAGTAAGCTGCTAGCGGGGTGCTAGCTCTTCTACCTTAGTGCTGGAGTCAGGAACCTTTAGCGCAAAATCGTTAAAATGTCCATTGAGGGGTTTGCTGAGTTAACAGGTAAGGTAAAACCTGAGTCCTTACAGTACGTGAACGAGGCCGTAGTGCGAACGGCTTTACTTCTTCCGGTGTAGATGCTTTCTTTTTACCCTTCTGATCCGATTTTTTAAAAATTATTTTTATCTTTTGTCTGGATTCTTTTTGTACGCACTGCCCGTTGTTTCCACCTAAACGCAATAGTTTACTTTCTTGTTCTTCATCTTCAACTTCATTGTTTTTTTCTTCTTCCTTCTCGAATTCTTTTCGTTTACGTCCCCTTCGTGATAATCTTCTTCTTATTCTTCATCTTCGGAATTTTTTCTTACTCTTCTTCTTCATCTTGGTCTTTATCTTCATCTTCTTCAAAATTGTCTTCTTATTCTTCTTCTTCTTTATCATCTTCGTCTTTATCTTCCTCTTCTTCAAAATGTTCTTGTTATTTTTTTTTCATTTTTATCGTGATCATCATCTTCTTCTTCAGAAATATAGAGAGACGATTGAAAATGGTATTGAAACTATTAAACGATATGCATGTTGCTGTTGTCACACTTAAACTTTGCATTAAACTACATAAAATTTATATCTAAACAATTTACCTGTGAAAGAAATGTCATATTACTTTTTCAGTTATAATAAAAATTCGTTACATTTTTTCGGCAATGCTCTGAAATAGTTGCAAAAATTATACATTTCGTATTCAAAAATAAAGCTTTTGGGGTGTTCTAAAACAGTGCAAATATAGTAAATTATTAAAATAATAATACAATTCTGTTGCTGCAATTTTCCTCTTTAGTTAACTCCATTGTTTACCCCTACTACTTTGGCATATTCTTTTGTGAATCGGAGTGGAAGGTAGTGGATGAAGGTACTCCGAGAGAGTGGAATGAAGGAAATCGCGTTCAGAGTTGCTTTAACGTAAAAACTTCAATTTAAACTGAAACTAGTAGGCACACACAAACCACACAGGGTTAATTGTATGCAATAATAAAACAATGAAATTTAAATTCTGCAATATTGAACGTGAAGACTTAAAACACCCAAATTATTGAATATAAAGCAGTTATAACACCTTATCAGTTCCTACAGAATGAAAGTTTCAATTTAAATTGAAATTTTTAGTTGTAGTTTTTACTTTAAAACAACTCTGAACGCGATTTCCTTCATTCCACTCTCTCGGAGTACATTCATCTACTGCCTTCCACTCCGATTCGCAAAAGAAGATGCCAAACTAGTAGGGGTAAACAATGACTATGGCTAACTCACCGTCGGAGCATAATCATGATCCAATGGCTGCTGATGTCGAAATTGGTAAAGCTAATAATTCTATTAAGAGAAAGGCATCAGATTTGATTGCAAAAACCGTGTCAAATAATTTCATCTGTCACCGCCGATTGCAATCAACATTGTAGAAAATATTTGCCTTCAGCACTGGAACAACAGCAAAAGATATATAGAGCAAGACAAAAAATGCAACTAAAACAGCCTCTATTTTATATACCTAACTATTTGCAACATGTGGAAGGAAAATTATTTGTATTATATTTTAAGAAGTTTGAGGACCATACGTGATAACTTACGATTGCTGTCAAAATCTTATATATGGATCATGGATGGTACTTTTAAAGTAGTGCGCTCACTATTAAGACAACTATTCACGATACTAGGTCGCATAGGAACTGACAGCTGCAACGACATAGTTTCGTTAGTTTATTGTTTAATGTCAGAGCAAAGCGAAAGGTGCTATAACAAATTCGTATATGAACTCTGTACTATAGCATGTAAACATAATATTCCCCTTAATCCTAACCTAATTCTTTTTAATTTTGAGAGAGTAAAGCTTTGGTTTCCTCGGGAAGCGGTGCCGCAATGTAACGTTCGCTATATAGCGGCCGCTATGCTTACCGTCATTAGCGGGACCGCTTTCCTGTAAAGTTCGATGAGCGTTGCGGGCAATTTGCCTGATTTTATTTGAGTTATTTTGCTGCCTGTTTTTTCGTTTTTAACTTTTGTTTACTTCAAATTTTTTTTTTTTCAAAACAACAGAAATGTCAGAACTGTTGTTTTGTGTAAAAATATTTCAAATATTTGATTGAATATGACGGTGGAAAAAACGTTGCCGAACGAATTGCCACCGTCATGACGGCCGTTATATTTTATGCTTGCCACTATATTACATTACGGTGAACTTCACCGTCTTCTTAGTTTACACGTAAGAACTTTTACATTGCATTGTTTTGACAACCTACTCTACCGCTATGTGACTGCCGCTTTATAGCGCACCCGCTTTCGAGGAAACCACGGCTTAAGTGTTAAACTTTTAAAATCCTATTTTCCCGAAGCAAAATATAAGGGTTGCTTTTTTCATTTTGGCCAAATTTTATGGCGAAAGATTCGTAAGGAAAAACTGGGGGAAAAATATGGCACTGACGAAGTTTTTTCGTTGCAAATGAGGCAGCTCAAAGCACTTGCTTTTGTTCCTTCTGATGAGATACCAGAATATTAGGAGTCCATTAAGAACTGAAGCAAAGACTTTTTGAAAATAGCCAAATTTTTGGAAGATAATTATATATACGGGAAAAAGTCTAATTGGGGTAAAAGGAATAATGCGCCGCTATATAATCCAAAATTTTGGTCAGTTTACGACAATGCATTGTAATGTTTTATTTAATCTTCCTCGAACTCAAAACAAACTCGAGGTCTGGCATAGACGGTTAGGTTGTTTAATGGGTCATATGCATACTAATGTTTATCATTTAATAGAAAATCTAATAAAGGAACAAATAACAGTTGAAACGAAATTTAAAAAAATTAACGCAGGGGAAATACAGACAAAAAGGCAACATCATTAAAACCATTCTGTTTCAAAAAGATAACTATTGCAAAGAATACTTTTTAAAATATATCTCTGCGCAGTTAGGACTAGTGTAAACCATTTGTCCCTTAATTATACTATATGTCATTATATATTTTTCTTAAACATTTACTGAAGTATATTTCAATAAAACTTTTTATGTTAATGCTAATTTTTGGTAATAAAAGTATCAAATGTTAATATATTAATGTACGAGTATGAATATAATAATATAAAAATATCTATCTGTTTTTTCTTATTTTAAAGAAAAATTAGTTGAAGCATTGTCTGGATTGTGTATGCTTGGATTTTGTGCGGTCGGGATTTTTTTATGTCGGTATTTTATTATGTCTTGTCGGTGAATAAACGTGTCATGCATTTTTGCTTTAGTTGTTGTTACTTTGTTGTGATGGTCCTCAAAAGTCCACCTGCTGCTTCCCTCGCTCTGATGTTGAATACCTTTTGGAGCAATCTTTTGGGAGCATTTTGAGAGTGTTCTCGCATAGGTCCTCCATGGAGCATTCAGAAGCAAAGAAATGGAGTACTGCGAGACATACCCATGTAAATTGGACCATCTCTTTTATATGAAGGAGGATAAAGGTTGGAGTACTCTTATAATCCCACGGAGTATTTCCGGAAAGGAGAGGAGAGGAGATCAAAGCGAACGAAAATATACTAAAGGAAAGGAACAGCAGAGAAAGAAAGAAGGCTAATGAAATTAGTACAAAGTATTTAAAACGAAGTAAAGTTTCGTGGTTGAATTTCCACCACTGGGCGATCACTAGTTAATAATAATTTGGCGCGTCACACGGTCCACCGTGCCCTTCCGCAGTAATTTATCACTTGTTTAACACCCGTTGGAGGGATCGTGTATTTATCAACCGTCAAACGGTCGGTAACGACGCCCATGTTCCTGGACTCTCCGCCTTTGTCCATTCTCATGGTTTAATTGATTTAATGGCAAATTCTCCTCTAATTCGCTACCAAATCTTAACTTATGAATTCTGTAATTGCAAAAATAATTAATTGTTTTATTAAGCACTACGCAATCTCTGGGCTTTCCTCGGAAAGTCACAAATTGCTTTGTATCACTCTTCTTAAATAAGTAAGTAATTGTAGGACTACTTCTCTCTTCTTGGTCCGCACATTCTTTAAGGAACTTTCACCAACGTGGGGGAGTCATATCCACCGATATCACTCCTCTCGCCAGTAGTGAAGCCCCTGGAGACGGTCTTGCTCCCTTATTATACCGCTAACTTGCGATTAGCCGAACATCAGCATGGATTCCGCAAAATGCATAGCACTACCACCGCGCTAAACGCCATCACCACACAGATAGGTGTCGGTCTCAACCAATCTCGCCCAAATGACCGGACCGTGTTAGTTGCGCTTGATCTGTCGAAAGCTTTTGACACTGTTAATCATGCACAACTCATTAACGACCTGGAGAATTCAAACCTTCCCCCCTGTCTAAAGCGTTGGACCGCCAACTATCTGAGTGGTCGGCAGTCATCGGTTGAATTTAGAGGCGAAAGATCAAAACCACGTATAATTAAGCAGGGGGTGCCACAGGGTGGTGTCCTATCCCCGCTTCTGTTTAATTACTACATATCAAGGCTCCCTTCCCCACCAGAGGGCGTCTCGATCGTCTCCTACGTCGATGACTGCACGATCCTGGCGACTGGACCCTCCGTTGATGAGCTCTGTTCGAGAATTAATTCCTACCTTCCAACCCTTTCCAGTTTCTTCGCTGCACGGAGCCTGACATTGTCACCGACCAAATCCTCGGCCACCTTATTTACGACGTGGACAGCGCAGGCGAACATGGAATTAGACGTCTACGTCGACGGCATTAAGCTTCCGACTGTCACACACCCCAAAATCTTAGGGGTCACGTTTGATAACATGTTCAAATACGGTGCTCATGTAGCCGCGATTGCCACCAAAGTACAAAGCCGTAACAAAATCCTCAAGTCACTAGCGGGCAGTACTTGGGGGAAAGACAAAGAAACGTTACTGGCAACGTACAAGGCAATCGGCCAGCCGGTTCTGAGCTACGCGACGTCAATATGGCACCATCTTCATAATGAGGCAAAAATGACCGATGTCAAAGAGTACTGTGAGATGTTGACCAGACAATTCCTGTTCAACTGCCATAAACCGCAGCACCCGAACAGGAACCTGCTCAACGAAAATCCGCCTCCCAGGAGAATAAGGAGTCACCTCCGTAAGCACTAGGACGAGATCCGGCATCACATTTTCTCGCCGTTTGATCCAAAGGTGCACCGGCTGGCCCTCAACCTTGTCCACATGGAGTCGGTAAACTCCTTTGTCAGGTCCCGTCCAGTGAATGCAGTCCTACTGGCACAAGCCCCACCTGTTGCCGACGAGGAACGCGAACTGCCCAGGGAGACAAGAGTCACGCTGGCTCAACTTCGTTCTGGATACTGTAACAGACTAAACTCTTACCTATCCAGACTGAACCCTGACATGCCAAATGTCTGCCCGGCATGCGGCGTGTCTCCCCACGATAATAACCATCTGTTCATCTGCTCAACTGAGCCCACTCTTCTAACACCAATTTCACTCTGGTCCAGTCCTGTTGAAGGCGCGAGGTTTCTTGGACTTCCGTTAGAAGAGCCTGATGACAGTGTTGGATGAGGGGTGTCATCCTAGGCAGGTTAAGTAGTCGCTACAACAACAACAACAACTTTCACCAATACTTAAATTTCGTCTCAAGTAAATAATTCTCCATGTGCTTTGTGCAGTTATGCTTAACCCTTTTTGGCCACTTTTTTAGTTTTTGATAATTTTTAAACATTAAAGGTTTGTTGTATTATTGAAATGAAACTTATTGAAACATGACGAAAAGTGTTTTTAAGTATGTTTTATGTATGTGTGTTTTGTGAAAATTCGTGCCCATAGATTTTCTTGATTTTGTAAATAATGAAAATTGGCTCCTCTGGCACAAAAGTACTTGAACATAAAACATAAGCAATCGATTTAAATACTTCACATCTTTCAAGCTTTGTTGTCGTTTCGAATTTTTTTTTGGTTTTTGAATGAAAAGAGTTTTGAAAAATTTTCTGTTGGTAAATAGAGGGACAATTTTAAAATAAAAATTTGCAATTTTGCGCCTCTTTATAGAAAGCCCATCACTTTCAGAAAGGACGCAAATGGATAGAAAAAGTCAAAATTTGGAGTTTACACAAAAGCTAAGTGCGAAATCCGAAGAATGTCTAGCACGGCGTTCCCATCCATATTTCTCACATTTATTGCGACCAACATGCGCTTCGGGCGGTGACATGGCAACCAATGCATCCGATGGTTTACATTGTAATTCAAAAAATTCTAGTTATCAAAATTTAAGTTACAAAAGTGATGATGACGCACAATCCGAAGAGCAATTTGAAGATGCCGTACAAACTGAGGATTCGCAAGTTATTAAAACAACAACAAGCGATATGAGTAATAAACTAGATATGCGACCATCATACCATGCGTCTACGGCTGGTAAACGCAAATCGAAACATTGTGAAGTTGGTTCAAAATTAAAAGCTGAACTTTCCAAATATAAGAAAGAGCTCAAAGAATATAATAATACCACAAAAGATTTGGAGGAGAAATATATGAAGATCAATTTTGAATTGAGCGAAATGCAACAAAAGCATGATCGTTTTGTGGCCAATCGTAAGTGTAGCAACGAGTCTGATGCCTATATGGATAGCAGCAGTAGCAGTACGGGTTCTGAGTACTCGCTCAAACGAAAATATACACAAATATTTCATAGAGGTAGTAGTTTCATGACAATGCTACCACCCGGCTGTACTACATCCAATGAAAATATTGTATACAAACCGTCCAAAGATGGTGCGAATGTGAGCCGTCAAAAACGTAAACTAACATCGGCATCCGAATATTCCACTTTACGCCAAACAAACGTACAGCCAAAACGTCACAACAAACGTAAATCGGAGAATAAAGAAAATAAAGCACCACTTCATGTGCAACACGATGTAGAGAGTTTTAGCGCACGCTGTCCCACGGCAGGTCTGAAAGATATCTATAAAGTGTTAAAAAATGTGCTGGATACAAATCAGAAGACGCATAGTTTCAATAAAACTATTGATATCAAGGAAATGCATACGACCATTACAAATTTACAAAACGAACAAGCGCAATTTCGTAATATTATACAACAACAACAAAACTGTTTACAAGACTATCATACACGTTGTATCAAAGCGCAACATATAATGCAGACGCAACAAATTGAAATTGAAAAACTCAATTCGAATAATCATCAACTTGAAGCGGAAATAAGCACAGGTATCGATCAGTTACGACAAAAAATCGACTTAAAATTACGCGATGTATCACATCTACCACAAATAGTACGCGAAGAGCAATCGAAATACGAGAAAGTGCACAAAGAGAATAATGCGCTAACGGAACGTGTGCGTAATTTGCAAAGTGAAGCGAGTCAATTAAAAATGAAAATCGATGAATTATCAAGACGCAAAGTGATGACGATTACGCGTCTAAAAGCAGCAGAACGTGATTTGAAAATATTCAAAAATTATAATACCGCACTAAAACATGAAAAACGCAAACTAGCCGAAGAGTTGCAAAAATTGAAAGAACAATTGGATAGCGTACAGAATGCGAGTAAACGTACACTGGCGCGTCAACGTGAACAAACCGAGAAGCAGCGTCGTGACTTGCAAAAGCGTGTCTTCGAACTTGAATTGAAACTGAGTCGTAGTCAAAATTCAACGACAAGTTTAATTCAAGAGCGCGACAGCTTAATTGCTGAGTTACAGACGCAGCTAAATACGTTGGTGCATAATTTTGAGGTGTCACAAAAGCATATACGCGTACTAAGACGGCATATCTATTCGATGTCAGGCGGTAATGTGCGTTGTCCTAATGTGTTGAATGAGACCATGTAAACGTGTTGTTATCGCGCGTCACGTCAGAGACCGTCTAAGATAGAAAGAGAGACTTAAGCTTTGCATTTTACAGAGATATTATTGTCCAGATTATGCGTGCACCGCTGAGAAGCTTCCGTCCATAGTCAAATTCTACATCAACAATGCGCCTTTTTATGTTTACTCAACAAGTTGCTAAGCTTTTAGTTGTGTTCGCTTTAAGCGTGTTGAAGCACATAGTGTTAAGGCGCGTTGCGTTTTCTTATATGTATATAGCGCTTATGTTTTTATCACTATGTACTTTAATACGTTGTTGGCGTTCATATTGCTGATGCTTATAACTAGTGGATTCGTTTGATATTATAGGTATACTGTTATCAATGTATAGTAAGGTCTTAAAATAGCAAAAAGAGTTTTTGTATGAAAATATTAAAATACATTTCTCTAAATTTATACTATATACATATATAATATATTTTTCTATATTTATATTTAGAACTACTGAAAATGCTGGTTTATATTCGGAAAGTTGCAACACATATTTGGAATAATCTGAATTTTACATTCCAATTTCAGAAAATACAATTTTTGTACAGATTTCGTATTTTAAATTCAGAAAGTAACATTTAAAATTTAGAGAAGTACAATTCAAGTATAGAATTTCTAATAAATTCAGAAAAGCACAATCAAACTTAACCTGACAGATTTCCGTTGAATGCAAGTTATAAAAAATACTTGAATTTGAAGTGGAAATTCTAAACTTGAATTGTGAATTTCAGATTTTAAATTAAAAATTTCTCGAATAAACTTTTTCTGAATTTGATTTTGGAATTTTCTGAATTTGAAATGAAAAATCTGAAGTATAAATTTCTGAATATGTATTGTAGTTTTCTGAAAAGTGAACTGAAAAAGTTGTAGATATCTACGGCTATGTGAAGCTTTGCCACGCAGCTATATAAAAACAATTATTCACATACGAGTACATAAACGCAATAAAAAATGTTACTCATACGACCCGTACTACAAATTAGCAGTGGAAAATTGTGTTCTATATTTCAAGATAGACCTTCAGCGGTGAAGAAAGCTTTCAATTTAATGCTACAGAAATAAAAAAAATTGTTCTATCCAATAAAACAAAATAAAATAAAATAAAATAAAATAAAATAAAATAAAATAAAATAAAATAAAATAAAATAAGATAAAATAAAATAAAATAAAATAAAATAAAATAAAATAAAATAAAATAAAATAAAATAAAACAAAATAAAATAAAATAAAGCAAAGCAAAATAAAATACAATAAAGTAAAATAAAAACAAAATAACATAAAATAAAACAAAAAATAAAATAAAATAAAATAAAGTAAAATAAAATAATATAAAACAAAATCAAATGAAATGAAATGAAGGGGAATGAAATAAAGGAAAATAAAATAAAATAAAATAAAATAAAATAAAATAAGGCAAAATAAAAAAATAAAATAAAAAAAATAAAAATAAAATAAAATAAAAGAAAATTAAGAAATAAAATAAAATAAAAATAAAATAAAAGAAATTAAAATAAAATAAAATTAAATAAAATAAAATTAAGTAAAATTAGATTAAATTCAATTAAATTAAATTAAATTAAATTAAATTAAATTAAATTAAATTAAATTAAATTAAATTAAATTAAATTAAATTAAATTAAATTAAATTAAATTAAACTAAATTAAATTAAATTAGGAAAAGTATGTTACGGGCTGGCGAGGCCGGTAGTCTGCCACCTCAGTAACCAAGGGTGACACCTTGGCGAAATGGCTGGTAGGTTAATATCGGCATCGTCTCCGTCTCGTTAAAACCCTAGCAGGTCTTCAAGTACGTTCGAAGCACGTCGTCATTAAGTTGGTGGTGCAGGCTCAGTTGAGACAACTCCTGACTAATGCCGGATTCTAGCACTGAACACAGACTCATAAGGACCTGTCAACCTTAGCGTGGCTTCCCTGCAAGCGCATAGATAACCACGGGAATCAATAACGGCGACTGCACATCGTGCTGAGATAGCGGTTTGAAGCGGAGACCCAATAGAAATGAACAAACAAAATCAAAACAACGAAGAAAGAATGGAGAACGAAAGCGGCGACGAGGTCTCATTCAGAAAAAGCAGTAAACTGCTAAGATTTCCGGCTAGTGTGGACACTCCAGTTATGCCTTCGCGAGGCTCTAGACCGGCACGAAACACATCAGTGGGATTCGGCACCAAAACGCCCGGTCAGTCAACACCCACTGCTACCGGCGGAAAGCTAGATCCCACCCACAAGAAGGCAACCCCCTTAAAAAGCGCAATGACACTTTTTAACTTTAAGGGGAAAACCCAAGGCCAGTGTTTGGACCTTGCGCTAACGGTGCTGCGTACAATGCAAACAGCCGCACAGAGACAGAAGGCCGTGTCCATGGACATAAAAAACGGAATGGCTCTTCTCGAAGAGTTGTTGAGCTATATGAGCTCATTGAGCCCAAATAAAGAAGAGGGTGACGAACCGGGCCCATCAAATAACAGGGCTAGGACGAACTCCGACCCTCAGCTCATAGATTCGGAAGCCAAGAAGAAAAGGGACGAGGAATCGAAGAATACCCAGTCCGAAGAGGCTTGGTCCAAAGTAGTAGGTCGGAGACGGCAAGAGCGTCCTAAAGCAAAAAAGAAGCCGCCTGCTCAAGCCCCGAAGGCAGTCAAAAAGAACGAGAGGAACAACAGAGCCGTAACGATTCTGGTGAAACCGGCCGAAGGCAAAAGCTACGCCGAAGTTCTAGGGGCAATCCGAGGTCAGCTTCGGCCTGCCGAAACCGGAACGGTGATACGGTCAGTGAGCAAGGCCAAGGCTGGTAGCGTACTAATAGAAACGGCGCAGTGCAACGACCAACCGGCCTTTAGAGAAGCCATTGGTAGCGCGGTAGGAGAAGTTGGCGATGCACAACAAATCTCTAAGCGTATAAAGCTAGAGGTATTGGGTATGGACTGTCTCACAACGGCTGAGGCAATAGAAGAGGCCGTTCGAAGAGAGATCGGAGAAAGCTCAGGTAAAATCCGTATCTCTCTTTTCGCCGTAAATCAGAGAGAGCAAAAGAAGGCTGTTGTCGAAGTGGACGAAGGTCCCGGAAGCCAACTGCTCAAAAAAGGAAAAATTCCCATCGGCTGGATCCGGCTGCTTCAGGTGTCTCGGCAACGGACACCGACAGGCTGGCTGCAATGGGCCCGACAGGAGGGACGCGTGCTGGAAGTGTGGAAACTCTGGCCACAAATCCTCATCCTGCACTGAAAAGGCAAAATGCTACCTGTGCACCACGGGAAACCTAGACCATCTTCCCGGGTCTGGAGCATGTAGCACGTTTAGAGAAGCACTTGCTTCGGCGAAAGCCAAACTGTCGCCCCAATGACCAGCGTGATTCAAGGAAATCTGAATCGATGCAGGTTAGCTGATGAACTGCTAGACCAACTGGTGCTTGATCACCAAATCAACTATGCAATCATCAGCGAACCTTACAAGGACAGAGACACCTGGTACATCGACGAATCTGGCGCTGCTGCTATCTTGGATTGCTATCCAATACCAATGTTACTAATCGTTCTGCCGGACATGGCTACGCCCGTGTAACTGTAGCGCGAACAACTCTTGTTAGCTGCTACCTGTCCGCAAATGACCCCATTCAGAGGTTGAAAGAAAAGCTGGAGCTATTAGAAGACGACATACAGGACCAAAGGGGCAACCTGGTCATCGCTGGAGACTTCAACGCTAGAGCAATAGAATGGGGCATGCCTCAAACTAATACCAGGGGAAAGCTAATTCTGGAAATGGCAGCCCGACTCCGGGTGGTCGTACTGAATACGGGCACGACCCCGACATACAGGCGCCCGGGCTTTGGGTACTCGATCCCCGACATAATGCTCGCCTCGGAGAGACTCTTTCCAAACGCGGTTGGGTGGAGAGTGATGGAGAACCTTACTGGCAGCGACCACAACTACATCACCTTCCAACTCGACCATCCTGGCCAGAGACCGGCAGCGAACGCGTCATACAAAACCCGTAGATGGGATGCAGCTAAAGTTGACGCCACCAGGTTCACCGGAACAGTGCTGGCGAAAGCCAGACGGATAACCGACGGCACCAATACGCCACATGCGGCGGTTGAAGAAACCATGCAATGCATGCGCCATGCTTGCAACGTCTCTATGCCACGAATAGGAACGTGGCGAGGCAAGAAGCAGGTATATTGGTGGAATAGCGAAATCGCGGAACTCCGGAAAACATGTCACAGAATGCGAAGACTGGCAACGCGCTCACGTGGCAGATCCGAGGCTCTTGAAAGGGCGGAGGCGTACAAGGGGGCGAAAAAAGCTCTCGGCGCCGCCATAAAAGCAAGCAAACTAAGATGCTAGAAAGAGCTCTGTAGGGAAGTGAATCAAGACCCCTGGGGACAAGGGTACAAAATAGTTATGAAGAAACTTCGACCACCAAATCAGACGATGGACGAAGATGACATGAAGAACATCGTGGAAGCGCTATTTCTCACGCAACCTACTAGAGAAGAGGAACATGCAGCACGAGATGTCCGCAACGTGGTACCTTTCAATGAAGAAGAGCTAAAAAGAGCCCTGCGTAGCACGAGGACTGGTAAAGCCCCAGGACCCGATGGAATACCTGCGGAGGCAATCAGATTAACTGCTAATAGTTGCCCAGAGCTCTTGTTACACATGTACAACAAATGTCTAGAAGCAGGTGTCTTCGCCGCCAGATGGGAGACAGCACGGCTCGTCCTCATACCGAAAGCAAAGGGGACCCAAACTCTCCATCATCCTTTCGCCCACTATGTATGCTCGACACAGCGGGAAAAATGATGGAGAGCCTTATAAAGCAACATCTAACAGCAGCCATAGAAGACGAGGGTGGACTCTCCCACCGGCAACATGGCTTTCGGAGAGGGCACTCCACAATAGACGCCATAGCAGAAGTCGTAGAGGCAGTCCGGAAGGCCGGGACGGCAAGCCATCAAGCAAGGCTGGTGGTACTATTGGTGACGTTAGATGTTAAAAACGCTTTTAACTCTGCCAGGTGGGAAGACATGCTTGATGCATTAGAACGCTCCTTTAAGGTCCCGATATACTTGTTAGATATATTGAGGGACTACTTAAGATACCGCTGGGTAATCTATGAAACGACGCAAGGCCAAAGAAAGGTGAAGCTAACAGGCGGGGCAGCACAAGGGTCGGTGCTCGGCCCTGATCTTTGGAATGCTACCCATGACAGTCTCCTTCGAATGCAGATGCCAGAAAGCACTTTTCTAGTTGCTTTTGCAGACGACGTGGCTGCGGTGATAACAGCACGAAACTGCGACCTGGCACAGTTAAACTGAACCAAGTGATGCGCAGTGTAGACGAGTGGATGAATAATCACGGCCTCCAACTGGCTACAGCCAAGACAGAGATCGTGATACTAACGAAAAGAAGGATTCCTACAATCATCAACATGAATGTTGGGGATCAACAGATAGAGACGCGCTACGAAATATCTAGGGGTGAAATTGGACAACAAGCTGACCTTTTCGGAGCATCTAAGAAGCTCCTGCGAGAAGGCTGTGAAGACCATCGCAAGTCTGAGTCGGCTAATGGCAAATACAGGTGGACCAAAGCCATGCATAAGAAAGCTGCTGGCGTCCGCCTCAGATTCTATACTGTTGTACGGTGCAGAAGTCTGGGCGGACGTAATGAAATTTGGGAAGTATCGGGCCGCTTTTACCGCAGTCCAACGTAGAGGGGCCCTGAGATGCGCCTCAGCATACCGCACGGTCTCCGCAGATGCTGTTCTGGCCATCGCGGGGACTATACCGATATATCTCCTCGCTGAGGAAAGAAAAATGATTTACGACACTCGTGCAGAGGTACGTAGAGACGTTGCTGCAACGCAGGCGCGGGGTGATTCGATCCGGCGGTGGCAACTACAATGGAGCAGCAGTGCTGCTGGAAGGTGGACCACGGTATTAATCCCCGAACTAGAACCATGGCTGAACCGACCTCATGGAGAAGTCGACTTCTACCTGACCCAGTTCTTAACCGGACACGGTTATTTCCGTGAATATCTCCATAGAGTGGGCAAAGTTCAAACCCCGAACTGCACCTACTGCGGAGCCATAGACGACGCACGCCACACCTTCTTCGAAAGCGAGCAATTCGCAGAAGAAAGAAGGCGGGTGGAAGAGACAATTGGCGAACTTTCCCCGGGCAGTGTCATTCGCAAGATGACCTGCGAAAACGTTAGATAGGATATAGTCAGACGATACGCGAGGAATGTCCTCCTTGCGAAACGGTAAGACGGTTGTCTAGCCAGTTAGCGTGAGAGTAGCCATAGGGCTCACGTAACGCGCTTCCTTACCTGAAGTAATGGTAAGCGCGGTCCCAGGTAAGGAAGAATGCACGGGCCGTGGGAGGTTAGGTTTTAGTGCGGTATACTTCAAGATAAGAAGGAGTCCCACACTCGGAGAGTTCCGCTGCTAGAGCATCTAGTAACGAGGGCTTAAACCCGGTTAGTGCATAAAGCATTTCCTCCTCCCACGAACACAAAAAAAAAAAAAAAATTTTATTAAATTAAATTAAATTAAATTAAATTAAATTAAATTAAACTAAATTAAATTGAATTAAATTAAATTAAATTAAATTAAATTAAATTAAATTAAATTAAATTAAATTAAATTAAATTAAATTAAATTAAATTAAATTAAATTAAATTAAATTAAATTAAATTAAATTAAATTAAATTAAATTAAATTAAATTAAATTAAATTAAATTAAATTAAATTAAATAAAATAAAATAAAATAAAATAAAATAAAATAAAATAAAATAAAATAAAATAAAATAAAATAAAATAAAATAAAATAAAATAAAATAAAATAAAATAAAATAAAATAAAATAAAATAAAATAAAATAAAATAAAATAAAATAAAATAAAATAAAATAAAATAAAATAAAATAGAATAAAATAAAATAAAATAAAATAAAATAAAATGAAATATTTTTGGGATAAATTTATTTCGGAGTTTTTATATGGGCTCTTCGTCGACCGCTATTAGCCTTACCTAAATTAGCAGTTGTCCAGCATTTTCTATTATATTTTAAATTTACTAACAGTCGAAATTTGAAAATTTGTTCACTCATATATGTGCGGTGCCACTCCCATTTTCTAAAATTTTATATTATCTTCTTCTATTCATGTTAAAAGCTTTGTTAAATGGAACCATATATTTGTTTCGATTCCCTTATGTTTACTAGCACAGTTGGGTATAAAAATAAGTTAATAGCAACAATATATTGCTACAAGAATTTTACATTTATGCCAACCAAAATTCATATCGAACCTCTGTGAAAACTGACAAACACAAAATCTTTATATTGTTTGTCAACACATGTCATAATTAATATTGCAAAGCTGCGAATGTACCCTACACAGTGATATGCACCATTAAACGCCAAATAGTACGTAAACTGTGCCATATTATGCGAATGTGTAATTTGTATTCGAAAAACGTAACAGTAAACCGATTTAATTTCCAAAAAGGTGTTTACCGATTATATATGCACATACATATATATTTGTACGCCCATAATTTCTTATATGGTAAATGTAAATCAATGAACGCAAATATCCAGCAAACAATTTTGTTTGACATCAACTTGAGACACATTTCAAATACCTTTTCGAATTTTCAACGTTAATTCTCAACAACATCCAAATAATGGAATTTTAGTGTCCTCAACTTAAAAGCCACTTTTTCATATGCATATTTTCTTATCAAGTTGAGATGTTACTGATTCTCAGGTTGACCTCAAACAAATTTTTCCAATTGGATTTAAACACTACTTCTCAAAGGTTTCTGAACTAGTTGAGAAAAAAGCCTCGGCAATCGCAAATGGTAAAGAATGTTAAATCTCAACTTGGGAATCAAGTGTTTCTCAAACTTTGAAGAATATATTTTCTTGTGCCCATTGGGTATAAAAATGTATAATCATACATATGTACTTTACAATTAAATTCTCACACCAATTGATGTAGCAAGGTTCTGCTGTCAAGTTTTTGCGCTTTTGAAAATCAAATGCTTATAAATATTGGGCTATTAATCGGTACGTGCCCATTATTCCAGATTGTTTATAGACTTTGATTTCTGGCATTTCGACTTGTTGATTTTCATCAGCACAACTTTTCCCCTCTCCGCGTATGCTTTTACAGTAAATTTTCAAAGTGATTGACGCGGAGCGCCGCGGAGAGTGTTCAGTTGGATGAGTATGCTATATGCCAGCGGAACAGCTAAAATTAGACAATCTGCAAGCGTAACGACGTTCCACGCAGAAAATAAATTAATATATTATATGTTTTATGAAGTATTGATGTTTATATCAACGCTTGGCTATTTCCGCTAATTTCGGGATTTTGATTTAATGCAATCCCGAAATACTTGCATAATTTCGAACACTTAAATGCAATGCTCAGATTTAAAAGTTTTGTGATAAGTTTAGCAGCTTTCGAAATAGATCTATCCGAATAGTTATGGCGTTTAATTCTGATTTTTCCAAATTCTCTATTTACAACAACATTATAAAAAAATTTGATAATCCAAATGTATAATAATCCAAAAAAATTTAATACAATATGATCAGCTGAAAAGAGCCACGCCTGCTCAACTAAATGTTATTGTATTATTCGGTAGTGGGGTAATATCTAAATAGATCGTGTGCGTGCGCAAAGAGTAGTTTTGTTGGTAATATTTAAAGCTATAATAATAAATAAAATAAAATAAAACAATATAAATAAAAATAAAATCAAATAAAATAAAATGAAATGAAATGAAATAAAATAAAACAAAATAAAGTAAATTAAAAAAAAAATAATAAAATAAAATAAAATAAAATGAAATGAAATGAAATGAAAAAAAAAAAAAAAAAATTAAATAAGATAAAATAAAGTAAAATGAATCGAGATGAAATAAAATAGAATAAACTAAATAAAACAAAACAAAATAAAATAAAATAAAATAAAATAAAATAAAATAAAACAAAATAAAATAAATTGAAACAATACAAAATAAAATAAAATAAAATAAAATAAAATGACATGAAATGAAATGAAATAAAGTGAAATGAAATGAAATAAAATAAAATAAAATAAAACAAAATAAAATAAAATAAAATTTATTTAAGTTATATGTTGGTGAGCTCAAGGCCAAAATTGAAATAAAACACACTTAAATAGAATTAAATAAGGCCAGCAAAACTTACAATAAATAAAATAAAATGAAATGAAATGAAATAATATAAAAAAAAATTAAATAAGATAAAATAAAGTAAAATGAAACGAGATGAAATAAAATCGAATAAACTAAATAAAACAAAACAAAATAAAATAAAATAAAACAAAATAAAATAAATTGAAACAATACAAAATAAAATAAAATAAAATAAAATGACATGAAATGAAATGAAATAAAATAAAATAAAATAAAATAAAATAAAATAAAATAAAATAAAATAAAATAAAATAAAATAAAATAAAATAAAATAAAATAAAATAAAACAAAATAAAATAAATTGAAACAATACAAAATAAAATAAAATAAAATAAAATGAAATGAAATGAAATGAAATTAAATGAAAGAATAAAAAAAAAAAATTAAATAAGATAAAATAAAGTAAAATGAAACGAGATGAAATAAAATAGAATAAACTAAATAAAACAAAACGAAATAAAATAAAATAAAATAAAACAAAACCAAAAATTTTATAAGAAGGGTTCTTAACATCAGTGATAAGATGTTGCACAACGAAAACATAGGAATAATTAGAAAAACCCTGAAACAAAATTCATTTCCCATGTCCTTGATAAACAAACTTCTCCATAAACACAACACATCGAGCGCCAATAACAATAAAACCGAGAAAGGCGATACAATTTATAAATCAATGGCATATATCCCAGGAGTGTCTGAAACGATCAAAGGTTCAAATTTTTATGATAAGGAAAAACATCAAATCGCGTTTAATACAGCAACACTCTACGACCAATTTACAGCAATATGAAGGACAAAATTCTAAATTATGGGAAATCCGACGTGGTTTACAAAATTCCATGCGACGGGTGCCACGTATGTAAAAAAGTATATGTAGCGACAACTAAACTTAAACTAAAGACAAGGCTTTCCGCCCACAAATCCAACATTAAATTGAGAAATAATAATCCAGAAAATAAGACAGCATTGGCAGCACATTGTGAAGACACAACACTATCCAGATTTTGAAAACGTACCATTCTGGAACATGAGAAAAATTATAATAAGCGATTTATTTTGGAAACCTTATATATTTTGAACACCCCTAATGAGATAAAGATGAATTTTAAAACAGGCACAGACAATTGTGCACAAACCTACAGGAATTTGGTTTTAAAACAACATTACGCGGTGGTCAGTTAAACATACTCACTAAACTTAAGCTAGAACAATATCTCTCGCAATGTTGAGAGCACAATATGCACTAACATACGTACATATATATATATTTTTTTAATTTTGGTTGATACATTTGGATTTTATTATTGAATACATATATTTTTTGTTTACACTTGCGGTACATGAAAATTGTTTATATTTACGGGATTTTTAATTAATCTACATTTATGTTTTTTCGCTCTTTTGCTTTTACCAAAGTTATCTTTATCAATTCCGTTTAGTCGATTATACATATCTACTGAAATGTATGTTTAAAAATGTTAATGTTTTTCTTTTCGTAGTTTCCTGATGATGACTTCAGGTTGAAGTCGAAATATCGAAAAAAATAAATATTTGAATACTACTAAAAAAGAAGTTTTATTCAAAAATCTGGCCTAAAGCTTAATAAAAATTATCAATTAAAATAAAACAAAAAAAATAAAATAAACGAAAATAAAAAAAAATAAAAAAAATAAAATAAAATAAAGTAAAATGAAATGAGATGGAATAAAATAAATAAAAACAGATTAAATACAGCCCCCTGAGTTTATGGTTTTTGACGACCCTTCTTTCTTGATAAACTGTCAGTCGGCAATGGCAGGGAGACAGTCGCTATAGAGCTTGATGCAGATAATCTATGACAACCTGCGCTTTCCGAATGCGCCCGTTTGAGTTTTTTCGGAACCGCTTGACTGACGTCCTCCTCTCCTGGCGCAGTAAGCACAATTTTTGATTGTATAGCGCTCTGTAGCGGGAACAACTGGCACCCTGCTAACTTTCGCTTCTTCTTTTCTACCAAGAGATACAAAGATAACGGTAAAGAGTGTGAGTAGGGAACTAAACGAATACAAACTACCCTTAAAATACTAAAACTATTCCCTCTGAAGATCATAATAACGGTACCTATAGAACATATAAAATTAAAAACCCAAATTTTCGTAAGAGCCAATTTACCGGGACAATTTCTTTAATTAAAATTTTAAAATTACATATGAGTGCCAGACGAGTATATAGGATGTTTATAAAGTGAAATACTTGCAACAAATATGTTCAAATAAAGTACTGTTTATTAATAGTTCTATGCATTGCTTGACCGGTTGCCTTTCAAGCGTTTGTTCTTAGGGAGAACAACGCTGCTCACTAATCGCCTCTCTTTTAGTGCTCAGCTAGCACAGCCTCAAAAATGTAAGTTCTATGTCAGTCAGTCCAGGGCGAGGAGGAAGGAAAGAGCAAGTTCAAGAGCTAGAGGAAGAAGTAGACGGAAAAGAAAAACTAGACAAAGAGGAACAAGGATACAGGACTGGAAAGTCGGGATTATCAGTTCCAATACTTACAATGGACATGTGCAAGTAGAAAAACGTATAAAAAATCATTTTAAATATGTGGAAGTTTACGTTTTACATACTCGTATGGATGTATGTGAATTCGTTAACAAAGCTTATGAGGTATTTGCCAGTCGGTCTCTGGCAGCGACACACACGGCGCGATTGCTCATTAAAAGGTGGATTGTGTGCAGCATTGAAGGTGTCTCAGACGTTGCGGGTGGCAATATGAGGGAGGTGATGCCTTTTGGCTAAATGTTTTGTTTCAAAATTCAAATTAAAATCAGCAGCAACCAACAACGAACCATAGCAGTGGCCAGCTAAAGGAATAAAAATTTTTCTAGTTTTGTGGGCTGCTCTGGCACGCGTTCTTTAGTTAGTACGATATTGGAATTTGTATTTGACGTGCCGTGAAGCGGATGAACGTGAACGCGAATTTTTGTATAAAATTATTTGGTTTTCGTTACGTATGTGTCGTGACATTACACCCGCCCGCCTGCTGTTGACTTTGGTCCAGCTGTTAGTGGGGTTGGTACGCATAAAACCCACTAACGCCATAGTGGAAGCGGAAAGTTGTTGGAATGAAAGCCAAGAGTGCCTTATACATGCAACGCTACATCGTATGGACGAGCCACCACACTCAGCTGGGTTGACAATGGAAATTGACTGTCGTCAAACAAAAGCTGAAATGTCAGCAATGGATGGCAATAACAATGCGCCTGCATTTCTCTTACGACGATTAGAACATGCTAAAAGCTTACTGCTCGATGGTTGTCACACACCATTGGGTGTGCGTACGTATGGTATGGAATATATGCCCAACTGTGATACAGTACCGCAAGTATTTATGGAGCGTTTTCATGGCGATACGCTACTGCCATTCAATTGTCCAAGCGGCGGCAACAATAGCGCTATGGCAGTAGAAATGCTGCATTACAGCAACAATGAGCTGGCCACCATCGCTGTAGATACCTTTGTAAATCTGCCACAATTACGTGAATTGTACTTTGCGCGCAACTCCCTACGTCACATAGCGCCTGCCGCCTTCGATACGTTGCGCGTCGTTGAACGCATACAAATTGTGGATGAACCGTCATTGGCGCTTAAAGATGCCGATTTATTTGAGCGTACCGGCGTTGCTGACTTGCAACTTCTGCAATTGAAATATATTACTTCCGGTCTATTTGTGCATTTACCTGAAACATTACGGCAAATTGTAGTCGCGCGCACAACCTTCGCTAATGACGCGGTGATAGTGAGTAATCCGCAGCTGCTGCGTAATATATCAATCAACGGCTGCACCTTGAAAACGTTTGTGCTGCGCGAGTCTGTTCAGACCATGAGCGTGAAATATATAAATTTGAGAGACAATGCTTTGACTGAGTTTCGCGTGGAATTTCTCTCTGGCGGTGTGGCTAATAACAATACCAGCATAGCATCTGTGGAAACGCTTGATTTGAGCGCGAATGAATTGACGCGATTGCCCTTGTCATGGTTGCATGGTTTGAGCAAGCTGCGTTATTTACTCTTGCGAGACAATTGCCTAGTAGCGCTCGCTTTGCCATCGCTCATCGACGCTATACCGTTAGTGGTCTTATTAGATTTGCGTGGCAATCAATTAACAACGCTGGCTGATGCCGCGTTAGTCGCCACCGCTTTGAGTTGGGCGCAAGTGCATATAAAAATTGATCGCAATCCATGGAGTTGCTTGTGGTTGTTAGAGTTCGCTCATGCATATCCGGAAAAGTTTCGCGTTTTCCAATATGAAAAATTTATTTCACAAATAAATGTGAATGGTTTGAAGTGTGTACCGGCGGAAGTGTCTACGCAGCCGGCGTACGTCACCGAAAGTTCTACTAACATAAGCGCCACCACAGAGGCGCCACTGATCGAAGTCACCACATACAGCAACGCGATCAATGCATCCACTTACAAACTTATTTATGGTGGGCCATGGGATTATAAACGTAGTCAACGTGCTGAAGCTTTAGTAATCGTATTTATGCTACCTGTGGGCGTGGCCTTACTATTTATTTTACTTTATATGTGGATTAAATGCCAAAAAGTGTTCCATTTATCATTTTATCGTTCGTTTACATGGTCCCAAAGCAATATTGGCCGGCGTTTTGCTAGCGCTGAACGTTTCGATATTGTGCGTCAATTGCCGCCATTGCCAAGCGCTCTCAATGTCAACAACAACCATCATAATAATAATGACGACTATGAAACACCGCTCAATGGTATTGATTCTGTTTGTAATTGCAATAACATTGGTACACCAACATATACGAATGAGAAATGTCGTAAATTACATCATATCACCTATGAAGAGCTGCCATCGGAGCGTCCATATAAAATATATGAGGAAATAATTGGTGATGATGCGACGGACACCGAGACGTATGCGCAACCTTTTTACGATCACTTATCGTTTACCCAGCCGGCAAGAAGCGATTCAGACTAAGTCTAGCCGAGAGAGTATTATATGTATACGCGTGTGTTGTTGTAAAATATATGTTTGTTAACATAAAAATTAGAAACTTAGATCTTTAAGTAAAACATGTGATATGGAAGCTGTTGCAATATAAATGCGATAATGTAAGTCGATTTAAGGAAACTATCAGGTTCATGGTTTGTGGCATATTTCTTATTTTGAATAAAAGGCACAGACCAATACACGGAATTCGCAATATTATGCCTGATTGTTTTATAAAAAATATGCGGAGAAATTTTTTTTTGAATTACACCAGAATGTAATATAGTGCGTTTCATAACTATATCCTACTCCAAACTGAATTATTATAAAAAATGTACAAGGGTTAGAATCAGACCTGTTCAGTAATGATTACTATTATTTTCAAAAAGCAATCAAAAAAGACTTATAATTTTTTATGACTATCAAAAAAAAAAATTTAGAAAAATCCAAAATAATCAAAAACAATCAAACAAATTTTTTGATTACTTTGATTAATTTTTGATATTGTTGCAGGCAAAGATAAGCACGTACGGCAAAACAGTCAAAAGTAATACAAAAAATATAGTAATAAAATAATTACTAGAATATTTTTGTTGTTGGAAAAAAATAAAAAAAAAAACAAATCAAAGTAATCAAAAATATTTTTGTAAGTTTTAACGAGCTCAAGACCAGTTGATAATAACTCTTAGTTAATTATTATTATTTTGGTTAGAGGAAAAATTTTCACAAATACGAGTCACGATTTTCACTTTTCAATCCCATCTTATATATAACAAGTAAAGAAGTCTAAGTTCGGGGGAACGGAACAATTTATACCTAGTAGTGATCTATTATGGCATACCAATTTACGCAGGTCTTTTTTTATACTTTTCAGTTCGTATTATAAAGCCAGCTGATTGTTTTCAATAAAATCACTTTTGTTATGAGTTCTGAGCGGGAAATTAATTTTTTGTATATAAATAGCTTCCCTACCAAACACTGCTAACCACATTTTTTCAAAATACCAATATATGCACATTTTATGTTTGAAAAATATGCTCTCCAATAGACAGACGGACAGGCAAACAGACGGACTTGGCTAAATCAACTCAGCTCATCGTTCAGATTATTTCCGCATACTTATTGATGGGCACATGTCTTCTTCTTCTCATACTTGCAAACATTATATGTTCATGAAAGGTTTACAAATAAAAAAAGATATATAACTTCCCTATTGTGGTGGGTTATTAACTACTTGCCCGTATAATTTGTTTGTGTGTTATCCGATTTGTCTAATTTTTGGCAGGAGTATACTACATACTATTGGGAACCTCACCAATTTTCATTGAAATATCTAGTTGATACTACAAGCAATCGCCTTTGAATATACCAGAATTTTTATGCTGAAAAGTAAAGTAAAAGCCACGCCTACTTCCCCAAAATCCACAAAATTTGCGGTCGAGTTTTCCTTAAAATGTTTATTATGTGTGCAAGATCTTGATATAGCTTGTACGAGTATAGTAATAGAAATATCGCGTTTTACATTTTAGGCTATTTATTTTTTAAATATTGTGGATACCCAGAATCTACCTAAAATGAGAAACAAACGTGCCGACATCTGCTTCTAAAGTCTGCTAATAATTCCCGTGAGAACTGAGCGGGATACGAAGCTCTATAACCCACCGGATGCCGGCTAATATGTTGCATCGCCATACCATTTCGTTATTTCATTATTTCAATGTTAATCTAGGACAATTCATATTTTCTTACAGACTATTTCCAAATAATATCTTAATTCTAACATATTTTCTTATCAAAAGAATTAATTTAACAATAGTTTGAATTCAAATTTGGTTAATGAAAAATCAATACCCCTGGAGTTTGAAAGCAAATTCATCGCCCTCGCAACTGGTGAATTAGAAGCTTAGTCGTTCTAACTCTATCTAGAGAGAAAAAATCATTAAAACGTATACATTCCAGAATAAATGGCGAATCCATAGTCCCATTTACAATATCATAAATAAGTGTGAGCGACAAAATTGATTTTGTAATATTTAAAGATTTCAAACTGATTAGAAGATACCTAGAGCTATATGACGGTACTGGATAATGAAAACGCCAAAACGAGAAGTAAATCGATGAAAATATTTTTGTATATGCTCAAGTCGCCCTATATGACACGCGTGGTATGGTCTCTTAATCTCTCTCTCTCTATGGCGCGATATACAACAGGTATATCATCATAAACCCCCTAAGAGATTTCTGCGCCAAGCTTCTCTTCCAATTTGTGGTGTGCCGATTTGAATTTTCCCTACAAATTGGTGGGACCTACATATTCTAGCTTAGATTGAACTAGAGTATTGAAAAGTAGTTTTAGTGTATAAGGATCCTTAAAATCCGAGCTGAAAAGGCGAATGGCTTCGCATAGATATAGTTACGTTGGCTGTGAAAGAGAAACTTGGAATCAAAGACCACCCCAAGGTTCTGAAATTTCATCAACAGCACTCATTTAGAAAATGAAATAGCAAAACACTTATTAATGTTTAAATATAATCCATTCTTATTACTCCAGTTCTGATTGACACGAGATTGTTTTAAAAATTTTCAAGTCCTCCGAATACAATAAGAAGTCGGAATTACAAATAAAAGAGATGCCATCACGCTACCTTTTGGTATACCAGAGGTTGCAGTAAACGAACGTGAGCAGACGCCTTCCACAACAGCCACATAAACGGATCGAGATAGATATTGCCTTATATATATCAAAATGTTCAGGAGAAAAAAGAAATTGATTAAGCCATGTCCGCCCGCTCGTCCGTCGGTCCGTTAGCACGATAACTTGAGTAAATTTTGAGATATCTTAATGAAATTTGGTATGCACGTTCCTTGGCACTCATCTCCGAGCACTATTTAAAATGGGCGAAATCGGACAATAGCCACGCCCCCTTTGTATATATAGGATATTTTCGAAAACACAAAAAAAGTGATGACTCAGTACATAATACACCTATAAGGATAAAGTTTGGTGACTACATTAAGATTGAGGCATAAAATAAAATTTTCAAGAAATTTTTTAAATGGGCGTGGCACCGCCCAGTGTTGATTAAGCCAAATTTAGAATTATTATTAGTCATAAATCAAAAACCGTTCAAGATATCGAAACGAAATTCAGCATACATATTTTTATTAATACAAGGAATGTTCCGGAAAAGAATGGGAGAAATCGGTTAAGAACCACGCCCAATTTTATACGAAAGATTTTGAAAAGGATCATAGATATATTTAATAGGCAATAACTTTGCCTACAAATGTTTTATATCATTTATGTTTCACTTTCAAAGTGTCCGTGAAAGAAGCAAGTCGAAAAATATAAATTTTTGGAAATGGGCATGGCCCCGCCCCTTTTATAGTGGATTATTCCACAAAAAATTTTATGCCATAACTCCGGCAAAAATGTTGTACATATAAAGGTAAATGTTTGTTATAAAAATGCGCGAAATCGGTCAACAGCCACGCCCAGTTTTTTAACATAGTTCTGAAATATTTGTTTTGTAAAATGCAAAATGCGATATTTTTATAACCATGCAAGCTATATCAATAAGAGCTTGCACACATAATACGCTTTTTAAGAAAAACTCAACCGCCAAAAAATTTTGTGCATTTTGGGGAAGTAAGCGTGGCGCCGCCCACTTTTCAGCATAAAAATTCTGGTATATTCAAAGGCGATTACTTGTAATTTTAACAAGATATCTCAATCAAAATTGGTCATCTGCTTCTTAATAGTATGAGTATGTAGTATACTCTTGCCGAAAATTAAGAAAATCGGGTAACTCTCAAGTAAAATCCGAAATCCGGGCAAGTGGTCAATACCCCACTGCAATAGGGAAGTTATATATTTTTTTTGATTTTCATGCCTTTAATGAACATGAAATGTTTGTAAGTATGAGAAGAAGAAGAGATGGGCCCTTCAATAAGTAAACTGAAATAATAAGGATGATGAGCTGAGTCGATTTAGTAATGTCCGTATCTTCGTCCGTCTGTCTTTTTGAACGCAAATTTTTCAAACATAAAATGTCCATGTATTGGTACTTTGAAAAAATGTGGTTAACAGTTGTTGTAGGGAAGCTATTCATATACAAATCAATTAATGTAGGCCGCCGTGGTGTGGCGGTTGTACCACACCGAAGGTCCCAGGTTCGAGTCCTGGGGCAGGTAACATCAAAAGTGGTTTGAAAAAGTTTTTCAAAATGGGGTCCCACCTCGGCAGTGGTTTGGCAAACTCTCCGAGTGTCTTTCTGCCATGGACGGCTTCTCAGCAAAAAATTCATCTCCTTTGTAGATGCTGTTCGAAGTCGGCAAAAATTTGTAGGTCCCGCCAATTTGTAGGAAACAATTCAAAACGGCACACCACAAATTGGAAGGGAAACTCGGCGCAAAAATCTCTTAGGAGGTTTATGATTATACACCTGTTGTATATCGCGCCATACATTTATATTTTTTTTTAAATTAATTCACCCGTCAAAACTCATGACAGAATTGTTTTTATTGAAAACAATCAGCTGGCTTTATAATACGAGCTGAAATGTATTAAAATAGACGTGCGTAAATTAGTATGCCATAATAGATCACTACTAGGTATATAATGTTCGGTTCCACCCGAACTTAGACTTCCTTACTTGTTTTTCATGTAACTCTTATTTTGGAGCACAGGCCCTATGTGTTTATTGTATTAATAACTCGCGCGACATCTTTGTGTTGCTTTTCGGCTTGTTTTCTTTTCTTTTTCTCTGATAAAATATTCAGTAAATTGGTGTATGACTTGGCTGCTACGTTAAGAGCGCTGTGGTCGATATACTATATGCAAAAACTCAATCTCAGCGTGCGTGGCGACATCCAGCGCTGAAGTTTGATTATTTTCTACAGCTTTGTAAACTACATGGCTTACTACGTTTCGATTAAAGTAAGAATAAATTAAATGAATTCTATAACTAGGTTTCAATATTTTATAAAAAATAGTTTTTTGAAAATGCCGAAATTATCTAAAAATCGTTCTAAACTCCGCTATTTTGTATTTTAAGATATTTATCACAGGTTTGTTTGTTATTACCGTTACTACAGCAACATGCTTGCGGTCTTCTTCTTGCTTTTTCTATGTAAGTTTTGCTTTGTTAAGGGAAGTGTTTTTACTTGCTGTGTTATAAATTGAAATTAAATCTCAAAAAATGCAAAATGATAATACAAATCCAAATGAACTTAATATTTTGCCCGTGACCACATTTCAATCGGATGATTTACTTGAAAAGCTAAAAATGCTAAGCTACGAAAAACAGCTATTGGCCGAGTTTAAGATGAAGCCACTGTCGCGTTTCTATTTTGTGAAATCCTTCAATCCTGGTGAACAATTTTTCATGTTTACACTGATTTGTTGGTGGTTATGTCGAAAATTAGGCAAAGAGCTGGACAGGCCACAGGAATTTGATGATCCAAATACCGTGATTGCTAAAATTGTGCAAATATTGAATGAAATGGTAAAAGTTCTAAGGACAAAATAAGCTTTGATACTTACATATATATCTAGCTACATACACATGTATTTTTATATACACTCCAACTATTTCCTACACAGGACGTACCCATTGACTTTCCACCAAGTAAATTAATTCGTGGCGCAGGTCCCGTCTGTTTGATGGTATTGGATTTCCTGGCAACGCAAGCAACCAAAGTAGCACAGGTAAGTGCTTGAAGGTACTATATCTTTCCTGCGACAACAAAAATATATATTCAAATAAATATCCCCTCTATTTAGATAACCTACAATCGTCCACATATAGCTCAAGAAGATGAGGTAGCCACCGACTATTTAGAGGATAATGCTGAAATTATTTTGGAAAAATTGGAGGATGAACAAAATGCTACGATAAGCGATGATAGTGATATGGAAGTAAATAGCGCAAGTGGTTTCAAGAATCTCAATTGGATTTATCGTACAAAGCGTACGAGTCGTAATCAAAATATCGAAATACCGGATGCGGATTCTGCAGCAGCTGAGCGCTTTACCGATCAACAACAATGGCGACAGGAGTTCGAACGTGTACTGCCACATTTGAAAGTTTTCGTGAAAGCTGATGTACGTGATTGGCGAACACATTTGAGTCAAATTGAGACTTTGAAGGGAAATATAGAAGAGGTGAGAGGGTTTAGCAACTTTATTCAACTGTTCCAGAGAACTTATAATAGCAAAGCCATTATGGTGCAACCTCGAGTTTTCTTAGAACTTACGTTAGAGGATCTTGAGGTCCATGGAAATTTCGTTTAGGTAGGTTGAATGGTAACCAACAGTTTCGAAAGTATTTTCACAACTTCTTGGTGTAATGAAATATGAATTGGGTAAAAAATTGATAAATATAAAGATAAATGACGTTGGACAAATGAAATCTCGTAGTTACTGTTTCAAGAAGCACATTAGAATAGCAAAGCCTTCAAGAGCAAATTCTCATCTACATTCTACAAGAGGATTTTCTTGGTGGTCCCAACGCATTCAAATCTGTGGTCACGTTTGTCCAATAAATTTCCACAACGTCTAATGGCTGTTTAAACATAATTTTGGGATATTATAGTTTAGCTTCATCTGCTCAACCACCATAGCTCGGGACGACTTTAGTGCATATAATTTTATTCAAAAACAAATAATTTGTCTCTTATTAAATTCCATTTTAATTTATTTTGATTCACAATTTTAAAAAATGTACATATGTCGAATCCGCATCAGATATTCAGCAGATCGCAGTTAGAACAAATGTCAGCTCTAGCGATTCGATTGCGAACTGCTTTATCCACTTATTTTTTATTCACGAACTGCTTTGCCAATCGGTTATGAGAATAGCATATTTTTAAAATTCGATTCGCACTCCCTGCGGAAGGTATCCGTCGGATACCGTAATAGGCATGATTGATCGCAGATAACTCTTTTTAGAGAATGAAATAAAATAAAGAATTCATCACAAGTCTATAGAAAAAACACCCATCGAAAATTATTCACGAAAGGTTTTCCAAAACATTCTTCTTTTACTCGTATTAAGCGCTTATCAGTAAATTTAATATACTTACCTAAATAGATGTCGTTAGGAGTTGGCATGCAAAGTGTAGACCCCATTAAATTATAGAAACGATAGAAAGTTTTAGACCACAAATTGAATGACATACTCACCTACTGGGATTCATACAGTACCAGGGTAGTTTACAGCTGGATATATAATGAAAAGTATATTTCATTTACTAAAATTAACTACTTTTTTTTGTAACTCCCAAGTACTCCGAGGACACGCAAAGCCAATTGAAGAAACTACATAATGAATTCACCTTCAGTCTCGAGAAGATTGAAAGTCGTGAAAAACATTTGAATAATGAGCTTCAATCGTATGTTAGACAGTTTAAAGAAATCTCAATGGAGTTATCTAATGTGCAGCAATCACAGGCGCAAGTACAAACCGATACGGAGGAATTGATGACACAATTGAATGCGGTGATACAAGAAAATGACACCAAGAAAACTGAAATGGAACGACGTGGCCAATCAATGTCCGATGGCAGTGAGTATTATTGGTTTTTATATGCTCAAACTAAAAAAAGAGAAATTATTAATAATTTTAATTTTTCCTAGGCTCTGTTGTGAATATCAAAAAGGCGATAGTTAAACTGAAAGAAGATGTAGCTCATATGCATTTGGAAGTAGCTTTGTTGGTACATGCCCTTGACCAGGATATTTGGCGCCAGGCAGCACCTGCTGCTGAAGCTCCAGCGCAATATGGCTCGCCAACAGTGAAAGCTTTCTAATTAACGATAGCCGAAACTTAAAATTAGGAAAATATCTAGAACATTGCTAATGATGCAAATAAACTGTTAGCTAGTTTTATTTACTAGTAACAACCGTAGTACAATGTCACGAGCTAGGTAACAGTAAGTTCACTGTATAACACTTGAAAATAAACTGATCATCATGCTTTGCTAGTTTACTGCCTTCTATAGTCCGTCAGGGTCCGATGTCATTCACTCAGGGTCTTTGTTTATGTGTAGACATCTCCTCGTTTTCGTAAACACTCGTTTGTGTATATTATTTGAAATATCTAAACCGATTTCTGAGTTATCGATCAAAACGTCGAGCCGGTAATGCAATATTATATATTATAGTACCTTTCATAACTATAGCACACAGAATTTACATGTTTTAGGCCATAGTTATAACCATGTCATATACTTAATTACCTATATAGATTTTCGTCGACTATAGGCGTCATCCGGTGGTCGTGATCCTGAGTCAGATAAAAAATTTTACATTCAAATGCAACAAATTGTGAGAAAGATATTTTTGCGTGTTTCTATCTTTAGTAGACACACTACCTGGTGAGCTTTGATTAACATGCTTCTGTGTAGAGTGTTCAGTTGGAGGTATTTTGTTTTCGTTACTATAAATATGAGATATATTATCGATTTCTTTTATTGTATGTTAACTGGAATTTAAATACAGTGTGGCTGATGAATTTTGCTACATAAAGAAACTCAAATAATTTTTTTTTCAGTGTATGGAATTCATTTTTCTTTTATTCATGTTAAAGCTCATTAAATTTTATTAAATATAGCTTAATTAGTTTTAAAAATCATGGAATTTAAATGCCCCCCCTGCTCGTCGATGCATGTGCGGCATCTTACCAAAAAGTTGTTCATTACTGCTTGGAGAGTTGAGACAGGAATAGCCGCAATTGTTTCTCGAATGGATTGCCTTAGTTCATTCAAATTTGTTGGTTTTGCTTTGAAGACTTCCTGTTTGCAATAACCCCACAAGAAAAAGTCAGGTGCAGTAAGGTCAGGCGACCTGGGTGGCCAACGGAATGTGGAGTTTCTGGATATCAGCTTATTGGGAAATTTTCGTCGCAATTCTGTCATAACAGGTTGGGCTATATGAGGAGCTGCACCATCTTGCTGAAACCACACAGAGTTGAAAGAAATTCGCATTCGGCGTAATTCTGGATAGAAAAACTCTCTCAACATGCTCAAGTAACGGTCTCCAGTAACCGTAACGGTGTGACCGTTTTCTTCGAAGAAGTAGGGCCCGACAATGCAGCGTGATGAAACTGCACACCACACTGTGACACGAAGATGATGCAATTCCGTCTCATGGAGTATCTGTGGGTTGGAAGCACTCCATATTCGACAATTTTGTTTGTTTATGTTGCCGTTTAAATGGAAAATGGGCCGCCAAACGTGCGCCTATACTCTCTTTGAACCGAAACTACGGACTCCAGTGCGTGATAGCGGCGGACAATCCAAATTCTTGTTTCAGTGTCCCAGTTATCCATTTTTGTTAAATGTAAAAGTCAATCTGCAAAATAAAAATTAACCAGATTCTCTCTCTCTTTATGGCGCGATATACAACAGGTATATCATCATAAACCTCCTAAGAGATTTTTGCGCCAAGCTTCTCTTCCAATTTGTGGTGTGCCGATTTGAATTTTCCCTACAAATTGGTGGGACCTACAGTTTTTTGCCGACTCCGAACGGCATCCACAAAGGAGACGAATTTTTGCTGAGAAGTCTGTCATGGCAGAAATACACTCGGAGAGTTTGCCAAACCACTGCCGAGGGGCGACCCCGTTTTGAAAAACTTTTTTCAAATCACTTTTGATGTTACCTGTACCAGGGCTCGAACCATGGACCTTCGGTGTGGTAGGCCGGCAACACTACCACGGCGGCGGCCAGATTCATTAAATAGAAAAAAAGTTATTTAATTTTTTTTTGGTAGCGGCTTTCATTAGCCACCCTGTATATACGGTATTATATAAATTATCATATTATCACCGTATTCTTAAAACGAATTTCATAATTTTCCGTACTAAAAAAATATTTGTGGTATTTTTAAAAATATTTTGGATGTCATGGGTCTACTTGAAAAGAGAATCGAGCGCGCTGAAATCTGCTTCTGAAGAACTAATGATCAGGGGTGTTCCAGTGAGAATTGAGTGTGAACTGCCACCTGATCACGCCTTATTGGTGCCTTAACTCAAAAAAAGATGGAAACTTCTTGATAAGTAGGAAAATGCAAAGAATTATTAATGAATACACAACTAATAACTCATTAAATTATTGCGCATTAAAAACGAAAAATAAAAGTTCCAAAAAGTTGATAAGTGTACCAACTCAAAAAACAGTAGAGTATGCATGATTGGCAAATGAACTTTGCTGGTAATTTGCAAGGCGGCGAATTGTATCAAAGTAACAACTTGCGTAATGAACTAAATAGGATTCTGCATCTAATTTTTGTAAGCACTTTTCGCTTTCCATTAGTATATAAATCTTGAAAATGCGATCAAAACTGTGGTTGTAGTGCTAATTTGAACATACGATATCTTTAAACCGCTATATCTTTTGATACAGCCACCGCAGACCTACCAAACTTGGCATTTTTCAAAAGTCCAATAGGGCCATACAACCATTCATTTTTAGAAAGAACGTAGTTTTCGCTTTCGATTAATGTATAAATCTTGAAAATGCAATCAAAACTGTGGATGCAGTGCTAATTTGAACATACGATATCTTTAAACCGCTATATCTTTTGATACAGCCACCGCAGACCTACCAAACTTGGCATTTTTCAAAAGTCCAATAGGGCCATACAACCATACATTTTTAGAAAGAACGTAGTTTTCGCTTTCGATTAATGTATAAATCTTGAAAATGCAATCAAAACTGTGGATGCAGTGCTAATTTGAACATACGATATCTTTAAACCGCTATATCTTTTGATACAGCCACCGCAGACCTACCAAACTTGGCATTTTTCAAAAGTTCAATAGGGCCATACAACCATACATTTTTAGAAAGAACGTAGTTTTCGCTTTCGATTAATGTATAAATCTTGAAAATGCAATCAAAACTGTGGATGCAGTGCTAATTTGAACATGCGATATCTTTAAACCGCTATATCTTTTGATACAGCCACCGCAGACCTACCAAACTTGGCATTTTTCAAAAGTCCAATAGGGCCATACAACCATACATTTTTAGAAAGAACGTAGTTTTCGCTTTCGATTAATGTATAAATCTTGAAAATGCAATCAAAACTGTGGATGCAGTGCTAATTTGAACATACGATATCTTTAAACCGCTATATCTTTTGATACAGCCACCGCAGACCTACCAAACTTGGCATTTTTCAAAAGTCCAATAGGGCCATACAACCATACATTTTTAGAAAGAACGTAGTTTTCGCTTTCGATTAATGTGTAAATCTTGAAAATGCAATCAAAACTGTGGATGCAGTGCTAATTTGAACATACGATATCTTTAAACCGCTATATCTTTTGATACAGCCACCGCAGACCTACCAAACTTGGCATTTTTCAAAAGTCCAATAGGGCCATACAACCATACATTTTTAGAAAGAACGTAGTTTTCGCTTTCGATTAATGTATAAATCTTGAAAATGCAATCAAAACTGTGGATGCAGTGCTAATTTGAACATACGTTATCTTTAAACCGCTATATCTTTTGATACAGCCACCGCAGACCTACCAAACTTGGCATTTTTCAAAAGTCCAATAGGGCCATACAACCATACATTTTTAGAAAGAACGTAGTTTTCGCTTTTCATTAATGTACATATGTATAAATCTTGAAAATGCAATCAAAACTGTGGATGCAGTGCTAATTTGAACATACGATATCTTTAAACCGCTATATCTTTTGATACAGCCACCGCAGACCTACCAAACTTGGCATTTTTCAAAAGTTCAATAGGGCCATACAACCATACATTTTTAGAAAGAACGTAGTTTTCGCTTTTCATTAATGTACATATGTATAAATCTTGAAAATGCAATCAAAACTGTGGATGCAGTGCTAATTTGAACATACGTTATCTTTAAACCGCTATATCTTTTGATACAGCCACCGCAGACCTACCAAACTTGGCATTTTTCAAAAGTTCAATAGGGCCATACAACCATACATTTTTAGAAAGAACGTAGTTTTCGCTTTTCATTAATGTATGTATAAATCTTGAAAATGCAATCAAAACTGTGGATGCAGTGCTAATTTGAACATACGTTATCTTTAACCCGCTATATCTTTTGAAACAGCCACCGCAGACCTACCAACCTTGGCATTTTTCAAAAGTTCAATAGGGCCATACAACCATACATTTTTAGAAAGAATGTAGTTTTCGCTTTTCATTAATGTATGTATAAATCTTGAAAATGCAATCAAAACTGTGGATGCAGTGCTAATTTGAACATACGTTATCTTTAACCCGCTATATCTTTTGAAACAGCCACCGCAGACCTACCAACCTTGGCATTTTTCAAAAGTTCAATAGGGCCATACAACCATACATTTTTAGAAAGAATGTAGTTTTCGCTTTTCATTAATGTATGTATAAATCTTGAAAATGCAATCAAAACTGTGGATGCAGTGCTAATTTGAACATACGTTATCTTTAAACCGCTATATCTTTTGATACAGCCACCGCAGACCTACCAAACTTGGCATTTTTCAAAAGTCCAATAGGGCCATACAACCATACATTTTTAGAAAGAACGTAGTTTTCGCTTTTCATTAATGTACATATGTATAAATCTTGAAAATGCAATCAAAACTGTGGATGCAGTGCTAATTTGAACATACGTTATCTTTAAACCGCTATATCTTTTGATACAGCCACCGCAGACCTACCAAACTTGGCATTTTTCAAAAGTTCAATAGGGCCATACAACCATACATTTTTAGAAAGAACGTAGTTTTCGCTTTTCATTAATGTATGTATAAATCTTGAAAATGCAATCAAAACTGTGGATGCAGTGCTAATTTGAACATACGTTATCTTTAAACCGCTATATCTTTTGATACAGCCACCGCAGACCTACCAAACTTGGCATTTTTCAAAAGTTCAATAGGGCCATACAACCATACATTTTTAGAAAGAACGTAGTTTTCGCTTTTCATTAATGTATGTATAAATCTTGAAAATGCAATCAAAACTGTGGATGCAGTGCTAATTTGAACATACGTTATCTTTAAACCGCTATATCTTTTGAAACAGCCCCCGCAGACCTACCAACCTTGGCATTTTTCAAAAGTTCAATAGGGCCATACAACCATACATTTTTAGAAAGAATGTAGTTTTCGCTTTTCATTAATGTATGTATAAATCTTGAAAATGCAATCAAAACTGTGGATGCAGTGCTAATTTGAACATACGTTATCTTTAACCCGCTATATCTTTTGAAACAGCCACCGCAGACCTACCAACCTTGGCATTTTTCAAAAGTTCAATAGGGCCATACAACCATACATTTTTAGAAAGAACGTAGTTTTCGCTTTTCATTAATGTATGTATAAATCTTGAAAATGCAATCAAAACTGTGGATGCAGTGCTAATTTGAACATACGTTATCTTTAAACCGCTATATCTTTTGATACAGCCACCGCAGACCTACCAAACTTGGCATTTTTCAAAAGTCCAATAGGGCCATACAACCATACATTTTTAGAAAGAACGTAGTTTTCGCTTTTCATTAATGTATGTATAAATCTTGAAAATGCAATCAAAACTGTGGATGCAGTGCTAATTTGAACATACGTTATCTTTAAACCGCTATATCTTTTGATACAGCCACCGCAGACCTACCAAACTTGGCATTTTTCAAAAGTCCAATAGGGCCATACAACCATACATTTTTAGAAAGAACGTAGATTTCGCTTTCGATTAATGTATAAATCTTGAAAATGCAATCAAAACTGTGGATGCAGTGCTAATTTGAACATACGTTATCTTTAAACCGCTATATCTTTTGATGCAGCCACCGCAGACCTACCAAACTTGGCATTTTTCAAAAGTTCAATAGGGCCATACAACCATACATTTTTAGAAAGAACGTAGTTTTCGCTTTCGATTAATGTATAAATCTTGAAAATGCAATCAAAACTGTGGATGCAGTGCTAATTTGAACATACGTTATCTTTAAACCGCTATATCTTTTGATACAGCCACCGCAGATCTACCAAACTTGGCATTTTTCAAAAGTTCAATAGGGCCATACAACCATACATTTTTAGAAAGAACGTAGTTTTCGCTTTCGATTAATGTATAAATCTTGAAAATGCAATCAAAACTGTGGATGCAGTGCTAATTTGAACATACGTTATCTTTAAACCGCTATATCTTTTGAAACAGCCACCGCAGACCTACCAACCTTGGCATTTTTCAAAAGTTCAATAGGGCCATACAACCATACATTTTTAGAAAGAACGTAGTTTTCGCTTTTCATTAATGTATGTATAAATCTTGAAAATGCAATCAAAACTGTGGATGCAGTGCTAATTTGAACATACGTTATCTTTAAACCGCTATATCTTTTGATACAGCCACCGCAGACCTACCAAACTTGGCATTTTTCAAAAGTCCAATAGGGCCATACAACCATACATTTTTAGAAAGAACGTAGTTTTCGCTTTTCATTAATGTATGTATAAATCTTGAAAATGCAATCAAAACTGTGGATGCAGTGCTAATTTGAACATACGTTATCTTTAAACCGCTATATCTTTTGATACAGCCACCGCAGACCTACCAAACTTGGCATTTTTCAAAAGTCCAATAGGGCCATACAACCATACATTTTTAGAAAGAACGTAGATTTCGCTTTCGATTAATGTATAAATCTTGAAAATGCAATCAAAACTGTGGATGCAGTGCTAATTTGAACATACGTTATCTTTAAACCGCTATATCTTTTGATACAGCCACCGCAGACCTACCAAACTTGGCATTTTTCAAAAGTCCAATAGGGCCATACAACCATACATTTTTAGAAAGAACGTAGTTTTCGCTTTGGATAAATGTATAAATCTTGAAAATGCAATCAAAACTGTGGATGCAGTGCTAATTTGAACATACGTTATCTTTAAACCGCTATATCTTTTGATACAGCCACCGCAGACCTACCAAACTTGGCATTTTTCAAAAGTCCAATAGGGCCATACAACCATACATTTTTAGAAAGAACGTAGTTTTCGCTTTCGATTAATGTATAAATCTTGAAAATGCAATCAAAACTGTGGATGCAGTGCTAATTTGAACATACGTTATCTTTAAACCGCTATATCTTTTGATACAGCCACCGCAGACCTACCAAACTTGGCATTTTTCAAAAGTCCAATAGGGCCATACAACCATACATTTTTAGAAAGAACGTAGTTTTCGCTTTCGATTAATGTATAAATCTTGAAAATGCAATCAAAACTGTGGATGCAGTGCTAATTTGAACATACGTTATCTTTAAACCGCTATATCTTTTGATACAGCCACCGCAGACCTACCAAACTTGGCATTTTTCAAAAGTCCAATAGGGCCATACAACCATACATTTTTAGAAAGAACGTAGGTTTCGCTTTCGATTAATATATAAATCTTGAAAATGCAATCAAAACTGTGGATGCAGTGCTAATTTGAACATACGTTATCTTTAAACCGCTATATCTTTTGATACAGCCACCGCAGACCTACCAAACTTGGAATTTTTCAAAAGTCCAATAGGGCCATACAACCATACATTTTTAGAAAGAACGTAGTTTTCGCTTTCGATTAATGTATAAATCTTGAAAATGCAATCAAAACTGTGGATGCAGTGCTAATTTGAACATACGTTATCTTTAAACCGCTATATCTTTTGATACAGCCACCGCAGACCTACCAAACTTGGCATTTTTCAAAAGTCCAATAGGGCCATACAACCATACATTTTTAGAAAGAACGTAGTTTTCGCTTTCGATTAATGTATAAATCTTGAAAATGCAATCAAAACTGTGGATGCAGTGCTAATTTGAACATACGATATCTTTAAACCGCTATATCTTTTGATACAGCCACCGCAGACCTACCAAACTTGGCATTTTTCAAAAGTCCAATAGGGCCATACAACCATACATTTTTAGAAAGAACGTAGTTTTCGCTTTCGATTAATGTATAAATCTTGAAAATGCAATCAAAACTGTGGATGCAGTGCTAATTTGAACATACGTTATCTTTAAACCGCTATATCTTTTGATACAGCCACCGCAGACCTACAAACTTGGCATTTTTCAAAAGTCCAATAGGGCCATACAACCATACATTTTTAGAAAGAACGTAGTTTTCGCTTTCGATTAATGTATAAATCTTGAAAATGCAATCAAAACCGTGGATGCAGTGCTAATTTGAACATACGTTATCTTTAAACCGCTATATCTTTTGAAACAGCCACCGCAGACCTACCAAACTTGGCATTTTTCAAAAGTCCAATAGGGCCATACAACCATACATTTTTAGAAAGAACGTAGTTTTCGCTTTCGATTAATGTATAAATCTTGAAAATGCAATCAAAACTGTGGATGCAGTGCTAATTTGAACATACGTTATCTTTAAACCGCTATATCTTTTGATACAGCCACCCCAGACCTACCAAACTTGGCATTTTTCAAAAGCCCAATAGGGCCATACATCCATACATTTTTAGAAAGAACGTAGTTTTCGCTTTCGATTAATGTATAAATCTTGAAAATGCAATCAAAACTGTGGATGCAGTGCTAATTTGAACATACGTTATCTTTAAACCGCTATATCTTTTGAAACAGCCACCGCAGACCTACCAAACTTGGCATTTTTCAAAAGTCCAATAGGGCCATACAACCATACATTTTTAGAAAGAACGTAGTTTTCGCTTTCGATTAATGTATAAATCTTGAAAATGCAATCAAAACTGTGGATGCAGTGCTAATTTGAACATACGTTATCTTTAAACCGCTATATCTTTTGATACAGCCACCGCAGACGTACCAAACTTGGCATTTTTCAAAAGTCCAATAGGGCCATACAACCATACATTTTTAGAAAGAACGTAGTTTTCGCTTTCGATTAATGTATAAATCTTGAAAATGCAATCAAAACTGTGGATGCAGTGCTAATTTGAACATACGTTATCTTTAAACCGCTATATCTTTTGAAACAGCCACCGCAGACCTACCAACCTTGGCATTTTTCAAAAGTCCAATAGGGCCATACAACCATACATTTTTAAAAAGAAAGAACGTAGTTTTCGCTTTCGATTAATGTATAAATCTTGAAAATGCAATCAAAACTGTGGATGCAGTGCTAATTTGAACATACGTTATCTTTAAACCGCTATATCTTTTGATACAGCCACCGCAGACCTACCAAACTTGGCATTTTTCAAAAGTCCAATAGGGCCATACAACCATACATTTTTAGAAAGAACGTAGTTTTCGCTTTCGATTAATGTATAAATCTTGAAAATGCAATCAAAACTGTGGATGCAGTGCTAATTTGAACATACGTTATCTTTAAACCGCTATATCTTTTGAAAAAGCCACCGCAGACCTACCAAACTTGGCATTTTTCAAAAGTCCAATAGGGCCATACAACCATACATTTTTAGAAAGAACGTAGTTTTCGCTTTCGATTAATGTATAAATCTTGAAAATGCAATCAAAACTGTGGATGCAGTGCTAATTTGAACATACGTTATCTTTAAACCGCTATATCTTTTGATACAGCCACCGCAGACCTACCAAACTTGGCATTTTTCAAAAGTCCAATAGGGCCATACAACCATACATTTTTAGAAAGAACGTAGTTTTCGCTTTCGATTAATGTATAAATCTTGAAAATGCAATCAAAACTGTGGATGCAGTGCTAATTTGAACATACGTTATCTTTAAACCGCTATATCTTTTGATACAGCCACCGCAGACCTACCAAACTTGGCATTTTTCAAAAGTCCAATAGGGCCATACAACCATACATTTTTAGAAAGAACGTAGTTTTCGCTTTCGATTAATGTATAAATCTTGAAAATGCAATCAAAACTGTGGATGCAGTGCTAATTTGAACATACGTTATCTTTAAACCGCTATATCTTTTGATACAGCCACCGCAGACCTATCAAACTTGGCATTTTTCAAAAGTCCAATAGGGCCATACAACCATACATTTTTAGAAAGAACGTAGTTTTCGCTTTCGATTAATGTATAAATCTTGAAAATGCAATCAAAACAGTGGATGCAGTGCTAATTTGAACATACGTTATCTTTAAACCGCTATATCTTTTGAAACAGCCACCGCAGACCTACCAACCTTGGCATTTTTCAAAAGTCCAATAGGGCCATACAACCATACATTTTTAGAAAGAACGTAGTTTTCGCTTTCGATTAATATATAAATCTTGAAAATGCAATCAAAACTGTGGATGCAGTGCTAATTTGAACATACGTTATCTTTAAACCGCTATATCTTTTGATACAGCCACCGCAGACCTACCAAACTTGGCATTTTTCAAAAGTCCAATAGGGCCATACAACCATACATTTTTAGAAAGAACGTAGTTTTCACTTTTCATTAATGTACATATGTATAAATCTTGAAAATGCAATCAAAACTGTGGATGCAGTGCTAATTTGAACATACGTTATCTTTAAACCGCTATATCTTTTGAAACAGCCACCGCAGACCTACCAACCTTGGCATTTTTCAAAAGTCCAATAGGGCCATACAACCATACATTTTTAGAAAGAACGTAGTTTTCGCTTTTCATTAATGTACATATGTATAAATCTTGAAAATGCAATCAAAACTGTGGATGCAGTGCTAATTTGAACATACGTTATCTTTAAACCGCTATATCTTTTGATACAGCCACCGCAGACCTACCAAACTTGGCATTTTTCAAAAGTCCAATAGGGCCATACAACCATAAATTTTTAGAAAGAACGTAGTTTTCGCTTTCGATTAATGTATAAATCTTGAAAATGCAATCAAAACTGTGGATGCAGTGCTAATTTGAACATACGTTATCTTTAAACCGCTATATCTTTTGATACAGCCACCGCAGACGTACCAAACTTGGCATTTTTCAAAAGTCCAATAGGGCCATACAACCATACATTTTTAGAAAGAACGTAGTTTTCGCTTTCGATTAATGTATAAATCTTGAAAATGCAATCAAAACTGTGGATGCAGTGCTAATTTGAACATACGTTATCTTTAAACCGCTATATCTTTTGATACAGCCACCGCAGACGTACCAAACTTGGCATTTTTCGAAAGTCCAATAGGGCCATACAACCATACATTTTTAGAAAGAACGTAGTTTTCGCTTTCGATTAATGTATAAATCTTGAAAATGCAATCAAAACTGTGGATGCAGTGCTAATTTGAACATACGTTATCTTTAAACCGCTATATCTTTTGAAACAGCCACCGCAGACCTACCAACCTTGGCATTTTTCAAAAGTCCAATAGGGCCATACAACCATACATTTTTAAAAAGAAAGAACGTAGTTTTCGCTTTCGATTAATGTATAAATCTTGAAAATGCAATCAAAACTGTGGATGCAGTGCTAATTTGAACATACGTTATCTTTAAACCGCTATATCTTTTGATACAGCCACCGCAGACCTACCAAACTTGGCATTTTTCAAAAGTCCAATAGGGCCATACAACCATACATTTTTAGAAAGAACGTAGTTTTCACTTTTCATTAATGTACATATGTATAAATCTTGAAAATGCAATCAAAACTGTGGATGCAGTGCTAATTTGAACATACGTTATCTTTAAACCGCTATATCTTTTGAAACAGCCACCGCAGACCTACCAACCTTGGCATTTTTCAAAAGTCCAATAGGGCCATACAACCATACATTTTTAGAAAGAACGTAGTTTTCGCTTTTCATTAATGTACATATGTATAAATCTTGAAAATGCAATCAAAACTGTGGATGCAGTGCTAATTTGAACATACGTTATCTTTAAACCGCTATATCTTTTGAAACAGCCACCGCAGACCTACCAACCTTGGCATTTTTCAAAAGTCCAATAGGGCCATACAACCATAAATTTTTAGAAAGAACGTAGTTTTCGCTTTCGATTAATGTATAAATCTTGAAAATGCAATCAAATCTGTGGATGCAGTGCTAATTTGAACATACGTTATCTTTAAACCGCTATATCTTTTGATACAGCCACCGCAGACGTACCAAACTTGGCATTTTTCAAAAGTCCAATAGGGCCATACAACCATACATTTTTAGAAAGAACGTAGTTTTCGCTTTCGATTAATGTATAAATCTTGAAAATGCAATCAAAACTGTGGATGCAGTGCTAATTTGAACATACGTTATCTTTAAACCGCTATATCTTTTGATACAGCCACCGCAGACGTACCAAACTTGGCATTTTTCGAAAGTCCAATAGGGCCATACAACCATACATTTTTAGAAAGAACGTAGTTTTCGCTTTCGATTAATGTATAAATCTTGAAAATGCAATCAAAACTGTGGATGCAGTGCTAATTTGAACATACGTTATCTTTAAACCGCTATATCTTTTGAAACAGCCACCGCAGACCTACCAACCTTGGCATTTTTCAAAAGTCCAATAGGGCCATACAACCATACATTTTTAAAAAGAAAGAACGTAGTTTTCGCTTTCGATTAATGTATAAATCTTGAAAATGCAATCAAAACTGTGGATGCAGTGCTAATTTGAACATACGTTATCTTTAAACCGCTATATCTTTTGATACAGCCACCGCAGACCTACCAAACTTGGCATTTTTCAAAAGTCCAATAGGGCCATACAACCATACATTTTTAGAAAGAACGTAGTTTTCGCTTTCGATTAATGTATAAATCTTGAAAATGCAATCAAAACTGTGGATGCAGTGCTAATTTGAACATACGTTATCTTTAAACCGCTATATCTTTTGAAACAGCCACCGCAGACCTACCAAACTTGGCATTTTTCAAAAGTCCAATAGGGCCATACAACCATACATTTTTAGAAAGAACGTAGTTTTCGCTTTCGATTAATGTATAAATCTTGAAAATGCAATCAAAACTGTGGATGCAGTGCTAATTTGAACATACGTTATCTTTAACCCGCTATATCTTTTGAAACAGCCACCGCAGACCTACCAAACTTGGCATTTTTCAAAAGTCCAATAGGGCCATACAACCATACATTTTTAGAAAGAACGTAGTTTTCGCTTTCGATTAATGTATAAATCTTGAAAATGCAATCAAAACTGTGGATGCAGTGCTAATTTGAACATACGTTATCTTTAAACCGCTATATCTTTTGATACAGCCACCGCAGACCTACCAAACTTGGCATTTTTCAAAAGTCCAATAGGGCCATACAACCATACATTTTTAGAAAGAACGTAGTTTTCGCTTTCGATTAATGTATAAATCTTGAAAATGCAATCAAAACTGTGGATGCAGTGCTAATTTGAACATACGTTATCTTTAACCCGCTATATCTTTTGATACAGCCACCGCAGACCTACCAAACTTGGCATTTTTCAAAAGTCCAATAGGGCCATACAACCATACATTTTTAGAAAGAACGTAGTTTTCGCTTTCGATTAATGTATATATCTTGAAAATGCAATCAAAACTGTGGATGCAGTGCTAATTTGAACATACGTTATCTTTAAACCGCTATATCTTTTGAAACAGCCACCGCAGACCTACCAAACTTGGCATTTTTCAAAAGTCCAATAGGGCCATACAACCATACATTTTTAGAAAGAACGTAGTTTTCGCTTTCGATTAATGTATAAATCTTGAAAATGCAATCAAAACTGTGGATGCAGTGCTAATTTGAACATACGTTATCTTTAACCCGCTATATCTTTTGAAACAGCCACCGCAGACCTACCAAACTTGGCATTTTTCAAAAGTCCAATAGGGCCATACAACCATACATTTTTAGAAAGAACGTAGTTTTCGCTTTCGATTAATGTATAAATCTTGAAAATGCAATCAAAACTGTGGATGCAGTGCTAATTTGAACATACGTTATCTTTAAACCGCTATATCTTTTGATACAGCCACCGCAGACCTACCAAACTTGGCATTTTTCAAAAGTCCAATAGGGCCATACAACCATACATTTTTAGAAAGAACGTAGTTTTCGCTTTCGATTAATGTATAAATCTTGAAAATGCAATCAAAACTGTGGATGCAGTGCTAATTTGAACATACGTTATCTTTAACCCGCTATATCTTTTGATACAGCCACCGCAGACCTACCAAACTTGGCATTTTTCAAAAGTCCAATAGGGCCATACAACCATACATTTTTAGAAAGAACGTAGTTTTCGCTTTCGATTAATGTATAAATCTTGAAAATGCAATCAAAACTGTGGATGCAGTGCTAATTTGAACATACGTTATCTTTAAACCGCTATATCTTTTGATACAGCCACCGCAGACCTACCAAACTTGGCATTTTTCGAAAGTCCAATAGGGCCATACAACCATACATTTTTAGAAAGAACGTAGTTTTCGCTTTCGATTAATGTATAAATCTTGAAAATGCAATCAAAACTGTGGATGCAGTGCTAATTTGAACATACGTTATCTTTAACCCGCTATATCTTTTGAAACAGCCACCGCAGACCTACCAAACTTGGCATTTTTCAAAAGTCCAATAGGGCCATACAACCATACATTTTTAGAAAGAACGTAGTTTTCGCTTTCGATTAATGTATAAATCTTGAAAATGCAATCAAAACTGTGGATGCAGTGCTAATTTGAACATACGTTATCTTTAAACCGCTATATCTTTTGATACAGCCACCGCAGACCTACCAAACTTGGCATTTTTCGAAAGTCCAATAGGGCCATACAACCATACATTTTTAGAAAGAACGTAGTTTTCGCTTTCGATTAATGTATAAATCTTGAAAATGCAATCAAAACTGTGGATGCAGTGCTAATTTGAACATACGTTATCTTTAAACCGCTATATCTTTTGATACAGCCACCGCAGACCTACCAAACTTGGCATTTTTCAAAAGTCCAATAGGGCCATACAACCATACATTTTTAGAAAGAACGTAGTTTTCGCTTTCGATTAATGTATAAATCTTGAAAATGCAATCAAAACTGTGGATGCAGTGCTAATTTGAACATACGTTATCTTTAAACCGCTATATCTTTTGAAACAGCCACCGCAGACCTACCAACCTTGGCATTTTTCAAAAGTCCAATAGGGCCATACAACCATACATTTTTAGAAAGAACGTAGTTTTCGCTTTCGATTAATATATAAATCTTGAAAATGCAATCAAAACTGTGGATGCAGTGCTAATTTGAACATACGTTATCTTTAAACCGCTATATCTTTTGATACAGCCACCGCAGACCTACCAAACTTGGCATTTTTCAAAAGTCCAATAGGGCCATACAACCATACATTTTTAGAAAGAACGTAGTTTTCGCTTTCGATTAATATATAAATCTTGAAAATGCAATCAAAACTGTGGATGCAGTGCTAATTTGAACATACGTTATCTTTAAACCGCTATATCTTTTGATACAGCCACCGCAGACCTACCAAACTTGGCATTTTTCTAAAGTCCAATAGGGCCATACAACCATACATTTTTAGAAAGAACGTAGTTTTCGCTTTCGATTAATGTATAAATCTTGAAAATGCAATCAAAACTGTGGATGCAGTGCTAATTTGAACATACGTTATCTTTAAACCGCTATATCTTTTGAAACAGCCACCGCAGACCTACCAACCTTGGCATTTTTCAAAAGTCCAATAGGGCCATACAACCATACATTTTTAGAAAGAACGTAGTTTTCGCTTTCGATTAATATATAAATCTTGAAAATGCAATCAAAACTGTGGATGCAGTGCTAATTTGAACATACGTTATCTTTAAACCGCTATATCTTTTGATACAGCCACCGCAGACCTACCAAACTTGGCATTTTTCAAAAGTCCAATAGGGCCATACAACCATACATTTTTAGAAAGAACGTAGTTTTCGCTTTCGATTAATATATAAATCTTGAAAATGCAATCAAAACTGTGGATGCAGTGCTAATTTGAACATACGTTATCTTTAAACCGCTATATCTTTTGATACAGCCACCGCAGACCTACCAAACTTGGCATTTTTCAAAAGTCCAATAGGGCCATACAACCATACATTTTTAGAAAGAACGTAGTTTTCGATTTCGATTAATGTATAAATCTTGAAAATGCAATCAAAACTGTGGATGCAGTGCTAATTTGAACATACGTTATCTTTAAACCGCTATATCTTTTGATACAGCCACCGCAGACCTACCAAACTTGGCATTTTTCAAAAGTCCAATAGGGCCATACAACCATACAATTTTAGAAAGAACGTAGTTTTCGCTTTCGATTAATATATAAATCTTGAAAATGCAATCAAAACTGTGGATGCAGTGCTAATTTGAACATACGTTATCTTTAAACCGCTATATCTTTTGATACAGCCACCGCAGACCTACCAAACTTGGCATTTTTCAAAAGTCCAATAGGGCCATACAACCATACATTTTTAGAAAGAACGTAGTTTTCGCTTTCGATTAATGTATAAATCTTGAAAATGCAATCAAAACTGTGGATGCAGTGCTAATTTGAACATACGTTATCTTTAAACCGCTATATCTTTTGAAACAGCCACCGCAGACCTACCAACCTTGGCATTTTTCAAAAGTCCAATAGGGCCATACAACCATACATTTTTAGAAAGAACGTAGTTTTCGATTTTCATTAATGTACATATGTATAAATCTTGAAAATGCAATCAAAACTGTGGATGCAGTGCTAATTTGAACATACGTTATCTTTAAACCGCTATATCTTTTGAAACAGCCACCGCAGACCTACCAACCTTGGCATTTTTCAAAAGTCCAATAGGGCCATACAACCATACATTTTTAAAAAGAAAGAACGTAGTTTTCGCTTTCGATTAATGTATAAATCTTGAAAATGCAATCAAAACTGTGGATGCAGTGCTAATTTGAACATACGTTATCTTTAAACCGCTATATCTTTTGATACAGCCACCGCAGACCTACCAAACTTGGCATTTTTCAAAAGTCCAATAGGGCCATACAACCATACATTTTTAGAAAGAACGTAGTTTTCGCTTTCGATTAATGTATAAATCTTGAAAATGCAATCAAAACTGTGGATGCAGTGCTAATTTGAACATACGTTATCTTTAAACCGCTATATCTTTTGATACAGCCACCGCAGACCTACCAAACTTGGCATTTTTCAAAAGTCCAATAGGGCCATACAACCATACATTTTTAGAAAGAACGTAGTTTTCGCTTTCGATTAATGTATAAATCTTGAAAATGCAATCAAAACTGTGGATGCAGTGCTAATTTGAACATACGTTATCTTTAAACCGCTATATCTTTTGATACAGCCACCGCAGACCTACCAAACTTGGCATTTTTCAAAAGTCCAATAGGGCCATACAACCATACATTTTTAGAAAGAACGTAGTTTTCGCTTTCGATTAATGTATAAATCTTGAAAATGCAATCAAAACTGTGGATGCAGTGCTAATTTGAACATACGTTATCTTTAAACCGCTATATCTTTTGAAACAGCCACCGCAGACCTACCAACCTTGGCATTTTTCAAAAGTCCAATAGGGCCATACAACCATACATTTTTAGAAAGAACGTAGTTTTCGCTTTCGATTAATATATAAATCTTGAAAATGCAATCAAAACTGTGGATGCAGTGCTAATTTGAACATACGTTATCTTTAAACCGCTATATCTTTTGATACAGCCACCGCAGACCTACCAAACTTGGCATTTTTCAAAAGTCCAATAGGGCCATACAACCATACATTTTTAGAAAGAACGTAGTTATCGCTTTAGATTAATATATAAATCTTGAAAATGCAATCAAAACTGTGGATGCAGTGCTAATTTGAACATACGTTATCTTTAAACCGCTATATCTTTTGATACAGCCACCGCAGACCTACCAAACTTGGCATTTTTCAAAAGTCCAATAGGGCCATACAATCGATTAATGTATAAATCTTGAAAATGCAATCAAAACTGTGGATGCAGTGCTAATTTGAACATACGTTATCTTTAAACCGCTATATTTTTTGAAACAGCCACCGCAGACCTACCAACCTTGGCATTTTTCAAAAGTCCAATAGGGCCATACAACCATACATTTTTAGAAAGAACGTAGTTTTCGCTTTCGATTAATATATAAATCTTGAAAATGCAATCAAAACTGTGGATGCAGTGCTAATTTGAACATACGTTATCTTTAAACCGCTATATCTTTTGATACAGCCACCGCAGACCTACCAAACTTGGCATTTTTCAAAAGTCCAATAGGGCCATACAACCTTACATTTTTAGAAAGAACGTAGTTTTCGCTTTCGATTAATATATAAATCTTGAAAATGCAATCAAAACTGTGGATGCAGTGCTAATTTGAACATACGTTATCTTTAAACCGCTATATCTTTTGATACAGCCACCGCAGACCTACCAAACTTGGCATTTTTCAAAAGTCCAATAGGGCCATACAACCATACATTTTTAGAAAGAACGTAGTTTTCGATTTTCATTAATGTACATATGTATAAATCTTGAAAATGCAATCAAAACTGTGGATGCAGTGCTAATTTGAACATACGTTATCTTTAAACCGCTATATCTTTTGAAACAGCCACCGCAGACCTACCAAACTTGGCATTTTTCAAAAGTCCAATAGGGCCATACAACCATACATTTTTAGAAAGAACGTAGTTTTCGCTTTCGATTAATGTATAAATCTTGAAAATGCAATCAAAACTGTGGATGCAGTGCTAATTTGAACATACGTTATCTTTAAACCGCTATATCTTTTGAAACAGCCACCGCAGACCTACCAAACTTGGTATTTTTCAAAAGTCCAATAGGGCCATACAACCATACATTTTTAGAAAGAACGTAGTTTTCGCTTTCGATTAATGTATAAATCTTGAAAATGCAATCAAAACTGTGGATGCAGTGCTAATTTGAACATACGTTATCTTTAAACCGCTATATCTTTTGATACAGCCACCGCAGACGTACCAAACTTGGCATTTTTCAAAAGTCCAATAGGGCCATACAACCATACATTTTTAGAAAGAACGTAGTTTTCGCTTTCGATTAATGTATAAATCTTGAAAATGCAATCAAAACTGTGGATGCAGTGCTAATTTGAACATACGTTATCTTTAAACCGCTATATCTTTTGATACAGCCACCGCAGACGTACCAAACTTGGCATTTTTCAAAAGTCCAATAGGGCCATACAACCATACATTTTTAGAAAGAACGTAGTTTTCGCTTTCGATTAATGTATAAATCTTGAAAATGCAATCAAAACTGTGGATGCAGTGCTAATTTGAACATACGTTATCTTTAAACCGCTATATCTTTTGATACAGCCACCGCAGACCTACCAAACTTGGCATTTTTCAAAAGTCCAATAGGGCCATACAACCATACATTTTTAGAAAGAACGTAGTTTTCGCTTTCGATTAATGTATAAATCTTGAAAATGCAATCAAAACTGTGGATGCAGTGCTAATTTGAACATACGTTATCTTTAAACCGCTATATCTTTTGAAACAGCCACCGCAGACCTACCAAACTTGGCATTTTTCAAAAGTCCAATAGGGCCATACAACCATACATTTTTAGAAAGAACGTAGTTTTCGCTTTCGATTAATGTATAAATCTTGAAAATGCAATCAAAACTGTGGATGCAGTGCTAATTTGAACATACGTTATCTTTAAACCGCTATATCTTTTGATACAGCCACCGCAGACCTACCAAACTTGGCATTTTTCAAAAGTCCAATAGGGCCATACAACCATACATTTTTAGAAAGAACGTAGTTTTCGCTTTCGATTAATGTATAAATCTTGAAAATGCAATCAAAACTGTGGATGCAGTGCTAATTTGAACATACGTTATCTTTAAACCGCTATATCTCGCCTACCAAACTTGGCATTTTTCAAAAGTCCAATAGGGCCATACAACTATACATTTTTAGAAAGAACGTAGTTTTCGCTTTTCATTAATGTATAAATCTTGAAAATGCAATCAAAACTGTGGATGCAGTGCTAATTTGAACATACGTTATCTTTAAACCGCTATATCTTTTGAAACAGCCACCGCAGACCTACCAAACTTGGCATTTTTCAAAAGTCCAATAGGGCCATACAACCATACATTTTTAGAAAGAACGTAGTTTTCGCTTTCGATTAATGTATAAATCTTGAAAATGCAATCAAAACTGTGGATGCAGTGCTAATTTGAACATACGTTATCTTTAAACCGCTATATCTCGCCTACCAAACTTGGCATTTTTCAAAAGTCCAATAGGGCCATACAACTATACATTTTTAGAAAGAACGTAGTTTTCGCTTTTCATTAATGTATAAATCTTGAAAATGCAATCAAAACTGTGGATGCAGTGCTAATTTGAACATACGTTATCTTTAAACCGCTATATCTTTTGAAACAGCCACCGCAGACCTACCAAACTTGGCATTTTTCAAAAGTCCAATAGGGCCATACAACCATACATTTTTAGAAAGAACGTAGTTTTCGCTTTCGATTAATGTATAAATCTTGAAAATGCAATCAAAACTGTGGATGCAGTGCTAATTTGAACATACGTTATCTTTAAACCGCTATATCTCGCCTACCAAACTTGGCATTTTTCAAAAGTCCAATAGGGCCATACAACTATACATTTTTAGAAAGAACGTAGTTTTCGCTTTTCATTAATGTATAAATCTTGAAAATGCAATCAAAACTGTGGATGCAGTGCTAATTTGAACATACGTTATCTTTAAACCGCTATATCTTTTGAAACAGCCACCGCAGACCTACCAAACTTGGCATTTTTCAAAAGTCCAATAGGGCCATACAACCATACATTTTTAGAAAGAACGTAGTTTTCGCTTTCGATTAATGTATAAATCTTGAAAATGCAATCAAAACTGTGGATGCAGTGCTAATTTGAACATACGTTATCTTTAAACCGCTATATCTTTTGATACAGCCACCGCAGACGTACCAAACTTGGCATTTTTCAAAAGTCCAATAGGGCCATACAACCATACATTTTTAGAAAGAACGTAGTTTTCGCTTTCGATTAATGTATAAATCTTGAAAATGCAATCAAAACTGTGGATGCAGTGCTAATTTGAACATACGTTATCTTTAAACCGCTATATCTTTTGATACAGCCACCGCAGACCTACCAAACTTGGCATTTTTCAAAAGTCCAATAGGGCCATACAACCATACATTTTTAGAAAGAACGTAGTTTTCGCTTTCGATTAATGTATAAATCTTGAAAATGCAATCAAAACTGTGGATGCAGTGCTAATTTGAACATACGTTATCTTTAAACCGCTATATCTTTTGAAACAGCCACCGCAGACCTACCAAACTTGGCATTTTTCAAAAGTCCAATAGGGCCATACAACCATACATTTTTAGAAAGAACGTAGTTTTCGCTTTCGATTAATGTATAAATCTTGAAAATGCAATCAAAACTGTGGATGCAGTGCTAATTTGAACATACGTTATCTTTAAACCGCTATATCTTTTGATACAGCCACCGCAGACCTACCAAACTTGGCATTTTTCAAAAGTCCAATAGGGCCATACAACCATACATTTTTAGAAAGAACGTAGTTTTCGCTTTCGATTAATGTATAAATCTTGAAAATGCAATCAAAACTGTGGATGCAGTGCTAATTTGAACATACGTTATCTTTAAACCGCTATATCTTTTGATACAGCCACCGCAGACCTACCAAACTTGGCATTTTTCAAAAGTCCAATAGGGCCATACAACCATACATTTTTAGAAAGAACGTAGTTTTCGCTTTCGATTAATATATAAATCTTGAAAATGCAATCAAAACTGTGGATGCAGTGCTAATTTGAACATACGTTATCTTTAAACCGCTATATCTTTTGATACAGCCACCGCAGACCTACCAAACTTGGCATTTTTCAAAAGTCCAATAGGGCCATACAACCATACATTTTTAGAAAGAACGTAGTTTTCGCTTTTCATTAATGTACATATGTATAAATCTTGAAAATGCAATCAAAACTGTGGATGCAGTGCTAATTTGAACATACGTTATCTTTAAACCGCTATATCTTTTGAAACAGCCACCGCAGACCTACCAACCTTGGCATTTTTCAAAAGTCCAATAGGGCCATACAACCATACATTTTTAGAAAGAACGTAGTTTTCGCTTTTCATTAATGTACATATGTATAAATCTTGAAAATGCAATCAAAACTGTGGATGCAGTGCTAATTTGAACATACGTTATCTTTAAACCGCTATATCTTTTGAAACAGCCACCGCAGACCTACCAACCTTGGCATTTTTCAAAAGTCCAATAGGGCCATACAACCATACATTTTTAGAAAGAACGTAGTTTTCGCTTTCGATTAATGTATAAATCTTGAAAATGCAATCAAAACTGTGGATGCAGTGCTAATTTGAACATACGTTATCTTTAAACCGCTATATCTTTTGGTACAGCCACCGCAGACCTACCAAACTTGGCATTTTTCAAAAGTCCAATAGGGCCATACAACCATACATTTTTAGAAAGAACGTAGTTTTCGCTTTCGATTAATGTATAAATCTTGAAAATGCAATCAAAACTGTGGATGCAGTGCTAATTTGAACATACGTTATCTTTAAACCGCTATATCTTTTGAAACAGCCACCGCCGACCTACCAACCTTGGCATTTTTCAAAAGTCCAATAGGGCCATACAACCATAAATTTTTAGAAAGAACGTAGTTTTCGCTTTCGATTAATGTATAAATCTTGAAAATGCAATCAAAACTGTGGATGCAGTGCTAATTTGAACATACGTTATCTTTAAACCGCTATATCTTTTGAAACAGCCACCGCAGACCTACCAAACTTGGCATTTTTCAAAAGTCCAATAGGGCCATACAACCATACATTTTTAGAAAGAACGTAGTTTTCGCTTTCGATTAATGTATAAATCTTGAAAATGCAATCAAAACTGTGGATGCAGTGCTAATTTGAACATACGTTATCTTTAAACCGCTATATCTTTTGATACAGCCACCGCAGACCTACCAAACTTGGCATTTTTCAAAAGTCCAATAGGGCCATACAACCATACATTTTTAGAAAGAACGTAGTTTTCGCTTTCGATTAATGTATAAATCTTGAAAATGCAATCAAAACTGTGGATGCAGTGCTAATTTGAACATACGTTATCTTTAAACCGCTATATCTTTTGAAACAGCCACCGCAGACCTACCAAACTTGGCATTTTTCAAAAGTCCAATAGGGCCATACAACCATACATTTTTAGAAAGAACGTAGTTTTCGCTTTCGATTAATGTATAAATCTTGAAAATGCAATCAAAACTGTGGATGCAGTGCTAATTTGAACATACGTTATCTTTAAACCGCTATATCTTTTGATACAGCCACCGCAGACCTACCAAACTTGGCATTTTTCAAAAGCCCAATAGGGCCATACATCCATAGATTTTTAGAAAGAACGTAGTTTTCGCTTTCGATTAATGTATAAATCTTGAAAATGCAATCAAAACTGTGGATGCAGTGCTAATTTGAACATACGTTATCTTTAAACCGCTATATCTTTTGAAACAGCCACCGCAGACCTACCAAACTTGGCATTTTTCAAAAGTCCAATAGGGCCATACAACCATACATTTTTAGAAAGAACGTAGTTTTCGCTTTCGATTAATGTATAAATCTTGAAAATGCAATCAAAACTGTGGATGCAGTGCTAATTTGAACATACGTTATCTTTAAACCGCTATATCTTTTGATACAGCCACCGCAGACCTACCAAACTTGGCATTTTTCAAAAGTCCAATAGGGCCATACAACCATACATTTTTAGAAAGAACGTAGTTTTCGCTTTCGATTAATGTATAAATCTTGAAAATGCAATCAAAACTGTGGATGCAGTGCTAATTTGAACATACGTTATCTTTAAACCGCTATATATTTTGAAACAGCCACCGCAGACCTACCAACCTTGGCATTTTTCAAAAGTCCAATAGGGCCATACAACCATACATTTTTAAAAAGAAAGAACGTAGTTTTCGCTTTCGATTAATGTATAAATCTTGAAAATGCAATCAAAACTGTGGATGCAGTGCTAATTTGAACATACGTTATCTTTAAACCGCTATATCTTTTGATACAGCCACCGCAGACCTACCAAACTTGGCATTTTTCAAAAGTCAAATAGGGCCATACAACCATACATTTTTAGAAAGAACGTAGTTTTCGCTTTCGATTAATGTATAAATCTTGAAAATGCAATCAAAACTGTGGATGCAGTGCTAATTTGAACATACGTTATCTTTAAACCGCTATATCTTTTGATACAGCCACCGCAGACCTACCAAACTTGGCATTTTTCAATAGTCCAATAGGGCCATACAACTATACATTTTTAGAAAGAACGTAGTTTTCGCTTTTCATTAATGTATAAATCTTGAAAATGCAATCAAAACTGTGGATGCAGTGCTAATTTGAACATACGTTATCTTTAAACCGCTATATCTTTTGAAACAGCCACCGCAGACCTACCAAACTTGGCATTTTTCAAAAGTCCAATAGGGCCATACAACCATACATTTTTAAAAAGAAAGAACGTAGTTTTCGCTTTTGATTAATGTATAAATCTTGAAAATGCAATCAAAACTGTGGATGCAGTGCTAATTTGAACATACGTTATCTTTAAACCGCTACATCTTTTGAAACAGCCACCGCAGACCTACCAACCTTGGCATTTTTCAAAAGTCCAATAGGGCCATACAACCATACATTTTTAAAAAAAAAGAACCTAGGTTTTGCTTTCGATTAATGTATAAATCTTGAAAATGCAATCAAAACTGTGGATGCAGTGCTAATTTGAACATACGTTATCTTTAAACCGCTATATCTTTTGAAACAGCCACCGCAGACCTACCAACCTTGGCATTTTTCAAAAGTCCAATAGGGCCATACAACCATACATTTTTAGAAAGAACGTAGTTTTCGCTTTCGATTAATGTATAAATCTTGAAAATGCAATCAAAACTGTGGATGCAGTGCTAATTTGAACATACGTTATCTTTAAACCGCTATATCTTTTGATACAGCCACCGCAGACCTACCAAACTTGGCATTTTTCAAAAGTCCAATAGGGCCATACAACCATACATTTTTAGAAAGAACGTAGTTTTCGCTTTCGATTAATGTATAAATCTTGAAAATGCAATCAAAACTGTGGATGCAGTGCTAATTTGAACATACGTTATCTTTAAACCGCTATATCTTTTGATACAGCCACCGCAGACCTACCAAACTTGGCATTTTTCAAAAGTCCAATAGGGCCATACAACCATACATTTTTAGAAAGAACGTAGTTTTCGCTTTCGATTAATGTATAAATCTTGAAAATGCAATCAAAACTGTGGATGCAGTGCTAATTTGAACATACGTTATCTTTAAACCGCTATATCTTTTGATACAGCCACCGCAGACCTACCAAACTTGGCATTTTTCAAAAGTCCAATAGGGCCATACAACCATACATTTTTAGAAAGAACGTAGTTTTCGCTTTCGATTAATGTATAAATCTTGAAAATGCAATCAAAACTGTGGATGCAGTGCTAATTTGAACATACGTTATCTTTAAACCGCTATATCTTTTGAAACAGCCACCGCAGACCTACCAACCTTGGCATTTTTCAAAAGTCCAATAGGGCCATACAACCATACATTTTTAGAAAGAACGTAGTTTTCGCTTTCGATTAATGTATAAATCTTGAAAATGCAATCAAAACTGTGGATGCAGTGCTAATTTGAACATACGTTATCTTTAAACCGCTATATCTTTTGATACAGCCACCGCAGACCTACCAAACTTGGCATTTTTCAAAAGTCCAATAGGGCCATACAACCATACATTTTTAGAAAGAACGTAGTTTTCGCTTTCGATTAATGTATAAATCTTGAAAATGCAATCAAAACTGTGGATGCAGTGCTAATTTGAACATACGTTATCTTTAAACCGCTACATCTTTTGAAACAGCCACCGCAGACCTACCAACCTTGGCATTTTTCAAAAGTCCAATAGGGCCATACAACCATACATTTTTAAAAAAAAAGAACCTAGGTTTTGCTTTCGATTAATGTATAAATCTTGAAAATGCAATCAAAACTGTGGATGCAGTGCTAATTTGAACATACGTTATCTTTAAACCGCTATATCTTTTGAAACAGCCACCGCAGACCTACCAAACTTGGCATTTTTCAAAAGTCCAATAGGGCCCTACAACCATACATTTTTAGAAAGAACGTTGTTTTCGCTTTTCATTAATGTACATATGTATAAATCTTGAAAATGCAATCAAAACTGTGGATGCAGTGCTAATTTGAACATACGTTATCTTTAAACCGCTATATCTTTTGAAACAGCCACCGCAGACCTACCAAACTTGGCATTTTTCAAAAGTCCAATAGGGCCCTACAACCATACATTTTTAGAAAGAACGTAGTTTTCGCTTTTCATTAATGTACATATGTATAAATCTTGAAAATGCAATCAAAACTGTGGATGCAGTGCTAATTTGAACATACGTTATCTTTAAACCGCTATATCTTTTGATACAGCCACCGCAGACCTACCAAACTTGGCATTTTTCAAAAGTCCAATAGGGCCCTACAACCATACATTTTTAGAAAGAACGTAGTTTTCGCTTTTCATTAATGAACATATGTATAAATCTTGAAAATGCAATCAAAACTGTGGATGCAGTGCTAATTTGAACATACGTTATCTTTAAACCGCTATATCTTTTGAAACAGCCACCGCAGACCTACCAAACTTGGCATTTTTCAAAAGTCCAATAGGGCCATACAACCATACATTTTTAGAAAGAACGTAGTTTTCGCTTTTCATTAATGTACATATGTATAAATCTTGAAAATGCAATCAAAACTGTGGATGCAGTGCTAATTTGAACATACGTTATCTTTAAACCGCTATATCTTTTGATACAGCCACCGCAGACCTACCAAACTTGGCATTTTTCAATAGTCCAATAGGGCCATACAACTATACATTTTTAGAAAGAACGTAGTTTTCGCTTTTCATTAATGTATACATCTTGAAAATGCAATCAAAACTGTGGTTGTAGTGCTAATTTGAACATACTTTATCTTTAAACCGCTATATCTTTTGATACAGCCACCGCAGACCTACCAAACTTGGCATTTTTCAATAGTCCAATAGGGCCATACAACTATACATTTTTAGAAAGAACGTAGTTTTCGCTTTTCATTAATGTATAAATCTTGAAAATGCAATCAAAACTGTGGATGCAGTGCTAATTTGAACATACGTTATCTTTAAACCGCTATATCTCGCCTACCAAACTTGGCATTTTTCAAAAGTCCAATAGGGCCATACAACCATACATTTTTAGAAAGAACGTAGTTTTCGCTTTCGATTAATGTATAAATCTTGAAAATGCAATCAAAACTGTGGATGCAGTGCTAATTTGAACATACGTTATCTTTAAACCGCTATATCTTTTGATACAGCCACCGCAGACCTACCAAACTTGGCATTTTTCAATAGTCCAATAGGGCCATACAACTATACATTTTTAGAAAGAACGTAGTTTTCGCTTTTCATTAATGTATAAATCTTGAAAATGCAATCAAAACTGTGGTTGTAGTGCTAATTTGAACATACTTTATCTTTAAACCGCTATATCTTTTGATACAGCCACCGCAGACCTACCAAACTTGGCATTTTTCAATAGTCCAATAGGGCCATACAACTATACATTTTTAGAAAGAACGTAGTTTTCGCTTTTCATTAATGTATAAATCTTGAAAATGCAATCAAAACTGTGGATGCAGTGCTAATTTGAACATACGTTATCTTTAAACCGCTATATCTTTTGATACAGCCACCGCAGACCTACCAAACTTGGCATTTTTCAATAGTCCAATAGGGCCCTACAACTATACATTTTTAGAAAGAATGTAGTTTTCGCTTTTCATTAATGTATGAATCTTGAAAATGCAATCAAAACTGTGGATGCAGTGCTAATTTGAACATACGTTATCTTTAAACCGCTATATTTTTTGATACAGCCACCGCAGACCTACCAAACTTGGCATTTTTCAATAGTCCAATAGGGCCATACAACTATACATTTTTAGAAAGAATGTAGTTTTCGCTTTTCATTAATGTATAAATCTTGAAAATGCAATCAAAACTGTGGATGCAGTGCTAATTTGAACATACGTTATCTTTAAACCGCTATATCTTTTGATACAGCCACCGCAGACCTACCAAACTTGGCATTTTTCAATAGTCCAATAGGGCCCTACAACTATACATTTTTAGAAAGAATGTAGTTTTCGCTTTTCATTAATGTATGAATCTTGAAAATGCAATCAAAACTGTGGATGCAGTGCTAATTTGAACATACGTTATCTTTAAACCGCTATATCTTTTGAAACAGCCACCGCAGACCTACCAAACTTGGCATTTTTCAAAAGTCCAATAGGGCCATACAACCATACATTTTTAGAAAGAACGTAGTTTTCGCTTTCGATTAATGTATAAATCTTGAAAATGCAATCAAAACTGTGGATGCAGTGCTAATTTGAACATACGTTATCTTTAAACCGCTATATCTTTTGAAACAGCCACCGCAGACCTACCAAACTTGGCATTTTTCAAAAGTCCAATAGGGCCATACAACCATACATTTTTAGAAAGAACGTAGATTTCGCTTTCGATTAATGTATAAATCTTGAAAATGCAATCAAAACTGTGGATGCAGTGCTAATTTGAACATACGTTATCTTTAAACCGCTATATCTTTTGATACAGCCACCGCAGACCTACCAAACTTGGCATTTTTCAAAAGTCCAATAGGGCCATACAACCATACATTTTTAGAAAGAACGTAGTTTTCGCTTTCGATTAATGTATAAATCTTGAAAATGCAATCAAAACTGTGGATGCAGTGCTAATTTGAACATACGTTATCTTTAAACCGCTATATCTTTTGATACAGCCACCGCAGACCTACCAAACTTGGCATTTTTCAAAAGTCCAATAGGGCCATACAACTATACATTTTTAGAAAGAATGTAGTTTTCGCTTTTCATTAATGTATAAATCTTGAAAATGCAATCAAAACTGTGGATGCAGTGCTAATTTGAACATACGTTATCTTTAAACCGCTATATCTTTTGATACAGCCACCGCAGACCTACCAAACTTGGCATTTTTCAATAGTCCAATAGGGCCATACAACTATACATTTTTAGAAAGAATGTAGTTTTCGCTTTTCATTAATGTATAAATCTTGAAAATGCAATCAAAACTGTGGATGCAGTGCTAATTTGAACATACGTTATCTTTAAACCGCTATATCTTTTGATACAGCCACCGCAGACCTACCAAACTTGGCATTTTTCAATAGTCCAATAGGGCCATACAACCATACATTTTTAGAAAGAACGTAGTTTTCGCTTTCGATTAATGTATAAATCTTGAAAATGCAATCAAAACTGTGGATGCAGTGCTAATTTGAACATACGTTATCTTTAAACCGCTATATCTTTTGAAACAGCCACCGCAGACCTACCAAACTTGGCATTTTTCAAAAGTCCAATAGGGCCATACAACTATACATTTTTAGAAAGAATGTAGTTTTCGCTTTTCATTAATGTATAAATCTTGAAAATGCAATCAAAACTGTGGATGCAGTGCTAATTTGAACATACGTTATCTTTAAACCGCTATATCTTTTGATACAGCCACCGCAGACCTACCAAACTTGGCATTTTTCAAAAGTCCAATAGGGCCATACAACCATACATTTTTAGAAAGAACGTAGTTTTCGCTTTCGATTAATGTATAAATCTTGAAAATGCAATCAAAACTGTGGATGCAGTGCTAATTTGAACATACGTTATCTTTAAACCGCTATATCTTTTGAAACAGCCACCGCAGACCTACCAAACTTGGCATTTTTCAAAAGTCCAATAGGGCCATACAACTATACATTTTTAGAAAGAATGTAGTTTTCGCTTTTCATTAATGTATAAATCTTGAAAATGCAATCAAAACTGTGGATGCAGTGCTAATTTGAACATACGTTATCTTTAAACCGCTATATCTTTTGATACAGCCACCGCAGACCTACCAAACTTGGCATTTTTCAATAGTCCAATAGGGCCATACAACTATACATTTTTAGAAAGAATGTAGTTTTCGCTTTTCATTAATGTATAAATCTTGAAAATGCAATCAAAACTGTGGATGCAGTGCTAATTTGAACATACGTTATCTTTAAACCGCTATATCTTTTGATACAGCCACCGCAGACCTACCAAACTTGGCATTTTTCAAAAGTCCAATAGGGCCATACAACCATACATTTTTAGAAAGAACGTAGATTTCGCTTTCGATTAATGTATAAATCTTGAAAATGCTATCAAAACTGTGGATGCAGTGCTAATTTGAACATACGTTATCTTTAAACCGCTATATCTTTTGATACAGCCACCGCAGACCTACCAAACTTGGCATTTTTCAAAAGTCCAATAGGGCCATACAACCATACATTTTTAGAAAGAACGTAGATTTCGCTTTCGATTAATGTATAAATCTTGAAAATGCAATCAAAACTGTGGATGCAGTGCTAATTTGAACATACGTTATCTTTAAACCGCTATATCTTTTGATACAGCCACCGCAGACCTACCAAACTTGGCATTTTTCAATAGTCCAATAGGGCCATACAACTATACATTTTTAGAAAGAATGTAGTTTTCGCTTTTCATTAATGTATAAATCTTGAAAATGCAATCAAAACTGTGGATGCAGTGCTAATTTGAACATACGTTATCTTTAAACCGCTATATCTTTTGAAACAGCCACCGCAGACCTACCAAACTTGGCATTTTTCAAAAGTCCAATAGGGCCATACAACCATACATTTTTAGAAAGAACGTAGATTTCGCTTTCGATTAATGTATAAATCTTGAAAATGCAATCAAAACTGTGGATGCAGTGCTAATTTGAACATACGTTATCTTTAAACCGCTATATCTTTTGATACAGCCACCGCAGACCTACCAAACTTGGCATTTTTCAAAAGTCCAATAGGGCCATACAACCATACATTTTTAGAAAGAACGTAGTTTTCGCTTTCGATTAATGTATAAATCTTGAAAATGCAATCAAAACTGTGGATGCAGTGCTAATTTGAACATACGTTATCTTTAAACCGCTATATCTTTTGATACAGCCACCGCAGACCTACCAAACTTGGCATTTTTCAATAGTCCAATAGGGCCATACAACTATACATTTTTAGAAAGAATGTAGTTTTCGCTTTTCATTAATGTATAAATCTTGAAAATGCAATCAAAACTGTGGATGCAGTGCTAATTTGAACATACGTTATCTTTAAACCGCTATATCTTTTGATACAGCCACCGCAGACCTACCAAACTTGGCATTTTTCAATAGTCCAATAGGGCCCTACAACTATACATTTTTAGAAAGAATGTAGTTTTCGCTTTTCATTAATGTATGAATCTTGAAAATGCAATCAAAACTGTGGATGCAGTGCTAATTTGAACATACGTTATCTTTAAACCGCTATATCTTTTGAAACAGCCACCGCAGACCTACCAAACTTGGCATTTTTCAAAAGTCCAATAGGGCCATACAACCATACATTTTTAGAAAGAACGTAGTTTTCGCTTTCGATTAATGTATAAATCTTGAAAATGCAATCAAAACTGTGGATGCAGTGCTAATTTGAACATACGTTATCTTTAAACCGCTATATCTTTTGATACAGCCACCGCAGACCTACCAAACTTGGCATTTTTCAAAAGTCCAATAGGGCCATACAACCATACATTTTTAGAAAGAACGTAGATTTCGCTTTCGATTAATGTATAAATCTTGAAAATGCAATCAAAACTGTGGATGCAGTGCTAATTTGAACATACGTTATCTTTAAACCGCTATATCTTTTGATACAGCCACCGCAGACCTACCAAACTTGGCATTTTTCAAAAGTCCAATAGGGCCATACAACCATACATTTTTAGAAAGAACGTAGTTTTCGCTTTCGATTAATGTATAAATCTTGAAAATGCAATCAAAACTGTGGATGCAGTGCTAATTTGAACATACGTTATCTTTAAACCGCTATATCTTTTGATACAGCCACCGCAGACCTACCAAACTTGGCATTTTTCAATAGTCCAATAGGGCCATACAACTATACATTTTTAGAAAGAACGTAGTTTTCGCTTTTCATTAATGTATACATCTTGAAAATGCAATCAAAACTGTGGTTGTAGTGCTAATTTGAACATACTTTATCTTTAAACCGCTATATCTTTTGATACAGCCACCGCAGACCTACCAAACTTGGCATTTTTCAATAGTCCAATAGGGCCATACAACTATACATTTTTAGAAAGAACGTAGTTTTCGCTTTTCATTAATGTATAAATCTTGAAAATGCAATCAAAACTGTGGATGCAGTGCTAATTTGAACATACGTTATCTTTAAACCGCTATATCTCGCCTACCAAACTTGGCATTTTTCAAAAGTCCAATAGGGCCATACAACTATACATTTTTAGAAAGAACGTAGTTTTCGCTTTTCATTAATGTATAAATCTTGAAAATGCAATCAAAACTGTGGATGCAGTGCTAATTTGAACATACGTTATCTTTAAACCGCTATATCTTTTGATACAGCCACCGCAGACCTACCAAACTTGGCATTTTTCAATAGTCCAATAGGGCCATACAACTATACATTTTTAGAAAGAACGTAGTTTTCGCTTTTCATTAATGTATAAATCTTGAAAATGCAATCAAAACTGTGGTTGTAGTGCTAATTTGAACATACTTTATCTTTAAACCGCTATATCTTTTGATACAGCCACCGCAGATCTACCAAACTTGGCATTTTTCAATAGTCCAATAGGGCCATACAACTATACATTTTTAGAAAGAACGTAGTTTTCGCTTTTCATTAATGTATAAATCTTGAAAATGCAATCAAAACTGTGGATGCAGTGCTAATTTGAACATACGTTATCTTTAAACCGCTATATCTTTTGATACAGCCACCGCAGACCTACCAAACTTGGCATTTTTCAATAGTCCAATAGGGCCCTACAACTATACATTTTTAGAAAGAATGTAGTTTTCGCTTTTCATTAATGTATGAATCTTGAAAATGCAATCAAAACTGTGGATGCAGTGCTAATTTGAACATACGTTATCTTTAAACCGCTATATCTTTTGATACAGCCACCGCAGACCTACCAAACTTGGCATTTTTCAATAGTCCAATAGGGCCATACAACTATACATTTTTAGAAAGAATGTAGTTTTCGCTTTTCATTAATGTATAAATCTTGAAAATGCAATCAAAACTGTGGATGCAGTGCTAATTTGAACATACGTTATCTTTAAACCGCTATATCTTTTGATACAGCCACCGCAGACCTACCAAACTTGGCATTTTTCAATAGTCCAATAGGGCCATACAACTATACATTTTTAGAAAGAATGTAGTTTTCGCTTTTCATTAATGTATAAATCTTGAAAATGCAATCAAAACTGTGGATGCAGTGCTAATTTGAACATACGTTATCTTTAAACCGCTATATCTTTTGATACAGCCACCGCAGACCTACCAAACTTGGCATTTTTCAATAGTCCAATAGGGCCCTACAACTATACATTTTTAGAAAGAATGTAGTTTTCGCTTTTCATTAATGTATGAATCTTGAAAATGCAATCAAAACTGTGGATGCAGTGCTAATTTGAACATACGTTATCTTTAAACCGCTATATCTTTTGATACAGCCACCGCAGACCTACCAAACTTGGCATTTTTCAATAGTCCAATAGGGCCCTACAACTATACATTTTTAGAAAGAATGTAGTTTTCGCTTTTCATTAATGTATGAATCTTGAAAATGCAATCAAAACTGTGGATGCAGTGCTAATTTGAACATACGTTATCTTTAAACCGCTATATCTTTTGATACAGCCACAGCAGACCTACCAAACTTGGCATTTTTCAATAGTCCAATAGGGCCCTACAACTATACATTTTTAGAAAGAATGTAGTTTTCGCTTTTCATTAATGTATAAATCTTGAAAATGCAATCAAAACTGTGGATGCAGTGCTAATTTGAACATACGTTATCTTTAAACCGCTTTATCTCGCCTACCAAACTTGGCATTTTTCAAAAGTCCAATAGGGCCATACAACTATACATTTTTAGAAAGAACGTAGTTTTCGCTTTTCATTAATGTATAAATCTTGAAAATGCAATCAAAACTGTGGTTGTAGTGCTAATTTGAACATACTTTATCTTTAAACCGCTATATCTTTTGATACAGCCACCGCAGACCTACCAAACTTGGCATTTTTCAATAGTCCAATAGGGCCATACAACTATACATTTTTAGAAAGAACGTAGTTTTCGCTTTTCATTAATGTATAAATCTTGAAAATGCAATCAAAACTGTGGTTGTAGTGCTAATTTGAACATACTTTATCTTTAAACCGCTATATCTTTTGATACATCCACCGCAGACCTACCAAACTTGGCATTTTTCAATAGTCCAATAGGGCCATACAACTATACATTTTTAGAAAGAACGTAGTTTTCGCTTTTCATTAATGTATAAATCTTGAAAATGCAATCAAAACTGTGGTTGTAGTGCTAATTTGAACATACGTTATCTTTAAACCGCTATATCTTTTGAAACAGCCACCGCAGACCTACCAACCTTGGCATTTTTCAAAAGTCCAATAGGGCCATACAACCATACATTTTTAGAAAGAACGTAGTTTTCGCTTTTCATTAATGTACATATGTATAAATCTTGAAAATGCAATCAAAACTGTGGATGCAGTGCTAATTTGAACATACGTTATCTTTAAACCGCTATATCTTTTGATACAGCCACCGCAGACCTACCAAACTTGGCATTTTTCAATAGTCCAATAGGGCCATACAACTATACATTTTTAGAAAGAACGTAGTTTTCGCTTTTCATTAATGTATACATCTTGAAAATGCAATCAAAACTGTGGTTGTAGTGCTAATTTGAACATACTTTATCTTTAAACCGCTATATCTTTTGATACAGCCACCGCAGACCTACCAAACTTGGCATTTTTCAATAGTCCAATAGGGCCATACAACTATACATTTTTAGAAAGAACGTAGTTTTCGCTTTTCATTAATGTATAAATCTTGAAAATGCAATCAAAACTGTGGATGCAGTGCTAATTTGAACATACGTTATCTTTAAACCGCTATATCTCGCCTACCAAACTTGGCATTTTTCAAAAGTCCAATAGGGCCATACAACTATACATTTTTAGAAAGAACGTAGTTTTCGCTTTTCATTAATGTATACATCTTGAAAATGCAATCAAAACTGTGGTTGTAGTGCTAATTTGAACATACTTTATCTTTAAACCGCTATATCTTTTGATACAGCCACCGCAGACCTACCAAACTTGGCATTTTTCAATAGTCCAATAGGGCCATACAACTATACATTTTTAGAAAGAACGTAGTTTTCGCTTTTCATTAATGTATACATCTTGAAAATGCAATCAAAACTGTGGATGCAGTGCTAATTTGAACATACGTTATCTTTAAACCGCTATATCTCGCCTACCAAACTTGGCATTTTTCAAAAGTCCAATAGGGCCATACAACCATACATTTTTAGAAAGAACGTAGTTTTCGCTTTTCATTAATGTACATATGTATAAATCTTGAAAATGCAATCAAAACTGTGGATGCAGTGCTAATTTGAACATACGTTATCTTTAAACCGCTATATCTTTTGATACAGCCACCGCAGACCTACCAAACTTGGCATTTTTCAATAGTCCAATAGGGCCATACAACTATACATTTTTAGAAAGAACGTAGTTTTCGCTTTTCATTAATGTATACATCTTGAAAATGCAATCAAAACTGTGGTTGTAGTGCTAATTTGAACATACTTTATCTTTAAACCGCTATATCTTTTGATACAGCCACCGCAGACCTACCAAACTTGGCATTTTTCAATAGTCCAATAGGGCCATACAACTATACATTTTTAGAAAGAACGTAGTTTTCGCTTTTCATTAATGTATAAATCTTGAAAATGCAATCAAAACTGTGGATGCAGTGCTAATTTGAACATACGTTATCTTTAAACCGCTATATCTTTTGATACAGCCACCGCAGACCTACCAAACTTGGCATTTTTCAATAGTCCAATAGGGCCATACAACTATACATTTTTAGAAAGAACGTAGTTTTCGCTTTTCATTAATGTATAAATCTTGAAAATGCAATCAAAACTGTGGTTGTAGTGCTAATTTGAACATACTTTATCTTTAAACCGCTATATCTTTTGATACAGCCACCGCAGACCTACCAAACTTGGCATTTTTCAATAGTCCAATAGGGCCATACAACTATACATTTTTAGAAAGAACGTAGTTTTCGCTTTTCATTAATGTATAAATCTTGAAAATGCAATCAAAACTGTGGATGCAGTGCTAATTTGAACATACGTTATCTTTAAACCGCTATATCTTTTGATACAGCCACCGCAGACCTACCAAACTTGGCATTTTTCAATAGTCCAATAGGGCCCTACAACTATACATTTTTAGAAAGAATGTAGTTTTCGCTTTTCATTAATGTATGAATCTTGAAAATGCAATCAAAACTGTGGATGCAGTGCTAATTTGAACATACGTTATCTTTAAACCGCTATATCTTTTGATACAGCCACCGCAGACCTACCAAACTTGGCATTTTTCAATAGTCCAATAGGGCCATACAACTATACATTTTTAGAAAGAACGTAGTTTTCGCTTTTCATTAATGTATAAATCTTGAAAATGCAATCAAAACTGTGGATGCAGTGCTAATTTGAACATACGTTATCTTTAAACCGCTATATCTCGCCTACCAAACTTGGCATTTTTCAAAAGTCCAATAGGGCCATACAACCATACATTTTTAGAAAGAACGTAGTTTTCGCTTTTCATTAATGTACATATGTATAAATCTTGAAAATGCAATCAAAACTGTGGATGCAGTGCTAATTTGAACATACGTTATCTTTAAACCGCTATATCTTTTGATACAGCCACCGCAGACCTACCAAACTTGGCATTTTTCAATAGTCCAATAGGGCCATACAACTATACATTTTTAGAAAGAACGTAGTTTTCGCTTTTCATTAATGTATACATCTTGAAAATGCAATCAAAACTGTGGTTGTAGTGCTAATTTGAACATACTTTATCTTTAAACCGCTATATCTTTTGATACAGCCACCGCAGACCTACCAAACTTGGCATTTTTCAATAGTCCAATAGGGCCATACAACTATACATTTTTAGAAAGAACGTAGTTTTCGCTTTTCATTAATGTATAAATCTTGAAAATGCAATCAAAACTGTGGATGCAGTGCTAATTTGAACATACGTTATCTTTAAACCGCTATATCTTTTGATACAGCCACCGCAGACCTACCAAACTTGGCATTTTTCAATAGTCCAATAGGGCCATACAACTATACATTTTTAGAAAGAACGTAGTTTTCGCTTTTCATTAATGTATAAATCTTGAAAATGCAATCAAAACTGTGGTTGTAGTGCTAATTTGAACATACTTTATCTTTAAACCGCTATATCTTTTGATACAGCCACCGCAGACCTACCAAACTTGGCATTTTTCAATAGTCCAATAGGGCCATACAACTATACATTTTTAGAAAGAACGTAGTTTTCGCTTTTCATTAATGTATAAATCTTGAAAATGCAATCAAAACTGTGGTTGTAGTGCTAATTTGAACATACTTTATCTTTAAACCGCTATATCTTTTGATACAGCCACCGCAGACCTACCAAACTTGGCATTTTTCAATAGTCCAATAGGGCCATACAACTATACATTTTTAGAAAGAACGTAGTTTTCGCTTTTCATTAATGTATAAATCTTGAAAATGCAATCAAAACTGTGGTTGTAGTGCTAATTTGAACATACGTTATCTTTAAACCGCTATATCTTTTGAAACAGCCACCGCAGACCTACCAACCTTGGCATTTTTCAAAAGTCCAATAGGGCCATACAACCATACATTTTTAGAAAGAACGTAGTTTTCGCTTTTCATTAATGTACATATGTATAAATCTTGAAAATGCAATCAAAACTGTGGATGCAGTGCTAATTTGAACATACGTTATCTTTAAACCGCTATATCTTTTGATACAGCCACCGCAGACCTACCAAACTTGGCATTTTTCAATAGTCCAATAGGGCCATACAACTATACATTTTTAGAAAGAACGTAGTTTTCGCTTTTCATTAATGTATACATCTTGAAAATGCAATCAAAACTGTGGTTGTAGTGCTAATTTGAACATACTTTATCTTTAAACCGCTATATCTTTTGATACAGCCACCGCAGACCTACCAAACTTGGCATTTTTCAATAGTCCAATAGGGCCATACAACTATACATTTTTAGAAAGAACGTAGTTTTCGCTTTTCATTAATGTATAAATCTTGAAAATGCAATCAAAACTGTGGATGCAGTGCTAATTTGAACATACGTTATCTTTAAACCGCTATATCTCGCCTACCAAACTTGGCATTTTTCAAAAGTCCAATAGGGCCATACAACTATACATTTTTAGAAAGAACGTAGTTTTCGCTTTTCATTAATGTATACATCTTGAAAATGCAATCAAAACTGTGGTTGTAGTGCTAATTTGAACATACTTTATCTTTAAACCGCTATATCTTTTGATACAGCCACCGCAGACCTACCAAACTTGGCATTTTTCAATAGTCCAATAGGGCCATACAACTATACATTTTTAGAAAGAACGTAGTTTTCGCTTTTCATTAATGTATACATCTTGAAAATGCAATCAAAACTGTGGTTGTAGTGCTAATTTGAACATACTTTATCTTTAAACCGCTATATCTTTTGATACAGCCACCGCAGACCTACCAAACTTGGCATTTTTCAATAGTCCAATAGGGCCATACAACTATACATTTTTAGAAAGAACGTAGTTTTCGCTTTTCATTAATGTATACATCTTGAAAATGCAATCAAAACTGTGGTTGTAGTGCTAATTTGAACATACTTTATCTTTAAACCGCTATATCTTTTGATACAGCCACCGCAGACCTACCAAACTTGGCATTTTTCAATAGTCCAATAGGGCCATACAACTATACATTTTTAGAAAGAACGTAGTTTTCGCTTTTCATTAATGTATAAATCTTGAAAATGCAATCAAAACTGTGGATGCAGTGCTAATTTGAACATACGTTATCTTTAAACCGCTATATCTCGCCTACCAAACTTGGCATTTTTCAAAAGTCCAATAGGGCCATACAACCATACATTTTTAGAAAGAACGTAGTTTTCGCTTTTCATTAATGTACATATGTATAAATCTTGAAAATGCAATCAAAACTGTGGATGCAGTGCTAATTTGAACATACGTTATCTTTAAACCGCTATATCTTTTGATACAGCCACCGCAGACCTACCAAACTTGGCATTTTTCAATAGTCCAATAGGGCCATACAACTATACATTTTTAGAAAGAACGTAGTTTTCGCTTTTCATTAATGTATACATCTTGAAAATGCAATCAAAACTGTGGTTGTAGTGCTAATTTGAACATACTTTATCTTTAAACCGCTATATCTTTTGATACAGCCACCGCAGACCTACCAAACTTGGCATTTTTCAATAGTCCAATAGGGCCATACAACTATACATTTTTAGAAAGAACGTAGTTTTCGCTTTTCATTAATGTATAAATCTTGAAAATGCAATCAAAACTGTGGATGCAGTGCTAATTTGAACATACGTTATCTTTAAACCGCTATATCTTTTGATACAGCCACCGCAGACCTACCAAACTTGGCATTTTTCAATAGTCCAATAGGGCCATACAACTATACATTTTTAGAAAGAACGTAGTTTTCGCTTTTCATTAATGTATAAATCTTGAAAATGCAATCAAAACTGTGGTTGTAGTGCTAATTTGAACATACTTTATCTTTAAACCGCTATATCTTTTGATACAGCCACCGCAGACCTACCAAACTTGGCATTTTTCAATAGTCCAATAGGGCCATACAACTATACATTTTTAAAAAGAACGTAGTTTTCGCTTTTCATTAATGTATAAATCTTGAAAATGCAATCAAAACTGTGGATGCAGTGCTAATTTGAACATACGTTATCTTTAAACCGCTATATCTTTTGATACAGCCACCGCAGACCTACCAAACTTGGCATTTTTCAATAGTCCAATAGGGCCATACAACTATACATTTTTAGAAAGAACGTAGTTTTCGCTTTTCATTAATGTATAAATCTTGAAAATGCAATCAAAACTGTGGTTGTAGTGCTAATTTGAACATACGTTATCTTTAAACCGCTATATCTTTTGATACAGCCACCGCAGACCTACCAAACTTGGCATTTTTCAATAGTCCAATAGGGCCATACAACTATACATTTTTAGAAAGAACGTAGTTTTCGCTTTTCATTAATGTATAAATCTTGAAAATGCAATCAAAACTGTGGTTGTAGTGCTAATTTGAACATACTTTATCTTTAAACCGCTATATCTTTTGATACAGCCACCGCAGACCTACCAAACTTGGCATTTTTCAATAGTCCAATAGGGCCATACAACTATACATTTTTAGAAAGAACGTAGTTTTCGCTTTTCATTAATGTATAAATCTTGAAAATGCAATCAAAACTGTGGTTGTAGTGCTAATTTGAACATACTTTATCTTTAAACCGCTATATCTTTTGATACAGCCACCGCAGACCTACCAAACTTGGCATTTTTCAATAGTCCAATAGGGCCATACAACTATACATTTTTAGAAAGAACGTAGTTTTCGCTTTTCATTAATGTATAAATCTTGAAAATGCAATCAAAACTGTGGATGCAGTGCTAATTTGAACATACGTTATCTTTAAACCGCTATATCTTTTGATACAGCCACCGCAGACCTACCAAACTTGGCATTTTTCAATAGTCCAATAGGGCCATACAACTATACATTTTTAGAAAGAACGTAGTTTTCGCTTTTCATTAATGTATAAATCTTGAAAATGCAATCAAAACTGTGGATGCAGTGCTAATTTGAACATACGTTATCTTTAAACCGCTATATCTCGCCTACCAAACTTGGCATTTTTCAAAAGTCCAATAGGGCCATACAACTATACATTTTTAGAAAGAACGTAGTTTTCGCTTTTCATTAATGTATAAATCTTGAAAATGCAATCAAAACTGTGGTTGTAGTGCTAATTTGAACATACTTTATCTTTAAACCGCTATATCTTTTGATACAGCCACCGCAGACCTACCAAACTTGGCATTTTTCAATAGTCCAATAGGGCCATACAACTATACATTTTTAGAAAGAACGTAGTTTTCGCTTTTCATTAATGTATAAATCTTGAAAATGCAATCAAAACTGTGGTTGTAGTGCTAATTTGAACATACTTTATCTTTAAACCGCTATATCTTTTGATACAGCCACCGCAGACCTACCAAACTTGGCATTTTTCAATAGTCCAATAGGGCCATACAACTATACATTTTTAGAAAGAACGTAGTTTTCGCTTTTCATTAATGTATAAATCTTGAAAATGCAATCAAAACTGTGGTTGTAGTGCTAATTTGAACATACTTTATCTTTAAACCGCTATATCTTTTGATACAGCCACCGCGGACCTACCAAACTTGGCATTTTTCAATAGTCCAATAGGGCCATACAACTATACATTTTTAGAAAGAACGTAGTTTTCGCTTTTCATTAATGTATAAATCTTGAAAATGCAATCAAAACTGTGGATGCAGTGCTAATTTGAACATACGTTATCTTTAAACCGCTATATCTTTTGATACAGCCACCGCAGACCTACCAAACTTGGCATTTTTCAATAGTCCAATAGGGCCATACAACTATACATTTTTAGAAAGAACGTAGTTTTCGCTTTTCATTAATGTATAAATCTTGAAAATGCAATCAAAACTGTGGATGCCGTGCTAATTTGAACATACGTTATCTTTAAACCGCTATATCTTTTGATACAGCCACCGCAGACCTACCAAACTTGGCATTTTTCAATAGTCCAATAGGGCCATACAACTATACATTTTTAGAAAGAACGTAGTTTTCGCTTTTCATTAATGTATAAATCTTGAAAATGCAATCAAAACTGTGGATGCAGTGCTAATTTGAACATACGTTATCTTTAAACCGCTATATCTTTTGATACAGCCACCGCAGACCTACCAAACTTGGCATTTTTCAATAGTCCAATAGGGCCATACAACTATACATTTTTAGAAAGAACGTAGGTTTCGCTTTTCATTAATGTATAAATCTTGAAAATGCAATCAAAACTGTGGATGCCGTGCTAATTTGAACATACGTTATCTTTAAACCGCTATATCTTTTGATACAGCCACCGCAGACCTACCAAACTTGGCATTTTTCAATAGTCCAATAGGGCCATACAACTATACATTTTTAGAAAGAACGTAGTTTTCGCTTTTCATTAATGTATAAATCTTGAAAATGCAATCAAAACTGTGGATGCAGTGCTAATTTGAACATACGTTATCTTTAAACCGCTATATCTTTTGATACAGCCACCGCAGACCTACCAAACTTGGCATTTTTCAATAGTCCAATAGGGCCATACAACTATACATTTTTAGAAAGAACGTAGTTTTCGCTTTTCATTAATGTATAAATCTTGAAAATGCAATCAAAACTGTGGATGCCGTGCTAATTTGAACATACGTTATCTTTAAACCGCTATATCTTTTGATACAGCCACCGCAGACCTACCAAACTTGGCATTTTTCAATAGTCCAATAGGGCCATACAACTATACATTTTTAGAAAGAACGTAGTTTTCGCTTTTCATTAATGTATAAATCTTGAAAATGCAATCAAAACTGTGGATGCCGTGCTAATTTGAACATACGTTATCTTTAAACCGCTATATCTTTTGATACAGCCACCGCAGACCTACCAAACTTGGCATTTTTCAATAGTCCAATAGGGCCATACAACTATACATTTTTAGAAAGAACGTAGTTTTCGCTTTTCATTAATGTATAAATCTTGAAAATGCAATCAAAACTGTGGATGCCGTGCTAATTTGAACATACGTTATCTTTAAACCGCTATATCTTTTGATACAGCCACCGCAGACCTACCAAACTTGGCATTTTTCAATAGTCCAATAGGGCCATACAACTATACATTTTTAGAAAGAACGTAGTTTTCGCTTTTCATTAATGTATAAATCTTGAAAATGCAATCAAAACTGTGGATGCCGTGCTAATTTGAACATACGTTATCTTTAAACCGCTATATCTTTTGATACAGCCACCGCAGACCTACCAAACTTGGCATTTTTCAATAGTCCAATAGGGCCATACAACTATACATTTTTAGAAAGAACGTAGTTTTCGCTTTTCATTAATGTATAAATCTTGAAAATGCAATCAAAACTGTGGATGCAGTGCTAATTTGAACATACGTTATCTTTAAACCGCTATATCTTTTGATACAGCCACCGCAGACCTACCAAACTTGGCATTTTTCAATAGTCCAATAGGGCCATACAACTATACATTTTTAGAAAGAACGTAGTTTTCGCTTTTCATTAATGTATAAATCTTGAAAATGCAATCAAAACTGTGGATGCCGTGCTAATTTGAACATACGTTATCTTTAAACCGCTATATCTTTTGATACAGCCACCGCAGACCTACCAAACTTGGCATTTTTCAATAGTCCAATAGGGCCATACAACTATACATTTTTAGAAAGAACGTAGTTTTCGCTTTTCATTAATGTATAAATCTTGAAAATGCAATCAAAACTGTGGATGCAGTGCTAATTTGAACATACGTTATCTTTAAACCGCTATATCTTTTGATACAGCCACCGCAGACCTACCAAACTTGGCATTTTTCAATAGTCCAATAGGGCCATACAACTATACATTTTTAGAAAGAACGTAGTTTTCGCTTTTCATTAATGTATAAATCTTGAAAATGCAATCAAAACTGTGGATGCCGTGCTAATTTGAACATACGTTATCTTTAAACCGCTATATCTTTTGATACAGCCACCGCAGACCTACCAAACTTGGCATTTTTCAATAGTCCAATAGGGCCATACAACTATACATTTTTAGAAAGAACGTAGTTTTCGCTTTTCATTAATGTATAAATCTTGAAAATGCAATCAAAACTGTGGATGCAGTGCTAATTTGAACATACGTTATCTTTAAACCGCTATATCTTTTGATACAGCCACCGCAGACCTACCAAACTTGGCAATTTTCAATAGTCCAATAGGGCCATACAACTATACATTTTTAGAAAGAACGTAGTTTTCGCTTTTCATTAATGTATAAATCTTGAAAATGCAATCAAAACTGTGGATGCCGTGCTAATTTGAACATACGTTATCTTTAAACCGCTATATCTTTTGATACAGCCACCGCAGACCTACCAAACTTGGCATTTTTCAATAGTCCAATAGGGCCATACAACTATACATTTTTAGAAAGAACGTAGTTTTCGCTTTTCATTAATGTATAAATCTTGAAAATGCAATCAAAACTGTGGATGCAGTGCTAATTTGAACATACGTTATCTTTAAACCGCTATATCTCGCCTACCAAACTTGGCATTTTTCAAAAGTCCAATAGGGCCATACAACTATAAATTTTTAGAAAGAACGTAGTTTTCGCTTTTCATTAATGTATAAATCTTGAAAATGCAATCAAAACTGTGGTTGTAGTGCTAATTTGAACATACTTTATCTTTAAACCGCTATATCTTTTGATACAGCCACCGCAGACCTACCAAACTTGGCATTTTTCAATAGTCCAATAGGGCCATACAACTATACATTTTTAGAAAGAACGTAGTTTTCGCTTTTCATTAATGTATAAATCTTGAAAATGCAATCAAAACTGTGGTTGTAGTGCTAATTTGAACATACTTTATCTTTAAACCGCTATATCTTTTGATACAGCCACCGCGGACCTACCAAACTTGGCATTTTTCAATAGTCCAATAGGGCCATACAACTATACATTTTTAGAAAGAACGTAGTTTTCGCTTTTCATTAATGTATAAATCTTGAAAATGCAATCAAAACTGTGGATGCAGTGCTAATTTGAACATACGTTATCTTTAAACCGCTATATCTTTTGATACAGCCACCGCAGACCTACCAAACTTGGCATTTTTCAATAGTCCAATAGGGCCATACAACTATACATTTTTAGAAAGAACGTAGTTTTCGCTTTTCATTAATGTATAAATCTTGAAAATGCAATCAAAACTGTGGTTGTAGTGCTAATTTGAACATACTTTATCTTTAAACCGCTATATCTTTTGATACAGCCACCGCGGACCTACCAAACTTGGCATTTTTCAATAGTCCAATAGGGCCATACAACTATACATTTTTAGAAAGAACGTAGTTTTCGCTTTTCATTAATGTATAAATCTTGAAAATGCAATCAAAACTGTGGATGCAGTGCTAATTTGAACATACGTTATCTTTAAACCGCTATATCTTTTGATACAGCCACCGCAGACCTACCAAACTTGGCATTTTTCAATAGTCCAATAGGGCCATACAACTATACATTTTTAGAAAGAACGTAGTTTTCGCTTTTCATTAATGTATAAATCTTGAAAATGCAATCAAAACTGTGGTTGTAGTGCTAATTTGAACATACTTTATCTTTAAACCGCTATATCTTTTGATACAGCCACCGCAGACCTACCAAACTTGGCATTTTTCAATAGTCCAATAGGGCCATACAACTATACATTTTTAGAAAGAACGTAGTTTTCGCTTTTCATTAATGTATAAATCTTGAAAATGCAATCAAAACTGTGGATGCAGTGCTAATTTGAACATACGTTATCTTTAAACCGCTATATCTTTTGATACAGCCACCGCAGACCTACCAAACTTGGCATTTTTCAATAGTCCAATAGGGCCATACAACTATACATTTTTAGAAAGAACGTAGTTTTCGCTTTTCATTAATGTATAAATCTTGAAAATGCAATCAAAACTGTGGTTGTAGTGCTAATTTGAACATACTTTATCTTTAAACCGCTATATCTTTTGATACAGCCACCGCAGACCTACCAAACTTGGCATTTTTCAATAGTCCAATAGGGCCATACAACTATACATTTTTAGAAAGAACGTAGTTTTCGCTTTTCATTAATGTATAAATCTTGAAAATGCAATCAAAACTGTGGATGCAGTGCTAATTTGAACATACGTTATCTTTAAACCGCTATATCTTTTGATACAGCCACCGCAGACCTACCAAACTTGGCATTTTTCAATAGTCCAATAGGGCCATACAACTATACATTTTTAGAAAGAACGTAGTTTTCGCTTTTCATTAATGTATAAATCTTGAAAATGCAATCAAAACTGTGGATGCAGTGCTAATTTGAACATACGTTATCTTTAAACCGCTATATCTTTTGATACAGCCACCGCAGACCTACCAAACTTGGCATTTTTCAATAGTCCAATAGGGCCATACAACTATACATTTTTAGAAAGAACGTAGTTTGCGCTTTTCATTAATGTATAAATCTTGAAAATGCAATCAAAACTGTGGTTGTAGTGCTAATTTGAACATACTTTATCTTTAAACCGCTATATCTTTTGATACAGCCACCGCAGACCTACCAAACTTGGCATTTTTCAATAGTCCAATAGGGCCATACAACTATACATTTTTAGAAAGAACGTAGTTTTCGCTTTTCATTAATGTATAAATCTTGAAAATGCAATCAAAACTGTGGATGCAGTGCTAATTTGAACATACGTTATCTTTAAACCGCTATATCTTTTGATACAGCCACCGCAGACCTACCAAACTTGGCATTTTTCAATAGTCCAATAGGGCCATACAACTATACATTTTTAGAAAGAACGTAGTTTTCGCTTTTCATTAATGTATAAATCTTGAAAATGCAATCAAAACTGTGGTTGTAGTGCTAATTTGAACATACTTTATCTTTAAACCGCTATATCTTTTGATACAGCCACCGCAGACCTACCAAACTTGGCATTTTTCAATAGTCCAATAGGGCCATACAACTATACATTTTAAGAAAGAACGTAGTTTTCGCTTTTCATTAATGTATAAATCTTGAAAATGCAATCAAAACTGTGGATGCAGTGCTAATTTGAACATACGTTATCTTTAAACCGCTATATCTTTTGATACAGCCACCGCAGACCTACCAAACTTGGCATTTTTCAATAGTCCAATAGGGCCATACAACTATACATTTTTAGAAAGAACGTAGTTTTCGCTTTTCATTAATGTATAAATCTTGAAAATGCAATCAAAACTGTGGATGCAGTGCTAATTTGAACATACGTTATCTTTAAACCGCTATATCTTTTGATACAGCCACCGCAGACCTACCAAACTTGGCATTTTTCAATAGTCCAATAGGGCCATACAACTATACATTTTTAGAAAGAACGTAGTTTTCGCTTTTCATTAATGTATAAATCTTGAAAATGCAATCAAAACTGTGGTTGTAGTGCTAATTTGAACATACTTTATCTTTAAACCGCTATACCTTTTGATACAGCCACCGCAGACCTACCAAACTTGGCATTTTTCAATAGTCCAATAGGGCCATACAACTATACATTTTTAGAAAGAACGTAGTTTTCGCTTTTCATTAATGTAAAGGGTGTTTTTTTAGGGGTATAGAACTTCGAATTGAAATAAAACACAAGAAAATCGTTTCAAGGTCCATCAATTTGGCTTTATTAGAAGGATAATTTTATGCCATTAATGTTTAAATATGATTTCGGGCATGTGGCCGCCGCGGCTGGCTCGAATAAAGCCAATTCTACAGGTCCAATTTTCAACCACTTTTTCGAGCATATGGGGCCGTATGTCGGCAATAACGCCACGAATGTTGGCTTCCAATTCCCCTAACGTTTCTGGTTTGTTGGTGTAGACGAGCGACTTCACATATCCCCAAAGAAAATAATCCAATGGTGTCAAATCACACGACCTTGGTGGCCAATTGACAGGTCCATTCCGCGAAATTATGCGCTCATCGAATGTTTCCTTCAATAAATCGATTGTGACGTGCGCTGTGTGGCATGTAGCGCCGTCTTGTTGGAACCACAACTCATCCACATTCATGCCATCCAATTCGGGAACAAAATAGTCGGTTATCATGGCTCTATACCGGTCTCCATTAACGGTAGCTGCCTCTCCAGCATTATTGCGGAAGAAGTATGGCCCAATGACTCCACCAGCCCATAGAGCACACCAAACAGTCAGTTTTTGTGGATGTAATGGCGTTTCAAGGGTCTCATGTGGATTCTCTTCACTCCAAATGCGGCAATTTTGCTTGTTGACGTAGCCATTCAACCAAAAATGAGCCTCATCACTGAACAAAATTTTGCGATGAAAATCAGCATCGAAATCAATCTCATTTTCGGCCCATACACCAAAATCACGACGCATTGCATGGTCTCGCGGCTTTAATTCTTGCACAAGCTGGATCTTGTAAGGTCGCAAGCCAAGATCTTTGCGCAAAATCTTCCATAAAGTTGATGGACAAAGCTCCAATTGCTGTGCACGGTGGCGAATCGATTCATTCGGGTCCTCTTCAACACTTTGCTCTACAGCGGCAATTGTTTCTTCGGTGCGCACTGTTCGACGTCTCTGCGGATGCGTATTATCACATAGAGTAAACGTAGTGCGAAAACGATCCATGGTTAACCGAATTAATTGCTCTGATGGACGATTATGTCGACCATAAAATGGACGGAGCTCACGGTAAACTTCGCGAACTGAACCATTATTTTCGAAATAAATTTGCAAGATTTGCAAGCGTTGTTCTTTTGTCAACCTGTTCATGATGAAATGGCAAACCAAACTGAACATAAATGACATTAGAGTTGCCAGATTTGACCACAAAATGCCAGTTTTATCTCTATTCGAAAAACAAACCGGTAAAAAAAACACCCTGTATAAATCTTGAAAATGCAATCAAAACTGTGGTTGTAGTGCTAATTTGAACATACTTTATCTTTAAACCGCTATATCTTTTGATACAGCCACCGCAGACCTACCAAACTTGGCATTTTTCAATAGTCCAATAGGGCCATACAACTATACATTTTTAGAAAGAACGTAGTTTTCGCTTTTCATTAATGTATAAATCTTGAAAATGCAATCAAAACTGTGGATGCAGTGCTAATTTGAACATACGTTATCTTTAAACCGCTATATCTTTTGATACAGCCACCGCAGACCTACCAAACTTGGCATTTTTCAATAGTCCAATAGGGCCATACAACTATACATTTTTAGAAAGAACGTAGTTTTCGCTTTTCATTAATGTATAAATCTTGAAAATGCAATCAAAACTGTGGATGCAGTGCTAATTTGAACATACGTTATCTTTAAACCGCTATATCTTTTGATACAGCCACCGCAGACCTACCAAACTTGGCAATTTTCAATAGTCCAATAGGGCCATACAACTATACATTTTTAGAAAGAACGTAGTTTTCGCTTTTCATTAATGTATAAATCTTGAAAATGCAATCAAAACTGTGGATGCCGTGCTAATTTGAACATACGTTATCTTTAAACCGCTATATCTTTTGATACAGCCACCGCAGACCTACCAAACTTGGCATTTTTCAATAGTCCAATAGGGCCATACAACTATACATTTTTAGAAAGAACGTAGTTTTCGCTTTTCATTAATGTATAAATCTTGAAAATGCAATCAAAACTGTGGATGCCGTGCTAATTTGAACATACGTTATCTTTAAACCGCTATATCTTTTGATACAGCCACCGCAGACCTACCAAACTTGGCATTTTTCAATAGTCCAATAGGGCCATACAACTATACATTTTTAGAAAGAACGTAGTTTTCGCTTTTCATTAATGTATAAATCTTGAAAATGCAATCAAAACTGTGGTTGTAGTGCTAATTTGAACATACTTTATCTTTAAACCGCTATATCTTTTGATACAGCCACCGCAGAGCTACCAAACTTGGCATTTTTCAATAGTCCAATAGGGCCATACAACTATACATTTTTAGAAAGAACGTAGTTTTCGCTTTTCATTAATGTATAAATCTTGAAAATGCAATCAAAACTGTGGTTGTAGTGCTAATTTGAACATACTTTATCTTTAAACCGCTATATCTTTTGATACAGCCACCGCAGACCTACCAAACTTGGCATTTTTCAATAGTCCTATAGGGCCATACAACTATACATTTTTAGAAAGAACGTAGTTTTCGCTTTTCATTAATGTATAAATCTTGAAAATGCAATCAAAACTGTGGTTGTAGTGCTAATTTGAACATACAACCTACCTATAATTTGAACATAGACCTACCAAACTTGGCATTTTTCAATAGTCCAATAGGGCCATACAACTATACATTTTTAGAAAGAACGTAGTTTTCGCTTTTCATTAATGTATAAATCTTGAAAATGCAATCAAAACTGTGGATGCAGTGCTAATTTGAACATACGTTATCTTTAAACCGCTATATCTCGCCTACCAAACTTGGCATTTTTCAAAAGTCCAATAGGGCCATACAACTATACATTTTTAGAAAGAACGTAGTTTTCGCTTTTCATTAATGTATAAATCTTGAAAATGCAATCAAAACTGTGGATGCAGTGCTAATTTGAACATACGTTATCTTTAAACCGCTATATCTTTTGATACAGCCACCGCAGACCTACCAAACTTGGCATTTTTCAATAGTCCAATAGGGCCATACAACTATACATTTTTAGAAAGAACGTAGTTTTCGCTTTTCATTAATGTAAAGGGTGTTTTTTTAGGGGTATAGAACTTCGAATTGAAATAAAACACAAGAAAATCGTTTCAAGGTCCATCAATTTGGCTTTATTAGAAGGATAATTTTATGCCATTAATGTTTAAATATGATTTCGGGCATGTGGCCGCCGCGGCTGGCTCGAATAAAGCCAATTCTACAGGTCCAATTTTCAACCACTTTTTCGAGCATATGGGGCCGTATGTCGGCAATAACGCCACGAATGTTGGCTTCCAATTCCCCTAACGTTTCTGGTTTGTTGGTGTAGACGAGCGACTTCACATATCCCCAAAGAAAATAATCCAATGGTGTCAAATCACACGACCTTGGTGGCCAATTGACAGGTCCATTCCGCGAAATTATGCGCTCATCGAATGTTTCCTTCAATAAATCGATTGTGACGTGCGCTGTGTGGCATGTAGCGCCGTCTTGTTGGAACCACAACTCATCCACATTCATGCCATCCAATTCGGGAACAAAATAGTCGGTTATCATGGCTCTATACCGGTCTCCATTAACGGTAGCTGCCTCTCCAGCATTATTGCGGAAGAAGTATGGCCCAATGACTCCACCAGCCCATAGAGCACACCAAACAGTCAGTTTTTGTGGATGTAATGGCGTTTCAAGGGTCTCATGTGGATTCTCTTCACTCCAAATGCGGCAATTTTGCTTGTTGACGTAGCCATTCAACCAAAAATGAGCCTCATCACTGAACAAAATTTTGCGATGAAAATCAGCATCGAAATCAATCTCATTTTCGGCCCATACACCAAAATCACGACGCATTGCATGGTCTCGCGGCTTTAATTCTTGCACAAGCTGGATCTTGTAAGGTCGCAAGCCAAGATCTTTGCGCAAAATCTTCCATAAAGTTGATGGACAAAGCTCCAATTGCTGTGCACGGTGGCGAATCGATTCATTCGGGTCCTCTTCAACACTTTGCTCTACAGCGGCAATTGTTTCTTCGGTGCGCACTGTTCGACGTCTCTGCGGATGCGTATTATCACATAGAGTAAACGTAGTGCGAAAACGATCCATGGTTAACCGAATTAATTGCTCTGATGGACGATTATGTCGACCATAAAATGGACGGAGCTCACGGTAAACTTCGCGAACTGAACCATTATTTTCGAAATAAATTTGCAAGATTTGCAAGCGTTGTTCTTTTGTCAACCTGTTCATGATGAAATGGCAAACCAAACTGAACATAAATGACATTAGAGTTGCCAGATTTGACCACAAAATGCCAGTTTTATCTCTATTCGAAAAACAAACCGGTAAAAAAAACACCCTGTATAAATCTTGAAAATGCAATCAAAACTGTGGTTGTAGTGCTAATTTGAACATACTTTATCTTTAAACCGCTATATCTTTTGATACAGCCACCGCAGACCTACCAAACTTGGCATTTTTCAATAGTCCAATAGGGCCATACAACTATACATTTTTAGAAAGAACGTAGTTTTCGCTTTTCATTAATGTATAAATCTTGAAAATGCAATCAAAACTGTGGATGCAGTGCTAATTTGAACATACGTTATCTTTAAACCGCTATATCTTTTGATACAGCCACCGCAGACCTACCAAACTTGGCATTTTTCAATAGTCCAATAGGGCCATACAACTATACATTTTTAGAAAGAACGTAGTTTTCGCTTTTCATTAATGTATAAATCTTGAAAATGCAATCAAAACTGTGGATGCAGTGCTAATTTGAACATACGTTATCTTTAAACCGCTATATCTTTTGATACAGCCACCGCAGACCTACCAAACTTGGCAATTTTCAATAGTCCAATAGGGCCATACAACTATACATTTTTAGAAAGAACGTAGTTTTCGCTTTTCATTAATGTATAAATCTTGAAAATGCAATCAAAACTGTGGATGCCGTGCTAATTTGAACATACGTTATCTTTAAACCGCTATATCTTTTGATACAGCCACCGCAGACCTACCAAACTTGGCATTTTTCAATAGTCCAATAGGGCCATACAACTATACATTTTTAGAAAGAACGTAGTTTTCGCTTTTCATTAATGTATAAATCTTGAAAATGCAATCAAAACTGTGGATGCCGTGCTAATTTGAACATACGTTATCTTTAAACCGCTATATCTTTTGATACAGCCACCGCAGACCTACCAAACTTGGCATTTTTCAATAGTCCAATAGGGCCATACAACTATACATTTTTAGAAAGAACGTAGTTTTCGCTTTTCATTAATGTATAAATCTTGAAAATGCAATCAAAACTGTGGTTGTAGTGCTAATTTGAACATACTTTATCTTTAAACCGCTATATCTTTTGATACAGCCACCGCAGAGCTACCAAACTTGGCATTTTTCAATAGTCCAATAGGGCCATACAACTATACATTTTTAGAAAGAACGTAGTTTTCGCTTTTCATTAATGTATAAATCTTGAAAATGCAATCAAAACTGTGGTTGTAGTGCTAATTTGAACATACTTTATCTTTAAACCGCTATATCTTTTGATACAGCCACCGCAGACCTACCAAACTTGGCATTTTTCAATAGTCCTATAGGGCCATACAACTATACATTTTTAGAAAGAACGTAGTTTTCGCTTTTCATTAATGTATAAATCTTGAAAATGCAATCAAAACTGTGGTTGTAGTGCTAATTTGAACATACAACCTACCTATAATTTGAACATAGACCTACCAAACTTGGCATTTTTCAATAGTCCAATAGGGCCATACAACTATACATTTTTAGAAAGAACGTAGTTTTCGCTTTTCATTAATGTATAAATCTTGAAAATGCAATCAAAACTGTGGATGCAGTGCTAATTTGAACATACGTTATCTTTAAACCGCTATATCTCGCCTACCAAACTTGGCATTTTTCAAAAGTCCAATAGGGCCATACAACTATACATTTTTAGAAAGAACGTAGTTTTCGCTTTTCATTAATGTATAAATCTTGAAAATGCAATCAAAACTGTGGATGCAGTGCTAATTTGAACATACGTTATCTTTAAACCGCTATATCTTTTGATACAGCCACCGCAGACCTACCAAACTTGGCATTTTTCAATAGTCCAATAGGGCCATACAACTATACATTTTTAGAAAGAACGTAGTTTTCGCTTTTCATTAATGTATAAATCTTGAAAATGCAATCAAAACTGTGGATGCAGTGCTAATTTGAACATACGTTATCTTTAAACCGCTATATCTTTTGATACAGCCACCGCAGACCTACCAAACTTGGCATTTTTCAATAGTCCAATAGGGCCATACAACTATACATTTTTAGAAAGAATGTAGTTTTCGCTTTTCATTAATGTATAAATCTTGAAAATGCAATCAAAACTGTGGATGCAGTGCTAATTTGAACATACGTTATCTTTAAACCGCTATATCTTTTGATACAGCCACCGCAGACCTACCAAACTTGGCATTTTTCAATAGTCCAATAGGGCCATACAACTATACATTTTTAGAAAGAACGTAGTTTTCGCTTTTCATTAATGTATAAATCTTGAAAATGCAATCAAAACTGTGGATGCAGTGCTAATTTGAACATACGTTATCTTTAAACCGCTATATCTCGCCTACCAAACTTGGCATTTTTCAAAAGTCCAATAGGGCCATACAACTATACATTTTTAGAAAGAACGTAGTTTTCGCTTTTCATTAATGTATAAATCTTGAAAATGCAATCAAAACTGTGGTTGTAGTGCTAATTTGAACATACGTTATCTTTAAACCGCTATATCTTTTGATACAGCCACCGCAGACCTACCAAACTTGGCATTTTTCAATAGTCCAATAGGGCCATACAACTATACATTTTTAGAAAGAACGTAGTTTTCGCTTTTCATTAATGTATAAATCTTGAAAATGCAATCAAAACTGTGGATGCAGTGCTAATTTGAACATACGTTATCTTTAAACCGCTATATCTTTTGATACAGCCACCGCAGACCTACCAAACTTGGCATTTTTCAATAGTCCAATAGGGCCATACAACTATACATTTTTAGAAAGAACGTAGTTTTCGCTTTTCATTAATGTATAAATCTTGAAAATGCAATCAAAACTGTGGATGCAGTGCTAATTTGAACATACGTTATCTTTAAACCGCTATATCTCGCCTACCAAACTTGGCATTTTTCAAAAGTCCAATAGGGCCATACAACTATACATTTTTAGAAAGAACGTAGTTTTCGCTTTTCATTAATGTATAAATCTTGAAAATGCAATCAAAACTGTGGATGCAGTGCTAATTTGAACATACGTTATCTTTAAACCGCTATATCTCGCCTACCAAACTTGGCATTTTTCAAAAGTCCAATAGGGCCATACAACTATACATTTTTAGAAAGAACGTAGTTTTCGCTTTTCATTAATGTATACATCTTGAAAATGCAATCAAAACTGTGGATGCCGTGCTAATTTGAACATACGTTATCTTTAAACCGCTATATCTTTTGATACAGCCACCGCAGAGCTACCAAACTTGGCATTTTTCAATAGTCCAATAGGGCCATACAACTATACATTTTTAGAAAGAACGTAGTTTTCGCTTTTCATTAATGTATAAATCTTGAAAATGCAATCAAAACTGTGGTTGTAGTGCTAATTTGAACATACTTTATCTTTAAACCGCTATATCTTTTGATACAGCCACCGCAGACCTACCAAACTTGGCATTTTTCAATAGTCCTATAGGGCCATACAACTATACATTTTTAGAAAGAACGTAGTTTTCGCTTTTCATTAATGTATAAATCTTGAAAATGCAATCAAAACTGTGGTTGTAGTGCTAATTTGAACATACAACCTACCTATAATTTGAACATAGACCTACCAAACTTGGCATTTTTCAATAGTCCAATAGGGCCATACAACTATACATTTTTAGAAAGAACGTAGTTTTCGCTTTTCATTAATGTATAAATCTTGAAAATGCAATCAAAACTGTGGATGCAGTGCTAATTTGAACATACGTTATCTTTAAACCGCTATATCTCGCCTACCAAACTTGGCATTTTTCAAAAGTCCAATAGGGCCATACAACTATACATTTTTAGAAAGAACGTAGTTTTCGCTTTTCATTAATGTATAAATCTTGAAAATGCAATCAAAACTGTGGATGCAGTGCTAATTTGAACATACGTTATCTTTAAACCGCTATATCTTTTGATACAGCCACCGCAGACCTACCAAACTTGGCATTTTTCAATAGTCCAATAGGGCCATACAACTATACATTTTTAGAAAGAACGTAGTTTTCGCTTTTCATTAATGTATAAATCTTGAAAATGCAATCAAAACTGTGGATGCAGTGCTAATTTGAACATACGTTATCTTTAAACCGCTATATCTTTTGATACAGCCACCGCAGACCTACCAAACTTGGCATTTTTCAATAGTCCAATAGGGCCATACAACTATACATTTTTAGAAAGAATGTAGTTTTCGCTTTTCATTAATGTATAAATCTTGAAAATGCAATCAAAACTGTGGATGCAGTGCTAATTTGAACATACGTTATCTTTAAACCGCTATATCTTTTGATACAGCCACCGCAGACCTACCAAACTTGGCATTTTTCAATAGTCCAATAGGGCCATACAACTATACATTTTTAGAAAGAACGTAGTTTTCGCTTTTCATTAATGTATAAATCTTGAAAATGCAATCAAAACTGTGGATGCAGTGCTAATTTGAACATACGTTATCTTTAAACCGCTATATCTCGCCTACCAAACTTGGCATTTTTCAAAAGTCCAATAGGGCCATACAACTATACATTTTTAGAAAGAACGTAGTTTTCGCTTTTCATTAATGTATACATCTTGAAAATGCAATCAAAACTGTGGTTGTAGTGCTAATTTGAACATACTTTATCTTTAAACCGCTATATCTTTTGATACAGCCACCGCAGACCTACCAAACTTGGCATTTTTCAATAGTCCAATAGGGCCATACAACTATACATTTTTAGAAAGAACGTAGTTTTCGCTTTTCATTAATGTATAAATCTTGAAAATGCAATCAAAACTGTGGTTGTAGTGCTAATTTGAACATACTTTATCTTTAAACCGCTATATCTTTTGATACAGCCACCGCAGACCTACCAAACTTGGCATTTTTCAATAGTCCAATAGGGCCATACAACTATACATTTTTAGAAAGAACGTAGTTTTCGCTTTTAATTAATGTATAAATCTTGAAAATGCAATCAAAACTGTGGTTGTAGTGCTAATTTGAACATACTTTATCTTTAAACCGCTATATCTTTTGATACAGCCACCGCAGACCTACCAAACTTGGCATTTTTCAATAGTCCAATAGGGCCATACAACTATACATTTTTAGAAAGAACGTAGTTTTCGCTTTTCATTAATGTATAAATCTTGAAAATGCAATCAAAACTGTGGTTGTAGTGCTAATTTGAACATACTTTATCTTTAAACCGCTATATCTTTTGATACAGCCACCGCGGACCTACCAAACTTGGCATTTTTCAATAGTCCAATAGGGCCATACAACTATACATTTTTAGAAAGAACGTAGTTTTCGCTTTTCATTAATGTATAAATCTTGAAAATGCAATCAAAACTGTGGATGCAGTGCTAATTTGAACATACGTTATCTTTAAACCGCTATATCTTTTGATACAGCCACCGCAGACCTACCAAACTTGGCATTTTTCAATAGTCCAATAGGGCCATACAACTATACATTTTTAGAAAGAACGTAGTTTTCGCTTTTCATTAATGTATAAATCTTGAAAATGCAATCAAAACTGTGGATGCCGTGCTAATTTGAACATACGTTATCTTTAAACCGCTATATCTTTTGATACAGCCACCGCAGACCTACCAAACTTGGCATTTTTCAATAGTCCAATAGGGCCATACAACTATACATTTTTAGAAAGAACGTAGTTTTCGCTTTTCATTAATGTATAAATCTTGAAAATGCAATCAAAACTGTGGATGCCGTGCTAATTTGAACATACGTTATCTTTAAACCGCTATATCTTTTGATACAGCCACCGCAGACCTACCAAACTTGGCATTTTTCAATAGTCCAATAGGGCCATACAACTATACATTTTTAGAAAGAACGTAGTTTTCGCTTTTCATTAATGTATAAATCTTGAAAATGCAATCAAAACTGTGGATGCAGTGCTAATTTGAACATACGTTATCTTTAAACCGCTATATCTTTTGATACAGCCACCGCAGACCTACCAAACTTGGCATTTTTCAATAGTCCAATAGGGCCATACAACTATACATTTTTAGAAAGAACGTAGTTTTCGCTTTTCATTAATGTATAAATCTTGAAAATGCAATCAAAACTGTGGATGCAGTGCTAATTTGAACATACGTTATCTTTAAACCGCTATATCTTTTGATACAGCCACCGCAGACCTACCAAACTTGGCATTTTTCAATAGTCCAATAGGGCCATACAACTATACATTTTTAGAAAGAACGTAGTTTTCGCTTTTCATTAATGTATAAATCTTGAAAATGCAATCAAAACTGTGGATGCCGTGCTAATTTGAACATACGTTATCTTTAAACCGCTATATCTTTTGATACAGCCACCGCAGACCTACCAAACTTGGCATTTTTCAATAGTCCAATAGGGCCATACAACTATACATTTTTAGAAAGAACGTAGTTTTCGCTTTTCATTAATGTATAAATCTTGAAAATGCAATCAAAACTGTGGATGCCGTGCTAATTTGAACATACGTTATCTTTAAACCGCTATATCTTTTGATACAGCCACCGCAGACCTACCAAACTTGGCATTTTTCAATAGTCCAATAGGGCCATACAACTATAAATTTTTAGAAAGAACGTAGTTTTCGCTTTTCATTAATGTATAAATCTTGAAAATGCAATCAAAACTGTGGATGCCGTGCTAATTTGAACATAAGTTATCTTTAAACCGCTATATCTTTTGATACAGCCACCGCAGACCTACCAAACTTGGCATTTTTCAATAGTCCAATAGGGCCATACAACTATACATTTTTAGAAAGAATGTAGTTTTCGCTTTTCATTAATGTATAAATCTTGAAAATGCAATCAAAACTGTGGATGCAGTGCTAATTTGAACATACGTTATCTTTAAACCGCTATATCTTTTGATACAGCCACCGCAGACCTACCAAACTTGGCATTTTTCAATAGTCCAATAGGGCCATACAACTATACATTTTTAGAAAGAATGTAGTTTTCGCTTTTCATTAATGTATAAATCTTGAAAATGCAATCAAAACTGTGGATGCAGTGCTAATTTGAACATACGTTATCTTTAAACCGCTATATCTTTTGATACAGCCACCGCAGACCTACCAAACTTGGCATTTTTCAATAGTCCAATAGGGCCATACAACTATAAATTTTTAGAAAGAACGTAGTTTTCGCTTTTCATTAATGTATAAATCTTGAAAATGCAATCAAAACTGTGGATGCCGTGCTAATTTGAACATACGTTATCTTTAAACCGCTATATCTTTTGATACAGCCACCGCAGACCTACCAAACTTGGCATTTTTCAATAGTCCAATAGGGCCATACAACTATACATTTTTAGAAAGAACGTAGTTTTCGCTTTTCATTAATGTATAAATCTTGAAAATGCAATCAAAACTGTGGATGCCGTGCTAATTTGAACATACGTTATCTTTAAACCGCTACTGTGGTTGTAGTGCTAATTTGAACATACTTTATCTTTAAACCGCTATATCTTTTGATACAGCCACCGCAGACCTACCAAACTTGGCATTTTTCAATAGTCCAATAGGGCCATACAACTATACATTTTTAGAAAGAACGTAGTTTTCGCTTTTCATTAATGTATAAATCTTGAAAATGCAATCAAAACTGTGGTTGTAGTGCTAATTTGAACATACTTTATCTTTAAACCGCTATATCTTTTGATACAGCCACCGCGGACCTACCAAACTTGGCATTTTTCAATAGTCCAATAGGGCCATACAACTATACATTTTTAGAAAGAACGTAGTTTTCGCTTTTCATTAATGTATAAATCTTGAAAATGCAATCAAAACTGTGGATGCCGTGCTAATTTGAACATACGTTATCTTTAAACCGCTATATCTTTTGATACAGCCACCGCAGACCTACCAAACTTGGCATTTTTCAATAGTCCAATAGGGCCATACAACTATACATTTTTAGAAAGAACGTAGTTTTCGCTTTTCATTAATGTATAAATCTTGAAAATGCAATCAAAACTGTGGATGCAGTGCTAATTTGAACATACGTTATCTTTAAACCGCTATATCTTTTGATACAGCCACCGCAGACCTACCAAACTTGGCATTTTTCAATAGTCCAATAGGGCCATACAACTATACATTTTTAGAAAGAACGTAGTTTTCGCTTTTCATTAATGTATAAATCTTGAAAATGCAATCAAAACTGTGGATGCAGTGCTAATTTGAACATACGTTATCTTTAAACCGCTATATCTCGCCTACCAAACTTGGCATTTTTCAAAAGTCCAATAGGGCCATACAACTATACATTTTTAGAAAGAACGTAGTTTTCGCTTTTCATTAATGTATAAATCTTGAAAATGCAATCAAAACTGTGGATGCAGTGCTAATTTGAACATACGTTATCTTTAAACCGCTATATCTCGCCTACCAAACTTGGCATTTTTCAAAAGTCCAATAGGGCCATACAACTATACATTTTTAGAAAGAACGTAGTTTTCGCTTTTCATTAATGTATAAATCTTGAAAATGCAATCAAAACTGTGGTTGTAGTGCTAATTTGAACATACTTTATCTTTAAACCGCTATATCTTTTGATACAGCCACCGCGGACCTACCAAACTTGGCATTTTTCAATAGTCCAATAGGGCCATACAACTATACATTTTTAGAAAGAACGTAGTTTTCGCTTTTCATTAATGTATAAATCTTGAAAATGCAATCAAAACTGTGGATGCAGTGCTAATTTGAACATACGTTATCTTTAAACCGCTATATCTCGCCTACCAAACTTGGCATTTTTCAAAAGTCCAATAGGGCCATACAACTATACATTTTTAGAAAGAACGTAGTTTTCGCTTTTCATTAATGTATAAATCTTGAAAATGCAATCAAAACTGTGGATGCAGTGCTAATTTGAACATACGTTATCTTTAAACCGCTATATCTTTTGATACAGCCACCGCAGACCTACCAAACTTGGCATTTTTCAATAGTCCAATAGGGCCATACAACTATACATTTTTAGAAAGAACGTAGTTTTCGCTTTTCATTAATGTATAAATCTTGAAAATGCAATCAAAACTATGGATGCCGTGCTAATTTGAACATACGTTATCTTTAAACCGCTATATCTTTTGATACAGCCACCGCAGACCTACCAAACTTGGCATTTTTCAATAGTCCAATAGGGCCATACAACTATACATTTGTAGAAAGAACGTAGTTTTCGCTTTTCATTAATGTATAAATCTTGAAAATGCAATCAAAACTGTGGATGCAGTGCTAATTTGAACATACGTTATCTTTAAACCGCTATATCTTTTGATACAGCCACCGCAGACCTACCAAACTTGGCATTTTTCAATAGTCCAATAGGGCCATACAACTATACATTTTTAGAAAGAACGTAGTTTTCGCTTTTCATTAATGTATAAATCTTGAAAATGCAATCAAAACTGTGGATGCCGTGCTAATTTGAACATACGTTATCTTTAAACCGCTATATCTTTTGATACAGCCACCGCAGACCTACCAAACTTGGCATTTTTCAATAGTCCAATAGGGCCATACAACTATACATTTTTAGAAAGAACGTAGTTTTCGCTTTTCATTAATGTATAAATCTTGAAAATGCAATCAAAACTGTGGATGCCGTGCTAATTTGAACATACGTTATCTTTAAACCGCTATATCTTTTGATACAGCCACCGCAGACCTACCAAACTTGGCATTTTTCAATAGTCCAATAGGGCCATACAACTATACATTTTTAGAAAGAACGTAGTTTTCGCTTTTCATTAATGTATACATCTTGAAAATGCAATCAAAACTGTGGTTGTAGTGCTAATTTGAACATACTTTATCTTTAAACCGCTATATCTTTTGATACAGCCACCGCAGACCTACCAAACTTGGCATTTTTCAATAGTCCAATAGGGCCATACAACTATACATTTTTAGAAAGAACGTAGTTTTCGCTTTTCATTAATGTATAAATCTTGAAAATGCAATCAAAACTGTGGTTGTAGTGCTAATTTGAACATACTTTATCTTTAAACCGCTATATCTTTTGATACAGCCACCGCAGACCTACCAAACTTGGCATTTTTCAATAGTCCAATAGGGCCATACAACTATACATTTTTAGAAAGAACGTAGTTTTCGCTTTTCATTAATGTATACATCTTGAAAATGCAATCAAAACTGTGGTTGTAGTGCTAATTTGAACATACTTTATCTTTAAACCGCTATATCTTTTGATACAGCCACCGCAGACCTACCAAACTTGGCATTTTTCAATAGTCCAATAGGGCCATACAACTATACATTTTTAGAAAGAACGTAGTTTTCGCTTTTCATTAATGTATAAATCTTGAAAATGCAATCAAAACTGTGGTTGTAGTGCTAATTTGAACATACTTTATCTTTAAACCGCTATATCTTTTGATACAGCCACCGCAGACCTACCAAACTTGGCATTTTTCAATAGTCCAATAGGGCCATACAACTATACATTTTTAGAAAGAACGTAGTTTTCGCTTTTCATTAATGTATAAATCTTGAAAATGCAATCAAAACTGTGGTTGTAGTGCTAATTTGAACATACTTTATCTTTAAACCGCTATATCTTTTGATACAGCCACCGCAGACCTACCAAACTTGGCATTTTTCAATAGTCCAATAGGGCCATACAACTATACATTTTTAGAAAGAACGTAGTTTTCGCTTTTCATTAATGTATAAATCTTGAAAATGCAATCAAAACTGTGGATGCCGTGCTAATTTGAACATACGTTATCTTTAAACCGCTATATCTTTTGATACAGCCACCGCAGACCTACCAAACTTGGCATTTTTCAATAGTCCAATAGGGCCATACAACTATACATTTTTAGAAAGAACGTAGTTTTCGCTTTTCATTAATGTATAAATCTTGAAAATGCAATCAAAACTGTGGATGCAGTGCTAATTTGAACATACGTTATCTTTAAACCGCTATATCTTTTGATACAGCCACCGCAGACCTACCAAACTTGGCATTTTTCAATAGTCCAATAGGGCCATACAACTATACATTTTTAGAAAGAACGTAGTTTTCGCTTTTCATTAATGTATAAATCTTGAAAATGCAATCAAAACTGTGGATGCCGTGCTAATTTGAACATACGTTATCTTTAAACCGCTATATCTTTTGATACAGCCACCGCAGACCTACCAAACTTGGCATTTTTCAATAGTCCAATAGGGCCATACAACTATACATTTTTAGAAAGAACGTAGTTTTCGCTTTTCATTAATGTATAAATCTTGAAAATGCAATCAAAACTGTGGATGCCGTGCTAATTTGAACATACGTTATCTTTAAACCGCTATATCTTTTGATACAGCCACCGCAGACCTACCAAACTTGGCATTTTTCAATAGTCCAATAGGGCCATACAACTATACATTTTTAGAAAGAACGTAGTTTTCGCTTTTCATTAATGTATAAATCTTGAAAATGCAATCAAAACTGTGGTTGTAGTGCTAATTTGAACATACTTTATCTTTAAACCGCTATATCTTTTGATACAGCCACCGCGGACCTACCAAACTTGGCATTTTTCAATAGTCCAATAGGGCCATACAACTATACATTTTTAGAAAGAACGTAGTTTTCGCTTTTCATTAATGTATAAATCTTGAAAATGCAATCAAAACTGTGGATGCAGTGCTAATTTGAACATACGTTATCTTTAAACCGCTATATCTCGCCTACCAAACTTGGCATTTTTCAAAAGTCCAATAGGGCCATACAACTATACATTTTTAGAAAGAACGTAGTTTTCGCTTTTCATTAATGTATAAATCTTGAAAATGCAATCAAAACTGTGGTTGTAGTGCTAATTTGAACATACTTTATCTTTAAACCGCTATATCTTTTGATACAGCCACCGCGGACCTACCAAACTTGGCATTTTTCAATAGTCCAATAGGGCCATACAACTATACATTTTTAGAAAGAACGTAGTTTTCGCTTTTCATTAATGTATAAATCTTGAAAATGCAATCAAAACTGTGGATGCAGTGCTAATTTGAACATACGTTATCTTTAAACCGCTATATCTCGCCTACCAAACTTGGCATTTTTCAAAAGTCCAATAGGGCCATACAACTATACATTTTTAGAAAGAACGTAGTTTTCGCTTTTCATTAATGTATAAATCTTGAAAATGCAATCAAAACTGTGGATGCAGTGCTAATTTGAACATACGTTATCTTTAAACCGCTATATCTCGCCTACCAAACTTGGCATTTTTCAAAAGTCCAATAGGGCCATACAACTATACATTTTTAGAAAGAACGTAGTTTTCGCTTTTCATTAATGTATAAATCTTGAAAATGCAATCAAAACTGTGGATGCAGTGCTAATTTGAACATACGTTATCTTTAAACCGCTATATCTTTTGATACAGCCACCGCAGACCTACCAAACTTGGCATTTTTCAATAGTCCAATAGGGCCATACAACTATACATTTTTAGAAAGAACGTAGTTTTCGCTTTTCATTAATGTATAAATCTTGAAAATGCAATCAAAACTGTGGATGCAGTGCTAATTTGAACATACGTTATCTTTAAACCGCTATATCTCGCCTACCAAACTTGGCATTTTTCAAAAGTCCAATAGGGCCATACAACTATACATTTTTAGAAAGAACGTAGTTTTCGCTTTTCATTAATGTATAAATCTTGAAAATGCAATCAAAACTGTGGTTGTAGTGCTAATTTGAACATACTTTATCTTTAAACCGCTATATCTTTTGATACAGCCACCGCAGACCTACCAAACTTGGCATTTTTCAATCGTCCAATAGGGCCATACAACTATACATTTTTAGAAAGAACGTAGTTTTCGCTTTTCATTAATGTATAAATCTTGAAAATGCAATCAAAACTGTGGATGCAGTGCTAATTTGAACATACGTTATCTTTAAACCGCTATATCTCGCCTACCAAACTTGGCATTTTTCAAAAGTCCAATAGGGCCATACAACTATACATTTTTAGAAAGAACGTAGTTTTCGCTTTTCATTAATGTATAAATCTTGAAAATGCAATCAAAACTGTGGATGCAGTGCTAATTTGAACATACGTTATCTTTAAACCGCTATATCTCGCCTACCAAACTTGGCATTTTTCAAAAGTCCAATAGGGCCATACAACTATACATTTTTAGAAAGAACGTAGTTTTCGCTTTTCATTAATGTATAAATCTTGAAAATGCAATCAAAACTGTGGATGCAGTGCTAATTTGAACATACGTTATCTTTAAACCGCTATATCTTTTGATACAGCCACCGCAGACCTACCAAACTTGGCATTTTTCAATAGTCCAATAGGGCCATACAACTATACATTTTTAGAAAGAACGTAGTTTTCGCTTTTCATTAATGTATAAATCTTGAAAATGCAATCAAAACTGTGGATGCAGTGCTAATTTGAACATACGTTATCTTTAAACCGCTATATCTCGCCTACCAAACTTGGCATTTTTCAAAAGTCCAATAGGGCCATACAACTATACATTTTTAGAAAGAACGTAGTTTTCGCTTTTCATTAATGTATAAATCTTGAAAATGCAATCAAAACTGTGGTTGTAGTGCTAATTTGAACATACTTTATCTTTAAACCGCTATATCTTTTGATACAGCCACCGCAGACCTACCAAACTTGGCATTTTTCAATAGTCCAATAGGGCCATACAACTATACATTTTTAGAAAGAACGTAGTTTTCGCTTTTCATTAATGTATAAATCTTGAAAATGCAATCAAAACTGTGGATGCAGTGCTAATTTGAACATACGTTATCTTTAAACCGCTATATCTTTTGATACAGCCACCGCAGACCTACCAAACTTGGCATTTTTCAATAGTCCAATAGGGCCATACAACTATACATTTTTAGAAAGAACGTAGTTTTCGCTTTTCATTAATGTATAAATCTTGAAAATGCAATCAAAACTGTGGATGAAGTGCTAATTTGAACATACGTTATCTTTAAACCGCTATATCTTTTGATACAGCCACCGCAGACCTACCAAACTTGGCATTTTTCAATAGTCCAATAGGGCCATACAACTATACATTTTTAGAAAGAACGTAGTTTTCGCTTTTCATTAATGTATAAATCTTGAAAATGCAATCAAAACTGTGGATGCCGTGCTAATTTGAACATACGTTATCTTTAAACCGCTATATCTTTTGATACAGCCACCGCAGACCTACCAAACTTGGCATTTTTCAATAGTCCAATAGGGCCATACAACTATACATTTTTAGAAAGAACGTAGTTTTCGCTTTTCATTAATGTATAAATCTTGAAAATGCAATCAAAACTGTGGATGCAGTGCTAATTTGAACATACGTTATCTTTAAACCGCTATATCTCGCCTACCAAACTTGGCATTTTTCAAAAGTCCAATAGGGCCATACAACTATACATTTTTAGAAAGAACGTAGTTTTCGCTTTTCATTAATGTATAAATCTTGAAAATGCAATCAAAACTGTGGTTGTAGTGCTAATTTGAACATACTTTATCTTTAAACCGCTATATCTTTTGATACAGCCACCGCAGACCTACCAAACTTGGCATTTTTCAATAGTCCAATAGGGCCATACAACTATACATTTTTAGAAAGAACGTAGTTTTCGCTTTTCATTAATGTATAAATCTTGAAAATGCAATCAAAACTGTGGTTGTAGTGCTAATTTGAACATACTTTATCTTTAAACCGCTATATCTTTTGATACAGCCACCGCAGACCTACCAAACTTGGCATTTTTCAATAGTCCAATAGGGCCATACAACTATACATTTTTAGAAAGAACGTAGTTTTCGCTTTTCATTAATGTATAAATCTTGAAAATGCAATCAAAACTGTGGATGCAGTGCTAATTTGAACATACGTTATCTTTAAACCGCTATATCTCGCCTACCAAACTTGGCATTTTTCAAAAGTCCAATAGGGCCATACAACTATACATTTTTAGAAAGAACGTAGTTTTCGCTTTTCATTAATGTATAAATCTTGAAAATGCAATCAAAACTGTGGTTGTAGTGCTAATTTGAACATACTTTATCTTTAAACCGCTATATCTTTTGATACAGCCACCGCAGACCTACCAAACTTGGCATTTTTCAATAGTCCAATAGGGCCATACAACTATACATTTTTAGAAAGAACGTAGTTTTCGCTTTTCATTAATGTATAAATCTTGAAAATGCAATCAAAACTGTGGTTGTAGTGCTAATTTGAACATACTTTATCTTTAAACCGCTATATCTTTTGATACAGCCACCGCAGACCTACCAAACTTGGCATTTTTCAATAGTCCAATAGGGCCATACAACTATACATTTTTAGAAAGAACGTAGTTTTCGCTTTTCATTAATGTATAAATCTTGAAAATGCAATCAAAACTGTGGATGCAGTGCTAATTTGAACATACGTTATCTTTAAACCGCTATATCTTTTGATACAGCCACCGCAGACCTACCAAACTTGGCATTTTTCAATAGTCCAATAGGGCCATACAACTATACATTTTTAGAAAGAACGTAGTTTTCGCTTTTCATTAATGTATAAATCTTGAAAATGCAATCAAAACTGTGGATGCCGTGCTAATTTGAACATACGTTATCTTTAAACCGCTATATCTTTTGATACAGCCACCGCAGACCTACCAAACTTGGCATTTTTCAATAGTCCAATAGGGCCATACAACTATACATTTTTAGAAAGAACGTAGTTTTCGCTTTTCATTAATGTATAAATCTTGAAAATGCAATCAAAACTGTGGATGCAGTGCTAATTTGAACATACGTTATCTTTAAACCGCTATATCTTTTGATACAGCCACCGCAGACCTACCAAACTTGGCATTTTTCAATAGTCCAATAGGGCCATACAACTATACATTTTTAGAAAGAACGTAGTTTTCGCTTTTCATTAATGTATAAATCTTGAAAATGCAATCAAAACTGTGGATGCAGTGCTAATTTGAACATACGTTATCTTTAAACCGCTATATCTTTTGATACAGCCACCGCAGACCTACCAAACTTGGCATTTTTCAATAGTCCAATAGGGCCATACAACTATACATTTTTAGAAAGAACGTAGTTTTCGCTTTTCATTAATGTATAAATCTTGAAAATGCAATCAAAACTGTGGATGCCGTGCTAATTTGAACATACGTTATCTTTAAACCGCTATATCTTTTGATACAGCCACCGCAGACCTACCAAACTTGGCATTTTTCAATAGTCCAATAGGGCCATACAACTATACATTTTTAGAAAGAACGTAGTTTTCGCTTTTCATTAATGTATAAATCTTGAAAATGCAATCAAAACTGTGGATGCAGTGCTAATTTGAACATACGTTATCTTTAAACCGCTATATCTTTTGATACAGCCACCGCAGACCTACCAAACTTGGCATTTTTCAATAGTCCAATAGGGCCATACAACTATACATTTTTAGAAAGAACGTAGTTTTCGCTTTTCATTAATGTATAAATCTTGAAAATGCAATCAAAACTGTGGATGCAGTGCTAATTTGAACATACGTTATCTTTAAACCGCTATATCTTTTGATACAGCCACCGCAGACCTACCAAACTTGGCATTTTTCAATAGTCCAATAGGGCCATACAACTATACATTTTTAGAAAGAACGTAGTTTTCGCTTTTCATTAATGTATAAATCTTGAAAATGCAATCAAAACTGTGGATGCAGTGCTAATTTGAACATACGTTATCTTTAAACCGCTATATCTTTTGATACAGCCACCGCAGACCTACCAAACTTGGCATTTTTCAATAGTCCAATAGGGCCATACAACTATACATTTTTAGAAAGAACGTAGTTTTCGCTTTTCATTAATGTATAAATCTTGAAAATGCAATCAAAACTGTGGATGCAGTGCTAATTTGAACATACGTTATCTTTAAACCGCTATATCTTTTGATACAGCCACCGCAGACCTACCAAACTTGGCATTTTTCAATAGTCCAATAGGGCCATACAACTATACATTTTTAGAAAGAACGTAGTTTTCGCTTTTCATTAATGTATAAATCTTGAAAATGCAATCAAAACTGTGGATGCCGTGCTAATTTGAACATACGTTATCTTTAAACCGCTATATCTTTTGATACAGCCACCGCAGACCTACCAAACTTGGCATTTTTCAATAGTCCAATAGGGCCATACATTTTTAGAAAGAACGTAGTTTTCGCTTTTCATTAATGTATAAATCTTGAAAATGCAATCAAAACTGTGGATGCAGTGCTAATTTGAACATACGTTATCTTTAAACCGCTATATCTTTTGATACAGCCACCGCAGACCTACCAAACTTGGCATTTTTCAATAGTCCAATAGGGCCATACAACTATACATTTTTAGAAAGAACGTAGTTTTCGCTTTTCATTAATGTATAAATCTTGAAAATGCAATCAAAACTGTGGATGCCGTGCTAATTTGAACATACGTTATCTTTAAACCGCTATATCTTTTGATACAGCCACCGCAGACCTACCAAACTTGGCATTTTTCAATAGTCCAATAGGGCCATACAACTATACATTTTTAGAAAGAACGTAGTTTTCGCTTTTCATTAATGTATAAATCTTGAAAATGCAATCAAAACTGTGGATGCAGTGCTAATTTGAACATACGTTATCTTTAAACCGCTATATCTTTTGATACAGCCACCGCAGACCTACCAAACTTGGCATTTTTCAATAGTCCAATAGGGCCATACAACTATACATTTTTAGAAAGAACGTAGTTTTCGCTTTTCATTAATGTATAAATCTTGAAAATGCAATCAAAACTGTGGATGCAGTGCTAATTTGAACATACGTTATCTTTAAACCGCTATATCTCGCCTACCAAACTTGGCATTTTTCAAAAGTCCAATAGGGCCATACAACTATACATTTTTAGAAAGAACGTAGTTTTCGCTTTTCATTAATGTATAAATCTTGAAAATGCAATCAAAACTGTGGTTGTAGTGCTAATTTGAACATACGTTATCTTTAAACCGCTATATCTCGCCTACCAAACTTGGCATTTTTCAAAAGTCCAATAGGGCCATACAACTATACATTTTTAGAAAGAACGTAGTTTTCGCTTTTCATTAATGTATAAATCTTGAAAATGCAATCAAAACTGTGGATGCAGTGCTAATTTGAACATACGTTATCTTTAAACCGCTATATCTCGCCTACCAAACTTGGCATTTTTCAAAAGTCCAATAGGGCCATACAACTATACATTTTTAGAAAGAACGTAGTTTTCGCTTTTCATTAATGTATAAATCTTGAAAATGCAATCAAAACTGTGGATGCCGTGCTAATTTGAACATACGTTATCTTTAAACCGCTATATCTTTTGATACAGCCACCGCAGACCTACCAAACTTGGCATTTTTCAATAGTCCAATAGGGCCATACAACTATACATTTTTAGAAAGAACGTAGTTTTCGCTTTTCATTAATGTATAAATCTTGAAAATGCAATCAAAACTGTGGATGCAGTGCTAATTTGAACATACGTTATCTTTAAACCGCTATATCTTTTGATACAGCCACCGCAGACCTACCAAACTTGGCATTTTTCAATAGTCCAATAGGGCCATACAACTATACATTTTTAGAAAGAACGTAGTTTTCGCTTTTCATTAATGTATAAATCTTGAAAATGCAATCAAAACTGTGGATGCAGTGCTAATTTGAACATACGTTATCTTTAAACCGCTATATCTTTTGATACAGCCACCGCAGACCTACCAAACTTGGCATTTTTCAATAGTCCAATAGGGCCATACAACTATACATTTTTAGAAAGAACGTAGTTTTCGCTTTTCATTAATGTATAAATCTTGAAAATGCAATCAAAACTGTGGATGCAGTGCTAATTTGAACATACGTTATCTTTAAACCGCTATATCTCGCCTACCAAACTTGGCATTTTTCAAAAGTCCAATAGGGCCATACAACTATACATTTTTAGAAAGAACGTAGTTTTCGCTTTTCATTAATGTATAAATCTTGAAAATGCAATCAAAACTGTGGTTGTAGTGCTAATTTGAACATACTTTATCTTTAAACCGCTATATCTTTTGATACAGCCACCGCAGACCTACCAAACTTGGCATTTTTCAATAGTCCAATAGGGCCATACAACTATACATTTTTAGAAAGAACGTAGTTTTCGCTTTTCATTAATGTATAAATCTTGAAAATGCAATCAAAACTGTGGTTGTAGTGCTAATTTGAACATACTTTATCTTTAAACCGCTATATCTTTTGATACAGCCACCGCAGACCTACCAAACTTATCATTTTTCAATAGTCCAATAGGGCCATACAACTATACATTTTTAGAAAGAACGTAGTTTTCGCTTTTCATTAATGTATAAATCTTGAAAATGCAATCAAAACTGTGGATGCCGTGCTAATTTGAACATACGTTATCTTTAAACCGCTATATCTTTTGATACAGCCACCGCAGACCTACCAAACTTGGCATTTTTCAATAGTCCAATAGGGCCATACAACTATACATTTTTAGAAAGAACGTAGTTTTCGCTTTTCATTAATGTATAAATCTTGAAACTGCAATCAAAACTGTGGATGCCGTGCTAATTTGAACATACGTTATCTTTAAACCGCTATATCTTTTGATACAGCCACCGCAGACCTACCAAACTTGGCATTTTTCAATAGTCCAATAGGGCCATACAACTATACATTTTTAGAAAGAACGTAGTTTTCGCTTTTCATTAATGTATAAATCTTGAAAATGCAATCAAAACTGTGGCTGTAGTGCTAATTTGAACATACTTTATCTTTAAACCGCTATATCTTTTGATACAGCCACCGCAGAGCTACCAAACTTGGCATTTTTCAATAGTCCAGTAGGGCCATACAACTATACATTTTTAGAAAGAACGTAGTTTTCGCTTTTCATTAATGTATAAATCTTGAAAATGCAATCAAAACTGTGGTTGTAGTGCTAATTTGAACATACTTTATCTTTAAACCGCTATATCTTTTGATACAGCCACCGCAGACCTACCAAACTTGGCATTTTTCAATAGTCCTATAGGGCCATACAACTATACATTTTTAGAAAGAACGTAGTTTTCGCTTTTCATTAATGTATAAATCTTGAAAATGCAATCAAAACTGTGGTTGTAGTGCTAATTTGAACATACAACCTACCTATAATTTGAACATAGACCTACCAAACTTGGCATTTTTCAATAGTCCAATAGGGCCATACAACTATACATTTTTAGAAAGAACGTAGTTTTCGCTTTTCATTAATGTATAAATCTTGAAAATGCAATCAAAACTGTGGATGCAGTGCTAATTTGAACATACGTTATCTTGAAACCGCTATATCTTTTGATACAGCCACCGCAGACCTACCAAACTTGGCATTTTTCAATAGTCCAATAGGGCCATACAACTATACATTTTTAGAAAGAACGTAGTTTTCGCTTTTCATTAATGTATAAATCTCGAAAATGCAATCAAAACTGTGGATGCAGTGCTAATTTGAACATACGTTATCTTGAAACCGCTATATCTTTTGATACAGCCACCGCAGACCTACCAAACTTGGCATTTTTCAATAGTCCAATAGGGCCATACAACTATACATTTTTAGAAAGAACGTAGTTTTCGCTTTTCATTAATGTATAAATCTTGAAAATCCAATCAAAACTGTGGTTGTAGTGCTAATTTGAACATACTTTATCTTTAAACCGCTATATCTTTTGATACAGCCACCGCAGACCTACCAAACTTGGCATTTTTCAATAGTCCAATAGGGCCATACAACTATACATTTTTAGAAAGAACGTAGTTTTCGCTTTTCATTAATGTATAAATCTTGAAAATGCAATCAAAACTGTGGATGCAGTGCTAATTTGAACATACGTTATCTTTAAACCGCTATATCTTTTGATACAGCCACCGCAGACCTACCAAACTTGGCATTTTTCAATAGTCCAATAGGGCCATACAACTATACATTTTTAGAAAGAATGTAGTTTTCGCTTTTCATTAATGTATAAATCTTGAAAATGCAATCAAAACTGTGGATGCAGTGCTAATTTGAACATACGTTATCTTTAAACCGCTATATCTTTTGATACAGCCACCGCAGACCTACCAAACTTGGCATTTTTCAATAGTCCAATAGGGCCATACAACTATACATTTTTAGAAAGAACGTAGTTTTCGCTTTTCATTAATGTATAAATCTCGAAAATGCAATCAAAACTGTGGATGCAGTGCTAATTTGAACATACGTTATCTTGAAACCGCTATATCTTTTGATACAGCCACCGCAGACCTACCAAACTTGGCATTTTTCAATAGTCCAATAGGGCCATACAACTATACATTTTTAGAAAGAACGTAGTTTTCGCTTTTCATTAATGTATAAATCTTGAAAATCCAATCAAAACTGTGGTTGTAGTGCTAATTTGAACATACTTTATCTTTAAACCGCTATATCTTTTGATACAGCCACCGCAGACCTACCAAACTTGGCATTTTTCAATAGTCCAATAGGGCCATACAACTATACATTTTTAGAAAGAACGTAGTTTTCGCTTTTCATTAATGTATAAATCTTGAAAATGCAATCAAAACTGTGGTTGTAGTGCTAATTTGAACATACTTTATCTTTAAACCGCTATATCTTTTGATACAGCCACCGCGGACCTACCAAACTTGGCATTTTTCAATAGTCCAATAGGGCCATACAACTATACATTTTTAGAAAGAACGTAGTTTTCGCTTTTCATTAATGTATAAATCTTGAAAATGCAATCAAAACTGTGGATGCAGTGCTAATTTGAACATACGTTATCTTTAAACCGCTATATCTTTTGATACAGCCACCGCAGACCTACCAAACTTGGCATTTTTCAATAGTCCAATAGGGCCATACAACTATACATTTTTAGAAAGAACGTAGTTTTCGCTTTTCATTAATGTATAAATCTTGAAAATGCAATCAAAACTGTGGATGCAGTGCTAATTTGAACATACGTTATCTTTAAACCGCTATATCTTTTGATACAGCCACCGCAGACCTACCAAACTTGGCATTTTTCAATAGTCCAATAGGGCCATACAACTATACATTTTTAGAAAGAACGTAGTTTTCGCTTTTCATTAATGTATAAATCTTGAAAATCCAATCAAAACTGTGGTTGTAGTGCTAATTTGAACATACTTTATCTTTAAACCGCTATATCTTTTGATACAGCCACCGCAGACCTACCAAACTTGGCATTTTTCAATAGTCCAATAGGGCCATACAACTATACATTTTTAGAAAGAACGTAGTTTTCGCTTTTCATTAATGTATAAATCTTGAAAATCCAATCAAAACTGTGGTTGTAGTGCTAATTTGAACATACTTTATCTTTAAACCGCTATATCTTTTGATACAGCCACCGCAGACCTACCAAACTTGGCATTTTTCAATAGTCCAATAGGGCCATACAACTATACATTTTTAGAAAGAACGTAGTTTTCGCTTTTCATTAATGTATAAATCTTGAAAATGCAATCAAAACTGTGGATGCAGTGCTAATTTGAACATACGTTATCTTTAAACCGCTATATCTTTTGATACAGCCACCGCAGACCTACCAAACTTGGCATTTTTCAATAGTCCAATAGGGCCATACAACTATACATTTTTAGAAAGAATGTAGTTTTCGCTTTTCATTAATGTATAAATCTTGAAAATGCAATCAAAACTGTGGATGCAGTGCTAATTTGAACATACGTTATCTTTAAACCGCTATATCTTTTGATACAGCCACCGCAGACCTACCAAACTTGGCATTTTTCAATAGTCCAATAGGGCCATACAACTATACATTTTTAGAAAGAACGTAGTTTTCGCTTTTCATTAATGTATAAATCTTGAAAATGCAATCAAAACTGTGGATGCAGTGCTAATTTGAACATACGTTATCTTTAAACCGCTATATCTCGCCTACCAAACTTGGCATTTTTCAAAAGTCCAATAGGGCCATACAACTATACATTTTTAGAAAGAACGTAGTTTTCGCTTTTCATTAATGTATACATCTTGAAAATGCAATCAAAACTGTGGTTGTAGTGCTAATTTGAACATACTTTATCTTTAAACCGCTATATCTTTTGATACAGCCACCGCAGACCTACCAAACTTGGCATTTTTCAATAGTCCAATAGGGCCATACAACTATACATTTTTAGAAAGAACGTAGTTTTCGCTTTTCATTAATGTATAAATCTTGAAAATGCAATCAAAACTGTGGTTGTAGTGCTAATTTGAACATACTTTATCTTTAAACCGCTATATCTTTTGATACAGCCACCGCAGACCTACCAAACTTGGCATTTTTCAATAGTCCAATAGGGCCATACAACTATACATTTTTAGAAAGAACGTAGTTTTCGCTTTTCATTAATGTATAAATCTTGAAAATGCAATCAAAACTGTGGTTGTAGTGCTAATTTGAACATACTTTATCTTTAAACCGCTATATCTTTTGATACAGCCACCGCAGACCTACCAAACTTGGCATTTTTCAATAGTCCAATAGGGCCATACAACTATACATTTTTAGAAAGAACGTAGTTTTCGCTTTTCATTAATGTATAAATCTTGAAAATGCAATCAAAACTGTGGTTGTAGTGCTAATTTGAACATACTTTATCTTTAAACCGCTATATCTTTTGATACAGCCACCGCGGACCTACCAAACTTGGCATTTTTCAATAGTCCAATAGGGCCATACAACTATACATTTTTAGAAAGAACGTAGTTTTCGCTTTTCATTAATGTATAAATCTTGAAAATGCAATCAAAACTGTGGATGCAGTGCTAATTTGAACATACGTTATCTTTAAACCGCTATATCTTTTGATACAGCCACCGCAGACCTACCAAACTTGGCATTTTTCAATAGTCCAATAGGGCCATACAACTATACATTTTTAGAAAGAACGTAGTTTTCGCTTTTCATTAATGTATAAATCTTGAAAATGCAATCAAAACTGTGGATGCCGTGCTAATTTGAACATACGTTATCTTTAAACCGCTATATCTTTTGATACAGCCACCGCAGACCTACCAAACTTGGCATTTTTCAATAGTCCAATAGGGCCATACAACTATACATTTTTAGAAAGAACGTAGTTTTCGCTTTTCATTAATGTATAAATCTTGAAAATGCAATCAAAACTGTGGATGCAGTGCTAATTTGAACATACGTTATCTTTAAACCGCTATATCTTTTGATACAGCCACCGCAGACCTACCAAACTTGGCATTTTTCAATAGTCCAATAGGGCCATACAACTATACATTTTTAGAAAGAACGTAGTTTTCGCTTTTCATTAATGTATAAATCTTGAAAATGCAATCAAAACTGTGGATGCAGTGCTAATTTGAACATACGTTATCTTTAAACCGCTATATCTTTTGATACAGCCACCGCAGACCTACCAAACTTGGCATTTTTCAATAGTCCAATAGGGCCATACAACTATACATTTTTAGAAAGAACGTAGTTTTCGCTTTTCATTAATGTATAAATCTTGAAAATGCAATCAAAACTGTGGATGCAGTGCTAATTTGAACATACGTTATCTTTAAACCGCTATATCTTTTGATACAGCCACCGCAGACCTACCAAACTTGGCATTTTTAAATAGTCCAATAGGGCCATACAACTATACATTTTTAGAAAGAACGTAGTTTTCGCTTTTCATTAATGTATAAATCTTGAAAATGCAATCAAAACTGTGGATGCCGTGCTAATTTGAACATACGTTATCTTTAAACCGCTATATCTTTTGATACAGCCACCGCAGACCTACCAAACTTGGCATTTTTCAATAGTCCAATAGGGCCATACAACTATACATTTTTAGAAAGAACGTAGTTTTCGCTTTTCATTAATGTATAAATCTTGAAAATGCAATCAAAACTGTGGATGCAGTGCTAATTTGAACATACGTTATCTTTAAACCGCTATATCTCGCCTACCAAACTTGGCATTTTTCAAAAGTCCAATAGGGCCATACAACTATACATTTTTAGAAAGAACGTAGTTTTCGCTTTTCATTAATGTATAAATCTTGAAAATGCAATCAAAACTGTGGTTGTAGTGCTAATTTGAACATACTTTATCTTTAAACCGCTATATCTTTTGATACAGCCACCGCAGACCTACCAAACTTGGCATTTTTCAATAGTCCAATAGGGCCATACAACTATACATTTTTAGAAAGAACGTAGTTTTCGCTTTTCATTAATGTATAAATCTTGAAAATGCAATCAAAACTGTGGTTGTAGTGCTAATTTGAACATACTTTATCTTTAAACCGCTATATCTTTTGATACAGCCACCGCGGACCTACCAAACTTGGCATTTTTCAATAGTCCAATAGGGCCATACAACTATACATTTTTAGAAAGAACGTAGTTTTCGCTTTTCATTAATGTATAAATCTTGAAAATGCAATCAAAACTGTGGATGCAGTGCTAATTTGAACATACGTTATCTTTAAACCGCTATATCTCGCCTACCAAACTTGGCATTTTTCAAAAGTCCAATAGGGCCATACAACTATACATTTTTAGAAAGAACGTAGTTTTCGCTTTTCATTAATGTATAAATCTTGAAAATGCAATCAAAACTGTGGATGCAGTGCTAATTTGAACATACGTTATCTTTAAACCGCTATATCTTTTGATACAGCCACCGCAGACCTACCAAACTTGGCATTTTTCAATAGTCCAATAGGGCCATACAACTATACATTTTTAGAAAGAACGTAGTTTTCGCTTTTCATTAATGTATAAATCTTGAAAATGCAATCAAAACTATGGATGCCGTGCTAATTTGAACATACGTTATCTTTAAACCGCTATATCTTTTGATACAGCCACCGCAGACCTACCAAACTTGGCATTTTTCAATAGTCCAATAGGGCCATACAACTATACATTTTTAGAAAGAACGTAGTTTTCGCTTTTCATTAATGTATAAATCTTGAAAATGCAATCAAAACTGTGGATGCAGTGCTAATTTGAACATACGTTATCTTTAAACCGCTATATCTTTTGATACAGCCACCGCAGACCTACCAAACTTGGCATTTTTCAATAGTCCAATAGGGCCATACAACTATACATTTTTAGAAAGAACGTAGTTTTCGCTTTTCATTAATGTATAAATCTTGAAAATGCAATCAAAACTGTGGATGCAGTGCTAATTTGAACATACGTTATCTTTAAACCGCTATATCTTTTGATACAGCCACCGCAGACCTACCAAACTTGGCATTTTTCAATAGTCCAATAGGGCCATACAACTATACATTTTTAGAAAGAACGTAGTTTTCGCTTTTCATTAATGTATAAATCTTGAAAATGCAATCAAAACTGTGGATGCCGTGCTAATTTGAACATACGTTATCTTTAAACCGCTATATCTTTTGATACAGCCACCGCAGACCTACCAAACTTGGCATTTTTCAATAGTCCAATAGGGCCATACAACTATACATTTTTAGAAAGAACGTAGTTTTCGCTTTTCATTAATGTATAAATCTTGAAAATGCAATCAAAACTGTGGATGCCGTGCTAATTTGAACATACGTTATCTTTAAACCGCTATATCTTTTGATACAGCCACCGCAGACCTACCAAACTTGGCATTTTTCAATAGTCCAATAGGGCCATACAACTATACATTTTTAGAAAGAACGTAGTTTTCGCTTTTCATTAATGTATAAATCTTGAAAATGCAATCAAAACTGTGGTTGTAGTGCTAATTTGAACATACTTTATCTTTAAACCGCTATATCTTTTGATACAGCCACCGCAGACCTACCAAACTTGGCATTTTTCAATAGTCCAATAGGGCCATACAACTATACATTTTTAGAAAGAACGTAGTTTTCGCTTTTCATTAATGTATAAATCTTGAAAATGCAATCAAAACTATGGATGCCGTGCTAATTTGAACATACGTTATCTTTAAACCGCTATATCTTTTGATACAGCCACCGCAGACCTACCAAACTTGGCATTTTTCAATAGTCCAATAGGGCCATACAACTATACATTTTTAGAAAGAACGTAGTTTTCGCTTTTCATTAATGTATAAATCTTGAAAATGCAATCAAAACTATGGATGCCGTGCTAATTTGAACATACGTTATCTTTAAACCGCTATATCTTTTGATACAGCCACCGCAGACCTACCAAACTTGGCATTTTTCAATAGTCCAATAGGGCCATACAACTATACATTTTTAGAAAGAACGTAGTTTTCGCTTTTCATTAATGTATAAATCTTGAAAATGCAATCAAAACTATGGATGCCGTGCTAATTTGAACATACGTTATCTTTAAACCGCTATATCTTTTGATACAGCCACCGCAGACCTACCAAACTTGGCATTTTTCAATAGTCCAATAGGGCCATACAACTATACATTTTTAGAAAGAACGTAGTTTTCGCTTTTCATTAATGTATAAATCTTGAAAATGCAATCAAAACTGTGGTTGTAGTGCTAATTTGAACATACTTTATCTTTAAACCGCTATATCTTTTGATACAGCCACCGCAGACCTACCAAACTTGGCATTTTTCAATAGTCCAATAGGGCCATACAACTATACATTTTTAGAAAGAACGTAGTTTTCGCTTTTCATTAATGTATAAATCTTGAAAATGCAATCAAAACTGTGGATGCAGTGCTAATTTGAACATACGTTATCTTTAAACCGCTATATCTTTTGATACAGCCACCGCAGACCTACCAAACTTGGCATTTTTCAATAGTCCAATAGGGCCATACAACTATACATTTTTAGAAAGAACGTAGTTTTCGCTTTTCATTAATGTATAAATCTTGAAAATGCAATCAAAACTATGGATGCCGTGCTAATTTGAACATACGTTATCTTTAAACCGCTATATCTTTTGATACAGCCACCGCGGACCTACCAAACTTGGCATTTTTCAATAGTCCAATAGGGCCATACAACTATACATTTTTAGAAAGAACGTAGTTTTCGCTTTTCATTAATGTATAAATCTTGAAAATGCAATCAAAACTGTGGATGCAGTGCTAATTTGAACATACGTTATCTTTAAACCGCTATATCTTTTGATACAGCCACCGCAGACCTACCAAACTTGGCATTTTTCAATAGTCCAATAGGGCCATACAACTATACATTTTTAGAAAGAACGTAGTTTTCGCTTTTCATTAATGTATAAATCTTGAAAATGCAATCAAAACTGTGGATGCAGTGCTAATTTGAACATACGTTATCTTTAAACCGCTATATCTTTTGATACAGCCACCGCAGAATTACCAAACTTGGCATTTTTCAATAGTCCAATAGGGCCATACAACTATACATTTTTAGAAAGAACGTAGTTTTCGCTTTTCATTAATGTATAAATCTTGAAAATGCAATCAAAACTGTGGATGCAGTGCTAATTTGAACATACGTTATCTTTAAACCGCTATATCTTTTGATACAGCCACCGCAGACCTACCAAACTTGGCATTTTTCAAAAGTCCAATAGGGCCATACAACTATACATTTTTAGAAAGAACGTAGTTTTCGCTTTTCATTAATGTATAAATCTTGAAAATGCAATCAAAACTGTGGATGCAGTGCTAATTTGAACATACGTTATCTTTAAACCGCTATATCTTTTGATACAGCCACCGCAGACCTACCAAACTTGGCATTTTTCAATAGTCCAATAGGGCCATACAACTATACATTTTTAGAAAGAACGTAGTTTTCTCTTTTCATTAATGTATAAATCTTGAAAATGCAATCAAAACTGTGGATGCAGTGCTAATTTGAACATACGTTATCTTTAAACCGCTATATCTTTTGATACAGCCACCGCAGACCTACCAAACTTGGCATTTTTCAAAAGTCCAATAGGGCCATACAACTATACATTTTTAGAAAGTACGTAGTTTTCGCTTTTCATGAATGTATAAATCTTGAAAATGCGATCAAAACTGTGGATGCCGTGCTAATTTGAACATACGTTATCTTTAAACCGCTATATCTTTTGATACAGCCACCGCAGACCTACCAAACTTGGCATTTTTCAATAGTCCAATAGGGCCATACAACTATACATTTTTAGAAAGAACGTAGTTTTCGCTTTCGATTAATGTATAAATCTTGAAAATGCAATCAAAACTGTGGATGCAGTGCTAATTTGAACATACGTTATCTTTAAACCGCTATATCTTTTGATACAGCCACCGCAGACCTACCAAACTTGGCATTTTTCAAAAGTCCAATAGGGCCATACAACTATACATTTTTAGAAAGAACGTAGTTTTCGCTTTTCATTAATGTATAAATCTTGAAAATGCAATCAAAACTGTGGATGCAGTGCTAATTTGAACATACGTTATCTTTAAACCGCTATATCTTTTGATACAGCCACCGCAGACCTACCAAACTTGGCATTTTTCAAAAGTCCAATAGGGCCATACAACTATACATTTTTAGAAAGTACGTAGTTTTCGCTTTTCATGAATGTATAAATCTTGAAAATGCGATCAAAACTGTGGATGCCGTGCTAATTTGAACATACGTTATCTTTAAACCGCTATATCTTTTGATACAGCCACCGCAGACCTACCAAACTTGGCATTTTTCAATAGTCCAATAGGGCCATACAACTATACATTTTTAGAAAGAACGTAGTTTTCGCTTTCTATTAATGTATAAATCTTGAAAATGCAATCAAAACTGTGGATGCAGTGCTAATTTGAACATACGTTATCTTTAAACCGCTATATCTTTTGATACAGCCACCGCAGACCTACCAAACTTGGCATTTTTCAATAGTCCAATAGGGCCATACAACTATACATTTTTAGAAAGAACGTAGTTTTCGCTTTTCATTAATGTATAAATCTTGAAAATGCAATCAAAACTGTGGTTGTAGTGCTAATTTGAACATACGTTATCTTTAAACCGCTATATCTTTTGATACAGCCACCGCAGACCTACCAAACTTGGCATTTTTCAATAGTCCAATAGGGCCATACAACTATACATTTTTAGAAAGAACGTAGTTTTCGCTTTTCATTAATGTATAAATCTTGAAAATGCAATCAAAACTGTGGATGCAGTGCTAATTTGAACATACGTTATCTTTAAACCGCTATATCTTTTGATACAGCCACCGCAGACCTACCAAACTTGGCATTTTTCAATAGTCCAATAGGGCCATACAACTATACATTTTTAGAAAAAACGTAGTTTTCGCTTTTCATTAATGTATAAATCTTGAAAATGCAATCAAAACTGTGGTTGTAGTGCTAATTTGAACATACGTTATCTTTAAACCGCTATATCTTTTGATACAGCCACCGCAGACCTACCAAACTTGGCATTTTTCAATAGTCCAATAGGGCCATACAACTATACATTTTTAGAAAGAACGTAGTTTTCGCTTTTCATTAATGTATAAATCTTGAAAATGCAATCAAAACTGTGGTTGTAGTGCTAATTTGAACATACGTTATCTTTAAACCGCTATATCTTTTGATACAGCCACCGCAGACCTACCAAACTTGGCATTTTTCAATAGTCCAATAGGGCCATACAACTATACATTTTTAGAAAAAACGTAGTTTTCGCTTTTCATTAATGTATAAATCTTGAAAATGCAATCAAAACTGTGGTTGTAGTGCTAATTTGAACATACGTTATCTTTAAACCGCTATATCTTTTGATACAGCCACCGCAGACCTACCAAACTTGGCATTTTTCAATAGTCCAATAGGGCCATACAACTATACATTTTTAGAAAGAACGTAGTTTTCGCTTTTCATTAATGTATAAATCTTGAAAATGCAATCAAAACTGTGGTTGTAGTGCTAATTTGAACATACGTTATCTTTAAACCGCTATATCTTTTGATACAGCCACCGCAGACCTACCAAACTTGGCATTTTTCAATAGTCCAATAGGGCCATACAACTATACATTTTTAGAAAGAACGTAGTTTTCGCTTTTCATTAATGTATAAATCTTGAAAATGCAATCAAAACTGTGGATGCAGTGCTAATTTGAACACACGTTATCTTTAAACCGCTATATCTTTTGATACAGCCACCGCAGACCTACCAAACTTGGCATTTTTCAAAAGTCCAATAGGGCTTTTCATTAATGTATAAATCTTGAAAATGCAATCAAAACTGTGGTTGTAGTGCTAATTTGAACATACGTTATCTTTAAACCGCTATATCTTTTGATACAGCCACCGCAGACCTACCAAACTTGGCATTTTTCAATAGTCCAATAGGGCCATACAACTATACATTTTTAGAAAGAACGTAGTTTTCGCTTTTCATTAATGTATAAATCTTGAAAATGCGATCAAAACTGTGGATGCAGTGCTAATTTGAACATACGTTATCTTTAAACCGCTATATCTCTTGATACAGCCACCGCAGACCTACTAAACTTGACATTTTTCAAAAGTTCAATAGGGCCATACAACCATACATTTTTAGAAAGTACGTAGTTTTCGCTTTTCATGAATGTATAAATCTTGAAAATGCAATCAAAACTGTGGATGCAGTGCTAATTTGAACATACGTTATCTTTAAACCGCTATATCTTTTGATACAGCCACCGCAGACCTACCAAACTTGGCATTTTTCAATAGTCCAATAGGGCCATACAACTATACATTTTTAGAAAGAACGTAGTTTTCGCTTTTCATTAATGTATAAATCTTGAAAATGCAATCAAAACTGTGGATGCCGTGCTAATTTGAACACACGTTATCTTTAAACCGCTATATCTTTTGATACAGCCACCGCAGACCTACCAAACTTGGCATTTTTCAAAAGTCCAATAGGGCTTTTCATTAATGTATAAATCTTGAAAATGCAATCAAAACTGTGGTTGTAGTGCTAATTTGAACATACGTTATCTTTAAACCGCTATATCTTTTGATACAGCCACCGCAGACCTACCAAACTTGGCATTTTTCAATAGTCCAATAGGGCCATACAACTATACATTTTTAGAAAGAACGTAGTTTTCGCTTTTCATTAATGTATAAATCTTGAAAATGCAATCAGAACTGTGGTTGTAGTGCTAATTTGAACATACGTTATCTTTAAACCGCTATATCTTTTGATACAGCCACCGCAGACCTACCAAACTTGGCATTTTTCAATAGTCCAATAGGGCCATACAACTATACATTTTTAGAAAGAACGTAGTTTTCGCTTTTCATTAATGTATAAATCTTGAAAATGCAATCAAAACTGTGGATGCAGTGCTAATTTGAACACACGTTATCTTTAAACCGCTATATCTTTTGATACAGCCACCGCAGACCTACCAAACTTGGCATTTTTCAAAAGTCCAATAGGGCTTTTCATTAATGTATAAATCTTGAAAATGCAATCAAAACTGTGGTTGTAGTGCTAATTTGAACATACGTTATCTTTAAACCGCTATATCTTTTGATACAGCCACCGCAGACCTACCAAACTTGGCATTTTTCAATAGTCCAATAGGGCCATACAACTATACATTTTTAGAAAGAACGTAGTTTTCGCTTTTCATTAATGTATAAATCTTGAAAATGCGATCAAAACTGTGGATGCAGTGCTAATTTGAACATACGTTATCTTTAAACCGCTATATCTCTTGATACAGCCACCGCAGACCTACTAAACTTGACATTTTTCAAAAGTTCAATAGGGCCATACAACCATACATTTTTAGAAAGTACGTAGTTTTCGCTTTTCATGAATGTATAAATCTTGAAAATGCAATCAAAACTGTGGATGCAGTGCTAATTTGAACATACGTTATCTTTAAACCGCTATATCTTTTGATACAGCCACCGCAGACCTACCAAACTTGGCATTTTTCAATAGTCCAATAGGGCCATACAACTATACATTTTTAGAAAGAACGTAGTTTTCGCTTTTCATTAATGTATAAATCTTGAAAATGCGATCAAAACTGTGGATGCAGTGCTAATTTGAACATACGTTATCTTTAAACCGCTATATCTCTTGATACAGCCACCGCAGACCTACTAAACTTGACATTTTTCAAAAGTTCAATAGGGCCATACAACCATACATTTTTAGAAAGTACGTAGTTTTCGCTTTTCATTAATGTATAAATCTAGAAAATGCAATCAAAACTGTGGATGCAGTGCTAATTTGAACATACGTTATCTTTAAACCGCTATATCTTTTGATACAGCCACCGCAGACCTACCAAACTTGGCATTTTTCAAAAGTCCAATAGGGCCATACAACTATACATTTTTAGAAAGTACGTAGTTTTCGCTTTTCATTAATGTATAAATCTTGAAAATGCGGTCAAAACTGTGGATGCCGTGCTAATTTGAACATACGTTATCTTTAAACCGCTATATCTTTTGATACAGCCACCGCAGACCTACCAAACTTGGCATTTTTCAATAGTCCAATAGGGCCATACAACTATACATTTTTAGAAAGAACGTAGTTTTCGCTTTTCATGAATGTATAAATCTTGAAAATGCGGTCAAAACTGTGGATGCCGTGCTAATTTGAACATACGTTATCTTTAAACCGCTATATCTTTTGATACAGCCAATGCAGACCTACCAAACTTGGCATTTTTCAATAGTCCAATAGGGCCGTACAACTATACATTTTTAGAAAGAACGTAGTTTTCGCTTTTCATTAATGTATAAATCTTGAAAATGCGATCAAAACTGTGGATGCAGTGCTAATTTGAACATACGTTATCTTTAAACCGCTATATCTCTTGATACAGCCACCGCAGACCTACTAAACTTGACATTTTTCAAAAGTTCAATAGGGCCATACAACCATACATTTTTAGAAAGTACGTAGTTTTCGCTTTTCATGAATGTATAAATCTTGAAAATGCAATCAAAACTGTGGATGCAGTGCTAATTTGAACATACGTTATCTTTAAACCGCTATATCTTTTGATACAGCCACCGCAGACCTACCAAACTTGGCATTTTTCAATAGTCCAATAGGGCCATACAACTATACATTTTTAGAAAGAACGTAGTTTTCGCTTTTCATTAATGTATAAATCTTGAAAATGCGATCAAAACTGTGGATGCAGTGCTAATTTGAACATACGTTATCTTTAAACCGCTATATCTCTTGATACAGCCACCGCAGACCTACTAAACTTGACATTTTTCAAAAGTTCAATAGGGCCATACAACCATACATTTTTAGAAAGTACGTAGTTTTCGCTTTTCATGAATGTATAAATCTTGAAAATGCGATCAAAACTGTGGATGCCGTGCTAATTTGAACATACGATATCTTTAAACCGCTATATCTTTTGATACAGCCACCGCAGACCTACCAAACTTGGCATTTTTCAAAAGTCCAATAGGGCCATACAACTATACATTTTTAGAAAGTACGTAGTTTTCGCTTTTCATTAATGTATAAATTTTGAAAATGCAATCAAAACTGTGGATGCAGTGCTACTTTGAACATACGTTATCTTTAAACCGCTATTTCTTTTGATACAGCCACCGCAGACCTACCAAACTTGGCATTTTTCAAAAGTCCAATAGGGCCATACAACTATACATTTTTAGAAAGTACGTAGTTTTCGCTTTCGATTAATGTATAAATTTTGAAAATGCAATCAAAACTGTGGATGCAGTGCTAATTTGAACATACGTTATCTTTAAACCGCTATTTCTTTTGATACAGCCACCGCAGACCTACCAAACTTGGCATTTTTCAAAAGTCCAATAGGGCCATACAACTATACATTTTTAGAAAGTACGTAGTTTTCGCTTTTCATTAATGTATAAATTTTGAAAATGCAATCAAAACTGTGGATGCAGTGCTAATTTGAACATACGTTATCTTTAAACCGCTATTTCTTTTGATACAGCCACCGCAGACCTACCAAACTTGGCATTTTTCAAAAGTCCAATAGGGCCATACAACTATACATTTTTAGAAAGTACGTAGTTTTCGCTTTTCAATAATGTATAAATTTTGAAAATGCAATCAAAACTGTGGATGCAGTGCTAATTTGAACATACGTTATCTTTAAACCGCTATTTCTTTTGATACAGCCACCGCAGACCTACCAAACTTGGCATTTTTCAAAAGTCCAATAGGGCCATACAACTATACATTTTTAGAAAGAACGTAGTTTTCGCTTTCGATTAATGTATAAATTTTGAAAATGCAATCAAAACTGTGGATGCAGTGCTAATTTGAACATACGTTATCTTTAAAGCGCTATATCTTTTGATACAGCCACCGCAGACCTACCAAACTTGGCATTTTTCAATAGTCCAATAGGGCCATACAACTATACATTTTTAGAAAGAACGTAGTTTTCGCTTTTCATGAATGTATAAATCTTGAAAATGCGGTCAAAACTGTGGATGCCGTGCTAATTTGAACATACGTTATCTTTAAACCGCTATATCTTTTGATACAGCCACCGCAGACCTACCAAACTTGGCATTTTTCAATAGTCCAATAGGGCCATACAACTATACATTTTTAGAAAGAACGTAGTTTTCGCTTTTCATTAATGTATAAATCTTGAAAATGCGATCAAAACTGTGGATGCAGTGCTAATTTGAACATACGTTATCTTTAAACCGCTATATCTCTTGATACAGCCACCGCAGACCTACTAAACTTGACATTTTTCAAAAGTTCAATAGGGCCATACAACCATACATTTTTAGAAAGTACGTAGTTTTCGCTTTTCATGAATGTATAAATCTTGAAAATGCAATCAAAACTGTGGATGCAGTGCTAATTTGAACATACGTTATCTTTAAACCGCTATATCTTTTGATACAGCCACCGCAGACCTACCAAACTTGGCATTTTTCAATAGTCCAATAGGGCCATACAACTATACATTTTTAGAAAGAACGTAGTTTTCGCTTTTCATTAATGTATAAATCTTGAAAATGCAATCAAAACTGTGGATGCCGTGCTAATTTGAACACACGTTATCTTTAAACCGCTATATCTTTTGATACAGCCACCGCAGACCTACCAAACTTGGCATTTTTCAATAGTCCAATAGGGCCATACAACTATACATTTTTAGAAAGAACGTAGTTTTCGCTTTTCATTAATGTATAAATCTTGAAAATGCAATCAAAACTGTGGATGCAGTGCTAATTTGAACACACGTTATCTTTAAACCGCTATATCTTTTGATACAGCCACCGCAGACCTACCAAACTTGGCATTTTTCAAAAGTCCAATAGGGCTTTTCATTAATGTATAAATCTTGAAAATGCAATAAAAACTGTGGTTGTAGTGCTAATTTGAACATACGTTATCTTTAAACCGCTATATCTTTTGATACAGCCACCGCAGACCTACCAAACTTGGCATTTTTCAATAGTCCAATAGGGCCATACAACTATACATTTTTAGAAAGAACGTAGTTTTCGCTTTTCATTAATGTATAAATCTTGAAAATGCAATCAGAACTGTGGTTGTAGTGCTAATTTGAACATACGTTATCTTTAAACCGCTATATCTTTTGATACAGCCACCGCAGACCTACCAAACTTGGCATTTTTCAATAGTCCAATAGGGCCATACAACTATACATTTTTAGAAAGAACGTAGTTTTCGCTTTTCATTAATGTATAAATCTTGAAAATGCAATCAAAACTGTGGATGCAGTGCTAATTTGAACACACGTTATCTTTAAACCGCTATATCTTTTGATACAGCCACCGCAGACCTACCAAACTTGGCATTTTTCAAAAGTCCAATAGGGCTTTTCATTAATGTATAAATCTTGAAAATGCAATCAAAACTGTGGTTGTAGTGCTAATTTGAACATACGTTATCTTTAAACCGCTATATCTTTTGATACAGCCACCGCAGACCTACCAAACTTGGCATTTTTCAATAGTCCAACAGGGCCATACAACTATACATTTTTAGAAAGAACGTAGTTTTCGCTTTTCATTAATGTATAAATCTTGAAAATGCGATCAAAACTGTGGATGCAGTGCTAATTTGAACATACGTTATCTTTAAACCGCTATATCTCTTGATACAGCCACCGCAGACCTACTAAACTTGACATTTTTCAAAAGTTCAATAGGGCCATACAACCATACATTTTTAGAAAGTACGTAGTTTTCGCTTTTCATGAATGTATAAATCTTGAAAATGCAATCAAAACTGTGGATGCAGTGCTAATTTGAACATACGTTATCTTTAAACCGCTATATCTTTTGATACAGCCACCGCAGACCTACCAAACTTGGCATTTTTCAATAGTCCAATAGGGCCATACAACTATACATTTTTAGAAAGAACGTAGTTTTCGCTTTTCATTAATGTATAAATCTTGAAAATGCGATCAAAACTGTGGATGCAGTGCTAATTTGAACATACGTTATCTTTAAACCGCTATATCTCTTGATACAGCCACCGCAGACCTACTAAACTTGACATTTTTCAAAAGTTCAATAGGGCCATACAACCATACATTTTTAGAAAGTACGTAGTTTTCGCTTTTCATTAATGTATAAATCTAGAAAATGCAATCAAAACTGTGGATGCAGTGCTAATTTGAACATACGTTGTCTTTAAACCGCTATATCTTTTGATACAGCCACCGCAGACCTACTAAACTTGACATTTTTCAAAAGTTCAATAGGGCCATACAACCATACATTTTTAGAAAGTACGTAGTTTTCGCTTTTCATTAATGTATAAATCTAGAAAATGCAATCAAAACTGTGGATGCAGTGCTAATTTGAACATACGCTATCTTTAAACCGCTATATCTTTTGATACAGCCACCGCAGACCTACCAAACTTGGCATTTTTCAAAAGTCCAATAGGGCCATACAACTATACATTTTTAGAAAGTACGTAGTTTTCGCTTTTCATGAATGTATAAATCTTGAAAATGCGGGCAAAACTGTGGATGCCGTGCTAATTTGAACATACGTTATCTTTAAACCGCTATATCTCTTGATACAGCCACCGCAGACCTACTAAACTTGACATTTTTCAAAAGTTCAATAGGGCCATACAACCATACATTTTTAGAAAGTACGTAGTTTTCGCTTTTCATGAATGTATAAATCTTGAAAATGCAATCAAAACTGTGGATGCAGTGCTAATTTGAACATACGTTATCTTTAAACCGCTATATCTTTTGATACAGCCACCGCAGACCTACCAAACTTGGCATTTTTCAATAGTCCAATAGGGCCATACAACTATACATTTTTAGAAAGAACGTAGTTTTCGCTTTTCATTAATGTATAAATCTTGAAAATGCGATCAAAACTGTGGATGCAGTGCTAATTTGAACATACGTTATCTTTAAACCGCTATATCTCTTGATACAGCCACCGCAGACCTACTAAACTTGACATTTTTCAAAAGTTCAATAGGGCCATACAACCATACATTTTTAGAAAGTACGTAGTTTTCGCTTTTCATTAATGTATAAATCTAGAAAATGCAATCAAAACTGTGGATGCAGTGCTAATTTGAACACACGTTATCTTTAAACCGCTATATCTTTTGATACAGCCACCGCAGACCTACCAAACTTGGCATTTTTCAAAAGTCCAATAGGGCTTTTCATTAATGTATAAATCTTGAAAATGCAATCAAAACTGTGGTTGTAGTGCTAATTTGAACATACGTTATCTTTAAACCGCTATATCTTTTGATACAGCCACCGCAGACCTACCAAACTTGGCATTTTTCAATAGTCCAATAGGGCCATACAACTATACATTTTTAGAAAGAACGTAGTTTTCGCTTTTCATTAATGTATAAATCTTGAAAATGCAATCAAAACTGTGGATGCCGTGCTAATTTGAACACACGTTATCTTTAAACCGCTATATCTTTTGATACAGCCACCGCAGACCTACCAAACTTGGCATTTTTCAAAAGTCCAATAGGGCTTTTCATTAATGTATAAATCTTGAAAATGCAATCAAAACTGTGGTTGTAGTGCTAATTTGAACATACGTTATCTTTAAACCGCTATATCTTTTGATACAGCCACCGCAGACCTACCAAACTTGGCATTTTTCAATAGTCCAATAGGGCCATACAACTATACATTTTTAGAAAGAACGTAGTTTTCGCTTTTCATTAATGTATAAATCTTGAAAATGCAATCAGAACTGTGGTTGTAGTGCTAATTTGAACATACGTTATCTTTAAACCGCTATATCTTTTGATACAGCCACCGCAGACCTACCAAACTTGGCATTTTTCAATAGTCCAATAGGGCCATACAACTATACATTTTTAGAAAGAACGTAGTTTTCGCTTTTCATTAATGTATAAATCTTGAAAATGCAATCAAAACTGTGGATGCAGTGCTAATTTGAACACACGTTATCTTTAAACCGCTATATCTTTTGATACAGCCACCGCAGACCTACCAAACTTGGCATTTTTCAAAAGTCCAATAGGGCTTTTCATTAATGTATAAATCTTGAAAATGCAATCAAAACTGTGGTTGTAGTGCTAATTTGAACATACGTTATCTTTAAACCGCTATATCTTTTGATACAGCCACCGCAGACCTACCAAACTTGGCATTTTTCAATAGTCCAATAGGGCCATACAACTATACATTTTTAGAAAGAACGTAGTTTTCGCTTTTCATTAATGTATAAATCTTGAAAATGCGATCAAAACTGTGGATGCAGTGCTAATTTGAACATACGTTATCTTTAAACCGCTATATCTCTTGATACAGCCACCGCAGACCTACTAAACTTGACATTTTTCAAAAGTTCAATAGGGCCATACAACCATACATTTTTAGAAAGTACGTAGTTTTCGCTTTTCATGAATGTATAAATCTTGAAAATGCAATCAAAACTGTGGATGCAGTGCTAATTTGAACATACGTTATCTTTAAACCGCTATATCTTTTGATACAGCCACCGCAGACCTACCAAACTTGGCATTTTTCAATAGTCCAATAGGGCCATACAACTATACATTTTTAGAAAGAACGTAGTTTTCGCTTTTCATTAATGTATAAATCTTGAAAATGCGATCAAAACTGTGGATGCAGTGCTAATTTGAACATACGTTATCTTTAAACCGCTATATCTCTTGATACAGCCACCGCAGACCTACTAAACTTGACATTTTTCAAAAGTTCAATAGGGCCATACAACCATACATTTTTAGAAAGTACGTAGTTTTCGCTTTTCATTAATGTATAAATCTAGAAAATGCAATCAAAACTGTGGATGCAGTGCTAATTTGAACATACGTTATCTTTAAACCGCTATATCTTTTGATACAGCCACCGCAGACCTACCAAACTTGGCATTTTTCAAAAGTCCAATAGGGCCATACAACTATACATTTTTAGAAAGTACGTAGTTTTCGCTTTTCATGAATGTATAAATCTTGAAAATGCGGTCAAAACTGTGGATGCCGTGCTAATTTGAACATACGTTATCTTTAAACCGCTATATCTTTTGATACAGCCACCGCAGACCTACCAAACTTGGCATTTTTCAATAGTCCAATAGGGCCATACAACTATACATTTTTAGAAAGAACGTAGTTTTCGCTTTTCATGAATGTATAAATCTTGAAAATGCGGTCAAAACTGTGGATGCCGTGCTAATTTGAACATACGTTATCTTTAAACCGCTATATCTTTTGATACAGCCAATGCAGACCTACCAAACTTGGCATTTTTCAATAGTCCAATAGGGCCGTACAACTATACATTTTTAGAAAGAACGTAGTTTTCGCTTTTCATTAATGTATAAATCTTGAAAATGCGATCAAAACTGTGGATGCAGTGCTAATTTGAACATACGTTATCTTTAAACCGCTATATCTCTTGATACAGCCACCGCAGACCTACTAAACTTGACATTTTTCAAAAGTTCAATAGGGCCATACAACCATACATTTTTAGAAAGTACGTAGTTTTCGCTTTTCATGAATGTATAAATCTTGAAAATGCAATCAAAACTGTGGATGCAGTGCTAATTTGAACATACGTTATCTTTAAACCGCTATATCTTTTGATACAGCCACCGCAGACCTACCAAACTTGGCATTTTTCAATAGTCCAATAGGGCCATACAACTATACATTTTTAGAAAGAACGTAGTTTTCGCTTTTCATTAATGTATAAATCTTGAAAATGCGATCAAAACTGTGGATGCAGTGCTAATTTGAACATACGTTATCTTTAAACCGCTATATCTCTTGATACAGCCACCGCAGACCTACTAAACTTGACATTTTTCAAAAGTTCAATAGGGCCATACAACCATACATTTTTAGAAAGTACGTAGTTTTCGCTTTTCATTAATGTATAAATCTAGAAAATGCAATCAAAACTGTGGATGCAGTGCTAATTTGAACATACGTTATCTTTAAACCGCTATATCTTTTGATACAGCCACCGCAGACCTACCAAACTTGGCATTTTTCAAAAGTCCAATAGGGCCATACAACTATACATTTTTAGAAAGTACGTAGTTTTCGCTTTTCATGAATGTATAAATCTTGAAAATGCGGTCAAAACTGTGGATGCCGTGCTAATTTGAACATACGTTATCTTTAAACCGCTATATCTTTTGATACAGCCACCGCAGACCTACCAAACTTGGCATTTTTCAATAGTCCAATAGGGCCATACAACTATACATTTTTAGAAAGAACGTAGTTTTCGCTTTTCATTAATGTATAAATCTTGAAAATGCGATCAAAACTGTGGATGCAGTGCTAATTTGAACATACGTTATCTTTAAACCGCTATATCTCTTGATACAGCCACCGCAGACCTACTAAACTTGACATTTTTCAAAAGTTCAATAGGGCCATACAACCATACATTTTTAGAAAGTACGTAGTTTTCGCTTTTCATGAATGTATAAATCTTGAAAATGCGATCAAAACTGTGGATGCCGTGCTAATTTGAACATACGTTATCTTTAAACCGCTATATCTTTTGATACAGCCACCGCAGACCTACCAAACTTGGCATTTTTCAAAAGTCCAATAGGGCCATACAACTATACATTTTTAGAAAGTACGTAGTTTTCGCTTTTCATTAATGTATAAATTTTGAAAATGCAATCAAAACTGTGGATGCAGTGCTACTTTGAACATACGTTATCTTTAAACCGCTATTTCTTTTGATACAGCCACCGCAGACCTACCAAACTTGGCATTTTTCAAAAGTCCAATAGGGCCATACAACTATACATTTTTAGAAAGTACGTAGTTTTCGCTTTCGATTAATGTATAAATTTTGAAAATGCAATCAAAACTGTGGATGCAGTGCTAATTTGAACATACGTTATCTTTAAACCGCTATTTCTTTTGATACAGCCACCGCAGACCTACCAAACTTGGCATTTTTCAAAAGTCCAATAGGGCCATACAACTATACATTTTTAGAAAGTACGTAGTTTTCGCTTTTCATTAATGTATAAATTTTGAAAATGCAATCAAAACTGTGGATGCAGTGCTAATTTGAACATACGTTATCTTTAAACCGCTATTTCTTTTGATACAGCCACCGCAGACCTACCAAACTTGGCATTTTTCAAAAGTCCAATAGGGCCATACAACTATACATTTTTAGAAAGTACGTAGTTTTCGCTTTTCAATAATGTATAAATTTTGAAAATGCAATCAAAACTGTGGATGCAGTGCTAATTTGAACATACGTTATCTTTAAACCGCTATTTCTTTTGATACAGCCACCGCAGACCTACCAAACTTGGCATTTTTCAAAAGTCCAATAGGGCCATACAACTATACATTTTTAGAAAGAACGTAGTTTTCGCTTTCGATTAATGTATAAATTTTGAAAATGCAATCAAAACTGTGGATGCAGTGCTAATTTGAACATACGTTATCTTTAAAGCGCTATATCTTTTGATACAGCCACCGCAGACCTACCAAACTTGGCATTTTTCAATAGTCCAATAGGGCCATACAACTATACATTTTTAGAAAGAACGTAGTTTTCGCTTTTCATGAATGTATAAATCTTGAAAATGCGGTCAAAACTGTGGATGCCGTGCTAATTTGAACATACGTTATCTTTAAACCGCTATATCTTTTGATACAGCCACCGCAGACCTACCAAACTTGGCATTTTTCAATAGTCCAATAGGGCCATACAACTATACATTTTTAGAAAGAACGTAGTTTTCGCTTTTCATTAATGTATAAATCTTGAAAATGCGATCAAAACTGTGGATGCAGTGCTAATTTGAACATACGTTATCTTTAAACCGCTATATCTCTTGATACAGCCACCGCAGACCTACTAAACTTGACATTTTTCAAAAGTTCAATAGGGCCATACAACCATACATTTTTAGAAAGTACGTAGTTTTCGCTTTTCATGAATGTATAAATCTTGAAAATGCAATCAAAACTGTGGATGCAGTGCTAATTTGAACATACGTTATCTTTAAACCGCTATATCTTTTGATACAGCCACCGCAGACCTACCAAACTTGGCATTTTTCAAAAGTCCAATAGGGCCATACAACTATACATTTTTAGAAAGAACGTAGTTTTCGCTTTTCATTAATGTATAAATCTTGAAAATGCGGTCAAAACTGTGGATGCCGTGCTAATTTGAACATACGTTATCTTTAAACCGCTATTTCTTTTGATACAGCCACCGCAGACCTACCAAACTTGGCATTTTTAAAAAGTCCAATAGGGCCATACAACTATACATTTTTAGAAAGTACGTAGTTTTCGCTTTTCATTAATGTATAAATTTTGAAAATGCAATCAAAACTGTGGATGCAGTGCTAATTTGAACATACGTTATCTTTAAACCGCTATTTCTTTTGATACAGCCACCGCAGACCTACCAAACTTGGCATTTTTCAAAAGTCCAATAGGGCCATACAACTATACATTTTTAGAAAGAACGTAGTTTTCGCTTTCGATTAATGTATAAATCTTGAAAATGCAATCAAAACTGTGGTTGTAGTGCTAATTTGAACATACGTTATCTTTAAACCGCTATATCTTTTGATACAGCCACCGCAGACCTACCAAACTTGGCATTTTTCAATAGTCCAATAGGGCCATACAACTATACATTTTTAGAAAGAACGTAGTTTTCGCTTTTCATTAATGTATAAATCTTGAAAATGCAATCAAAACTGTGGATGCAGTGCTAATTTGCACATACGTTATCTTTAAACCGCTATATCTTGTGATACAGCCACCGCAGACCTACCAAACTTGGCATTTTTCAAAAGTCCAATAGGGCCATACAACTATACATTTTTAGAAAGTACGTAGTTTTCGCTTTTCATGAATGTATAAATCTTGAAAATGCGGTCAAAACTGTGGATGCCGTGCTAATTTGAACATACGTTATCTTTAAACCGCTATATCTTTTGATACAGCCACCGCAGACCTACCAAACTTGGCATTTTTCAATAGTCCAATAGGGCCATACAACTATACATTTTTAGAAAGAACGTAGTTTTCGCTTTTCATTAATGTATAAATCTTGAAAATGCGATCAAAACTGTGGATGCAGTGCTAATTTGAACATACGTTATCTTTAAACCGCTATATCTTTTGATACAGCCACCGCAGACCTAATAAACTTGGCATTTTTCAAAAGTCCAATAGGGCCATACAACTATACATTTTTAGAAAGAACGTAGTTTTCGCTTTCGATTAATGTATAAATCTTGAAAATGCAATCAAAACTGTGGATGCAGTGCTAATTTGAACATACGTTATCTTTAAACCGCTATATCTCTTGATACAGCCACCGCAGACCTACCAAACTTGACATTTTTCAAAAGTTCAATAGGGCCATACAACCATACATTTTTAGAAAGTACGTAGTTTTCGCTTTTCATGAATGTATAAATCTTGAAAATGCGATCAAAACTGTGGATGCCGTGCTAATTTGAACATACGTTATCTTTAAACCGCTATATCTTTTGATACAGCCACCGCAGACCTACCAAACTTGGCATTTTTCAAAAGTCCAATAGGGCCATACAACTATACATTTTTAGAAAGAACGTAGTTTTCGCTTTCGATTAATGTATAAATCTTGAAAATGCAATCAAAACTGTGGATGCAGTGCTAATTTGAACATACGTTATCTTTAAACCGCTATATCTTTTGATACAGCCACCGCAGACCTACCAAACTTGACATTTTTCAAAAGTTCAATAGGGCCATACAACCATACATTTTTAGAAAGTACGTAGTTTTCGCTTTTCATGAATGTATAAATCTTGAAAATGCAATCAAAACTGTGGATGCAGTGCTAATTTGAACATACGTTATCTTTAAACCGCTATATCTTTTGATACAGCCACCGCAGACCTACCAAACTTGACATTTTTCAAAAGTTCAATAGGGCCATACAACCATACATTTTTAGAAAGAACGTAGTTTTCGCTTTTCATGAATGTATAAATCTTGAAAATGCAATCAAAACTGTGGATGCAGTGCTAATTTGAACATACGTTATCTTTAAACCGCTATATCTTTTGATACAGCCACCGCAGACCTACCAAACTTGGCATTTTTCAAAAGTCCAATAGGGCCATACAACTATACATTTTTAGAAAGAACGTAGTTTTCGCTTTCGATTAATGTATAAATCTTGAAAATGCAATCAAAACTGTGGATGCCGTGCTAATTTGAACATACGTTATCTTTAAACCGCTATATCTTTTGATACAGCCACCGCAGACCTACCAAACTTGGCATTTTTCAAAAGTCCAATAGGGCCATACAACTATACATTTTTAGAAAGAACGTAGTTTTCGCTTTTCATGAATGTATAAATCTTGAAAATGCAATCAAAACTGTGGATGCAGTGCTAATTTGAACATACGTTATCTTTAAACCGCTATATCTTTTGATACAGCCACCGCAGACCTACCAAACTTGACATTTTTCAAAAGTTCAATAGGGCCATACAACCATACATTTTTAGAAAGTACGTAGTTTTCGCTTTTCATGAATGTATAAATCTTGAAAATGCGATCAAAACTGTGGATGCCGTGCTAATTTGAACATACGTTATCTTTAAACCGCTATATCTTTTGATACAGCCACCGCAGACCTACCAAACTTGGCATTTTTCAAAAGTCCAATAGGGCCATACAACTATACATTTTTAGAAAGTACGTAGTTTTCGCTTTTCATTAATGTATAAATTTTGAAAATGCAATCAAAACTGTGGATGCAGTGCTAATTTGAACATACGTTATCTTTAAACCGCTATTTCTTTTGATAAAGCCACCGCAGACCTACCAAACTTGGCATTTTTCAAAAGTCCAATAGGGCCATACAACTATACATTTTTAGAAAGAACGTAGTTTTCGCTTTCGATTAATGTATAAATCTTGAAAATGCAATCAAAACTGTGGATGCAGTGCTAATTTGAACATACGTTATCTTTAAACCGCTATTTCTTTTGATACAGCCACCGCAGACCTACCAAACTTGGCATTTTTCAAAAGTCCAATAGGGCCATACAACTATACATTTTTAGAAAGTACGTAGTTTTCGCTTTTCATTAATGTATAAATTTTGAAAATGCAATCAAAACTGTGGATGCAGTGCTAATTTGAACATACGTTATCTTTAAACCGCTATTTCTTTTGATACAGCCACCGCAGACCTACCAAACTTGGCATTTTTCAAAAGTCCAATAGGGCCATACAACTATACATTTTTAGAAAGAACGTAGTTTTCGCTTTTCATTAATGTATAAATCTTGAAAATGCAATCAAAACTGTGGATGCCGTGCTAATTTGAACATACGTTATCTTTAAACCGCTATATCTCTTGATACAGCCACCGCAGACCTACCAAACTTGGCATTTTTCAAAAGTCCAATAGGGCCATACAACTATACATTTTTAGAAAGAACGTAGTTTTCGCTTTCGATTAATGTATAAATCTTGAAAATGCGATCAAAACTGTGGATGCCGTGCTAATTTGAACATACGTTATCTTTAAACCGCTATATCTTTTGATACAGCCACCGCAGACCTACCAAACTTGGCATTTTTCAATAGTCCAATAGGGCCATACAACTATACATTTTTAGAAAGAACGTAGTTTTCGCTTTCGATTAATGTATAAATCTTGAAAATGCAATCAAAACTGTGGATGCAGTGCTAATTTGAACATACGTTATCTTTAAACCGCTATATCTTTTGATACAGCCACCGCAGACCTACCAAACTTGGCATTTTTCAATAGTCCAATAGGGCCATACAACTATACATTTTTAGAAAGTACGTAGTTTTCGCTTTTCATTAATGTATAAATTTTGAAAATGCAATCAAAACTGTGGATGCAGTGCTAATTTGAACATACGTTATCTTTAAACCGCTATTTCTTTTGATACAGCCACCGCAGACCTACCAAACTTGGCATTTTTCAAAAGTCCAATAGGGCCATACAACTATACATTTTTAGAAAGAACGTAGTTTTCGCTTTCGATTAATGTATAAATCTTGAAAATGCAATCAAAACTGTGGATGCAGTGCTAATTTGAACATACGTTATCTTTAAACCGCTATATCTCTTGATACAGCCACCGCAGACCTACCAAACTTGACATTTTTCAAAAGTTCAATAGGGCCATACAACCATACATTTTTAGAAAGTACGTAGTTTTCGCTTTTCATGAATGTATAAATCTTGAAAATGCGATCAAAACTGTGGATGCCGTGCTAATTTGAACATACGTTATCTTTAAACCGCTATATCTTTTGATACAGCCACCGCAGACCTACCAAACTTGGCATTTTTCAAAAGTCCAATAGGGCCATACAACTATACATTTTTAGAAAGAACGTAGTTTTCGCTTTCGATTAATGTATAAATCTTGAAAATGCAATCAAAACTGTGGATGCAGTGCTAATTTGAACATACGTTATCTTTAAACCGCTATTTCTTTTGATACAGCCACCGCAGACCTGCCAAACTTGGCATTTTTCAAAAGTCCAATAGGGCCATACAACTATACATTTTTAGAAAGTACGTAGTTTTCGCTTTTCATGAATGTATAAATCTTGAAAATGCGATCAAAACTGTGGATGCCGTGCTAATTTGAACATACGTTATCTTTAAACCGCTATATCTTTTGATACAGCCACCGCAGACCTACCAAACTTGGCATTTTTCAAAAGTCCAATAGGGCCATACAACTATACATTTTTAGAAAGTACGTAGTTTTCGCTTTTCATTAATGTATAAATTTTGAAAATGCAATCAAAACTGTGGATGCAGTGCTAATTTGAACATACGTTATCTTTAAACCGCTATTTCTTTTGATACAGCCACCGCAGACCTACCAAACTTGGCATTTTTCAAAAGTCCAATAGGGCCATACAACTATACATTTTTAGAAAGTACGTAGTTTTCGCTTTTCATGAATGTATAAATCTTGAAAATGCGATCAAAACTGTGGATGCCGTGCTAATTTGAACATACGTTATCTTTAAACCGCTATATCTTTTGATACAGCCACCGCAGACCTACCAAACTTGGCATTTTTCAATAGTCCAATAGGGCCATACAACCATACATTTTTAGAAAGAACGTAGTTTTCGCTTTCGATTAATGTATAAATCTTGAAAATGCAATCAAAACTGTGGATGCAGTGCTAATTTGAACATACGTTATCTTTAAACCGCTATATCTTTTGATACAGCCACCGCAGACCTACCAAACTTGGCATTTTTCAAAAGTCCAATAGGGCCATACAACTATACATTTTTAGAAAGAACGTAGTTTTCGCTTTCGGTTAATGTATAAATCTTGAAAATGCAATCAAAACTGTGGATGCAGTGCTAATTTGAACATACGTTATCTTTAAACCGCTATATCTTTTGATACAGCCACCGCAGACCTACCAAACTTGGCATTTTTCAAAAGTCCAATAGGGCCATACAACTATACATTTTTAGAAAGCACGTAGTTTTCGCTTTCGATTAATGTATAAATCTTGAAAATGCAATCAAAACTGTGGATGCCGTGCTAATTTGAACATACGTTATCTTTAAACCGCTATATCTTTTGATACAGCCACCGCAGACCTACCAAACTTGGCATTTTTCAATAGTCCAATAGGGCCATACAACTATACATTTTTAGAAAGAACGTAGTTTTCGCTTTCGATTAATGTATAAATCTTGAAAATGCAATCAAAACTGTGGATGCAGTGCTAATTTGAACATACGTTATCTTTAAACCGCTATATCTTTTGATACAGCCACCGCAGACCTACCAAACTTGGCATTTTTCAATAGTCCAATAGGGCCATACAACTATACATTTTTAGAAAGTACGTAGTTTTCGCTTTTCATTAATGTATAAATTTTGAAAATGCAATCAAAACTGTGGATGCAGTGCTAATTTGAACATACGTTATCTTTAAACCGCTATTTCTTTTGATACAGCCACCGCAGACCTACCAAACTTGGCATTTTTCAAAAGTCCAATAGGGCCATACAACTATACATTTTTAGAAAGAACGTAGTTTTCGCTTTCGATTAATGTATAAATCTTGAAAATGCAATCAAAACTGTGGATGCAGTGCTAATTTGAACATACGTTATCTTTAAACCGCTATATCTCTTGATACAGCCACCGCAGACCTACCAAACTTGACATTTTTCAAAAGTTCAATAGGGCCATACAACCATACATTTTTAGAAAGTACGTAGTTTTCGCTTTTCATGAATGTATAAATCTTGAAAATGCGATCAAAACTGTGGATGCCGTGCTAATTTGAACATACGTTATCTTTAAACCGCTATATCTTTTGATACAGCCACCGCAGACCTACCAAACTTGGCATTTTTCAAAAGTCCAATAGGGCCATACAACTATACATTTTTAGAAAGAACGTAGTTTTCGCTTTCGATTAATGTATAAATCTTGAAAATGCAATCAAAACTGTGGATGCAGTGCTAATTTGAACATACGTTATCTTTAAACCGCTATTTCTTTTGATACAGCCACCGCAGACCTGCCAAACTTGGCATTTTTCAAAAGTCCAATAGGGCCATACAACTATACATTTTTAGAAAGTACGTAGTTTTCGCTTTTCATGAATGTATAAATCTTGAAAATGCGATCAAAACTGTGGATGCCGTGCTAATTTGAACATACGTTATCTTTAAACCGCTATATCTTTTGATACAGCCACCGCAGACCTACCAAACTTGGCATTTTTCAAAAGTCCAATAGGGCCATACAACTATACATTTTTAGAAAGTACGTAGTTTTCGCTTTTCATTAATGTATAAATTTTGAAAATGCAATCAAAACTGTGGATGCAGTGCTAATTTGAACATACGTTATCTTTAAACCGCTATTTCTTTTGATACAGCCACCGCAGACCTACCAAACTTGGCATTTTTCAAAAGTCCAATAGGGCCATACAACTATACATTTTTAGAAAGTACGTAGTTTTCGCTTTTCATGAATGTATAAATCTTGAAAATGCGATCAAAACTGTGGATGCCGTGCTAATTTGAACATACGTTATCTTTAAACCGCTATATCTTTTGATACAGCCACCGCAGACCTACCAAACTTGGCATTTTTCAATAGTCCAATAGGGCCATACAACCATACATTTTTAGAAAGAACGTAGTTTTCGCTTTCGATTAATGTATAAATCTTGAAAATGCAATCAAAACTGTGGATGCAGTGCTAATTTGAACATACGTTATCTTTAAACCGCTATATCTTTTGATACAGCCACCGCAGACCTACCAAACTTGGCATTTTTCAAAAGTCCAATAGGGCCATACAACTATACATTTTTAGAAAGAACGTAGTTTTCGCTTTTCATTAATGTATAAATCTTGAAAATGCAATCAAAACTGTGGATGCAGTGCTAATTTGAACATACGTTATCTTTAAACCGCTATATCTTTTGATACAGCCACCGCAGACCTACCAAACTTGGCATTTTTCAAAAGTCCAATAGGGCCATACAACTATACATTTTTAGAAAGAACGTAGTTTTCGCTTTCGATTAATGTATAAATCTTGAAAATGCAATCAAAACTGTGGATGCCGTGCTAATTTGAACATACGTTATCTTTAAACCGCTATATCTTTTGATACAGCCACCGCAGACCTACCAAACTTGGCATTTTTCAATAGTCCAATAGGGCCATACAACTATACATTTTTAGAAAGAACGTAGTTTTCGCTTTCGATTAATGTATAAATCTTGAAAATGCAATCAAAACTGTGGATGCAGTGCTAATTTGAACATACGTTATCTTTAAACCGCTATATCTTTTGATACAGCCACCGCAGACCTACCAAACTTGGCATTTTTCAAAAGTCCAATAGGGCCATACAACTATACATTTTTAGAAAGCACGTAGTTTTCGCTTTCGATTAATGTATAAATCTTGAAAATGCAATCAAAACTGTGGATGCCGTGCTAATTTGAACATACGTTATCTTTAAACCGCTATATCTTTTGATACAGCCACCGCAGACCTACCAAACTTGGCATTTTTCAATAGTCCAATAGGGCCATACAGCTATACATTTTTAGAAAGAACGTAGTTTTCGCTTTTCATTAATGTATAAATCTTGAAAATGCAATCAAAACTGTGGATGCAGTGCTAATTTGAACATACGTTATCTTTAAACCGCTATATCTTTTGATACAGCCACCGCAGACCTACCAAACTTGGCATTTTTCAATAGTCCAATAGGGCCATACAACTATACATTTTTAGAAAGCACGTAGTTTTCGCTTTCGATTAATGTATAAATCTTGAAAATGCAATCAAAACTGTGGATGCCGTGCTAATTTGAACATACGTTATCTTTAAACCGCTATATCTTTTGATACAGCCACCGCAGACCTACCAAACTTGGCATTTTTCAATAGTCCAATAGGGCCATACAACTATACATTTTTAGAAAGAACGTAGTTTTCGCTTTTCATTAATGTATAAATCTTGAAAATGCAATCAAAACTGTGGATGCAGTGCTAATTTGAACATACGATATCTTTAAACCGCTATATCTTTTGATACAGCCACCGCAGACCTACCAAACTTGGCATTTTTCAAAAGTCCAATAGGGCCATACAACTATACATTTTTAGAAAGAACGTAGTTTTCGCTTTCGATTAATGTATAAATCTTGAAAATGCAATCAAAACTGTGGATGCCGTGCTAATTTGAACATACGTTATCTTTAAACCGCTATATCTTTTGATACAGCCACCGCAGACCTACCAAACTTGGCATTTTTCAATAGTCCAATAGGGCCATACAACTATACATTTTTAGAAAGAACGTAGTTTTCGCTTTCGATTAATGTATAAATCTTGAAAATGCAATCAAAACTGTGGATGCAGTGCTAATTTGAACATACGTTATCTTTAAACCGCTATATCTTTTGATACAGCCACCGCAGACCTACCAAACTTGGCATTTTTCAAAAGTCCAATAGGGCCATACAACTATACATTTTTAGAAAGAACGTAGTTTTCGCTTTCGATTAATGTATAAATCTTGAAAATGCAATCAAAACTGTGGATGCAGTGCTAATTTGAACATACGTTATCTTTAAACCGCTATATCTTTTGATACAGCCACCGCAGACCTACCAAACTTGGCATTTTTCAAAAGTCCAATAGGGCCATACAACTATACATTTTTAGAAAGAACGTAGTTTTCGCTTTCGATTAATGTATAAATCTTGAAAATGCAATCAAAACTGTGGATGCAGTGCTAATTTGAACATACGTTATCTTTAAACCGCTAGATCTTTTGATACAGCCACCGCAGACCTACCAAACTTGGCATTTTTCAAAAGTCCAATAGGGCCATACAACTATACATTTTTAGAAAGAACGTAGTTTTCGCTTTCGATTAATGTATAAATCTTGAAAATGCAATCAAAACTGTGGATGCCGTGCTAATTTGAACATACGTTATCTTTAAACCGCTATATCTTTTGATACAGCCACCGCAGACCTACCAAACTTGGCATTTTTCAATAGTCCAATAGGGCCATACAACTATACATTTTTAGAAAGAACGTAGTTTTCGCTTTCGATTAATGTATAAATCTTGAAAATGCAATCAAAACTGTGGATGCAGTGCTAATTTGAACATACGTTATCTTTAAACCGCTAGATCTTTTGATACAGCCACCGCAGACCTACCAAACTTGGCATTTTTCAAAAGTCCAATAGGGCCATACAACTATACATTTTTAGAAAGAACGTAGTTTTCGCTTTCGATTAATGTATAAATCTTGAAAATGCAATCAAAACTGTGGATGCCGTGCTAATTTGAACATACGTTATCTTTAAACCGCTATATCTTTTGATACAGCCACCGCAGACCTACCAAACTTGGCATTTTTCAATAGTCCAATAGGGCCATACAACTATGCATTTTTAGAAAGAACGTAGTTTTCGCTTTCGATTAATGTATAAATCTTGAAAATGCAATCAAAACTGTGGATGCCGTGCTAATTTGAACATACGTTATCTTTAAACCGCTATATCTTTTGATACAGCCACCGCAGACCTACCAAACTTGGCATTTTTCAAAAGTCCAATAGGGCCATACAACTATACATTTTTAGAAAGAACGTAGTTTTCGCTTTCGATTAATGTATAAATCTTGAAAATGCAATCAAAACTGTGGATGCCGTGCTAATTTGAACATACGTTATCTTTAAACCGCTATATCTTTTGATACAGCCACCGCAGACCTACCAAACTTGGCATTTTTCAAAAGTCCAATAGGGCCATACAACTATACATTTTTAGAAAGAACGTAGTTTTCGCTTTCGATTAATGTATAAATCTTGAAAATGCAATCAAAACTGTGGATGCCGTGCTAATTTGAACATACGTTATCTTTAAACCGCTATATCTTTTGATACAGCCACCGCAGACCTACCAAACTTGGCATTTTTCAAAAGTCCAATAGGGCCATACAACTATACATTTTTAGAAAGAACGTAGTTTTCGCTTTTCATTAATGTATAAATCTTGAAAATGCAATCAAAACTGTGGATGCAGTGCTAATTTGAACATACGTTATCTTTAAACCGCTATATCTTTTGATACAGCCACCGCAGACCTACCAAACTTGGCATTTTTCAAAAGTCCAATAGGGCCATACAACTATACATTTTTAGAAAGAACGTAGTTTTCGCTTTCGATTAATGTATAAATCTTGAAAATGCAATCAAAACTGTGGATGCAGTGCTAATTTGAACATACGTTATCTTTAAACCGCTATATCTTTTGATACAGCCACCGCAGACCTACCAAACTTGGCATTTTTCAAAAGTCCAATAGGGCCATACAACTATACATTTTTAGAAAGAACGTAGTTTTCGCTTTTCATTAATGTATAAATCTTGAAAATGCAATCAAAACTGTCGATGCAGTGCTAATTTGAACATACGTTATCTTTAAACCGCTATATCTTTTGATACAGCCACCGCAGACCTACCAAACTTGGCATTTTTCAATAGTCCAATAGGGCCATACAACTATACATTTTTAGAAAGAACGTAGTTTTCGCTTTTCATTAATGTATAAATCTTGAAAATGCAATCAAAACTGTGGATGCAGTGCTAATTTGAACATACGTTATCTTTAAACCGCTATATCTTTTGATACAGCCACCGCAGACCTACCAAACTTGGCATTTTTCAAAAGTCCAATAGGGCCATACAACTATACATTTTTAGAAAGAACGTAGTTTTCGCTTTCGATTAATGTATAAATCTTGAAAATGCAATCAAAACTGTGGATGCAGTGCTAATTTGAACATACGTTATCTTTAAACCGCTATATCTTTTGATACAGCCACCGCAGACCTACCAAACTTGGCATTTTTCAAAAGTCCAATAGGGCCATACAACTATACATTTTTAGAAAGAACGTAGTTTTCGCTTTCGATTAATGTATAAATCTTGAAAATGCAATCAAAACTGTGGATGCAGTGCTAATTTGAACATACGTTATCTTTAAACCGCTATATCTTTTGATACAGCCACCGCAGACCTACCAAACTTGGCATTTTTCAAAAGTCCAATAGGGCCATACAACTATACATTTTTAGAAAGAACGTAGTTTTCGCTTTCGATTAATGTATAAATCTTGAAAATGCAATCAAAACTGTGGATGCCGTGCTAATTTGAACATACGTTATCTTTAAACCGCTATATCTTTTGATACAGCCACCGCAGACCTACCAAACTTGGCATTTTTCAATAGTCCAATAGGGCCATACAACTATACATTTTTAGAAAGAACGTAGTTTTCGCTTTTCATTAATGTATAAATCTTGAAAATGCAATCAAAACTGTGGATGCAGTGCTAATTTGAACATACGTTATCTTTAAACCGCTATATCTTTTGATACAGCCACCGCAGACCTACCAAACTTGGCATTTTTCAAAAGTCCAATAGGGCCATACAACTATACATTTTTAGAAAGAACGTAGTTTTCGCTTTCGATTAATGTATAAATCTTGAAAATGCAATCAAAACTGTGGATGCCGTGCTAATTTGAACATACGTTATCTTTAAACCGCTATATCTTTTGATACAGCCACCGCAGACCTACCAAACTTGGCATTTTTCAATAGTCCAATAGGGCCATACAACTATACATTTTTAGAAAGAACGTAGTTTTCGCTTTTCATTAATGTATAAATCTTGAAAATGCAATCAAAACTGTGGATGCAGTGCTAATTTGAACATACGTTATCTTTAAACCGCTATATCTTTTGATACAGCCACCGCAGACCTACCAAACTTGGCATTTTTCAATAGTCCAATAGGGCCATACAACTATACATTTTTAGAAAGAACGTAGTTTTCGCTTTTCATTAATGTATAAATCTTGAAAATGCAATCAAAACTGTGGATGCCGTGCTAATTTGAACATACGTTATCTTTAAACCGCTATATCTTTTGATACAGCCACCGCAGACCTACCAAACTTGGCATTTTTCAATAGTCCAATAGGGCCATACAACTATACATTTTTAGAAAGAACGTAGTTTTCGCTTTTCATTAATGTATACATCTTGAAAATGCAATCAAAACTGTGGATGCCGTGCTAATTTGAACATACGTTATCTTTAAACCGCTATATCTTTTGATACAGCCACCGCAGACCTACCAAACTTGGCATTTTTCAAAAGTCCAATAGGGCCATACAACTATACATTTTTAGAAAGAACGTAGTTTTCGCTTTCGATTAATGTATAAATCTTGAAAATGCAATCAAAACTGTGGATGCAGTGCTAATTTGAACATACGTTATCTTTAAACCGCTATATCTTTTGATACAGCCACCGCAGACCTACCAAACTTGGCATTTTTCAAAAGTCCAATAGGGCCATACAACTATACATTTTTAGAAAGAACGTAGTTTTCGCTTTCGATTAATGTATAAATCTTGAAAATGCAATCAAAACTGTGGATGCCGTGCTAATTTGAACATACGTTATCTTTAAACCGCTATATCTTTTGATACAGCCACCGCAGACCTACCAAACTTGGCATTTTTCAATAGTCCAATAGGGCCATACAACTATACATTTTTAGAAAGAACGTAGTTTTCGCTTTTCATTAATGTATAAATCTTGAAAATGCAATCAAAACTGTGGATGCAGTGCTAATTTGAACATACGTTATCTTTAAACCGCTATATCTTTTGATACAGCCACCGCAGACCTACCAAACTTGGCATTTTTCAAAAGTCCAATAGGGACATACAACTATACATTTTTAGAAAGAACGTAGTTTTCGCTTTTCATTAATGTATACATCTTGAAAATGCAATCAAAACTGTGGATGCCGTGCTAATTTGAACATACGTTATCTTTAAACCGCTATATCTTTTGATACAGCCACCGCAGACCTACCAAACTTGGCATTTTTCAATAGTCCAATAGGGCCATACAACTATACATTTTTAGAAAGAACGTAGTTTTCGCTTTCGATTAATGTATAAATCTTGAAAATGCAATCAAAACTGTGGATGCAGTGCTAATTTGAACATACGTTATCTTTAAACCGCTATATCTTTTGATACAGCCACCGCAGACCTACCAAACTTGGCATTTTTCAATAGTCCAATAGGGCCATACAACTATACATTTTTAGAAAGAACGTAGTTTTCGCTTTTCATTAATGTATAAATCTTGAAAATGCAATCAAAACTGTGGATGCAGTGCTAATTTGAACATACGTTATCTTTAAACCGCTATATCTTTTGATACAGCCACCGCAGACCTACCAAACTTGGCATTTTTCAAAAGTCCAATAGGGCCATACAACTATACATTTTTAGAAAGAACGTAGTTTTCGCTTTTCATTAATGTATAAATCTTGAAAATGCAATCAAAACTGTGGATGCAGTGCTAATTTGAACATACGTTATCTTTAAACCGCTATATCTTTTGATACAGCCACCGCAGACCTACCAAACTTGGCATTTTTCAAAAGTCCAATAGGGCCATACAACTATACATTTTTAGAAAGAACGTAGTTTTCGCTTTCGATTAATGTATAAATCTTGAAAATGCAATCAAAACTGTGGATGCAGTGCTAATTTGAACATACGTTATCTTTAAACCGCTATATCTTTTGATACAGCCACCGCAGACCTACCAAACTTGGCATTTTTCAAAAGTCCAATAGGGCCATACAACTATACATTTTTAGAAAGAACGTAGTTTTCGCTTTCGATTAATGTATAAATCTTGAAAATGCAATCAAAACTGTGGATGCAGTGCTAATTTGAACATACGTTATCTTTAAACCGCTATATCTTTTGATACAGCCACCGCAGACCTACCAAACTTGGCATTTTTCAAAAGTCCAATAGGGCCATACAACTATACATTTTTAGAAAGAACGTAGTTTTCGCTTTTCATTAATGTATAAATCTTGAAAATGCAATCAAAACTGTGGATGCAGTGCTAATTTGAACATACGTTATCTTTAAACCGCTATATCTTTTGATACAGCCACCGCAGACCTACCAAACTTGGCATTTTTCAAAAGTCCAATAGGGACATACAACTATACATTTTTAGAAAGAACGTAGTTTTCGCTTTTCATTAATGTATACATCTTGAAAATGCAATCAAAACTGTGGATGCCGTGCTAATTTGAACATACGTTATCTTTAAACCGCTATATCTTTTGATACAGCCACCGCAGACCTACCAAACTTGGCATTTTTCAATAGTCCAATAGGGCCATACAACTATACATTTTTAGAAAGAACGTAGTTTTCGCTTTCGATTAATGTATAAATCTTGAAAATGCAATCAAAACTGTGGATGCAGTGCTAATTTGAACATACGTTATCTTTAAACCGCTATATCTTTTGATACAGCCACCGCAGACCTACCAAACTTGGCATTTTTCAATAGTCCAATAGGGCCATACAACTATACATTTTTAGAAAGAACGTAGTTTTCGCTTTTCATTAATGTATAAATCTTGAAAATGCAATCAAAACTGTGGATGCCGTGCTAATTTGAACATACGTTATCTTTAAACCGCTATATCTTTTGATACAGCCACCGCAGACCTACCAAACTTGGCATTTTTCAAAAGTCCAATAGGGCCATACAACTATACATTTTTAGAAAGAACGTAGTTTTCGCTTTTCATTAATGTATAAATCTTGAAAATGCAATCAAAACTGTGGATGCAGTGCTAATTTGAACATACGTTATCTTTAAACCGCTATATCTTTTGATACAGCCACCGCAGACCTACCAAACTTGGCATTTTTCAAAAGTCCAATAGGGCCATACAACTATACATTTTTAGAAAGAACGTAGTTTTCGCTTTTCATTAATGTATAAATCTTGAAAATGCAATCAAAACTGTGGATGCAGTGCTAATTTGAACATACGTTATCTTTAAACCGCTATTTCTTTTGATACAGCCACCGCAGGCCTACCAAACTTGGCATTTTTCAAAAGTCCAATAGGGCCATACAACTATACATTTTTAGAAAGAACGTAGTTTTCGCTTTCGATTAATGTATAAATCTTGAAAATGCAATCAAAACTGTGGATGCCGTGCTAATTTGAACATACGTTATCTTTAAACCGCTATATCTCTTGATACAGCCACCGCAGACCTACCAAACTTGACATTTTTCAAAAGTTCAATAGGGCCATACAACCATACATTTTTAGAAAGAACGTAGTTTTCGCTTTTCATTAATGTATAAATCTTGAAAATGCAATCAAAACTGTGGATGCAGTGCTAATTTGAACATACGTTATCTTTAAACCGCTATTTCTTTTGATACAGCCACCGCAGACCTACCAAACTTGGCATTTTTCAAAAGTCCAATAGGGCCATACAACTATACATTTTTAGAAAGAACGTAGTTTTCGCTTTCGATTAATGTATAAATCTTGAAAATGCAATCAAAACTGTGGATGCCGTGCTAATTTGAACATACGTTATCTTTAAACCGCTATATCTCTTGATACAGCCACCGCAGACCTACCAAACTTGACATTTTTCAAAAGTTCAATAGGGCCATACAACCATAAATTTTTAGAAAGAACGTAGTTTTCGCTTTTCATGAATGTATAAATCTTGAAAATGCGATCAAAACTGTGGATGCCGTGCTAATTTGAACATACGTTATCTTTAAACCGCTATATCTTTTGATACAGCCACCGCAGACCTACCAAACTTGGCATTTTTCAAAAGTCCAATAGGGCCATACAACTATACATTTTTAGAAAGAACGTAGTTTTCGCTTTTCATTAATGTATAAATCTTGAAAATGCAATCAAAACTGTGGATGCAGTGCTAATTTGAACATACGTTATCTTTAAACCGCTATTTCTTTTGATACAGCCACCGCAGACCTACCAAACTTGGCATTTTTCAAAAGTCCAATAGGGCCATACAACTATACATTTTTAGAAAGAACGTAGTTTTCGCTTTCGATTAATGTATAAATCTTGAAAATGCAATCAAAACTGTGGATGCCGTGCTAATTTGAACATACGTTATCTTCAAACCGCTATATCTCTTGATACAGCCACCGCAGACCTACCAAACTTGACATTTTTCAAAAGTTCAATAGGGCCATACAACCATACATTTTTAGAAAGTACGTAGTTTTCGCTTTTCATGAATGTATAAATCTTGAAAATGCGATCAAAACTGTGGATGCCGTGCTAATTTGAACATACGTTATCTTTAAACCGCTATATCTTTTGATACAGCCACCGCAGACCTACCAAACTTGGCATTTTTCAAAAGTCCAATAGGGCCATACAACTATACATTTTTAGAAAGAACGTAGTTTTCGCTTTCGATTAATGTATAAATCTTGAAAATGCAATCAAAACTGTGGATGCAGTGCTAATTTGAACATACGTTATCTTTAAACCGCTATATCTTTTGATACAGCCACCGCAGACCTACCAAACTTGGCATTTTTCAATAGTCCAATAGGGCCATACAACTATACATTTTTAGAAAGTACGTAGTTTTCGCTTTTCATTAATGTATAAATTTTGAAAATGCAATCAAAACTGTGGATGCAGTGCTAATTTGAACATACGTTATCTTTAAACCGCTATTTCTTTTGATACAGCCACCGCAGACCTACCAAACTTGGCATTTTTCAAAAGTCCAATAGGGCCATACAACTATACATTTTTAGAAAGAACGTAGTTTTCGCTTTTCATTAATGTATAAATCTTGAAAATGCAATCAAAACTGTGGATGCCGTGCTAATTTGAACATACGTTATCTTTAAACCGCTATATCTTTTGATACAGCCACCGCAGACCTACCAAACTTGGCATTTTTCAAAAGTCCAATAGGGCCATACAACTATACATTTTTAGAAAGAACGTAGTTTTCGCTTTCGATTAATGTATAAATCTTGAAAATGCAATCAAAACTGTGGATGCAGTGCTAATTTGAACATACGTTATCTTTAAACCGCTATATCTTTTGATACAGCCACCGCAGACCTACCAAACTTGGCATTTTTCAAAAGTCCAATAGGGCCATACAACTATACATTTTTAGAAAGTACGTAGTTTTCGCTTTTCATTAATGTATAAATTTTGAAAATGCAATCAAAACTGTGGATGCAGTGCTAATTTGAACATACGTTATCTTTAAACCGCTATTTCTTTTGATACAGCCACCGCAGACCTACCAAACTTGGCATTTTTCAAAAGTCCAATAGGGCCATACAACTATACATTTTTAGAAAGAACGTAGTTTTCGCTTTTCATGAATGTATAAATTTTGAAAATGCAATCAAAACTGTGGATGCAGTGCTAATTTGAACATACGTTATCTTTAAACCGCTATATCTTTTGATACAGCCACCGCAGACCTACCAAACTTGGCATTTTTCAATAGTCCAATAGGGCCATACAACTATACATTTTTAGAAAGAACGTAGTTTTCGCTTTTCATGAATGTATAAATTTTGAAAATGCAATCAAAACTGTGGATGCAGTGCTAATTTGAACATACGTTATCTTTAAACCGCTATATCTTTTGATACAGCCACCGCAGACCTACCAAACTTGGCATTTTTCAAAAGTCCAATAGGGCCATACAACTATACATTTTTAGAAAGAACGTAGTTTTCGCTTTTCATGAATGTATAAATTTTGAAAATGCAATCAAAACTGTGGATGCAGTGCTAATTTGAACATACGTTATCTTTAAACCGCTATTTCTTTTGATACAGCCACCGCAGACCTACCAAACTTGGCATTTTTCAAAAGTCCAATAGGGCCATACAACTATACATTTTTAGAAAGAACGTAGTTTTCGCTTTTCATTAATGTATAAATCTTGAAAATGCAATCAAAACTGTGGATGCAGTGCTAATTTGAACATACGTTATCTTTAAACCGCTATATCTTTTGATACAGCCACCGCAGACCTACCAAACTTGGCATTTTTCAAAAGTCCAATAGGGCCATACAACTATACATTTTTAGAAAGAACGTAGTTTTCGCTTTTCATGAATGTATAAATTTTGAAAATGCAATCAAAACTGTGGATGCAGTGCTAATTTGAACATACGTTATCTTTAAACCGCTATATCTTTTGATACAGCCACCGCAGACCTACCAAACTTGGCATTTTTCAATAGTCCAATAGGGCCATACAACTATACATTTTTAGAAAGTACGTAGTTTTCGCTTTTCATTAATGTATAAATTTTGAAAATGCAATCAAAACTGTGGATGCAGTGCTAATTTGAACATACGTTATCTTTAAACCGCTATATCTTTTGATACAGCCACCGCAGACCTACCAAACTTGGCATTTTTCAATAGTCCAATAGGGCCATACAACTATACATTTTTAGAAAGAACGTAGTTTTCGCTTTTCATTAATGTATAAATCTTGAAAATGCAATCAAAACTGTGGATGCAGTGCTAATTTGAACATACGTTATCTTTAAACCGCTATATCTTTTGATACAGCCACCGCAGACCTACCAAACTTGGCATTTTTCAATAGTCCAATAGGGCCATACAACTATACATTTTTAGAAAGAACGTAGTTTTCGCTTTTCATTAATGTATAAATCTTGAAAATGCAATCAAAACTGTGGATGCCGTGCTAATTTGAACATACGTTATCTTTAAACCGCTATATCTTTTGATACAGCCACCGCAGACCTACCAAACTTGGCATTTTTCAAAAGTCCAATAGGGCCATACAACTATACATTTTTAGAAAGAACGTAGTTTTCGCTTTTCATTAATGTATAAATCTTGAAAATGCAATCAAAACTGTGGATGCAGTGCTAATTTGAACATACGTTATCTTTAAACCGCTATATCTTTTGATACAGCCACCGCAGACCTACCAAACTTGGCATTTTTCAAAAGTCCAATAGGGCCATACAACTATACATTTTTAGAAAGAACGTAGTTTTCGCTTTTCATTAATGTATAAATCTTGAAAATGCAATCAAAACTGTGGATGCAGTGCTAATTTGAACATACGTTATCTTTAAACCGCTATTTCTTTTGATACAGCCACCGCAGACCTACCAAACTTGGCATTTTTCAAAAGTCCAATAGGGCCATACAACTATACATTTTTAGAAAGAACGTAGTTTTCGCTTTAGATTAATGTATAAATCTTGAAAATGCAATCAAAACTGTGGATGCCGTGCTAATTTGAACATACGTTATCTTTAAACCGCTATATCTCTTGATACAGCCACCGCAGACCTACCAAACTTGACATTTTTCAAAAGTTCAATAGGGCCATACAACCATACATTTTTAGAAAGTACGTAGTTTTCGCTTTTCATGAATGTATAAATCTTGAAAATGCGATCAAAACTGTGGATGCCGTGCTAATTTGAACATACGTTATCTTTAAACCGCTATATCTTTTGATACAGCCACCGCAGACCTACCAAACTTGGCATTTTTCAAAAGTCCAATAGGGCCATACAACTATACATTTTTAGAAAGAACGTAGTTTTCGCTTTCGATTAATGTATAAATCTTGAAAATGCAATCAAAACTGTGGATGCAGTGCTAATTTGAACATACGTTATCTTTAAACCGCTATATCTTTTGATACAGCCACCGCAGACCTACCAAACTTGGCATTTTTCAAAAGTCCAATAGGGCCATACAACTATACATTTTTAGAAAGAACGTAGTTTTCGCTTTTCATTAATGTATAAATCTTGAAAATGCAATCAAAACTGTGGATGCAGTGCTAATTTGAACATACGTTATCTTTAAACCGCTATATCTTTTGATACAGCCACCGCAGACCTACCAAACTTGGCATTTTTCAATAGTCCAATAGGGCCATACAACTATACATTTTTAGAAAGAACGTAGTTTTCGCTTTTCATTAATGTATAAATCTTGAAAATGCAATCAAAACTGTGGATGCAGTGCTAATTTGAACATACGTTATCTTTAAACCGCTATATCTTTTGATACAGCCACCGCAGACCTACCAAACTTGGCATTTTTCAATAGTCCAATAGGGCCATACAACTATACATTTTTAGAAAGAACGTAGTTTTCGCTTTTCATTAATGTATAAATCTTGAAAATGCAATCAAAACTGTGGATGCCGTGCTAATTTGAACATACGTTATCTTTAAACCGCTATATCTTTTGATACAGCCACCGCAGACCTACCAAACTTGGCATTTTTAAAAAGTCCAATAGGGCCATACAACTATACATTTTTAGAAAGAACGTAGTTTTCGCTTTTCATTAATGTATAAATCTTGAAAATGCAATCAAAACTGTGGATGCCGTGCTAATTTGAACATACGTTATCTTTAAACCGCTATATCTTTTGATACAGCCACCGCAGACCTACCAAACTTGGCATTTTTCAATAGTCCAATAGGGCCATACAACTATACATTTTTAGAAAGAACGTAGTTTTCGCTTTTCATTAATGTATAAATCTTGAAAATGCAATCAAAACTGTGGATGCCGTGCTAATTTGAACATACGTTATCTTTAAACCGCTATATCTTTTGATACAGCCACCGCAGACCTACCAAACTTGGCATTTTTCAAAAGTCCAATAGGGCCATACAACTATACATTTTTAGAAAGAACGTAGTTTTCGCTTTTCATTAATGTATAAATCTTGAAAATGCAATCAAAACTGTGGATGCAGTGCTAATTTGAACATACGTTATCTTTAAACCGCTATATCTTTTGATACAGCCACCGCAGACCTACCAAACTTGGCATTTTTCAATAGTCCAATAGGGCCATACAACTATACATTTTTAGAAAGAACGTAGTTTTCGCTTTTCATTAATGTATAAATCTTGAAAATGCAATCAAAACTGTGGATGCCGTGCTAATTTGAACATACGTTATCTTTAAACCGCTATATCTTTTGATACAGCCACCGCAGACCTACCAAACTTGGCATTTTTCAAAAGTCCAATAGGGCCATACAACTATACATTTTTAGAAAGAACGTAGTTTTCGCTTTTCATTAATGTATAAATCTTGAAAATGCAATCAAAACTGTGGATGCAGTGCTAATTTGAACATACGTTATCTTTAAACCGCTATTTCTTTTGATACAGCCACCGCAGACCTACCAAACTTGGCATTTTTCAAAAGTCCAATAGGGCCATACAACTATACATTTTTAGAAAGAACGTAGTTTTCGCTTTCGATTAATGTATAAATCTTGAAAATGCAATCAAAACTGTGGATGCCGTGCTAATTTGAACATACGTTATCTTTAAACCGCTATATCTCTTGATACAGCCACCGCAGACCTACCAAACTTGACATTTTTCAAAAGTTCAATAGGGCCATACAACCATACATTTTTAGAAAGTACGTAGTTTTCGCTTTTCATGAATGTATAAATCTTGAAAATGCGATCAAAACTGTGGATGCCGTGCTAATTTGAACATACGTTATCTTTAAACCGCTATATCTTTTGATACAGCCACCGCAGACCTACCAAACTTGGCATTTTTCAAAAGTCCAATAGGGCCATACAACTATACATTTTTAGAAAGTACGTAGTTTTCGCTTTTCATTAATGTATAAATTTTGAAAATGCAATCAAAACTGTGGATGCAGTGCTAATTTGAACATACGTTATCTTTAAACCGCTATATCTTTTGATACAGCCACCGCAGACCTACCAAACTTGGCATTTTTCAAAAGTCCAATAGGGCCATACAACTATACATTTTTAGAAAGAACGTAGTTTTCGCTTTTCATTAATGTATAAATCTTGAAAATGCAATCAAAACTGTGGATGCAGTGCTAATTTGAACATACGTTATCTTTAAACCGCTATATCTTTTGATACAGCCACCGCAGACCTACCAAACTTGGCATTTTTCAAAAGTCCAATAGGGCCATACAACTATACATTTTTAGAAAGTACGTAGTTTTCGCTTTTCATTAATGTATAAATTTTGAAAATACAATCAAAACTGTGGATGCAGTGCTAATTTGAACATACGTTATCTTTAAACCGCTATTTCTTTTGATACAGCCACCGCAGACCTACCAAACTTGGCATTTTTCAAAAGTCCAATAGGGCCATACAACTATACATTTTTAGAAAGAACGTAGTTTTCGCTTTCGATTAATGTATAAATCTTGAAAATGCAATCAAAACTGTGGATGCAGTGCTAATTTGAACATACGTTATCTTTAAACCGCTATATCTTTTGATACAGCCACCGCAGACCTACCAAACTTGGCATTTTTCAAAAGTCCAATAGGGCCATACAACTATACATTTTTAGAAAGAACGTAGTTTTCGCTTTTCATTAATGTATAAATCTTGAAAATGCAATCAAAACTGTGGATGCAGTGCTAATTTGAACATACGTTATCTTTAAACCGCTATATCTTTTGATACAGCCACCGCAGACCTACCAAACTTGGCATTTTTCAAAAGTCCAATAGGGCCATACAACTATACATTTTTAGAAAGAACGTAGTTTTCGCTTTCGATTAATGTATAAATCTTGAAAATGCAATCAAAACTGTGGATGCCGTGCTAATTTGAACATACGTTATCTTTAAACCGCTATATCTTTTGATACAGCCACCGCAGACCTACCAAACTTGGCATTTTTCAATAGTCCAATAGGGCCATACAACTATACATTTTTAGAAAGAACGTAGTTTTCGCTTTCGATTAATGTATAAATCTTGAAAATGCAATCAAAACTGTGGATGCAGTGCTAATTTGAACATACGTTATCTTTAAACCGCTATATCTTTTGATACAGCCACCGCAGACCTACCAAACTTGGCATTTTTCAAAAGTCCAATAGGGCCATACAACTATACATTTTTAGAAAGCACGTTGTTTTCGCTTTCGATTAATGTATAAATCTTGAAAATGCAATCAAAACTGTGGATGCCGTGCTAATTTGAACATACGTTATCTTTAAACCGCTATATCTTTTGATACAGCCACCGCAGATCTACCAAACTTGGCATTTTTCAAAAGTCCAATAGGGCCATACAACTATACATTTTTAGAAAGAACGTAGTTTTCGCTTTCGATTAATGTATAAATCTTGAAAATGCAATCAAAACTGTGGATGCCGTGCTAATTTGAACATACGTTATCTTTAAACCGCTATATCTTTTGATACAGCCACCGCAGACCTACCAAACTTGGCATTATTCAAAAGTCCAATAGGGCCATACAACTATACATTTTTAGAAAGAACGTAGTTTTCGCTTTCGATTAATGTATAAATCTTGAAAATGCAATCAAAACTGTGGATGCCGTGCTAATTTGAACATACGATATCTTTAAACCGCTATATCTTTTGATACAGCCACCGCAGACCTACCAAACTTGGCATTTTTCAAAAGTCCAATAGGGCCATACAACTATACATTTTTAGAAAGAACGTAGTTTTCGCTTTCGATTAATGTATAAATCTTGAAAATGCAATCAAAACTGTGGATGCCGTGCTAATTTGAACATACGTTATCTTTAAACCGCTATATCTTTTGATACAGCCACCGCAGACCTACCAAACTTGGCATTTTTCAAAAGTCCAATAGGGCCATACAACTATACATTTTTAGAAAGAACGTAGTTTTCGCTTTTCATTAATGTATAAATCTTGAAAATGCAATCAAAACTGTGGATGCAGTGCTAATTTGAACATACGTTATCTTTAAACCGCTATATCTTTTGATACAGCCACCGCAGACCTACCAAACTTGGCATTTTTCAAAAGTCCAATAGGGCCATACAACTATACATTTTTAGAAAGAACGTAGTTTTCGCTTTCGATTAATGTATAAATCTTGAAAATGCAATCAAAACTGTGGATGCCGTGCTAATTTGAACATACGTTATCTTTAAACCGCTATATCTTTTGATACAGCCACCGCAGACCTACCAAACTTGGCATTTTTCAATAGTCCAATAGGGCCATACAACTATACATTTTTAGAAAGAACGTAGTTTTCGCTTTCGATTAATGTATAAATCTTGAAAATGCAATCAAAACTGTGGATGCCGTGCTAATTTGAACATACGTTATCTTTAAACCGCTATATCTTTTGATACAGCCACCGCAGACCTACCAAACTTGGCATTTTTCAATAGTCCAATAGGGCCATACAACTATACATTTTTAGAAAGAACGTAGTTTTCGCTTTCGATTAATGTATAAATCTTGAAAATGCAATCAAAACTGTGGATGCCGTGCTAATTTGAACATACGTTATCTTTAAACCGCTATATCTTTTGATACAGCCACCGCAGACCTACCAAACTTGGCATTTTTCAAAAGTCCAATAGGGCCATACAACTATACATTTTTAGAAAGAACGTAGTTTTCGCTTTCGATTAATGTATAAATCTTGAAAATGCAATCAAAACTGTGGATGCCGTGCTAATTTGAACATACGTTATCTTTAAACCGCTATATCTTTTGATACAGCCACCGCAGACCTACCAAACTTGGCATTTTTCAATAGTCCAATAGGGCCATACAACTATACATTTTTAGAAAGAACGTAGTTTTCGCTTTCGATTAATGTATAAATCTTGAAAATGCAATCAAAACTGTGGATGCCGTGCTAATTTGAACATACGTTATCTTTAAACCGCTATATCTTTTGATACAGCCACCGCAGACCTACCAAACTTGGCATTTTTCAAAAGTCCAATAGGGCCATACAACTATACATTTTTAGAAAGAACGTAGTTTTCGCTTTTCATTAATGTATAAATCTTGAAAATGCAATCAAAACTGTGGATGCAGTGCTAATTTGAACATACGTTATCTTTAAACCGCTATATCTTTTGATACAGCCACCGCAGACCTACCAAACTTGGCATTTTTCAAAAGTCCAATAGGGCCATACAACTATACATTTTTAGAAAGAACGTAGTTTTCGCTTTCGATTAATGTATAAATCTTGAAAATGCAATCAAAACTGTGGATGCCGTGCTAATTTGAACATACGTTATCTTTAAACCGCTATATCTTTTGATACAGCCACCGCAGACCTACCAAACTTGGCATTTTTCAATAGTCCAATAGGGCCATACAACTATACATTTTTAGAAAGAACGTAGTTTTCGCTTTCGATTAATGTATAAATCTTGAAAATGCAATCAAAACTGTGGATGCAGTGCTAATTTGAACATACGTTATCTTTAAACCGCTATATCTTTTGATACAGCCACCGCAGACCTACCAAACTTGGCATTTTTCAAAAGTCCAATAGGGCCGTACAACTATACATTTTTAGAAAGAACGTAGTTTTCGCTTTCGATTAATGTATAAATCTTGAAAATGCAATCAAAACTGTGGATGCCGTGCTAATTTGAACATACGTTATCTTTAAACCGCTATATCTTTTGATACAGCCACCGCAGACCTACCAAACTTGGCATTTTTCAAAAGTCCAATAGGGCCATACAACTATACATTTTTAGAAAGAACGTAGTTTTCGCTTTCGATTAATGTATAAATCTTGAAAATGCAATCAAAACTGTGGATGCAGTGCTAATTTGAACATACGTTATCTTTAAACCGCTATATCTTTTGATACAGCCACCGCAGACCTACCAAACTTGGCATTTTTCAAAAGTCCAATAGGGCCATACAACTATACATTTTTAGAAAGAACGTAGTTTTCGCTTTCGATTAATGTATAAATCTTGAAAATGCAATCAAAACTGTGGATGCCGTGCTAATTTGAACATACGTTATCTTTAAACCGCTATATCTTTTGATACAGCCACCGCAGACCTACCAAACTTGGCATTTTTCAATAGTCCAATAGGGCCATACAACTATACATTTTTAGAAAGAACGTAGTTTTCGCTTTCGATTAATGTATAAATCTTGAAAATGCAATCAAAACTGTGGATGCAGTGCTAATTTGAACATACGTTATCTTTAAACCGCTATATCTTTTGATACAGCCACCGCAGACCTACCAAACTTGGCATTTTTCAAAAGTCCAATAGGGCCATACAACTATACATTTTTAGAAAGAACGTAGTTTTCGCTTTCGATTAATGTATAAATCTTGAAAATGCAATCAAAACTGTGGATGCAGTGCTAATTTGAACATACGTTATCTTTAAACCGCTATATCTTTTGATACAGCCACCGCAGACCTACCAAACTTGGCATTTTTCAATAGTCCAATATGGCCATACAACTATACATTTTTAGAAAGAACGTAGTTTTCGCTTTCGATTAATGTATAAATCTTGAAAATGCAATCAAAACTGTGGATGCAGTGCTAATTTGAACATACGTTATCTTTAAACCGCTATATCTTTTGATACAGCCACCGCAGACCTACCAAACTTGGCATTTTTCAAAAGTCCAATAGGGCCATACAACTATACATTTTTAGAAAGAACGTAGTTTTCGCTTTCGATTAATGTATAAATCTTGAAAATGCAATCAAAACTGTGGATGCAGTGCTAATTTGAACATACGTTATCTTTAAACCGCTATATCTTTTGATACAGCCACCGCAGACCTACCAAACTTGGCATTTTTCAATAGTCCAATATGGCCATACAACTATACATTTTTAGAAAGAACGTAGTTTTCGCTTTCGATTAATGTATAAATCTTGAAAATGCAATCAAAACTGTGGATGCAGTGCTAATTTGAACATACGTTATCTTTAAACCGCTATATCTTTTGATACAGCCACCGCAGACCTACCAAACTTGGCATTTTTCAATAGTCCAATAGGGCCATACAACTATACATTTTTAGAAAGAACGTAGTTTTCGCTTTCGATTAATGTATAAATCTTGAAAATGCAATCAAAACTGTGGATGCAGTGCTAATTTGAACATACGTTATCTTTAAACCGCTATATCTTTTGATACAGCCACCGCAGACCTACCAAACTTGGCATTTTTCAATAGTCCAATAGGGCCATACAACTATACATTTTTAGAAAGAACGTAGTTTTCGCTTTCGATTAATGTATAAATCTTGAAAATGCAATCAAAACTGTGGATGCCGTGCTAATTTGAACATACGTTATCTTTAAACCGCTATATCTTTTGATACAGCCACCGCAGACCTACCAAACTTGGCATTTTTCAATAGTCCAATAGGGCCATACAACTATACATTTTTAGAAAGAACGTAGTTTTCGCTTTCGATTAATGTATAAATCTTGAAAATGCAATCAAAACTGTGGATGCAGTGCTAATTTGAACATACGTTATCTTTAAACCGCTATATCTTTTGATACAGCCACCGCAGACCTACCAAACTTGGCATTTTTCAAAAGTCCAATAGGGCCATACAACTATACATTTTTAGAAAGAACGTAGTTTTCGCTTTCGATTAATGTATAAATCTTGAAAATGCAATCAAAACTGTGGATGCAGTGCTAATTTGAACATACGTTATCTTTAAACCGCTATATCTTTTGATACAGCCACCGCAGACCTACCAAACTTGGCATTTTTCAATAGTCCAATAGGGCCATACAACTATACATTTTTAGAAAGAACGTAGTTTTCGCTTTTCATTAATGTATAAATCTTGAAAATGCAATCAAAACTGTGGATGCAGTGCTAATTTGAACATACGTTATCTTTAAACCGCTATATCTTTTGATACAGCCACCGCAGACCTACCAAACTTGGCATTTTTCAAAAGTCCAATAGGGCCATACAACTATACATTTTTAGAAAGAACGTAGTTTTCGCTTTTCATTAATGTATAAATCTTGAAAATGCAATCAAAACTGTGGATGCCGTGCTAATTTGAACATACGTTATCTTTAAACCGCTATATCTTTTGATACAGCCACCGCAGACCTACCAAACTTGGCATTTTTCAAAAGTCCAATAGGGCCATACAACTATACATTTTTAGAAAGAACGTAGTTTTCGCTTTTCATTAATGTATAAATCTTGAAAATGCAATCAAAACTGTGGATGCAGTGCTAATTTGAACATACGTTATCTTTAAACCGCTATATCTTTTGATACAGCCACCGCAGACCTACCAAACTTGGCATTTTTCAATAGTCCAATAGGGCCATACAACTATACATTTTTAGAAAGAACGTAGTTTTCGCTTTCGATTAATGTATAAATCTTGAAAATGCAATCAAAACTGTGGATGCAGTGCTAATTTGAACATACGTTATCTTTAAACCGCTATATCTTTTGATACAGCCACCGCAGACCTACCAAACTTGGCATTTTTCAAAAGTCCAATAGGGCCATACAACTATACATTTTTAGAAAGAACGTAGTTTTCGCTTTTCATTAATGTATAAATCTTGAAAATGCAATCAAAACTGTGGATGCAGTGCTAATTTGAACATACGTTATCTTTAAACCGCTATATCTGTTGATACAGCCACCGCAGACCTACCAAACTTGGCATTTTTCAATAGTCCAATAGGGCCATACAACTATACATTTTTAGAAAGAACGTAGTTTTCGCTTTTCATTAATGTATAAATCTTGAAAATGCAATCAAAACTGTGGATGCAGTGCTAATTTGAACATACGTTATCTTTAAACCGCTATATCTTTTGATACAGCCACCGCAGACCTACCAAACTTGGCATTTTTCAAAAGTCCAATAGGGCCATACAACTATACATTTTTAGAAAGAACGTAGTTTTCGCTTTTCATTAATGTATAAATCTTGAAAATGCAATCAAAACTGTGGATGCCGTGCTAATTTGAACATACGTTATCTTTAAACCGCTATATCTTTTGATACAGCCACCGCAGACCTACCAAACTTGGCATTTTTCAAAAGTCCAATAGGGCCATACAACTATACATTTTTAGAAAGAACGTAGTTTTCGCTTTTCATGAATGTATAAATCTTGAAAATGCAATCAAAACTGTGGATGCCGTGCTAATTTGAACATACGTTATCTTTAAACCGCTATATCTTTTGATACAGCCACCGCAGACCTACCAAACTTGGCATTTTTCAATAGTCCAATAGGGCCATACAACTATACATTTTTAGAAAGAACGTAGTTTTCGCTTTCGATTAATGTATAAATCTTGAAAATGCAATCAAAACTGTGGATGCAGTGCTAATTTGAACATACGTTATCTTTAAACCGCTATATCTTTTGATACAGCCACCGCAGACCTACCAAACTTGGCATTTTTCAAAAGTCCAATAGGGCCATACAACTATACATTTTTAGAAAGAACGTAGTTTTCGCTTTTCATTAATGTATAAATCTTGAAAATGCAATCAAAACTGTGGATGCAGTGCTAATTTGAACATACGTTATCTTTAAACCGCTATATCTGTTGATACAGCCACCGCAGACCTACCAAACTTGGCATTTTTCAAAAGTCCAATAGGGCCATACAACTATACATTTTTAGAAAGAACGTAGTTTTCGCTTTTCATTAATGTATAAATCTTGAAAATGCAATCAAAACTGCGGATGCAGTGCTAATTTGAACATACGTTATCTTTAAACCGCTATATCTTTTGATACAGCCACCGCAGACCTACCAAACTTGGCATTTTTCAAAAGTCCAATAGGGCCATACAACTATACATTTTTAGAAAGAACGTAGTTTTCGCTTTTCATTAATGTATAAATCTTGAAAATGCAATCAAAACTGTGGATGCCGTGCTAATTTGAACATACGTTATCTTTAAGCCGCTATATCTTTTGATACAGCCACCGCAGACCTACCAAACTTGGCATTTTTCAAAAGTCCAATAGGGCCATACAACTATACATTTTTAGAAAGAACGTAGTTTTCGCTTTTCATTAATGTATAAATCTTGAAAATGCAATCAAAACTGTGGATGCAGTGCTAATTTGAACATACGTTATCTTTAAACCGCTATATCTTTTGATACAGCCACCGCAGACCTACCAAACTTGGCATTTTTCAAAAGTCCAATAGGGCCATACAACTATACATTTTTAGAAAGAACGTAGTTTTCGCTTTTCATTAATGTATAAATCTTGAAAATGCAATCAAAACTGTGGATGCAGTGCTAATTTGAACATACGTTATCTTTAAACCGCTATATCTGTTGATACAGCCACCGCAGACCTACCAAACTTGGCATTTTTCAAAAGTCCAATAGGGCCATACAACTATACATTTTTAGAAAGAACGTAGTTTTCGCTTTTCATTAATGTATAAATCTTTAAAATGCAATCAAAACTGTGGATGCAGTGCTAATTTGAACATACGTTATCTTTAAGCCGCTATATCTTTTGATACAGCCACCGCAGACCTAACAAACTTGGCATTTTTCAAAAGTCCAATAGGGCCATACAACTATACATTTTTAGAAAGAACGTAGTTTTCGCTTTTCATTAATGTATAAATCTTGAAAATGCAATCAAAACTGTGGATGCAGTGCTAATTTGAACATACGTTATCTTTAAACCGCTATATCTGTTGATACAGCCACCGCAGACCTACCAAACTTGGCATTTTTCAAAAGTCCAATAGGGCCATACAACTATACATTTTTAGAAAGAACGTAGTTTTCGCTTTTCATTAATGTATAAATCTTGAAAATGCAATCAAAACTGTGGATGCAGTGCTAATTTGAACATACGTTATCTTTAAACCGCTATATCTTTTGATACAGCCACCGCAGACCTACCAAACTTGGCATTTTTCAAAAGTCCAATAGGGCCATACAACTATACATTTTTAGAAAGAACGTAGTTTTCGCTTTTCATTAATGTATAAATCTTGAAAATGCAATCAAAACTGTGGATGCCGTGCTAATTTGAACATACGTTATCTTTAAACCGCTATATCTTTTGATACAGCCACCGCAGACCTACCAAACTTGGCATTTTTCAAAAGTCCAATAGGGCCATACAACTATACATTTTTAGAAAGAACGTAGTTTTCGCTTTTCATTAATGTATAAATCTTGAAAATGCAATCAAAACTGTGGATGCAGTGCTAATTTGAACATACGTTATCTTTAAACCGCTATATCTTTTGATACAGCCACCGCAGACCTACCAAACTTGGCATTTTTCAAAAGTCCAATAGGGCCATACAACTATACATTTTTAGAAAGTACGTAGTTTTCGCTTTTCATGAATGTATAAATCTTGAAAATGCGATCAAAACTGTGGATGCAGTGCTAATTTGAACATACGTTATCTTTAAACCGCTATATCTTTTGATACAGCCACCGCAGACCTACCAAACTTGGCATTTTTCAAAAGTCCAATAGGGCCATACAACTATACATTTTTAGAAAGAACGTAGTTTTCGCTTTTCATGAATGTATAAATCTTGAAAATGCAATCAAAACTGTGGATGCCGTGCTAATTTGAACATACGTTATCTTTAAACCGCTATATCTTTTGATACAGCCACCGCAGACCTACCAAACTTGGCATTTTTCAATAGTCCAATAGGGCCATACAACTATACATTTTTAGAAAGAACGTAGTTTTCGCTTTCGATTAATGTATAAATCTTGAAAATGCAATCAAAACTGTGGATGCAGTGCTAATTTGAACATACGTTATCTTTAAACCGCTATATCTTTTGATACAGCCACCGCAGACCTACCAAACTTGGCATTTTTCAAAAGTCCAATAGGGCCATACAACTATACATTTTTAGAAAGAACGTAGTTTTCGCTTTTCATTAATGTATAAATCTTGAAAATGCAATCAAAACTGTGGATGCAGTGCTAATTTGAACATACGTTATCTTTAAACCGCTATATCTGTTGATACAGCCACCGCAGACCTACCAAACTTGGCATTTTTCAAAAGTCCAATAGGGCCATACAACTATACATTTTTAGAAAGAACGTAGTTTTCGCTTTTCATTAATGTATAAATCTTGAAAATGCAATCAAAACTGCGGATGCAGTGCTAATTTGAACATACGTTATCTTTAAACCGCTATATCTTTTGATACAGCCACCGCAGACCTACCAAACTTGGCATTTTTCAAAAGTCCAATAGGGCCATACAACTATACATTTTTAGAAAGAACGTAGTTTTCGCTTTTCATTAATGTATAAATCTTGAAAATGCAATCAAAACTGTGGATGCCGTGCTAATTTGAACATACGTTATCTTTAAGCCGCTATATCTTTTGATACAGCCACCGCAGACCTACCAAACTTGGCATTTTTCAAAAGTCCAATAGGGCCATACAACTATACATTTTTAGAAAGAACGTAGTTTTCGCTTTTCATTAATGTATAAATCTTGAAAATGCAATCAAAACTGTGGATGCAGTGCTAATTTGAACATACGTTATCTTTAAACCGCTATATCTTTTGATACAGCCACCGCAGACCTACCAAACTTGGCATTTTTCAAAAGTCCAATAGGGCCATACAACTATACATTTTTAGAAAGAACGTAGTTTTCGCTTTTCATTAATGTATAAATCTTGAAAATGCAATCAAAACTGTGGATGCAGTGCTAATTTGAACATACGTTATCTTTAAACCGCTATATCTGTTGATACAGCCACCGCAGACCTACCAAACTTGGCATTTTTCAAAAGTCCAATAGGGCCATACAACTATACATTTTTAGAAAGAACGTAGTTTTCGCTTTTCATTAATGTATAAATCTTGAAAATGCAATCAAAACTGTGGATGCCGTGCTAATTTGAACATACGTTATCTTTAAGCCGCTATATCTTTTGATACAGCCACCGCAGACCTAACAAACTTGGCATTTTTCAAAAGTCCAATAGGGCCATACAACTATACATTTTTAGAAAGAACGTAGTTTTCGCTTTTCATTAATGTATAAATCTTGAAAATGCAATCAAAACTGTGGATGCAGTGCTAATTTGAACATACGTTATCTTTAAACCGCTATATCTGTTGATACAGCCACCGCAGACCTACCAAACTTGGCATTTTTCAAAAGTCCAATAGGGCCATACAACTATACATTTTTAGAAAGAACGTAGTTTTCGCTTTTCATTAATGTATAAATCTTGAAAATGCAATCAAAACTGTGGATGCAGTGCTAATTTGAACATACGTTATCTTTAAACCGCTATATCTTTTGATACAGCCACCGCAGACCTACCAAACTTGGCATTTTTCAAAAGTCCAATAGGGCCATACAACTATACATTTTTAGAAAGAACGTAGTTTTCGCTTTTCATTAATGTATAAATCTTGAAAATGCAATCAAAACTGTGGATGCCGTGCTAATTTGAACATACGTTATCTTTAAACCGCTATATCTTTTGATACAGCCACCGCAGACCTACCAAACTTGGCATTTTTCAAAAGTCCAATAGGGCCATACAACTATACATTTTTAGAAAGAACGTAGTTTTCGCTTTTCATTAATGTATAAATCTTGAAAATGCAATCAAAACTGTGGATGCAGTGCTAATTTGAACATACGTTATCTTTAAACCGCTATATCTTTTGATACAGCCACCGCAGACCTACCAAACTTGGCATTTTTCAAAAGTCCAATAGGGCCATACAACTATACATTTTTAGAAAGTACGTAGTTTTCGCTTTTCATGAATGTATAAATCTTGAAAATGCAATCAAAACTGTGGATGCCGTGCTAATTTGAACATACGTTATCTTTAAACCGCTATATCTTTTGATACAGCCACCGCAGACCTACCAAACTTGGCATTTTTCAATAGTCCAATAGGGCCATACAACTATACATTTTTAGAAAGAACGTAGTTTTCGCTTTTCATTAATGTATAAATCTTGAAAATGCAATCAAAACTGTGGATGCAGTGCTAATTTGAACATACGTTATCTTTAAACCGCTATATCTGTTGATACAGCCACCGCAGACCTACCAAACTTGGCATTTTTCAAAAGTCCAATAGGGCCATACAACTATACATTTTTAGAAAGAACGTAGTTTTCGCTTTTCATTAATGTATAAATCTTGAAAATGCAATCAAAACTGTGGATGCCGTGCTAATTTGAACATACGTTATCTTTAAGCCGCTATATCTTTTGATACAGCCACCGCAGACCTACCAAACTTGGCATTTTTCAAAAGTCCAATAGGGCCATACAACTATACATTTTTAGAAAGAACGTAGTTTTCGCTTTTCATTAATGTATAAATCTTGAAAATGCAATCAAAACTGTGGATGCAGTGCTAATTTGAACATACGTTATCTTTAAACCGCTATATCTTTTGATACAGCCACCGCAGACCTACCAAACTTGGCATTTTTCAAAAGTCCAATAGGGCCATACAACTATACATTTTTAGAAAGAACGTAGTTTTCGCTTTTCATTAATGTATAAATCTTGAAAATGCAATCAAAACTGTGGATGCAGTGCTAATTTGAACATACGTTATCTTTAAACCGCTATATCTGTTGATACAGCCACCGCAGACCTACCAAACTTGGCATTTTTCAAAAGTCCAATAGGGCCATACAACTATACATTTTTAGAAAGAACGTAGTTTTCGCTTTTCATTAATGTATAAATCTTGAAAATGCAATCAAAACTGTGGATGCCGTGCTAATTTGAACATACGTTATCTTTAAGCCGCTATATCTTTTGATACAGCCACCGCAGACCTAACAAACTTGGCATTTTTCAAAAGTCCAATAGGGCCATACAACTATACATTTTTAGAAAGAACGTAGTTTTCGCTTTTCATTAATGTATAAATCTTGAAAATGCAATCAAAACTGTGGATGCAGTGCTAATTTGAACATACGTTATCTTTAAACCGCTATATCTGTTGATACAGCCACCGCAGACCTACCAAACTTGGCATTTTTCAAAAGTCCAATAGGGCCATACAACTATACATTTTTAGAAAGAACGTAGTTTTCGCTTTTCATTAATGTATAAATCTTGAAAATGCAATCAAAACTGTGGATGCAGTGCTAATTTGAACATACGTTATCTTTAAACCGCTATATCTTTTGATACAGCCACCGCAGACCTACCAAACTTGGCATTTTTCAAAAGTCCAATAGGGCCATACAACTATACATTTTTAGAAAGAACGTAGTTTTCGCTTTCGATTAATGTATAAATCTTGAAAATGCAATCAAAACTGTGGATGCAGTGCTAATTTGAACATACGTTATCTTTAAGCCGCTATATCTTTTGATACAGCCACCGCAGACCTACCAAACTTGGCATTTTTCAAAAGTCCAATAGGGCCATACAACTATACATTTTTAGAAAGAACGTAGTTTTCGCTTTTCATTAATGTATATATCTTGAAAATGCAATCAAAACTGTGGATGCAGTGCTAATTTGAACATACGTTATCTTTAAACCGCTATATCTTTTGATACAGCCACCGCAGACCTACCAAACTTGGCATTTTTCAATAGTCCAATAGGGCCATACAACTATACATTTTTAGAAAGAACGTAGTTTTCGCTTTCGATTAATGTATAAATCTTGAAAATGCAATCAAAACTGTGGATGCAGTGCTAATTTGAACATACGTTATCTTTAAGCCGCTATATCTTTTGATACAGCCACCGCAGACCTACCAAACTTGGCATTTTTCAAAAGGCCAATAGGGCCATACAACTATACATTTTTAGAAAGAACGTAGTTTTCGCTTTTCATTAATGTATATATCTTGAATATGCAATCAAAACTGTGGATGCAGTGCTAATTTGAACATACGTTATCTTTAAACCGCTATATCTTTTGATACAGCCACCGCAGACCTACCAAACTTGGAATTTTTCAATAGTCCAATAGGGCCATACAACTATACATTTATAGAAAGAACGTAGTTTTCGCTTTCGATTAATGTATAAATCTTGAAAATGCAATCAAAACTGTGGATGCAGTGCTAATTTGAACATACGTTATCTTTAAACCGCTATATCTTTTGATACAGCCACCGCAGACCTACCAAACTTGGCATTTTTCAATAGTCCAATAGGGCCATACAACTATACATTTATAGAAAGAACGTAGTTTTCGCTTTCGATTAATGTATAAATCTTGAAAATGCAATCAAAACTGTGGATGCAGTGCTAATTTGAACATACGTTATCTTTAAACCGCTATATCTTTTGATACAGCCACCGCAGACCTACCAAACTTGGCATTTTTCAATAGTCCAATAGGGCCATACAACTATACATTTATAGAAAGAACGTAGTTTTCGCTTTTCATTAATGTATAAATCTTGAAAATGCAATCAAAACTGTGGTTGTAGTGCCAATTTGAACATACGTTATCTTTAAACCGCTATATCTTTTGATACAGCCACCGCAGACCTACCAAACTTGGCATTTTTCAATAGTCCAATAGGGCCATACAACTATACATTTTTAGAAAGTACGTAGTTTTCGCTTTTCATTAATGTATAAATCTTGAAAATGCAATCAAAACTGTGGTTGTAGTGCTAATTTGAACATACGTTATCTTTAAACCGCTATATCTTTTGATACAGCCACCGCAGACCTACCAAACTTGGCATTTTTCAATAGTCCAATAGGGCCATACAACTATACATTTATAGAAAGAACGTAGTTTTCGCTTTCGATTAATGTATAAATCTTGAAAATGCAATCAAAACTGTGGATGCAGTGCTAATTTGAACATACGTTATCTTTAAACCGCTATATCTCATGATACAGCCACCGCAGACCACCGAAGTTCAATAGGGCCATACAACCATACATTTTTAGAAAGTACGTAGTTTTCGCTTTTCATTAATGTATAAATCTTGATGCAGTGCTAATTTGAACATACGTTATCTTTAAACCGCTATATCTCATGATACAGCCACCGCAGACCTACCAAGCTTGACATTTTTCAAAAGTTCAATAGGGCCATACAACCATACATTTTTAGAAAGTACGTAGTTTTCGCTTTTCATTAATGTATAAATCTTGAAAATGCGATCAAAACTGTGGATGCAGTGCTAATTTGAACATACGTTATCTTTAAACCGCTATATCTCATGATACAGCCACCGCAGACCACCGAAGTTCAATAGGGCCATACAACCATACATTTTTAGAAAGTACGTAGTTTTCGCTTTTCATTAATGTATAAATCTTGATGCAGTGCTAATTTGAACATACGTTATCTTTGAACCGCTATATCTTTTGATACAGCCACCGCAGACCTACCAAGCTTGACATTTTTCAAAAGTTCAATAGGGCCATACAACCATACATTTTTAAAAAGAACGTAGTTTTCGCTTTTCATTAATGTATAAATCTTGAAAATGCGATCAAAACTGTGGATGCAGTGCTAATTTGAACATACGTTATCTTTAAACCGCTATATCTCATGATACAGCCACCGCAGACCTACCAAGCTTGACATTTTTCAAAAGTTCAATAGGGCCATACAACCATACATTTTTAGAAAGTACGTAGTTTTCGCTTTTCATTAATGTATAAATCTTGATGCAGTGCTAATTTGAACATACGTTATCTTTGAACCGCTATATCTTTTGATACAGCCACCGCAGACCTACCAAGCTTGACATTTTTCAAAAGTTCAATAGGGCCATACAACCATACATTTTTAGAAAGTACGTAGTTTTCGCTTTTCATGAATGTATAAATCTTGAAAATGCGATCAAAACTGTGGATGCCGTGCTAATTTGATCATACGTTATCTTTAAACCGCTATATCTTTTGATACAGCCACCGCAGACCTACCAAGCTTGACATTTTTCAAAAGTTCAATAGGGCCATACAACCATACATTTTTAGAAAGTACGTAGTTTTCGCTTTTCATGAATGTATAAATCTTGAAAATGCGATCAAAACTGTGGATGCCGTGCTAATTTGAACATACGTTATCTTTAAACCGCTATATCTCTTGATACAGCCACCGCAGACCTACCAAGCTTGACATTTTTCAAAAGTTCAATAGGGCCATACAACCATACATTTTTAGAAAGTACGTAGTTTTCGCTTTTCATGAATGTATAAATCTTGAAAATGCGATCAAAACTGTGGATGCAGTGCTAATTTGAACATACGTTATCTTTAAACCGCTATATCTCATGATACAGCCACCGCAGACCTACCAAGCTTGACATTTTTCAAAAGTTCAATAGGGCCATACAACCATACATTTTTAGAAAGTACGTAGTTTTCGCTTTTCATTAATGTATAAATCTTGAAAATGCGATCAAAACTGTGGATGCAGTGCTAATTTGAACATACGTTATCTTTAAACCGCTATATCTCATGATACAGCCACCGCAGACCACCGAAGTTCAATAGGGCCATACAACCATACATTTTTAGAAAGTACGTAGTTTTCGCTTTTCATTAATGTATAAATCTTGATGCAGTGCTAATTTGAACATACGTTATCTTTGAACCGCTATATCTTTTGATACAGCCACCGCAGACCTACCAAGCTTGACATTTTTCAAAAGTTCAATAGGGCCATACAACCATACATTTTTAGAAAGTACGTAGTTTTCGCTTTTCATTAATGTATAAATCTTGATGCAGTGCTAATTTGAACATACGTTATCTTTGAACCGCTATATCTTTTGATACAGCCACCGCAGACCTACCAAGCTTGACATTTTTCAAAAGTTCAATAGGGCCATACAACCATACATTTTTAGAAAGTACGTAGTTTTCGCTTTTCATGAATGTATAAATCTTGAAAATGCGATCAAAACTGTGGATGCCGTGCTAATTTGATCATACGTTATCTTTAAACCGCTATATCTTTTGATACAGCCACCGCAGACCTACCAAGCTTGACATTTTTCAAAAGTTCAATAGGGCCATACAACCATACATTTTTAGAAAGTACGTAGTTTTCGCTTTTCATGAATGTATAAATCTTGAAAATGCGATCAAAACTGTGGATGCAGTGCTAATTTGAACATACGTTATCTTTAAACCGCTATATCTCTTGATACAGCCACCGCAGACCTACCAAGCTTGACATTTTTCAAAAGTTCAATAGGGCCATACAACCATACATTTTTAGAAAGTACGTAGTTTTCGTTTTTCATGAATGTATAAATCTTGAAAATGCGATCAAAACTGTGGATGCCGTGCTAATTTGATCATACGTTATCTTTAAACCGCTATATCTTTTGATACAGCCACCGCAGACCTACCAAGCTTGACATTTTTCAAAAGTTCAATAGGGCCATACAACCATACATTTTTAGAAAGTACGTAGTTTTCGCTTTTCATGAATGTATAAATCTTGAAAATGCGATCAAAACTGTGGATGCCGTGCTAATTTGAACATACGTTATCTTTAAACCGCTATATCTCTTGATACAGCCACCGCAGACCTACCAAGCTTGACATTTTTCAAAAGTTCAATAGGGCCATACAACCATACATTTTTAGAAAGTACGTAGTTTTCGCTTTTCATGAATGTATAAATCTTGAAAATGCGATCAAAACTGTGGATGCCGTGCTAATTTGAACATACGTTATCTTTAAACCGCTATATCTCTTGATACAGCCACCGCAGACCTACCAAGCTTGACATTTTTCAAAAGTTCAATAGGGCCATACAACCATACATTTTTAGAAAGTACGTAGTTTTCGCTTTTCATGAATGTATAAATCTTGAAAATGCGATCAAAACTGTGGATGCCGTGCTAATTTGAACATACGTTATCTTTAAACCGCTATATCTCTTGATACAGCCACCGCAGACCTACCAAGCTTGACATTTTTCAAAAGTTCAATAGGGCCATACAACCATACATTTTTAGAAAGTACGTAGTTTTCGCTTTTCATGAATGTATAAATCTTGAAAATGCGATCAAAACTGTGGATGCCGTGCTAATTTGAACATACGTTATCTTTAAACCGCTATATCTCTTGATACAGCCACCGCAGACCTACCAAGCTTGACATTTTTCAAAAGTTCAATAGGGCCATACAACCATACATTTTTAGAAAGTACGTAGTTTTCGCTTTTCATGAATGTATAAATCTTGAAAATGCGATCAAAACTGTGGATGCCGTGCTAATTTGATCATACGTTATCTTTAAACCGCTATATCTTTTGATACAGCCACCGCAGACCTACCAAGCTTGACATTTTTCAAAAGTTCAATAGGGCCATACAACCATACATTTTTAGAAAGTACGTAGTTTTCGCTTTTCATGAATGTATAAATCTTGAAAATGCGATCAAAACTGTGGATGCCGTGCTAATTTGATCATACGTTATCTTTAAACCGCTATATCTTTTGATACAGCCACCGCAGACCTACCAAGCTTGACATTTTTCAAAAGTTCAATAGGGCCATACAACCATACATTTTTAGAAAGTACGTAGTTTTCGCTTTTCATGAATGTATAAATCTTGAAAATGCGATCAAATCTGTGGATGCCGTGCTAATTTGAACATACGTTATCTTTAAACCGCTATATCTTTTGATACAGCCACCGCAGCCCTACCAAGCTTGACATTTTTCAAAAGTTCAATAGGGCCATACAACCATACATTTTTAGAAAGTACGTAGTTTTCGCTTTTCATGAATGTATAAATCTTGAAAATGCGATCAAAACTGTGGATGCCGTGCTAATTTGAACATACGTTATCTTTAAACCGCTATATCTCTTGATACAGCCACCGCAGACCTACCAAGCTTGACATTTTTCAAAAGTTCAATAGGGCCATACAACCATACATTTTTAGAAAGTACGTAGTTTTCGCTTTTCATGAATGTATAAATCTTGAAAATGCGATCAAAACTGTGGATGCCGTGCTAATTTGAACATACGTTATCTTTAAACCGCTATATCTTTTGATACAGCCACCGCAGCCCTACCAAGCTTGACATTTTTCAAAAGTTCAATAGGGCCATACAACCATACATTTTTAGAAAGTACGTAGTTTTCGCTTTTCATGAATGTATAAATCTTGAAAATGCGATCAAAACTGTGGATGCCGTGCTAATTTGAACATACGTTGTCTTTAAACCGCTATATCTCTTGATACAGCCACCGCAGACCTACCAAGCTTGACATTTTTCAAAAGTTCAATAGGGCCATACAACCATACATTTTTAGAAAGTACGTAGTTTTCGCTTTTCATGAATGTATAAATCTTGAAAATGCGATCAAAACTGTGGATGCCGTGCTAATTTGAACATACGTTATCTTTAAACCGCTATATCTTTTGATACAGCCACCGCAGCCCTACCAAGCTTGACATTTTTCAAAAGTTCAATAGGGCCATACAACCATACATTTTTAGAAAGTACGTAGTTTTCGCTTTTCATGAATGTATAAATCTTGAAAATGCGATCAAAACTGTGGATGCCGTGCTAATTTGAACATACGTTATCTTTAAACCGCTATATCTCTTGATACAGCCACCGCAGACCTACCAAGCTTGACATTTTTCAAAAGTTCAATAGGGCCATACAACCATACATTTTTAGAAAGTACGTAGTTTTCGCTTTTCATGAATGTATAAATCTTGAAAATGCGATCAAAACTGTGGATGCCGTGCTAATTTGAACATACGTTATCTTTAAACCGCTATATCTTTTGATACAGCCACCGCAGCCCTACCAAGCTTGACATTTTTCAAAAGTTCAATAGGGCCATACAACCATACATTTTTAGAAAGTACGTAGTTTTCGCTTTTCATGAATGTATAAATCTTGAAAATGCGATCAAAACTGTGGATGCCGTGCTAATTTGAACATACGTTATCTTTAAACCGCTATATCTCTTGATACAGCCACCGCAGACCTACCAAGCTTGACATTTTTCAAAAGTTCAATAGGGCCATACAACCATACATTTTTAGAAAGTACGTAGTTTTCGCTTTTCATGAATGTATAAATCTTGAAAATGCGATCAAAACTGTGGATGCCGTGCTAATTTGAACATACGTTATCTTTAAACCGCTATATCTCTTGATACAGCCACCGCAGACCTACCAAGCTTGACATTTTTCAAAAGTTCAATAGGGCCATACAACCATACATTTTTAGAAAGTACGTAGTTTTCGCTTTTCATGAATGTATAAATCTTGAAAATGCGATCAAAACTGTGGATGCCGTGCTAATTTGAACATACGTTATCTTTAAACCGCTATATCTCTTGATACAGCCACCGCAGACCTACCAAGCTTGACATTTTTCAAAAGTTCAATAGGGCCATACAACCATACATTTTTAGAAAGTACGTAGTTTTCGCTTTTCATGAATGTATAAATCTTGAAAATGCGATCAAAACTGTGGATGCCGTGCTAATTTGAACATACGTTATCTTTAAACCGCTATATCTCTTGATACAGCCACCGCAGACCTACCAAGCTTGACATTTTTCAAAAGTTCAATAGGGCCATACAACCATACATTTTTAGAAAGTACGTAGTTTTCGCTTTTCATGAATGTATAAATCTTGAAAATGCGATCAAAACTGTGGATGCAGTGCTAATTTGAACATACGTTATCTTTAAACCGCTATATCTCTTGATACAGCCACCGCAGACCTACCAAACTTGACATTTTTCAAAAGTTCAATAGGGCCATACAACCATACATTTTTAGAAAGTACGTAGTTTTCGCTTTTCATGAATGTATAAATCTTGAAAATGCGATCAAAACTGTGGATGCCGTGCTAATTTGATCATACGTTATCTTTAAACCGCTATATCTTTTGATACAGCCACCGCAGACCTACCAAGCTTGACATTTTTCAAAAGTTCAATAGGGCCATACAACCATACATTTTTAGAAAGTACGTAGTTTTCGCTTTTCATGAATGTATAAATCTTGAAAATGCGATCAAAACTGTGGATGCCGTGCTAATTTGAACATACGTTATCTTTAAACCGCTATATCTCTTGATACAGCCACCGCAGACCTACCAAGCTTGACATTTTTCAAAAGTTCAATAGGGCCATACAACCATACATTTTTAGAAAGTACGTAGTTTTCGCTTTTCATGAATGTATAAATCTTGAAAATGCGATCAAAACTGTGGATGCCGTGCTAATTTGATCATACGTTATCTTTAAACCGCTATATCTTTTGATACAGCCACCGCAGACCTACCAAGCTTGACATTTTTCAAAAGTTCAATAGGGCCATACAACCATACATTTTTAGAAAGTACGTAGTTTTCGCTTTTCATGAATGTATAAATCTTGAAAATGCGATCAAAACTGTGGATGCCGTGCTAATTTGAACATACGTTATCTTTAAACCGCTATATCCCTTGATACAGCCACCGCAGACCTACCAAGCTTGACATTTTTCAAAAGTTCAATAGGGCCATACAACCATACATTTTTAGAAAGTACGTAGTTTTCGCTTTTCATGAATGTATAAATCTTGAAAATGCGATCAAAACTGTGGATGCAGAGCTAATTTGAACATACGTTATCTTTAAACCGCTATATCTCTTGATACAGCCACCGCAGACCTACCAAACTTGACATTTTTCAAAAGTTCAATAGGGCCATACAACCATACATTTTTAGAAAGTACGTAGTTTTCGCTTTTCATGAATGTATAAATCTTGAAAATGCGATCAAAACTGTGGATGCCGTGCTAATTTGATCATACGTTATCTTTAAACCGCTATATCTTTTGATACAGCCACCGCAGACCTACCAAGCTTGACATTTTTCAAAAGTTCAATAGGGCCATACAACCATACATTTTTAGAAAGTACGTAGTTTTCGCTTTTCATGAATGTATAAATCTTGAAAATGCGATCAAAACTGTGGATGCAGTGCTAATTTGAACATACGTTATCTTTAAACCGCTATATCTCTTGATACAGCCACCGCAGACCTACCAAACTTGACATTTTTCAAAAGTTCAATAGGGCCATACAACCATACATTTTTAGAAAGTACGTAGTTTTCGCTTTTCATGAATGTATAAATCTTGAAAATGCGATCAAAACTGTGGATGCCGTGCTAATTTGATCATACGTTATCTTTAAACCGCTATATCTTTTGATACAGCCACCGCAGACCTACCAAGCTTGACATTTTTCAAAAGTTCAATAGGGCCATACAACCATACATTTTTAGAAAGTACGTAGTTTTCGCTTTTCATGAATGTATAAATCTTGAAAATGCGATCAAAACTGTGGATGCCGTGCTAATTTGAACGTACGTTATCTTTAAACCGCTATATCCCTTGATACAGCCACCGCAGACCTACCAAGCTTGACATTTTTCAAAAGTTCAATAGGGCCATACAACCATACATTTTTAGAAAGTACGTAGTTTTCGCTTTTCATGAATGTATAAATCTTGAAAATGCGATCAAAACTGTGGATGCCGTGCTAATTTGATCATACGTTATCTTTAAACCGCTATATCTTTTGATACAGCCACCGCAGACCTACCAAGCTTGACATTTTTCAAAAGTTCAATAGGGCCATACAACCATACATTTTTAGAAAGTACGTAGTTTTCGCTTTTCATGAATGTATAAATCTTGAAAATGCGATCAAAACTGTGGATGCCGTGCTAATTTGAACATACGTTATCTTTAAACCGCTATATCTCATGATACAGCCACCGCAGACCTACCAAGCTTGACATTTTTCAAAAGTTCAATAGGGCCATACAACCATACATTTTTAGAAAGTACGTAGTTTTCGCTTTTCATGAATGTATAAATCTTGAAAATGCGATCAAAACTGTGGATGCCGTGCTAATTTGAACATACGTTATCTTTAAACCGCTATATCTCATGATACAGCCACCGCAGACCTACCAAGCTTGACATTTTTCAAAAGTTCAATAGGGCCATACAACCATACATTTTTAGAAAGTACGTAGTTTTCGCTTTTCATGAATGTATAAATCTTGAAAATGCGATCAAAACTGTGGATGCCGTGCTAATTTGATCATACGTTATCTTTAAACCGCTATATCTCTTGATACAGCCACCGCAGACCTACCAAGCTTGACATTTTTCAAAAGTTCAATAGGGCCATACAACCATACATTTTTAGAAAGTACGTAGTTTTCGCTTTTCATGAATGTATAAATCTTGAAAATGCGATCAAAACTGTGGATGCCGTGCTAATTTGATCATACGTTATCTTTAAACCGCTATATCTTTTGATACAGCCACCGCAGACCTACCAAGCTTGACATTTTTCAAAAGTTCAATAGGGCCATACAACCATACATTTTTAGAAAGTACGTAGTTTTCGCTTTTCATGAATGTATAAATCTTGAAAATGCGATCAAAACTGTGGATGCCGTGCTAATTTGAACATACGTTATCTTTAAACCGCTATATCTCTTGATACAGCCACCGCAGACCTACCAAGCTTGACATTTTTCAAAAGTTCAATAGGGCCATACAACCATACATTTTTAGAAAGTACGTAGTTTTCGCTTTTCATGAATGTATAAATCTTGAAAATGCGATCAAAACTGTGGATGCCGTGCTAATTTGAACATACGTTATCTTTAAACCGCTATATCTTTTGATACAGCCACCGCAGACCTACCAAGCTTGACATTTTTCAAAAGTTCAATAGGGCCATACAACCATACATTTTTAGAAAGTACGTAGTTTTCGCTTTTCATGAATGTATAAATCTTGAAAATGCGATCAAAACTGTGGATGCCGTGCTAATTTGAACATACGTTATCTTTAAACCGCTATATCTTTTGATACAGCCACCGCAGACCTACCAAGCTTGACATTTTTCAAAAGTTCAATAGGGCCATACAACCATACATTTTTAGAAAGTACGTAGTTTTCGCTTTTCATGAATGTATAAATCTTGAAAATGCGATCAAAACTGTGGATGCCGTGCTAATTTGATCATACGTTATCTTTAAACCGCTATATCTTTTGATACAGCCACCGCAGACCTACCAAGCTTGACATTTTTCAAAAGTTCAATAGGGCCATACAACCATAAATTTTTAGAAAGTACGTAGTTTTCGCTTTTCATGAATGTATAAATCTTGAAAATGCGATCAAAACTGTGGATGCCGTGCTAATTTGATCATACGTTATCTTTAAACCGCTATATCTTTTGATACAGCCACCGCAGACCTACCAAGCTTGACATTTTTCAAAAGTTCAATAGGGCCATACAACCATACATTTTTAGAAAGTACGTAGTTTTCGCTTTTCATGAATGTATAAATCTTGAAAATGCGATCAAAACTGTGGATGCCGTGCTAATTTGATCATACGTTATCTTTAAACCGCTATATCTTTTGATACAGCCACCGCAGACCTACCAAGCTTGACATTTTTCAAAAGTTCAATAGGGCCATACAACCATACATTTTTAGAAAGTACGTAGTTTTCGCTTTTCATGAATGTATAAATCTTGAAAATGCGATCAAAACTGTGGATGCAGTGCTAATTTGAACATACGTTATCTTTAAACCGCTATATCTCTTGATACAGCCACCGCAGACCTACCAAACTTGACATTTTTCAAAAGTTCAATAGTGCCATACAACCATACATTTTTAGAAAGTACGTAGTTTTCGCTTTTCATGAATGTATAAATCTGGAAAATGCGATCAAAACTGTGGATGCCGTGCTAATTTGATCATACGTTATCTTTAAACCGCTATATCTTTTGATACAGCCACCGCAGACCTACCAAGCTTGACATTTTTCAAAAGTTCAATAGGGCCATACAACCATACATTTTTAGAAAGTACGTAGTTTTCGCTTTTCATGAATGTATAAATCTTGAAAATGCGATCAAAACTGTGGATGCCGTGCTAATTTGATCATACGTTATCTTTAAACCGCTATATCTTTTGATACAGCCACCGCAGACCTACCAAGCTTGACATTTTTCAAAAGTTCAATAGGGCCATACAACCATACATTTTTAGAAAGTACGTAGTTTTCGCTTTTCATGAATGTATAAATCTTGAAAATGCGATCAAAACTGTGGATGCCGTGCTAATTTGAACATACGTTATCTTTAAACCGCTATATCTTTTGATACAGCCACCGCAGACCTACCAAACTTGACATTTTTCAAAAGTTCAATAGGGCCATACAACCATACATTTTTAGAAAGTACGTAGTTTTCGCTTTTCATGAATGTATAAATCTGGAAAATGCGATCAAAACTGTGGATGCCGTGCTAATTTGATCATACGTTATCTTTAAACCGCTATATCTTTTGATACAGCCACCGCAGACCTACCAAGCTTGACATTTTTCAAAAGTTCAATAGGGCCATACAACCATACATTTTTAGAAAGTACGTAGTTTTCGCTTTTCATGAATGTATAAATCTTGAAAATGCGATCAAAACTGTGGATGCCGTGCTAATTTGATCATACGTTATCTTTAAACCGCTATATCTTTTGATACAGCCACCGCAGACCTACCAAGCTTGACATTTTTCAAAAGTTCAATAGGGCCATACAACCATACATTTTTAGAAAGTACGTAGTTTTCGCTTTTCATGAATGTATAAATCTTGAAAATGCGATCAAAACTGTGGATGCCGTGCTAATTTGAACATACGTTATCTTTAAACCGCTATATCTCTTGATACAGCCACCGCAGACCTACCAAGCTTGACATTTTTCAAAAGTTCAATAGGGCCATACAACCATACATTTTTAGAAAGTACGTAGTTTTCGCTTTTCATGAATGTATAAATCTTGAAAATGCGATCAAAACTGTGGATGCCGTGCTAATTTGAACATACGTTATCTTTAAACCGCTATATCTTTTGATACAGCCACCGCAGACCTACCAAGCTTGACATTTTTCAAAAGTTCAATAGGGCCATACAACCATACATTTTTAGAAAGTACGTAGTTTTCGCTTTTCATGAATGTATAAATCTTGAAAATGCGATCAAAACTGTGGATGCCGTGCTAATTTGAACATACGTTATCTTTAAACCGCTATATCTCTTGATACAGCCACCGCAGACCTACCAAGCTTGACATTTTTCAAAAGTTCAATAGGGCCATACAACCATACATTTTTAGAAAGTACGTAGTTTTCGCTTTTCATGAATGTATAAATCTTGAAAATGCGATCAAAACTGTGGATGCCGTGCTAATTTGAACATACGTTATCTTTAAACCGCTATATCTCTTGATACAGCCACCGCAGACCTACCAAGCTTGACATTTTTCAAAAGTTCAATAGGGCCATACAACCATACATTTTTAGAAAGAACGTAGTTTTCGCTTTTCATTAATGTATAAATCTTGAAAATGCGATCAAAACTGTGGATGCCGTGCTAATTTGAACATACGTTATCTTTAAACCGCTATATCTCTTGATACAGCCACCGCAGACCTACCAAGCTTGACATTTTTCAAAAGTTCAATAGGGCCATACAACCATACATTTTTAGAAAGAACGTAGTTTTCGCTTTTCATGAATGTATAAATCTTGAAAATGCGATCAAAACTGTGGATGCCGTGCTAATTTGAACATACGTTATCTTTAAACCGCTATATCTTTTGATACAGCCACCGCAGACCTACCACGCTTGACATTTTTCAAAAGTTCAATAGGGCCATACAACCATACATTTTTAGAAAGTACGTAGTTTTCGCTTTTCATGAATGTATAAATCTTGAAAATGCGATCAAAACTGTGGATGCCGTGCTAATTTGAACATACGTTATCTTTAAACCGCTATATCTCTTGATACAGCCACCGCAGACCTACCAAGCTTGACATTTTTCAAAAGTTCAATAGGGCCATACAACCATACATTTTTAGAAAGTACGTAGTTTTCGCTTTTCATGAATGTATAAATCTTGAAAATGCGATCAAAACTGTGGATGCCGTGCTAATTTGAACATACGTTATCTTTAAACCGCTATATCTCTTGATACAGCCACCGCAGACCTACCAAGCTTGACATTTTTCAAAAGTTCAATAGGGCCATACAACCATACATTTTTAGAAAGAACGTAGTTTTCGCTTTTCATTAATGTATAAATCTTGAAAATGCGATCAAAACTGTGGATGCCGTGCTAATTTGAACATACGTTATCTTTAAACCGCTATATCTCTTGATACAGCCACCGCAGACCTACCAAGCTTGACATTTTTCAAAAGTTCAATAGGGCCATACAACCATACATTTTTAGAAAGAACGTAGTTTTCGCTTTTCATGAATGTATAAATCTTGAAAATGCGATCAAAACTGTGGATGCCGTGCTAATTTGAACATACGTTATCTTTAAACCGCTATATCTCTTGATACAGCCACCGCAGACCTACCAAACTTGACATTTTTCAAAAGTTCAATAGGGCCATACAACCATACATTTTTAGAAAGAACGTAGTTTTCGCTTTTCATGAATGTATAAATCTTGAAAATGCGATCAAAACTGTGGATGCCGTGCTAATTTGAACATACGTTATCTTTAAACCGCTATATCTCTTGATACAGCCACCGCAGACCTACCAAGCTTGACATTTTTCAAAAGTTCAATAGGGCCATACAACCATACATTTTTAGAAAGAACGTAGTTTTCGCTTTTCATTAATGTATAAATCTTGAAAATGCGATCAAAACTGTGGATGCCGTGCTAATTTGAACATACGTTATCTTTAAACCGCTATATCTCTTGATACAGCCACCGCAGACCTACCAAGCTTGACATTTTTCAAAAGTTCAATAGGGCCATACAACCATACATTTTTAGAAAGAACGTAGTTTTCGCTTTTCATGAATGTATAAATCTTGAAAATGCGATCAAAACTGTGGATGCCGTGCTAATTTGAACATACGTTATCTTTAAACCGCTATATCTCTTGATACAGCCACCGCAGACCTACCAAGCTTGACATTTTTCAAAAGTTCAATAGGGCCATACAACCATATATTTTTAGAAAGTACGTAGTTTTCGCTTTTCATGAATGTATAAATCTTGAAAATGCGATCAAAACTGTGGATGCAGTGCTAATTTGAACATACGTTATCTTTAAACCGCTATATCTTTTGATACAGCCACCGCAGACCTACCAAGCTTGACATTTTTCAAAAGTTCAATAGGGCCATACAACCATACATTTTTAGAAAGTACGTAGTTTTCGCTTTTCATGAATGTATAAATCTTGAAAATGCGATCAAAACTGTGGATGCCGTGCTAATTTGAACATACGTTATCTTTAAACCGCTATATCTCTTGATACAGCCACCGCAGACCTACCAAGCTTGACATTTTTCAAAAGTTCAATAGGGCCATACAACCATACATTTTTAGAAAGAACGTAGTTTTCGCTTTTCATGAATGTATAAATCTTGAAAATGCGATCAAAACTGTGGATGCCGTGCTAATTTGAACATACGTTATCTTTAAACCGCTATATCTTTTGATACAGCCACCGCAGACCTACCAAGCTTGACATTTTTCAAAAGTTCAATAGGGCCATACAACCATACATTTTTAGAAAGAACGTAGTTTTCGCTTTTCATGAATGTATAAATCTTGAAAATGCGATCAAAACTGTGGATGCCGTGCTAATTTGAACATACGTTATCTTTAAACCGCTATATCTCTTGATACAGCCACCGCAGACCTACCAAGCTTGACATTTTTCAAAAGTTCAATAGGGCCATACAACCATACATTTTTAGAAAGAACGTAGTTTTCGCTTTTCATGAATGTATAAATCTTGAAAATGCGATCAAAACTGTGGATGCCGTGCTAATTTGAACATACGTTATCTTTAAACCGCTATATCTTTTGATACAGCCACCGCAGACCTACCAAGCTTGACATTTTTCAAAAGTTCAATAGGGCCATACAACCATACATTTTTAGAAAGTACGTAGTTTTCGCTTTTCATGAATGTATAAATCTTGAAAATGCGATCAAAACTGTGGATGCCGTGCTAATTTGAACATACGTTATCTTTAAACCGCTATATCTCTTGATACAGCCACCGCAGACCTACCAAGCTTGACATTTTTCAAAAGTTCAATAGGGCCATACAACCATACATTTTTAGAAAGAACGTAGTTTTCGCTTTTCATGAATGTATAAATCTTGAAAATGCGATCAAAACTGTGGATGCCGTGCTAATTTGAACATACGTTATCTTTAAACCGCTATATCTTTTGATACAGCCACCGCAGACCTACCAAGCTTGACATTTTTCAAAAGTTCAATAGGGCCATACAACCATACATTTTTAGAAAGTACGTAGTTTTCGCTTTTCATGAATGTATAAATCTTGAAAATGCGATCAAAACTGTGGATGCCGTGCTAATTTGAACATACGTTATCTTTAAACCGCTATATCTTTTGATACAGCCACCGCAGACCTACCAAACTTGACATTTTTCAAAAGTTCAATAGGGCCATACAACCATACATTTTTAGAAAGTACGTAGTTTTCGCTTTTCATGAATGTATAAATCTGGAAAATGCGATCAAAACTGTGGATGCCGTGCTAATTTGATCATACGTTATCTTTAAACCGCTATATCTTTTGATACAGCCACCGCAGACCTACCAAGCTTGACATTTTTCAAAAGTTCAATAGGGCCATACAACCATACATTTTTAGAAAGTACGTAGTTTTCGCTTTTCATGAATGTATAAATCTTGAAAATGCGATCAAAACTGTGGATGCCGTGCTAATTTGATCATACGTTATCTTTAAACCGCTATATCTTTTGATACAGCCACCGCAGACCTACCAAGCTTGACATTTTTCAAAAGTTCAATAGGGCCATACAACCATACATTTTTAGAAAGTACGTAGTTTTCGCTTTTCATGAATGTATAAATCTTGAAAATGCGATCAAAACTGTGGATGCCGTGCTAATTTGAACATACGTTATCTTTAAACCGCTATATCTCTTGATACAGCCACCGCAGACCTACCAAGCTTGACATTTTTCAAAAGTTCAATAGGGCCATACAACCATACATTTTTAGAAAGTACGTAGTTTTCGCTTTTCATGAATGTATAAATCTTGAAAATGCGATCAAAACTGTGGATGCCGTGCTAATTTGAACATACGTTATCTTTAAACCGCTATATCTTTTGATACAGCCACCGCAGACCTACCAAGCTTGACATTTTTCAAAAGTTCAATAGGGCCATACAACCATACATTTTTAGAAAGTACGTAGTTTTCGCTTTTCATGAATGTATAAATCTTGAAAATGCGATCAAAACTGTGGATGCCGTGCTAATTTGAACATACGTTATCTTTAAACCGCTATATCTCTTGATACAGCCACCGCAGACCTACCAAGCTTGACATTTTTCAAAAGTTCAATAGGGCCATACAACCATACATTTTTAGAAAGTACGTAGTTTTCGCTTTTCATGAATGTATAAATCTTGAAAATGCGATCAAAACTGTGGATGCCGTGCTAATTTGAACATACGTTATCTTTAAACCGCTATATCTCTTGATACAGCCACCGCAGACCTACCAAGCTTGACATTTTTCAAAAGTTCAATAGGGCCATACAACCATACATTTTTAGAAAGAACGTAGTTTTCGCTTTTCATGAATGTATAAATCTTGAAAATGCGATCAAAACTGTGGATGCCGTGCTAATTTGAACATACGTTATCTTTAAACCGCTATATCTTTTGATACAGCCACCGCAGACCTACCAAGCTTGACATTTTTCAAAAGTTCAATAGGGCCATACAACCATACATTTTTAGAAAGTACGTAGTTTTCGCTTTTCATGAATGTATAAATCTTGAAAATGCGATCAAAACTGTGGATGCCGTGCTAATTTGAACATACGTTATCTTTAAACCGCTATATCTCTTGATACAGCCACCGCAGACCTACCAAGCTTGACATTTTTCAAAAGTTCAATAGGGCCATACAACCATACATTTTTAGAAATAACGTAGTTTTCGCTTTTCATGAATGTATAAATCTTGAAAATGCGATCAAAACTGTGGATGCCGTGCTAATTTGAACATACGTTATCTTTAAACCGCTATATCTCTTGATACAGCCACCGCAGACCTACCAAGCTTGACATTTTTCAAAAGTTCAATAGGGCCATACAACCATACATTTTTAGAAAGTACGTAGTTTTCGCTTTTCATGAATGTATAAATCTTGAAAATGCGATAAAAACTGTGGATGCCGTGCTAATTTGAACATACGTTATCTTTAAACCGCTATATCTCTTGATACAGCCACCGCAGACCTACCAAGCTTGACATTTTTCAAAAGTTCAATAGGGCCATACAACCATACATTTTTAGAAAGTACGTAGTTTTCGCTTTTCATGAATGTATAAATCTTGAAAATGCGATCAAAACTGTGGATGCCGTGCTAATTTGAACATACGTTATCTTTAAACCGCTATATCTCTTGATACAGCCACCGCAGACCTACCAAGCTTGACATTTTTCAAAAGTTCAATAGGGCCATACAACCATACATTTTTAGAAAGAACGTAGTTTTCGCTTTTCATGAATGTATAAATCTTGAAAATGCGATCAAAACTGTGGATGCCGTGCTAATTTGAACATACGTTATCTTTAAACCGCTATATCTCTTGATACAGCCACCGCAGACCTACCAAGCTTGACATTTTTCAAAAGTTCAATAGGGCCATACAACCATACATTTTTAGAAAGTACGTAGTTTTCGCTTTTCATGAATGTATAAATCTTGAAAATGCGATAAAAACTGTGGATGCCGTGCTAATTTGAACATACGTTATCTTTAAACCGCTATATCTCTTGATACAGCCACCGCAGACCTACCAAGCTTGACATTTTTCAAAAGTTCAATAGGGCCATACAACCATACATTTTTAGAAAGAACGTAGTTTTCGCTTTTCATGAATGTATAAATCTTGAAAATGCGATCAAAACTGTGGATGCCGTGCTAATTTGAACATACGTTATCTTTAAACCGCTATATCTTTTGATACAGCCACCGCAGACCTACCAAGCTTGACATTTTTCAAAAGTTCAATAGGGCCATACAACCATACATTTTTAGAAAGTACGTAGTTTTCGCTTTTCATGAATGTATAAATCTTGAAAATGCGATCAAAACTGTGGATGCCGTGCTAATTTGAACATACGTTATCTTTAAACCGCTATATCTCTTGATACAGCCACCGCAGACCTACCAAGCTTGACATTTTTCAAAAGTTCAATAGGGCCATACAACCATACATTTTTAGAAAGAACGTAGTTTTCGCTTTTCATGAATGTATAAATCTTGAAAATGCGATCAAAACTGTGGATGCCGTGCTAATTTGAACATACGTTATCTTTAAACCGCTATATCTCTTGATACAGCCACCGCAGACCTACCAAACTTGACATTTTTCAAAAGTTCAATAGGGCCATACAACCATACATTTTTAGAAAGAACGTAGTTTTCGCTTTTCATGAATGTATAAATCTTGAAAATGCGATCAAAACTGTGGATGCCGTGCTAATTTGAACATACGTTATCTTTAAACCGCTATATCTCTTGATACAGCCACCGCAGACCTACCAAGCTTGACATTTTTCAAAAGTTCAATAGGGCCATACAACCATACATTTTTAGAAAGAACGTAGTTTTCGCTTTTCATTAATGTATAAATCTTGAAAATGCGATCAAAACTGTGGATGCCGTGCTAATTTGAACATACGTTATCTTTAAACCGCTATATCTCTTGATACAGCCACCGCAGACCTACCAAGCTTGACATTTTTCAAAAGTTCAATAGGGCCATACAACCATACATTTTTAGAAAGAACGTAGTTTTCGCTTTTCATGAATGTATAAATCTTGAAAATGCGATCAAAACTGTGGATGCCGTGCTAATTTGAACATACGTTATCTTTAAACCGCTATATCTCTTGATACAGCCACCGCAGACCTACCAAGCTTGACATTTTTCAAAAGTTCAATAGGGCCATACAACCATATATTTTTAGAAAGTACGTAGTTTTCGCTTTTCATGAATGTATAAATCTTGAAAATGCGATCAAAACTGTGGATGCAGTGCTAATTTGAACATACGTTATCTTTAAACCGCTATATCTTTTGATACAGCCACCGCAGACCTACCAAGCTTGACATTTTTCAAAAGTTCAATAGGGCCATACAACCATACATTTTTAGAAAGTACGTAGTTTTCGCTTTTCATGAATGTATAAATCTTGAAAATGCGATCAAAACTGTGGATGCCGTGCTAATTTGAACATACGTTATCTTTAAACCGCTATATCTCTTGATACAGCCACCGCAGACCTACCAAGCTTGACATTTTTCAAAAGTTCAATAGGGCCATACAACCATACATTTTTAGAAAGAACGTAGTTTTCGCTTTTCATGAATGTATAAATCTTGAAAATGCGATCAAAACTGTGGATGCCGTGCTAATTTGAACATACGTTATCTTTAAACCGCTATATCTTTTGATACAGCCACCGCAGACCTACCAAGCTTGACATTTTTCAAAAGTTCAATAGGGCCATACAACCATACATTTTTAGAAAGAACGTAGTTTTCGCTTTTCATGAATGTATAAATCTTGAAAATGCGATCAAAACTGTGGATGCCGTGCTAATTTGAACATACGTTATCTTTAAACCGCTATATCTCTTGATACAGCCACCGCAGACCTACCAAGCTTGACATTTTTCAAAAGTTCAATAGGGCCATACAACCATACATTTTTAGAAAGAACGTAGTTTTCGCTTTTCATGAATGTATAAATCTTGAAAATGCGATCAAAACTGTGGATGCCGTGCTAATTTGAACATACGTTATCTTTAAACCGCTATATCTTTTGATACAGCCACCGCAGACCTACCAAGCTTGACATTTTTCAAAAGTTCAATAGGGCCATACAACCATACATTTTTAGAAAGTACGTAGTTTTCGCTTTTCATGAATGTATAAATCTTGAAAATGCGATCAAAACTGTGGATGCCGTGCTAATTTGAACATACGTTATCTTTAAACCGCTATATCTCTTGATACAGCCACCGCAGACCTACCAAGCTTGACATTTTTCAAAAGTTCAATAGGGCCATACAACCATACATTTTTAGAAAGAACGTAGTTTTCGCTTTTCATGAATGTATAAATCTTGAAAATGCGATCAAAACTGTGGATGCCGTGCTAATTTGAACATACGTTATCTTTAAACCGCTATATCTTTTGATACAGCCACCGCAGACCTACCAAGCTTGACATTTTTCAAAAGTTCAATAGGGCCATACAACCATACATTTTTAGAAAGAACGTAGTTTTCGCTTTTCATGAATGTATAAATCTTGAAAATGCGATCAAAACTGTGGATGCCGTGCTAATTTGAACATACGTTATCTTTAAACCGCTATATCTTTTGATACAGCCACCGCAGACCTACCAAGCTTGACATTTTTCAAAAGTTCAATAGGGCCATACAACCATACATTTTTAGAAAGAACGTAGTTTTCGCTTTTCATGAATGTATAAATCTTGAAAATGCGATCAAAACTGTGGATGCCGTGCTAATTTGAACATACGTTATCTTTAAACCGCTATATCTCTTGATACAGCCACCGCAGACCTACCAAGCTTGACATTTTTCAAAAGTTCAATAGGGCCATACAACCATACATTTTTAGAAAGAACGTAGTTTTCGCTTTTCATGAATGTATAAATCTTGAAAATGCGATCAAAACTGTGGATGCCGTGCTAATTTGAACATACGTTATCTTTAAACCGCTATATCTTTTGATACAGCCACCGCAGACCTACCAAGCTTGACATTTTTCAAAAGTTCAATAGGGCCATACAACCATACATTTTTAGAAAGAACGTAGTTTTCGCTTTTCATGAATGTATAAATCTTGAAAATGCGATCAAAACTGTGGATGCCGTGCTAATTTGAACATACGTTATCTTTAAACCGCTATATCTTTTGATACAGCCACCGCAGACCTACCAAGCTTGACATTTTTCAAAAGTTCAATAGGGCCATACAACCATACATTTTTAGAAAGAACGTAGTTTTCGCTTTTCATGAATGTATAAATCTTGAAAATGCGATCAAAACTGTGGATGCCGTGCTAATTTGAACATACGTTATCTTTAAACCGCTATATCTTTTGATACAGCCACCGCAGACCTACCAAGCTTGACATTTTTCAAAAGTTCAATAGGGCCATACAACCATACATTTTTAGAAAGAACGTAGTTTTCGCTTTTCATGAATGTATAAATCTTGAAAATGCGATCAAAACTGTGGATGCCGTGCTAATTTGAACATACGTTATCTTTAAACCGCTATATCTCTTGATACAGCCACCGCAGACCTACCAAGCTTGACATTTTTCAAAAGTTCAATAGGGCCATACAACCATACATTTTTAGAAAGAACGTAGTTTTCGCTTTTCATGAATGTATAAATCTTGAAAATGCGATCAAAACTGTGGATGCCGTGCTAATTTGAACATACGTTATCTTTAAACCGCTATATCTTTTGATACAGCCACCGCAGACCTACCAAGCTTGACATTTTTCAAAAGTTCAATAGGGCCATACAACCATACATTTTTAGAAAGAACGTAGTTTTCGCTTTTCATGAATGTATAAATCTTGAAAATGCGATCAAAACTGTGGATGCCGTGCTAATTTGAACATACGTTATCTTTAAACCGCTATATCTTTTGATACAGCCACCGCAGACCTACCAAGCTTGACATTTTTCAAAAGTTCAATAGGGCCATACAACCATACATTTTTAGAAAGAACGTAGTTTTCGCTTTTCATGAATGTATAAATCTTGAAAATGCGATCAAAACTGTGGATGCCGTGCTAATTTGAACATACGTTATCTTTAAACCGCTATATCTCTTGATACAGCCACCGCAGACCTACCAAGCTTGACATTTTTCAAAAGTTCAATAGGGCCATACAACCATACATTTTTAGAAAGAACGTAGTTTTCGCTTTTCATGAATGTATAAATCTTGAAAATGCGATCAAAACTGTGGATGCCGTGCTAATTTGAACATACGTTATCTTTAAACCGCTATATCTTTTGATACAGCCACCGCAGACCTACCAAGCTTGACATTTTTCAAAAGTTCAATAGGGCCATACAACCATACATTTTTAGAAAGAACGTAGTTTTCGCTTTTCATGAATGTATAAATCTTGAAAATGCGATCAAAACTGTGGATGCCGTGCTAATTTGAACATACGTTATCTTTAAACCGCTATATCTCTTGATACAGCCACCGCAGACCTACCAAGCTTGACATTTTTCAAAAGTTCAATAGGGCCATACAACCATACATTTTTAGAAAGAACGTAGTTTTCGCTTTTCATGAATGTATAAATCTTGAAAATGCGATCAAAACTGTGGATGCCGTGCTAATTTGAACATACGTTATCTTTAAACCGCTATATCTCTTGATACAGCCACCGCAGACCTACCAAGCTTGACATTTTTCAAAAGTTCAATAGGGCCATACAACCATACATTTTTAGAAAGAACGTAGTTTTCGCTTTTCATGAATGTATAAATCTTGAAAATGCGATCAAAACTGTGGATGCCGTGCTAATTTGAACATACGTTATCTTTAAACCGCTATATCTTTTGATACAGCCACCGCAGACCTACCAAGCTTGACATTTTTCAAAAGTTCAATAGGGCCATACAACCATACATTTTTAGAAAGTACGTAGTTTTCGCTTTTCATGAATGTATAAATCTTGAAAATGCGATCAAAACTGTGGATGCCGTGCTAATTTGAACATACGTTATCTTTAAACCGCTATATCTTTTGATACAGCCACCGCAGACCTACCAAGCTTGACATTTTTCAAAAGTTCAATAGGGCCATACAACCATACATTTTTAGAAAGTACGTAGTTTTCGCTTTTCATGAATGTATAAATCTTGAAAATGCGATCAAAACTGTGGATGCCGTGCTAATTTGAACATACGTTATCTTTAAACCGCTATATCTCTTGATACAGCCACCGCAGACCTACCAAGCTTGACATTTTTCAAAAGTTCAATAGGGCCATACAACCATACATTTTTAGAAAGAACGTAGTTTTCGCTTTTCATGAATGTATAAATCTTGAAAATGCGATCAAAACTGTGGATGCCGTGCTAATTTGAACATACGTTATCTTTAAACCGCTATATCTATTGATACAGCCACCGCAGACCTACCAAGCTTGACATTTTTCAAAAGTTCAATAGGGCCATACAACCATACATTTTTAGAAAGAACGTAGTTTTCGCTTTTCATGAATGTATAAATCTTGAAAATGCGATCAAAACTGTGGATGCCGTGCTAATTTGAACATACGTTATCTTTAAACCGCTATATCTCTTGATACAGCCACCGCAGACCTACCAAGCTTGACATTTTTCAAAAGTTCAATAGGGCCATACAACCATACATTTTTAGAAAGAACGTAGTTTTCGCTTTTCATTAATGTATAAATCTTGAAAATGCGATCAAAACTGTGGATGCCGTGCTAATTTGAACATACGTTATCTTTAAACCGCTATATCTCTTGATACAGCCACCGCAGACCTACCAAGCTTGACATTTTTCAAAAGTTCAATAGGGCCATACAACCATACATTTTTAGAAAGAACGTAGTTTTCGCTTTTCATGAATGTATAAATCTTGAAAATGCGATCAAAACTGTGGATGCCGTGCTAATTTGAACATACGTTATCTTTAAACCGCTATATCTTTTGATACAGCCACCGCAGACCTACCAAGCTTGACATTTTTCAAAAGTTCAATAGGGCCATACAACCATACGTTTTTAGAAAGTACGTAGTTTTCGCTTTTCATGAATGTATAAATCTTGAAAATGCGATCAAAACTGTGGATGCCGTGCTAATTTGAACATACGTTATCTTTAAACCGCTATATCTCTTGATACAGCCACCGCAGACCTACCAAGCTTGACATTTTTCAAAAGTTCAATAGGGCCATACAACCATACATTTTTAGAAAGAACGTAGTTTTCGCTTTTCATGAATGTATAAATCTTGAAAATGCGATCAAAACTGTGGATGCCGTGCTAATTTGAACATACGTTATCTTTAAACCGCTATATCTCTTGATACAGCCACCGCAGACCTACCAAGCTTGACATTTTTCAAAAGTTCAATAGGGCCATACAACCATACGTTTTTAGAAAGTACGTAGTTTTCGCTTTTCATGAATGTATAAATCTTGAAAATGCGATCAAAACTGTGGATGCCGTGCTAATTTGAACATACGTTATCTTTAAACCGCTATATCTCTTGATACAGCCACCGCAGACCTACCAAGCTTGACATTTTTCAAAAGTTCAATAGGGCCATACAACCATACATTTTTAGAAAGTACGTAGTTTTCGCTTTTCATGAATGTATAAATCTTGAAAATGCGATCAAAACTGTGGATGCAGTGCTAATTTGAACATACGTTATCTTTAAACCGCTATATCTCTTGATACAGCCACCGCAGACCTACCAAACTTGACATTTTTCAAAAGTTCAATAGGGCCATACAACCATACATTTTTAGAAAGTACGTAGTTTTCGCTTTTCATGAATGTATAAATCTTGAAAATGCGATCAAAACTGTGGATGCCGTGCTAATTTGATCATACGTTATCTTTAAACCGCTATATCTTTTGATACAGCCACCGCAGACCTACCAAGCTTGACATTTTTCAAAAGTTCAATAGGGCCATACAACCATACATTTTTAGAAAGTACGTAGTTTTCGCTTTTCATGAATGTATAAATCTTGAAAATGCGATCAAAACTGTGGATGCCGTGCTAATTTGAACATACGTTATCTTTAAACCGCTATATCTCTTGATACAGCCACCGCAGACCTACCAAGCTTGACATTTTTCAAAAGTTCAATAGGGCCATACAACCATACATTTTTAGAAAGTACGTAGTTTTCGCTTTTCATGAATGTATAAATCTTGAAAATGCGATCAAAACTGTGGATGCAGTGCTAATTTGAACATACGTTATCTTTAAACCGCTATATCTCTTGATACAGCCACCGCAGACCTACCAAACTTGACATTTTTCAAAAGTTCAATAGGGCCATACAACCATACATTTTTAGAAAGTACGTAGTTTTCGCTTTTCATGAATGTATAAATCTTGAAAATGCGATCAAAACTGTGGATGCCGTGCTAATTTGATCATACGTTATCTTTAAACCGCTATATCTTTTGATACAGCCACCGCAGACCTACCAAGCTTGACATTTTTCAAAAGTTCAATAGGGCCATACAACCATACATTTTTAGAAAGTACGTAGTTTTCGCTTTTCATGAATGTATAAATCTTGAAAATGCGATCAAAACTGTGGATGCCGTGCTAATTTGAACATACGTTATCTTTAAACCGCTATATCCCTTGATACAGCCACCGCAGACCTACCAAGCTTGACATTTTTCAAAAGTTCAATAGGGCCATACAACCATACATTTTTAGAAAGTACGTAGTTTTCGCTTTTCATGAATGTATAAATCTTGAAAATGCGATCAAAACTGTGGATGCCGTGCTAATTTGATCATACGTTATCTTTAAACCGCTATATCTTTTGATACAGCCACCGCAGACCTACCAAGCTTGACATTTTTCAAAAGTTCAATAGGGCCATACAACCATACATTTTTAGAAAGTACGTAGTTTTCGCTTTTCATGAATGTATAAATCTTGAAAATGCGATCAAAACTGTGGATGCCGTGCTAATTTGAACATACGTTATCTTTAAACCGCTATATCTCATGATACAGCCACCGCAGACCTACCAAGCTTGACATTTTTCAAAAGTTCAATAGGGCCATACAACCATACATTTTTAGAAAGTACGTAGTTTTCGCTTTTCATGAATGTATAAATCTTGAAAATGCGATCAAAACTGTGGATGCCGTGCTAATTTGAACATACGTTATCTTTAAACCGCTATATCTCATGATACAGCCACCGCAGACCTACCAAGCTTGACATTTTTCAAAAGTTCAATAGGGCCATACAACCATACATTTTTAGAAAGTACGTAGTTTTCGCTTTTCATGAATGTATAAATCTTGAAAATGCGATCAAAACTGTGGATGCCGTGCTAATTTGATCATACGTTATCTTTAAACCGCTATATCTCTTGATACAGCCACCGCAGACCTACCAAGCTTGACATTTTTCAAAAGTTCAATAGGGCCATACAACCATACATTTTTAGAAAGTACGTAGTTTTCGCTTTTCATGAATGTATAAATCTTGAAAATGCGATCAAAACTGTGGATGCCGTGCTAATTTGAACATACGTTATCTTTAAACCGCTATATCTCATGATACAGCCACCGCAGACCTACCAAGCTTGACATTTTTCAAAAGTTCAATAGGGCCATACAACCATACATTTTTAGAAAGAACGTAGTTTTCGCTTTTCATTAATGTATAAATCTTGAAAATGCGATCAAAACTGTGGATGCCGTGCTAATTTGAACATACGTTATCTTTAAACCGCTATATCTCATGATACAGCCACCGCAGACCTACCAAGCTTGACATTTTTCAAAAGTTCAATAGGGCCATACAACCATACATTTTTAGAAAGTACGTAGTTTTCGCTTTTCATTAATGTATAAATCTTGATGCAGTGCTAATTTGAACATACGTTATCTTTAAACCGCTATATCTTTTGATACAGCCACCGCAGACCTACCAAGCTTGACATTTTTCAAAAGTTCAATAGGGCCATACAACCATACATTTTTAGAAAGTACGTAGTTTTCGCTTTTCATGAATGTATAAATCTTGAAAATGCGATCAAAACTGTGGATGCCGTGCTAATTTGAACATACGTTATCTTTAAACCGCTATATCTCATGATACAGCCACCGCAGACCTACCAAGCTTGACATTTTTCAAAAGTTCAATAGGGCCATACAACCATACATTTTTAGAAAGTACGTAGTTTTCGCTTTTCATTAATGTATAAATCTTGAAAATGCGATCAAAACTGTGGATGCAGTGCTAATTTGAACATACGTTATCTTTAAACCGCTATATCTCATGATACAGCCACCGCAGACCTACCAAGCTTGACATTTTTCAAAAGTTCAATAGGGCCATACAACCATACATTTTTAGAAAGTACGTAGTTTTCGCTTTTCATGAATGTATAAATCTTGAAAATGCGATCAAAACTGTGGATGCCGTGCTAATTTGAACATACGTTATCTTTAAACCGCTATATCTTTTGATACAGCCACCGCAGACCTACCAAGCTTGACATTTTTCATAAGTTCAATAGGGCCATACAACCATACATTTTTAGAAAGTACGTAGTTTTCGCTTTTCATGAATGTATAAATCTTGAAAATGCGATCAAAACTGTGGATGCCGTGCTAATTTGAACATACGTTATCTTTAAACCGCTATATCTCATGATACAGCCACCGCAGACCTACCAAGCTTGACATTTTTCAAAAGTTCAATAGGGCCATACAACCATACATTTTTAGAAAGTACGTAGTTTTCGCTTTTCATTAATGTATAAATCTTGAAAATGCGATCAAAACTGTGGATGCAGTGCTAATTTGAACATACGTTATCTTTAAACCGCTATATCTCATGATACAGCCACCGCAGACCTACCAAGCTTGACATTTTTCAAAAGTTCAATAGGGCCATACAACCATACATTTTTAGAAAGAACGTAGTTTTCGCTTTTCATTAATGTATAAATCTTGAAAATGCGATCAAAACTGTGGATGCAGTGCTAATTTGAACATACGTTATCTTTAAACCGCTATATCTCATGATACAGCCACCGCAGACCTACCAAGCTTGACATTTTTCAAAAGTTCAATAGGGCCATACAACCATACATTTTTAGAAAGTACGTAGTTTTCGCTTTTCATTAATGTATAAATCTTGAAAATGCGATCAAAACTGTGGATGCAGTGCTAATTTGAACATACGTTATCTTTAAACCGCTATATCTCATGATACAGCCACCGCAGACCTACCAAGCTTGACATTTTTCAAAAGTTCAATAGGGCCATACAACCATACATTTTTAGAAAGTACGTAGTTTTCGCTTTTCATTAATGTATAAATCTTGAAAATGCGATCAAAACTGTGGATGCAGTGCTAATTTGAACATACGTTATCTTTAAACCGCTATATCTCATGATACAGCCACCGCAGACCTACCAAGCTTGACATTTTTCAAAAGTTCAATAGGGCCATACAACCATACATTTTTAGAAAGTACGTAGTTTTCGCTTTTCATTAATGTATAAATCTTGAAAATGCGATCAACACTGTGGATGCAGTGCTAATTTGAACATACGTTATCTTTAAACCGCTATATCTCATGATACAGCCACCGCAGACCTACCACGCTTGACATTTTTCAAAAGTTCAATAGGGCCATACAACCATACATTTTTAGAAAGTACGTAGTTTTCGCTTTTCATTAATGTATAAATCTTGAAAATGCGATCAAAACTGTGGATGCAGTGCTAATTTGAACATACGTTATCTTTAAACCGCTATATCTCATGATACAGCCACCGCAGACCTACCAAGCTTGACATTTTTCAAAAGTTCAATAGGGCCATACAACCATACATTTTTAGAAAGAACGTAGTTTTCGCTTTTCATTAATGTATAAATCTTGAAAATGCGATCAACACTGTGGATGCAGTGCTAATTTGAACATACGTTATCTTTAAACCGCTATATCTCATGATACAGCCACCGCAGACCTACCAAGCTTGACATTTTTCAAAAGTTCAATAGGGCCATACAACCATACATTTTTAGAAAGTACGTAGTTTTCGCTTTTCATTAATGTATAAATCTTGAAAATGCGATCAAAACTGTGGATGCAGTGCTAATTTGAACATACGTTATCTTTAAACCGCTATATCTCATGATACAGCCACCGCAGACCTACCAAGCTTGACATTTTTCAAAAGTTCAATAGGGCCATACAACCATACATTTTTAGAAAGTACGTAGTTTTCGCTTTTCATTAATGTATAAATCTTGAAAATGCGATCAAAACTGTGGATGCCGTGCTAATTTGAACATACGTTATCTTTAAACCGCTATATCTCATGATACAGCCACCGCAGACCTACCAAGCTTGACATTTTTCAAAAGTTCAATAGGGCCATACAACCATACATTTTTAGAAAGAACGTAGTTTTCGCTTTTCATTAATGTATAAATCTTGAAAATGCGATCAACACTGTGGATGCAGTGCTAATTTGAACATACATTATCTTTAAACCGCTATATCTCATGATACAGCCACCGCAGACCTACCAAGCTTGACATTTTTCAAAAGTTCAATAGGGCCATACAACCATACATTTTTAGAAAGTACGTAGTTTTCGCTTTTCATTAATGTATAAATCTTGAAAATGCGATCAAACCTGTGGATGCAGTGCTAATTTGAACATACGTTATCTTTAAACCGCTATATCTCATGATACAGCCACCGCAGACCTACCAAGCTTGACATTTTTCAAAAGTTCAATAGGGCCATACAACCATACATTTTTAGAAAGTACGTAGTTTTCGCTTTTCATGAATGTATAAATCTTGAAAATGCGATCAAAACTGTGGATGCAGTGCTAATTTGAACATACGTTATCTTTAAACCGCTATATCTCATGATACAGCCACCGCAGACCTACCAAGCTTGACATTTTTCAAAAGTTCAATAGGGCCATACAACCATACATTTTTAGAAAGAACGTAGTTTTCGCTTTTCATTAATGTATAAATCTTGAAAATGCGATCAACACTGTGGATGCAGTGCTAATTTGAACATACGTTATCTTTAAACCGCTATATCTCATGATACAGCCACCGCAGACCTACCAAGCTTGACATTTTTCAAAAGTTCAATAGGGCCATACAACCATACATTTTTAGAAAGAACGTAGTTTTCGCTTTTCATTAATGTATAAATCTTGAAAATGCGATCAACACTGTGGATGCAGTGCTAATTTGAACATACGTTATCTTTAAACCGCTATATCTCATGATACAGCCACCGCAGACCTACCAAGCTTGACATTTTTCAAAAGTTCAATAGGGCCATACAACCATACATTTTTAGAAAGTACGTAGTTTTCGCTTTTCATTAATGTATAAATCTTGAAAATGCGATCAAACCTGTGGATGCAGTGCTAATTTGAACATACGTTATCTTTAAACCGCTATATCTCATGATACAGCCACCGCAGACCTACCAAGCTTGACATTTTTCAAAAGTTCAATAGGGCCATACAACCATACATTTTTAGAAAGTACGTAGTTTTCGCTTTTCATGAATGTATAAATCTTGAAAATGCGATCAAAACTGTGGATGCAGTGCTAATTTGAACATACGTTATCTTTAAACCGCTATATCTCATGATACAGCCACCGCAGACCTACCAAGCTTGACATTTTTCAAAAGTTCAATAGGGCCATACAACCATACATTTTTAGAAAGAACGTAGTTTTCGCTTTTCATTAATGTATAAATCTTGAAAATGCGATCAACACTGTGGATGCAGTGCTAATTTGAACATACGTTATCTTTAAACCGCTATATCTCATGATACAGCCACCGCAGACCTACCAAGCTTGACATTTTTCAAAAGTTCAATAGGGCCATACAACCATACATTTTTAGAAAGTACGTAGTTTTCGCTTTTCATTAATGTATAAATCTTGAAAATGCGATCAAACCTGTGGATGCAGTGCTAATTTGAACATACGTTATCTTTAAACCGCTATATCTCATGATACAGCCACCGCAGACCTACCAAGCTTGACATTTTTCAAAAGTTCAATAGGGCCATACAACCATACATTTTTAGAAAGAACGTAGTTTTCGCTTTTCATTAATGTATAAATCTTGAAAATGCGATCAACACTGTGGATGCAGTGCTAATTTGAACATACGTTATCTTTAAACCGCTATATCTCATGATACAGCCACCGCAGACCTACCACGCTTGACATTTTTCAAAAGTTCAATAGGGCCATACAACCATACATTTTTAGAAAGTACGTAGTTTTCGCTTTTCATGAATGTATAAATCTTGAAAATGCGATCAAAACTGTGGATGCCGTGCTAATTTGAACATACGTTATCTTTAAACCGCTATATCTCATGATACAGCCACCGCAGACCTACCAAGCTTGACATTTTTCAAAAGTTCAATAGGGCCATACAACCATACATTTTTAGAAAGTACGTAGTTTTCGCTTTTCATGAATGTATAAATCTTGATGCAGTGCTAATTTGAACATACGTTATCTTTAAACCGCTATATCTTTTGATACAGCCACCGCAGACCTACCAAGCTTGACATTTTTCAAAAGTTCAATAGGGCCATACAACCATACATTTTTAGAAAGTACGTAGTTTTCGCTTTTCATGAATGTATAAATCTTGAAAATGCGATCAAAACTGTGGATGCCGTGCTAATTTGATCATACGTTATCTTTAAACCGCTATATCTTTTGATACAGCCACCGCAGACCTACCAAGCTTGACATTTTTCAAAAGTTCAATAGGGCCATACAACCATACATTTTTAGAAAGTACGTAGTTTTCGCTTTTCATGAATGTATAAATCTTGAAAATGCGATCAAAACTGTGGATGCCGTGCTAATTTGAACATACGTTATCTTTAAACCGCTATATCTCATGATACAGCCACCGCAGACCTACCAAGCTTGACATTTTTCAAAAGTTCAATAGGGCCATACAACCATACATTTTTAGAAAGTACGTAGTTTTCGCTTTTCATGAATGTATAAATCTTGAAAATGCGATCAAAACTGTGGATGCCGTGCTAATTTGAACATACGTTATCTTTAAACCGCTATATCTCATGATACAGCCACCGCAGACCTACCAAGCTTGACATTTTTCAAAAGTTCAATAGGGCCATACAACCATACATTTTTAGAAAGTACGTAGTTTTCGCTTTTCATGAATGTATAAATCTTGATGCAGTGCTAATTTGAACATACGTTATCTTTAAACCGCTATATCTTTTGATACAGCCACCGCAGACCTACCAAGCTTGACATTTTTCAAAAGTTCAATAGGGCCATACAACCATACATTTTTAGAAAGTACGTAGTTTTCGCTTTTCATGAATGTATAAATCTTGAAAATGCGATCAAAACTGTGGATGCCGTGCTAATTTGATCATACGTTATCTTTAAACCGCTATATCTTTTGATACAGCCACCGCAGACCTACCAAGCTTGACATTTTTCAAAAGTTCAATAGGGCCATACAACCATACATTTTTAGAAAGAACGTAGTTTTCGCTTTTCATTAATGTATAAATCTTGAAAATGCGATCAAAACTGTGGATGCAGTGCTAATTTGATCATACGTTATCTTTAAACCGCTATATCTTTTGATACAGCCACCGCAGACCTACCAAGCTTGACATTTTTCAAAAGTTCAATAGGGCCATACAACCATACATTTTTAGAAAGTACGTAGTTTTCGCTTTTCATGAATGTATAAATCTTGATGCAGTGCTAATTTGAACATACGTTATCTTTAAACCGCTATATCTTTTGATACAGCCACCGCAGACCTACCAAGCTTGACATTTTTCAAAAGTTCAATAGGGCCATACAACCATACATTTTTAGAAAGAACGTAGTTTTCGCTTTTCATTAATGTATAAATCTTGAAAATGCGATCAAAACTGTGGATGCAGTGCTAATTTGATCATACGTTATCTTTAAACCGCTATATCTTTTGATACAGCCACCGCAGACCTACCAAGCTTGACATTTTTCAAAAGTTCAATAGGGCCATACAACCATACATTTTTAGAAAGAACGTAGTTTTCGCTTTTCATTAATGTATAAATCTTGAAAATGCGATCAAAACTGTGGATGCAGTGCTAATTTGATCATACGTTATCTTTAAACCGCTATATCTTTTGATACAGCCACCGCAGACCTACCAAGCTTGACATTTTTCAAAAGTTCAATAGGGCCATACAACCATACATTTTTAGAAAGAACGTAGTTTTCGCTTTTCATTAATGTATAAATCTTGAAAATGCGATCAAAACTGTGGATGCAGTGCTAATTTGATCATACGTTATCTTTAAACCGCTATATCTTTTGATACAGCCACCGCAGACCTACCAAGCTTGACATTTTTCAAAAGTTCAATAGGGCCATACAACCATACATTTTTAGAAAGTACGTAGTTTTCGCTTTTCATTAATGTATAAATCTTGAAAATGCGATCAAAACTGTGGATGCAGTGCTAATTTGAACATACGTTATCTTTAAACCGCTATATCTTTTGATACAGCCACCGCAGACCTACCAAGCTTGACATTTTTCAAAAGTTCAATAGGGCCATACAACCATACATTTTTAGAAAGAACGTAGTTTTCGCTTTTCATTAATGTATAAATCTTGAAAATGCGATCAAAACTGTGGATGCAGTGCTAATTTGATCATACGTTATCTTTAAACCGCTATATCTTTTGATACAGCCACCGCAGACCTACCAAGCTTGACATTTTTCAAAAGTTCAATAGGGCCATACAACCATACATTTTTAGAAAGTACGTAGTTTTCGCTTTTCATGAATGTATAAATCTTGATGCAGTGCTAATTTGAACATACGTTATCTTTAAACCGCTATATCTTTTGATACAGCCACCGCAGACCTACCAAGCTTGACATTTTTCAAAAGTTCAATAGGGCCATACAACCATACATTTTTAGAAAGAACGTAGTTTTCGCTTTTCATTAATGTATAAATCTTGAAAATGCGATCAAAACTGTGGATGCAGTGCTAATTTGATCATACGTTATCTTTAAACCGCTATATCTTTTGATACAGCCACCGCAGACCTACCAAGCTTGACATTTTTCAAAAGTTCAATAGGGTCATACAACCATACATTTTTAGAAAGTACGTAGTTTTCGCTTTTCATGAATGTATAAATCTTGATGCAGTGCTAATTTGAACATACGTTATCTTTAAACCGCTATATCTTTTGATACAGCCACCGCAGACCTACCAAGCTTGACATTTTTCAAAAGTTCAATAGGGCCATACAACCATACATTTTTAGAAAGTACGTAGTTTTCGCTTTTCATGAATGTATAAATCTTGAAAATGCGATCAAAACTGTGGATGCCGTGCTAATTTGATTATACGTTATCTTTAAACCGCTATATCTTTTGATACAGCCACCGCAGACCTACCAAGCTTGACATTTTTCAAAAGTTCAATAGGGCCATACAACCATACATTTTTAGAAAGAACGTAGTTTTCGCTTTTCATGAATGTATAAATCTTGAAAATGCGATCAAAACTGTGGATGCCGTGCTAATTTGATCATACGTTATCTTTAAACCGCTATATCTTTTGATACAGCCACCGCAGACCTACCAAGCTTGACATTTTTCAAAAGTTCAATAGGGCCATACAACCATACATTTTTAGAAAGAACGTAGTTTTCGCTTTTCATTAATGTATAAATCTTGAAAATGCGATCAAAACTGTGGATGCCGTGCTAATTTGATCATACGTTATCTTTAAACCGCTATATCTCATGATACAGCCACCGCAGACCTACCAAGCTTGACATTTTTCAAAAGTTCAATAGGGCCATACAACCATACATTTTTAGAAAGTACGTAGTTTTCGCTTTTCATTAATGTATAAATCTTGAAAATGCGATCAAAACTGTGGATGCAGTGCTAATTTGAACATACGTTATCTTTAAACCGCTATATCTCATGATACAGCCACCGCAGACCTACCAAGCTTGACATTTTTCAAAAGTTCAATAGGGCCATACAACCATACATTTTTAGAAAGTACGTAGTTTTCGCTTTTCATTAATGTATAAATCTTGAAAATGCGATCAAAACTGTGGATGCAGTGCTAATTTGATCATACGTTATCTTTAAACCGCTATATCTTTTGATACAGCCACCGCAGACCTACCAAACTTGACATTTTTCAAAAGTTCAATAGGGCCATACAACCATACATTTTTAGAAAGTACGTAGTTTTCGCTTTTCATTAATGTATAAATCTTGATGCAGTGCTAATTTGAATATACGTTATCTTTGAACCGCTATATCTTTTGATACAGCCACCGCAGACCTACCAAGCTTGACATTTTTCAAAAGTTCAATAGGGCCATACAACCATACATTTTTAGAAAGAACGTAGTTTTCGCTTTTCATTAATGTATAAATCTTGAAAATGCGATCAAAACTGTGGATGCAGTGCTAATTTGAACATACGTTATCTTTAAACCGCTATATCTCATGATACAGCCACCGCAGACCTACCAAGCTTGACATTTTTCAAAAGTTCAATAGGGCCATACAACCATACATTTTTAGAAAGTACGTAGTTTTCGCTTTTCATGAATGTATAAATCTTGAAAATGCGATCAAAACTGTGGATGCCGTGCTAATTTGAACATACGTTATCTTTAAACCGCTATATCTTTTGATACAGCCACCGCAGACCTACCAAGCTTGACACTTTTCAAAAGTTCAATAGGGCCATACAACCATACATTTTTAGAAAGAACGTAGTTTTCGCTTTTCATTAATGTATAAATCTTGAAAATGCGATCAACACTGTGGATGCAGTGCTAATTTGAACATACGTTATCTTTAAACCGCTATATCTCATGATACAGCCACCGCAGACCTACCAAGCTTGACATTTTTCAAAAGTTCAATAGGGCCATACAACCATACATTTTTAGAAAGTACGTAGTTTTCGCTTTTCATGAATGTATAAATCTTGAAAATGCGATCAAAACTGTGGATGCCGTGCTAATTTGAACATACGTTATCTTTAAACCGCTATATCTTTTGATACAGCCACCGCAGACCTACCAAGCTTGACATTTTTCAAAAGTTCAATAGGGCCATACAACCATACATTTTTAGAAAGAACGTAGTTTTCGCTTTTCATTAATGTATAAATCTTGAAAATGCGATCAACACTGTGGATGCAGTGCTAATTTGAACATACGTTATCTTTAAACCGCTATATCTCATGATACAGCCACCGCAGACCTACCAAGCTTGACATTTTTCAAAAGTTCAATAGGGCCATACAACCATACATTTTTAGAAAGTACGTAGTTTTCGCTTTTCATGAATGTATAAATCTTGAAAATGCGATCAAAACTGTGGATGCCGTGCTAATTTGAACATACGTTATCTTTAAACCGCTATATCTCATGATACAGCCACCGCAGACCTACCAAGCTTGACATTTTTCAAAAGTTCAATAGGGCCATACAACCATACATTTTTAGAAAGTACGTAGTTTTCGCTTTTCATGAATGTATAAATCTTGAAAATGCGATCAAAACTGTGGATGCAGTGCTAATTTGAACATACGTTATCTTTAAACCGCTATATCTCATGATACAGCCACCGCAGACCTACCAAGCTTGACATTTTTCAAAAGTTCAATAGGGCCATACAACCATACATTTTTAGAAAGTACGTAGTTTTCGCTTTTCATTAATGTATAAATCTTGAAAATGCGATCAAAACTGTGGATGCAGTGCTAATTTGAACATACGTTATCTTTAAACCGCTATATCTCATGATACAGCCACCGCAGACCTACCAAGCTTGACATTTTTCAAAAGTTCAATAGGGCCATACAACCATACATTTTTAGAAAGTACGTAGTTTTCGCTTTGCATGAATGTATAAATCTTGAAAATGCGATCAAAACTGTGGATGCAGTGCTAATTTGAACATAGGTTATCTTTAAACCGCTATATCTCATGATACAGCCACCGCAGACCTACCAAGCTTGACATTTTTCAAAAGTTCAATAGGGCCATACAACCATACATTTTTAGAAAGTACGTAGTTTTCGCTTTTCATTAATGTATAAATCTTGAAAATGCGATCAACACTGTGGATGCAGTGCTAATTTGAACATACGTTATCTTTAAACCGCTATATCTCATGATACAGCCACCGCAGACCTACCAAACTTGACATTTTTCAAAAGTTCAATAGGGCCATACAACCATACATTTTTAGAAAGTACGTAGTTTTCGCTTTTCATTAATGTATAAATCTTGAAAATGCGATCAAACCTGTGGATGCAGTGCTAATTTGAACATACGTTATCTTTAAACCGCTATATCTCATGATACAGCCACCGCAGACCTACCAAGCTTGACATTTTTCAAAAGTTCAATAGGGCCATACAACCATACATTTTTAGAAAGTACGTAGTTTTCGCTTTTCATGAATGTATAAATCTTGAAAATGCGATCAAAACTGTGGATGCAGTGCTAATTTGAACATACGTTATCTTTAAACCGCTATATCTCATGATACAGCCACCGCAGACCTACCAAGCTTGACATTTTTCAAAAGTTCAATAGGGCCATACAACCATACATTTTTAGAAAGAACGTAGTTTGCGCTTTTCATTAATGTATAAATCTTGAAAATGCGATCAACACTGTGGATGCAGTGCTAATTTGAACATACGTTATCTTTAAACCGCTATATCTCATGATACAGCCACCGCAGACCTACCAAGCTTGACATTTTTCAAAAGTTCAATAGGGCCATACAACCATACATTTTTAGAAAGTACGTAGTTTTCGCTTTTCATGAATGTATAAATCTTGAAAATGCGATCAAAACTGTGGATGCCGTGCTAATTTGAACATACGTTATCTTTAAACCGCTATATCTCATGATACAGCCACCGCAGACCTACCAAGCTTGACATTTTTCAAAAGTTCAATAGGGCCATACAACCATACATTTTTAGAAAGTACGTAGTTTTCGCTTTTCATGAATGTATAAATCTTGAAAATGCGATCAAAACTGTGGATGCAGTGCTAATTTGAACATACGTTATCTTTAAACCGCTATATCTCATGATACAGCCACCGCAGACCTACCAAGCTTGACATTTTTCAAAAGTTCAATAGGGCCATACAACCATACATTTTTAGAAAGTACGTAGTTTTCGCTTTTCATTAATGTATAAATCTTGAAAATGCGATCAAAACTGTGGATGCAGTGCTAATTTGAACATACGTTATCTTTAAACCGCTATATCTCATGATACAGCCACCGCAGACCTACCAAGCTTGACATTTTTCAAAAGTTCAATAAGGCCATACAACCATACATTTTTAGAAAGTACGTAGTTTTCGCTTTTCATTAATGTATAAATCTTGAAAATGCGATCAAACCTGTGGATGCAGTGCTAATTTGAACATACGTTATCTTTAAACCGCTATATCTCATGATACAGCCACCGCAGACCTACCAAGCTTGACATTTTTCAAAAGTTCAATAGGGCCATACAACCATACATTTTTAGAAAGTACGTAGTTTTCGCTTTTCATGAATGTATAAATCTTGAAAATGCGATCAAAACTGTGGATGCAGTGCTAATTTGAACATAGGTTATCTTTAAACCGCTATATCTCATGATACAGCCACCGCAGACCTACCAAGCTTGACATTTTTCAAAAGTTCAATAGGGCCATACAACCATACATTTTTAGAAAGAACGTAGTTTTCGCTTTTCATTAATGTATAAATCTTGAAAATGCGATCAACACTGTGGATGCAGTGCTAATTTGAACATACGTTATCTTTAAACCGCTATATCTCATGATACAGCCACCGCAGACCTACCAAGCTTGACATTTTTCAAAAGTTCAATAGGGCCATACAACCATACATTTTTAGAAAGTACGTAGTTTTCGCTTTTCATTAATGTATAAATCTTGAAAATGCGATCAAACCTGTGGATGCAGTGCTAATTTGAACATACGTTATCTTTAAACCGCTATATCTCATGATAAAGCCACCGCAGACCTACCAAGCTTGACATTTTTCAAAAGTTCAATAGGGCCATACAACCATACATTTTTAGAAAGTACGTAGTTTTCGCTTTTCATGAATGTATAAATCTTGAAAATGCGATCAAAACTGTGGATGCAGTGCTAATTTGAACATACGTTATCTTTAAACCGCTATATCTCATGATACAGCCACCGCAGACCTACCAAGCTTGACATTTTTCAAAAGTTCAATAGGGCCATACAACCATACATTTTTAGAAAGAACGTAGTTTGCGCTTTTCATTAATGTATAAATCTTGAAAATGCGATCAACACTGTGGATGCAGTGCTAATTTGAACATACGTTATCTTTAAACCGCTATATCTCATGATACAGCCACCGCAGACCTACCAAGCTTGACATTTTTCAAAAGTTCAATAGGGCCATACAACCATACATTTTTAGAAAGTACGTAGTTTTCGCTTTTCATGAATGTATAAATCTTGAAAATGCGATCAAAACTGTGGATGCCGTGCTAATTTGAACATACGTTATCTTTAAACCGCTATATCTCATGATACAGCCACCGCAGACCTACCAAGCTTGACATTTTTCAAAAGTTCAATAGGGCCATACAACCATACATTTTTAGAAAGTACGTAGTTTTCGCTTTTCATGAATGTATAAATCTTGAAAATGCGATCAAAACTGTGGATGCAGTGCTAATTTGAACATACGTTATCTTTAAACCGCTATATCTCATGATACAGCCACCGCAGACCTACCAAGCTTGACATTTTTCAAAAGTTCAATAGGGCCATACAACCATACATTTTTAGAAAGTACGTAGTTTTCGCTTTTCATTAATGTATAAATCTTGAAAATGCGATCAAAACTGTGGATGCAGTGCTAATTTGAACATACGTTATCTTTAAACCGCTATATCTCATGATACAGCCACCGCAGACCTACCAAGCTTGACATTTTTCAAAAGTTCAATAGGGCCATACAACCATACATTTTTAGAAAGTACGTAGTTTTCGCTTTTCATGAATGTATAAATCTTGAAAATGCGATCAAAACTGTGGATGCAGTGCTAATTTGAACATAGGTTATCTTTAAACCGCTATATCTCATGATACAGCCACCGAAGACCTACCAAGCTTGACATTTTTCAAAAGTTCAATAGGGCCATACAACCATACATTTTTAGAAAGAACGTAGTTTTCGCTTTTCATTAATGTATAAATCTTGAAAATGCGATCAACACTGTGGATGCAGTGCTAATTTGAACATACGTTATCTTTAAACCGCTATATCTCATGATACAGCCACCGCAGACCTACCAAGCTTGACATTTTTCAAAAGTTCAATAGGGCCATACAACCATACATTTTTAGAAAGAACGTAGTTTTCGCTTTTCATTAATGTATAAATCTTGAAAATGCGATCAACACTGTGGATGCAGTGCTAATTTGAACATACGTTATCTTTAAACCGCTATATCTCATGATACAGCCACCGCAGACCTACCAAGCTTGACATTTTTCAAAAGTTCAATAGGGCCATACAACCATACATTTTTAGAAAGAACGTAGTTTGCGCTTTTCATTAATGTATAAATCTTGAAAATGCGATCAACACTGTGGATGCAGTGCTAATTTGAACATACGTTATCTTTAAACCGCTATATCTCATGATACAGCCACCGCAGACCTACCAAGCTTGACATTTTTCAAAAGTTCAATAGGGCCATACAACCATACATTTTTAGAAAGAACGTAGTTTTCGCTTTTCATTAATGTATAAATCTTGAAAATGCGATCAACACTGTGGATGCAGTGCTAATTTGAACATACGTTATCTTTAAACCGCTATATCTCATGATACAGCCACCGCAGACCTACCAAGCTTGACATTTTTCAAAAGTTCAATAGGGCCATACAACCATACATTTTTAGAAAGAACGTAGTTTGCGCTTTTCATTAATGTATAAATCTTGAAAATGCGATCAACACTGTGGATGCAGTGCTAATTTGAACATACGTTATCTTTAAACCGCTATATCTCATGATACAGCCACCGCAGACCTACCAAGCTTGACATTTTTCAAAAGTTCAATAGGGCCATACAACCATACATTTTTAGAAAGAACGTAGTTTGCGCTTTTCATTAATGTATAAATCTTGAAAATGCGATCAACACTGTGGATGCAGTGCTAATTTGAACATACGTTATCTTTAAACCGCTATATCTCATGATACAGCCACCGCAGACCTACCAAGCTTGACATTTTTCAAAAGTTCAATAGGGCCATACAACCATACATTTTTAGAAAGAACGTAGTTTGCGCTTTTCATTAATGTATAAATCTTGAAAATGCGATCAACACTGTGGATGCAGTGCTAATTTGAACATACGTTATCTTTAAACCGCTATATCTCATGATACAGCCACCGCAGACCTACCAAGCTTGACATTTTTCAAAAGTTCAATAGGGCCATACAACCATACATTTTTAGAAAGAACGTAGTTTGCGCTTTTCATTAATGTATAAATCTTGAAAATGCGATCAACACTGTGGATGCAGTGCTAATTTGAACATACGTTATCTTTAAACCGCTATATCTCATGATACAGCCACCGCAGACCTACCAAGCTTGACATTTTTCAAAAGTTCAATAGGGCCATACAACCATACATTTTTAGAAAGAACGTAGTTTGCGCTTTTCATTAATGTATAAATCTTGAAAATGCGATCAACACTGTGGATGCAGTGCTAATTTGAACATACGTTATCTTTAAACCGCTATATCTCATGATACAGCCACCGCAGACCTACCAAGCTTGACATTTTTCAAAAGTTCAATAGGGCCATACAACCATACATTTTTAGAAAGAACGTAGTTTTCGCTTTTCATTAATGTATAAATCTTGAAAATGCGATCAACACTGTGGATGCAGTGCTAATTTGAACATACGTTATCTTTAAACCGCTATATCTCATGATACAGCCACCGCAGACCTACCAAGCTTGACATTTTTCAAAAGTTCAATAGGGCCATACAACCATACATTTTTAGAAAGAACGTAGTTTGCGCTTTTCATTAATGTATAAATCTTGAAAATGCGATCAACACTGTGGATGCAGTGCTAATTTGAACATACGTTATCTTTAAACCGCTATATCTCATGATACAGCCACCGCAGACCTACCAAGCTTGACATTTTTCAAAAGTTCAATAGGGCCATACAACCATACATTTTTAGAAAGTACGTAGTTTTCGCTTTTCATTAATGTATAAATCTTGAAAATGCGATCAAACCTGTGGATGCAGTGCTAATTTGAACATACGTTATCTTTAAACCGCTATATCTCATGATACAGCCACCGCAGACCTACCAAGCTTGACATTTTTCAAAAGTTCAATAGGGCCATACAACCATACATTTTTAGAAAGTACGTAGTTTTCGCTTTTCATTAATGTATAAATCTTGAAAATGCGATCAAAACTGTGGATGCAGTGCTAATTTGAACATACGTTATCTTTAAACCGCTATATCTCATGATACAGCCACCGCAGACCTACCAAGCTTGACATTTTTCAAAAGTTCAATAGGGCCATACAACCATACATTTTTAGAAAGTACGTAGTTTTCGCTTTTCATTAATGTATAAATCTTGAAAATGCGATCAAAACTGTGGATGCAGTGCTAATTTGAACATACGTTATCTTTAAACCGCTATATCTCGTGATACAGCCACCGCAGACCTACCAAGCTTGACATTTTTCAAAAGTTCAATAGGGCCATACAACCATACATTTTTAGAAAGTACGTAGTTTTCGCTTTTCATTAATGTATAAATCTTGAAAATGCGATCAAAACTGTGGATGCAGTGCTAATTTGAACATACGTTATCTTTAAACCGCTATATCTCATGATACAGCCACCGCAGACCTACCAAGCTTGACATTTTTCAAAAGTTCAATAGGGCCATACAACCATACATTTTTAGAAAGTACGTAGTTTTCGCTTTTCATTAATGTATAAATCTTGAAAATGCGATCAAAACTGTGGATGCAGTGCTAATTTGAACATACGTTATCTTTAAACCGCTATATCTCATGATACAGCCACCGCAGACCTACCAAGCTTGACATTTTTCAAAAGTTCAATAGGGCCATACAACCATACATTTTTAGAAAGTACGTAGTTTTCGCTTTTCATTAATGTATAAATCTTGAAAATGCGATCAAAACTGTGGATGCAGTGCTAATTTGAACATACGTTATCTTTAAACCGCTATATCTCATGATACAGCCACCGCAGACCTACCAAGCTTGACATTTTTCAAAAGTTCAATAGGGCCATACAACCATACATTTTTAGAAAGTACGTAGTTTTCGCTTTTCATTAATGTATAAATCTTGAAAATGCGATCAAACCTGTGGATGCAGTGCTAATTTGAACATACGTTATCTTTAAACCGCTATATCTCATGATACAGCCACCGCAGACCTACCAAGCTTGACATTTTTCAAAAGTTCAATAGGGCCATACAACCATACAATTTTAGAAAGTACGTAGTTTTCGCTTTTCATTAATGTATAAATCTTGAAAATGCGATCAAAACTGTGGATGCAGTGCTAATTTGAACATACGTTATCTTTAAACCGCTATATCTCATGATACAGCCACCGCAGACCTACCAAGCTTGACATTTTTCAAAAGTTCAATAGGGCCATACAACCATACATTTTTAGAAAGTACGTAGTTTTCGCTTTTCATGAATGTATAAATCTTGAAAATGCGATCAAAACTGTGGATGCAGTGCTAATTTGAACATACGTTATCTTTAAACCGCTATATCTCATGATACAGCCACCGCAGACCTACCAAGCTTGACATTTTTCAAAAGTTCAATAGGGCCATACAACCATACATTTTTAGAAAGTACGTAGTTTTCGCTTTTCATTAATGTATAAATCTTGAAAATGCGATCAAAACTGTGGATGCAGTGCTAATTTGAACATACGTTATCTTTAAACCGCTATATCTCATGATACAGCCACCGCAGACCTACCAAGCTTGACATTTTTCAAAAGTTCAATAGGGCCATACAACCATACATTTTTAGAAAGTACGTAGTTTTCGCTTTTCATTAATGTATAAATCTTGAAAATGCGATCAAACCTGTGGATGCAGTGCTAATTTGAACATACGTTATCTTTAAACCGCTATATCTCATGATACAGCCACCGCAGACCTACCAAGCTTGACATTTTTCAAAAGTTCAATAGGGCCATACAACCATACATTTTTAGAAAGTACGTAGTTTTCGCTTTTCATGAATGTATAAATCTTGAAAATGCGATCAAAACTGTGGATGCAGTGCTAATTTGAACATACGTTATCTTTAAACCGCTATATCTCATGATACAGCCACCGCAGACCTACCAAGCTTGACATTTTTCAAAAGTTCAATAGGGCCATACAACCATACATTTTTAGAAAGTACGTAGTTTTCGCTTTTCATTAATGTATAAATCTTGAAAATGCGATCAAAACTGTGGATGCAGTGCTAATTTGAACATACGTTATCTTTAAACCGCTATATCTCATGATACAGCCACCGCAGACCTACCAAGCTTGACATTTTTCAAAAGTTCAATAGGGCCATACAACCATACATTTTTAGAAAGTACGTAGTTTTCGCTTTTCATGAATGTATAAATCTTGAAAATGCGATCAAAACTGTGGATGCAGTGCTAATTTGAACATACGTTATCTTTAAACCGCTATATCTCATGATACAGCCACCGCAGACCTACCAAGCTTGACATTTTTCAAAAGTTCAATAGGGCCATACAACCATACATTTTTAGAAAGTACGTAGTTTTCGCTTTTCATTAATGTATAAATCTTGAAAATGCGATCAAACCTGTGGATGCAGTGCTAATTTGAACATACGTTATCTTTAAACCGCTATATCTCATGATACAGCCACCGCAGACCTACCAAGCTTGACATTTTTCAAAAGTTCAATAGGGCCATACAACCATACATTTTTAGAAAGTACGTAGTTTTCGCTTTTCATGAATGTATAAATCTTGAAAATGCGATCAAAACTGTGGATGCAGTGCTAATTTGAACATACGTTATCTTTAAACCGCTATATCTCATGATACAGCCACCGCAGACCTACCAAGCTTGACATTTTTCAAAAGTTCAATAGGGCCATACAACCATACATTTTTAGAAAGTACGTAGTTTTCGCTTTTCATTAATGTATAAATCTTGAAAATGCGATCAAAACTGTGGATGCAGTGCTAATTTGAACATACGTTATCTTTAAACCGCTATATCTCATGATACAGCCACCGCAGACCTACCAAGCTTGACATTTTTCAAAAGTTCAATAGGGCCATACAACCATACATTTTTAGAAAGTACGTAGTTTTCGCTTTTCATTAATGTATAAATCTTGAAAATGCGATCAAACCTGTGGATGCAGTGCTAATTTGAACATACGTTATCTTTAAACCGCTATATCTCATGATACAGCCACCGCAGACCTACCAAGCTTGACATTTTTCAAAAGTTCAATAGGGCCATACAACCATACATTTTTAGAAAGTACGTAGTTTTCGCTTTTCATGAATGTATAAATCTTGAAAATGCGATCAAAACTGTGGATGCAGTGCTAATTTGAACATACGTTATCTTTAAACCGCTATATCTCATGATACAGCCACCGCAGACCTACCAAGCTTGACATTTTTCAAAAGTTCAATAGGGCCATACAACCATACATTTTTAGAAAGTACGTAGTTTTCGCTTTTCATTAATGTATAAATCTTGAAAATGCGATCAAAACTGTGGATGCAGTGCTAATTTGAACATACGTTATCTTTAAACCGCTATATCTCATGATACAGCCACCGCAGACCTACCAAGCTTGACATTTTTCAAAAGTTCAATAGGGCCATACAACCATACATTTTTAGAAAGTACGTAGTTTTCGCTTTTCATGAATGTATAAATCTTGAAAATGCGATCAAAACTGTGGATGCAGTGCTAATTTGAACATACGTTATCTTTAAACCGCTATATCTCATGATACAGCCACCGCAGACCTACCAAGCTTGACATTTTTCGAAAGTTCAATAGGGCCATACAACCATACATTTTTAGAAAGTACGTAGTTTTCGCTTTTCATTAATGTATAAATCTTGAAAATGCGATCAAAACTGTGGATGCAGTGCTAATTTGAACATACGTTATCTTTAAACCGCTATATCTCATGATACAGCCACCGCAGACCTACCAAGCTTGACATTTTTCAAAAGTTCAATAGGGCCATACAACCATACATTTTTAGAAAGTACGTAGTTTTCGCTTTTCATGAATGTATAAATCTTGAAAATGCGATCAAAACTGTGGATGCAGTGCTAATTTGAACATACGTTATCTTTAAACCGCTATATCTCATGATACAGCCACCGCAGACCTACCAAGCTTGACATTTTTCGAAAGTTCAATAGGGCCATACAACCATACATTTTTAGAAAGTACGTAGTTTTCGCTTTTCATTAATGTATAAATCTTGAAAATGCGATCAAAACTGTGGATGCAGTGCTAATTTGAACATACGTTATCTTTAAACCGCTATATCTCATGATACAGCCACCGCAGACCTACCAAGCTTGACATTTTTCAAAAGTTCAATAGGGCCATACAACCATACATTTTTAGAAAGTACGTAGTTTTCGCTTTTCATGAATGTATAAATCTTGAAAATGCGATCAAAACTGTGGATGCAGTGCTAATTTGAACATACGTTATCTTTAAACCGCTATATCTCATGATACAGCCACCGCAGACCTACCAAGCTTGACATTTTTCAAAAGTTCAATAGGGCCATACAACCATACATTTTTAGAAAGTACGTAGTTTTCGCTTTTCATTAATGTATAAATCTTGAAAATGCGATCAAAACTGTGGATGCAGTGCTAATTTGAACATACGTTATCTTTAAACCGCTATATCTCATGATACAGCCACCGCAGACCTACCAAGCTTGACATTTTTCAAAAGTTCAATAGGGCCATACAACCATACATTTTTAGAAAGTACGTAGTTTTCGCTTTTCATGAATGTATAAATCTTGAAAATGCGATCAAAACTGTGGATGCAGTGCTAATTTGAACATACGTTATCTTTAAACCGCTATATCTCATGATACAGCCACCGCAGACCTACCAAGCTTGACATTTTTCAAAAGTTCAATAGGGCCATACAACCATACATTTTTAGAAAGTACGTAGTTTTCGCTTTTCATTAATGTATAAATCTTGAAAATGCGATCAAAACTGTGGATGCAGTGCTAATTTGAACATACGTTATCTTTAAACCGCTATATCTCATGATACAGCCACCGCAGACCTACCAAGCTTGACATTTTTCAAAAGTTCAATAGGGCCATACAACCATACATTTTTAGAAAGTACGTAGTTTTCGCTTTTCATGAATGTATAAATCTTGAAAATGCGATCAAAACTGTGGATGCAGTGCTAATTTGAACATACGTTATCTTTAAACCGCTATATCTCATGATACAGCCACCGCAGACCTACCAAGCTTGACATTTTTCAAAAGTTCAATAGGGCCATACAACCATACATTTTTAGAAAGTACGTAGTTTTCGCTTTTCATGAATGTATAAATCTTGAAAATGCGATCAAAACTGTGGATGCAGTGCTAATTTGAACATACGTTATCTTTAAACCGCTATATCTCATGATACAGCCACCGCAGACCTACCAAGCTTGACATTTTTCAAAAGTTCAATAGGGCCATACAACCATACATTTTTAGAAAGTACGTAGTTTTCGCTTTTCATTAATGTATAAATCTTGAAAATGCGATCAAAACTGTGGATGCAGTGCTAATTTGAACATACGTTATCTTTAAACCGCTATATATTTTGATACAGCCACCGCAGACCTACCAAGCTTGACATTTTTCAAAAGTTCAATAGGGTGACAACTCGGTGACAATGCGATATTTGGTGGAAAAAAATTAGCTAGGTGGCGCAGGGATTAGCCTATTTCGAAAAAAATTAAATCTTTCGCAACAGGGCAGGTTCCCGGTATGGTTTCCTGATTTCATGTTTTTAATTTAGAAATTTGTAAGAAACTGTGAAAAGCAATTCTTAGGGGGAAATAGTGGCATTTTGACAGTCTCCCAAATAGACAGTCTTGAGCTGCATACTTTGTGAATCGTTCTGTGCCGGTTACAAAAGTGATAGCTTAAAGACAGTTTGAAATATCGGATATCGATAATAACTCATCCATAATTTCGCTACTTCAATCTGGGTACTATTATATTTTCAATAAACTCTTATATAACGTTCTTCTGCAGCTACAGGGTTGCTTATGTTTTTATGAGGGCGTTAAACGACGGGAGTGGAGAAAGGAGACTAGAACAACAATAAAGCGAGCCATAACCGCCAAAAGGGCTTAAGCGACAAAATAGATATTTTAAACTAGATCAATTTTTGCAACAAGAAAATAAAAATGTATGAAATTTGGCGCTTAAGACCAAATTGCTTTATCCGTAACTTTTTAAAGGTTCTGAAATTTAGACAGCTGATGCAACTGTTGACTCCTATCAAAAATGGAAAATCGGCTGTGGCTCGAAATAAGAAGTAACTTCTATCAAAATATAAATGTTTACAAAAATTTGGCGCTTATCATTTTTTCGGTTATCCAAAATTTGACAAATAAAAATTAATTAAAAAAATTCAAAAAATTAAAAATTATTATTCTTGGCCTTGAGCTCGTTTCATGAATACTTGAAAATTTTATTTATGAAATCAGTTTATTTATTTCCAATATTGGAAAAATTTGTCAAACGAAAAAGCAGTTAACAGTAGTTAGTAGGTTTACTGTCTTAAAAAAACATCGATAAAATGTCTTTGTGGGTAATGTTTCGGCTCGAACCTAGAAAACAAAACAAAGCACTGGTGTTTTTAGGGGGTTGACACCGAAAATCGACGATTTTACAAGAATCTGTATAAACCCCTTTTCTATCTTGAAACATTGATAGCTTGATTGAGCTTGACTACAAAACAAGTAAGGAAAGGGCTGTCTTCGACTGTGTCGAAGACTTTATACCTTTCATGAATACGTATCACGGTTTAAGGCGTCCGATCCTTACTTACAACTAGTACAAACTCTGCAAAACTGTTAATTTTAAGATAAATAGCCCAAACTCAATTTATCGGAACAATCGACTTTATGGGAGCTATATGTTATGTAGGTCCGATCTGGCTGATTTTCACTACACATATTACATATAGAGAAAGTACCCAACCTGCGAAATCTTACGTTCCTAAGTTTTTAATTGCATAATTTATAGCTCAAAACACGTTTATCGGAACAATCGATTGTATGGTCCGATAATTTAATTGGTCCGATCATGCTGGTTCCGACGAATGATTAATGTTTTGCAAAATGACGGCGCCGTACCAAATTTCAGCGACATATCTCAAAAACTGAGGGACAAGTTTGCGGTCAAACAGACAGACGGACAGACGGACATGGCTAAATCGACTCAGCTCATCGCCCTGATCATTTCGGTATACTTCTATCTTTCACATTTAACTATCGATTATATGGGAGCTATATGTTATATTGGTCCGATCTAGGTGTTTTTCACTACACACTTTACATATACAAAGTGTACCAAAACTGTAAAATTTTATGTTCCGAGCTTTTTAATGGCAATAGTTATAGGTCAAAACCCGTTTATCGGTACAATCGATTGTATGGGAGCTTTGCGTTTTATTGGTCGGATCATGCTGGCTCCGACAAATCATTAACGCTTTACAAAATGGCTGCCTCTTACCAAATTTCATGGAGATATCTCTAAAACTGAGGGACTAGTTTGCGTTCAAACAGACAGACGGACGGACGGACAGACGGGCATGGCTAAATCAACTCAGCTCATAGCCCTGATCATTTCAGTATACTTATTGGTTTGTCTATCTTTTCTTCTTCTCATACTTACAAACATGTTCATGAAAGGTATACAAATTTGTTTTGCCCAGTCTAATGTACAGTCAGTTTATATTGCAAAATTCATTTCTACCAACATTGTTTAAGCGGCATACACTGTAATCATTTCTTTCGCTGTTTTAATTTGCATTGCATGGTATTGTAATTCGCAAGCAGCTTAGCAATATTCTAAAGATATAGTTTATGTTTTGCAATCGCCAACAGGGGTTTTTCACAGCGAAAATGAGGAGGCCAATCACGCGCTTATACCTCAGAGCCACAAGTGCTCCCCCTATGAATACATACAAGGTATAACAGTTGCCCCGCACCCCCCGTTCAATAAGAACAAATAACTTAAATAAAAAATACTAATAATTTAACCTATTCGCGCCCAACTTTTGTTTTGCAATTTCGACCCTATTTTCTGTAAGTACGACCCAAAAAAAAACGCAAAAACTAATATTTTTGAGTAATTATATATATTTTTTTATTCATTTTAAATGGAAACATTGGACATATACATACATAAGAACTAAATCTATTGTGAAAATCTTGAAATTGAAATAATTTTTTTTACACAAACCACATCGCTTTTGTTTTCCATTTGGAATATGGGCTAAAAAATGTTTGGCAATTGCCCTGCTCTCCTTGAGTGTGCGGACTGGGCGACCAAGTACTTTCGGGTCTGAGAGAATAGAAGTTTATGCAAGTAGCTTCGTGCAACCATACGAATAAAGTCCAGATGCGGGATCATTGTACATAGAAATGTCGACACGGTTTGTGAAAAGCCTGAAGTACCAATTTTTTCCTTTTACGGCAAATGGACAAATAATAAAATAATATACAAACATTAACTTAAAAAAAACAACACACCCTCCATAAAGCTTTTTCATTTCTCACTACCATTTCCTCGATAAAAGAAAAAATCATTCCTACTTTTCCTTCGTTCGCAAAGGAAACATAGGAATCAAACCAAACGTCAGTACAGTTCAAGTGATTGATTCATGGGTTCCGATTCCCGTTTCGATAAATCAAATTTCGTTAAGAGTATTTTTAAATAGTTTATACTATACGCGGCTTATTTTATTGGAAAATAAAAATCGCATTTCTTATAATTTTTGAGAATATTAAAGATTTATAAAAAACAGATACGAATCGCGATTTTAACTTTCCAATGCTTCATTAAAATAAATACAAACTGAGCTATAAACAAACTCAAATATATAAAACACAAAGCCCTTTTATCGGAACAATGGATTATATGGGGATGTCAGGAGACATACTGACGGACAGTACTAAATAGACTCTGTTAATCGCTTTAAACATTTCAGTATACTCCCAGCAAACCTTTAGGTTAGAGGGCGATTAGAAAACGACTCAAATTCCGATGTATTTCTCTAAGGTAGAAGGTTAGATAATGGTTTGAGAATCAGTCGAGAATTATAGCATTCTATACAAAAATGGGACTTAGTTCTCGATGTCGAGAAAAAGGTTAGTGATATAATCGAATTCTAACGTGAAATTCTAATTGGTTTCTAGTGTTTTTCGGTCTCTCATCGAATTCTAGCCTAGTTCTCTAACCTAATTTAGAAAATTTAGATTAGAAAACTACATTAGAGTTCTAATGTAAAACTACAATATTTCTCTAACGTTTGAGACTTTGTTTGCTGGGCTTATTGATAGGTCCATAATTAGTGTCAATAAGTGCTTACGAAAAAAAAAATCGGCTTTAATGTAATTTCCGAATTGTGCCACGGCGTATGAGCAGCATATTTACAGGTACAATTTAATTGCGAAGCAGTTTCCGGTTTTCAAAAACTATTCTTTTTAATCTTTCATTTATCTCCAACCAATTTTTTTAAAAGCACAACACTTTTAAAATACTTTTTCTAATACAAAGTAAAACAAAAAGTTCCACTATTAACCGCCTCTCACTGCTAAAATCTCAATCAAAGCAATCATCCATGAACGAAAAGAAACAAGTTGAACAAGCTAAAACGCTTCACAAATGCTAACAAAGTTCGTGTCGCTATGAAATATTGGCATTTGATTGATATTAGCATAAAGCGCGTATGCAAATTCGTTGAGCTCGATTCACTAAATTCTGCCACCATACAAAGCAACTTTGTACTGCTGCGTCACAAAATCGGCTTCACACGTTTGAGTTAAATATTTAAATTTATGATAATAACTATGTACATAAGTGTATTATATTATATGTTTGTATGTATAATGAAAATCACCAGTTTTGAATTCAGCTTCCATTACGGCTTCCAATCCGTGTTTCAACACCAAGCATCAAGCGGTTGAGTAGTTGCTGTTAATTTTAATGGTTTTATTACTTACGTTTGCTGATGATTTTGGATTTGATTTGTTGTTATGCATGTTTTTGAGATAACATTAAAATACAACCCACACAATTGGGTGTATGTATGTATGTTTATGGATTTGAAATGTTATTTGGCAATTAATGAAATTTAATACTTTATATTTATATGCAAAACAAGGTGAATATGGACACTGACGCTGACGGGTAGCGAATTAACGAGCATTTTTACTGTTGTTTGGTCATTGTGCAATTTGTTTTATTTTTTTGTATGGTTATTTGTGTGGTATATTGATGTTGTCTGAAGTAAATGTGTTTTATTGCTGCTATATTTATTTGCATTTAAATGGCGCTCATCCGTTCAGATACTTACTCACTTTGCTACTCTGCTGGTGGCATCTTTTTATAACCAGTTGTGCTTCACGTATACGGCCTTATATTTGTTGAATGGATAGAATAGGATATATCAGAAAGAAAATCAATTAAGTGATCACCGTCCGTCTGTTCGCATGATAACTTGAACAAAAATGTAAAGATTCATGACTATAAATGAGCTGAGGGCAAAGAATAATGATTTTTTATGAAAAAACATTATTGGTTTTAATTTCTAACTAGAAAGCCCGGCCATGCTTTTCTGCGCCTCATAACTTATCATAGACTGAGTCCGTTTTTAATCACTATATATCCGGAACCAGTTGAGTTATGGAACTTAATCACATCGATTACTGCAGCACTCATTAGCACCTTTCTTTTGATACCAATATTGTACACATTTTGGGTCCCCTTGGTATACATATTGGTCGATAGCTCTGAAGCCAGTCAAGTTGTCGAAATAAGGTATATCTAAAATCTTAAGCTAGACGTCTAGTAATACAAAGCAATGGACAGATTTTGAGCGATACGCGCCCAAACATGTAGACAGACAAAAATTCCAAAAACTGTTGCCTTGGTTTCTATTTACTTAATAATTCCTCTTATCAATAACTTTAAATATCTTCATTGTACAAACATATACCTGTTACAATTTTGTTATATGTAGAAATAATGTCTGTTAATTATTAAAAAGGTTTCTATTTGAAAAGAAAAGGAAAATTTAGAGGCAACCGTTGTAGCTTTCCTTATAGATCCACTTCGGAAGCTGCTATACTTTTTTGTTCGCAAATTTTGATACGCTTTGTTAACCATTAGGAAAGATAGTTTTGTTGTGATCTAAACTCCTATTTCTATTCATTTTTACCAACTCATTACGCAAGCGCCGACATCATTTGGCATTCATTGCTAAAGATTCATTTTTTTAACGTCGTGGTTATTGGTTATACGGTCTGTATGTTTTAAAGTATTCTTGATTATAAATGAGCTCAAGGAAAAATTAGAAAACAAAATTTCTCGACGATGTTCAACGATCAATTTTCTCAAACAGAAAATTGTATATTTATATAATACCCTAGACGCCCAGCATCAATATGAAACAGCACATACAGCAGCAAAACCAAAATGTACCTATGTTTCAAGACATACAGTGTGCGACAAAACTTAAGCACCGAAACTCCCTTTAAAACATTTTACTTAAACAAATTATAAGTACGAGTTCTATAATGCTTAGTTCGTTTTATTCAGGAAGAATACATATTAGATATTTGAAGAAATAAAAATTGTATCCTAGTTCATCCAAAAAAAGTTGTACAAAGATCCGATAAATTTAAAAAGTGGAGCGAAAAACTAAAGCACTATTAAGTATTTATGGGGCAAACCCGGCTCTTTATGGCAGGTTCACATCGTATTGCATTGAGTATATTAATTGAGTAAAATATCTTAGGAAATAATTTTCCACGCCTGCTCAACTTGTCCGAATAGAGAGTTTTTGTTACTGCAATTTTGCACTGGATTTAAGGATCCGTCATTTTTTATAAATTCTTTGTTCGGTTAAATAGCACTGGCAGCGGCAATACTTGAACATTATAAGCCCTACACTTTTCTTTGAAGTAAACCGAGGAGTGTCTTGCTGATAGATCCACCTTAATGCCATAATGGAATGTAGAGTACCAGTTCAATCGTATGATTGGGACCCACTTCATGACCGGAGTAACGTCTCAACCGTGTTTCAAAAGGTTCAAAGTGTCCGAATATTTCTAACTTGTATTTGAAAAGAAAATCCCTCGTCGTACTGTACTACTCTAGTTTAGGTGGGATCTTTGAATCCCTTAGTTCCCTTTTATCTGAAATCAAACGGATTTCAAAGCTGCGAAGTGAGGTAAGAGGTCTTAAAGAGCACGTAATTAAATAATTTTTTCTAGCAAAGATTTACTTCTACAAATCATCCAACCTCGTTTAACGGCTATATGCAAGCAGGGAACCATTGTTCAAAATGTTACGAAATATATCGGCGTAGTTATTGTGAGTCACGTTTATCATGACTGTACATTGCATAGTAAAACAGGTAATAGCACGGCAGCCATATTGGAAATTGTTTCTCTAAAAAGTCAGAACAGTACAGCACATGTCCAAATGTAAACAAACCGATTGTAAGCAAGTTTGACAGTTTAGAGAAAATTCAAATGAAAAAACGAAACGTCGGTTTGGGATGGTGGAATAGAATTTTTCATTTACACCAAAACGATAATGGCCAAAAAAGCCTAACACAAAATTCGTATATATAGAAAAATCTAATCAGCTGTTGAGATGATATTATTTGTATAGGTATGCCATGCGACTGTAGGATTTTTAGATCACATTTAATAAAATACAATACCTACTTTGATCTGGTGCATTAGTTTTGTCACATACATTTTTTAGTTAGGCTAAAAGGTGCAAATCATTATTTTTAATGGGAAATTAAACCAGTTTCTTTGTTTCATATTTTAAATAACTAATGTAAGACCTTCATTGATAAAAACAAACACAAAATTTAAAACCTTCACATAGAATTTTATTTAATCATGTAAAGCAAAAGGACTTTTGGTGCTTCGGTTCTGTCTATATATGGGAAAGAAAATCAGTGAAAAAACCTTCTATTCCATGCAATAGGTATTTTGTGAACAAGTACAAACTTACACACATCTCCTGCTCAATACAAAAAAACTCATACGGATTTTATTTTTTCAATATAAAAAGGGAGTATAAACTTAAATTTGGATATCGAGCAATGAAGTGGTAAAAACTGGATTCGATTCTATGCAGCAGATTTTGAGTGATGCCAGTACAAGCATAGAGACATACAGACAAAAATATTTAAAATTATTAGATTGTGATGGTATTCTGATACATCTATCCAAAGGTTTTTTTTGCGGGAGTGTGACACATACTCTTGCATTGGTGATCTATCGCTTTAACAGCATTGATCCAAAAGCTCTGCGAATTTGTTAATATTGTTTACTCATTATCGTCTACTCGAAGTCTACTTTTACATTATTCAATTCAATATTATTTGGTACAAGTCATGTGTACCTGCACCTGTTGATGCGACTCTATATCACAACTGGCTATATTATGTTCAGTTTAACTCGCACTTCGACTTCCTTACATCTTCCTTTTTTATTAGGACACACATTTTCGTGCATGCATATAAATTATTTTGCTAGCGATTTTGTTGGCGGTGACGGTAACGGTGGCGCTGTTACCCTCACATTGGGGGTTCCAAAAAAATCTTATGTTTCTCCTACAGCTTCTGCTGCCGTTTTCAGTGTTGCTAAACATGCATGCTAACTATCTATCCATAAGCGTAGACATCCCCATGAGCACTACTAACAAACGCGCTCCCACAATAACAAACCCGAAATTCAACCTTAACTTTAGTTTTGCTGTATAAATTAAACCATAAATTATATGAAGCCATTATTTGCTTTTTGGAGAATTTTATATGACAAAACAAATAATTTTTTCCATAATAATTTTTTCGTTATGTGATTTTTAAGCATTTCATTTATTGTTTTTGTTCCCGCAACTGAATTTTTTTCACACTTTTTTTTTTAAATTTTAATTTGATGCATGGCTTGAATAGCAACAAACAAAATATATATCTTGCAACTTCCATATTCCATATTGAAAATTGTATGCGGTCATTCGATATATTTATTATGAAAGAATATTCAAAATAAAAAGTACAACAACAACAACTCATCGTACCCAACATATCAAACTGTGCTGAGTGGAAGCGATCTACTTGTTCGTGAAATGGAATTGAGCAGCTCTGTGCTGCTTAGCAAAAGTCATCAGTGTATGTCGTAGCATGGCTAGCAGTAAGGCACCGAAGTTCTACGATTTTACCACACGGAGTTGACGCCCGTGCGCTGGAATACCTTAACACCCGCTGTGCACGCTACGCGCTAACCATTGTGAATCATTTAAATTTTGTATAAATTCAACTTCATTTATTATGATTTTTATGATTACTGACCGCATAAATAGTTATGCCTGTATATATATGTAAGTACACGAACACACCCACCCATGCTTTGGTATGTTCCCTGCAGTGAAATATCAAACTAGTCAGTACACAAACTAGTATTCAACTATAATTTTCTGGTTGAAATCATACTAATCACAAAAAGTTCAATCGATACTAGTATAAGACTATAGTTTCATAGTATGTGTTCAAGTGACATAACCTGTAATCATTTCTTTCGTTTTCGTTTTTCACAGCGTAAATGATCACAAAGGAAAATGATGTAGCGATGAGTCTATTTTTTTATTTTAATCCCTGCTAGAGGTTTTGGTTCACTTTTTGACTAGTATTCTCTTATGTTTTTCGAACTAGTATGATTCTGGTATGATTACACTGCAATTTTACTAGTACATGTCCTTCCATTTTGAACAACTTTGAAACTGGTATTCTACGACCAGTATGATACTAGTATATTTCAACTATATACAAACTAGTATTTCATGTGTAGTAGATGAATGGTATGTTCTGGTCGAAATCTGACAATTGACATCTCGTAGGACATCGCCATGTTAAAAATACCAGTTGCTTACAGGCCCGTGCGCAGAAAATACCCGAGGGGGGTTTGAACTCAGGGTACGTAATCAATGAAAAAAGATAATACGGAAATTTTATTGTCAAAAGTCATATTTAGTTACAATTATTTAATAAATCAACTCTTCGAGGTACTGAAAAAAACTCTTTCAAAATTATTTGCGGTTCGATTTTGACATCACGATGTACATTGAGTGAGGCTAAGCCGTTCAGGCGATCTTCGGACAAAGTTGAGAAGGATCGTTCATTCGTCGCTGTTGTCCCAGGCAAAACTGCCATAACGCGAGGCATTTGGTTAACATTTAGAAACGCATCTTCATTACAAATATCGAGTGCTTGAAGTGAGTTTTTTCTTTCCTTTCCGGCAATGAGCTTCCGCCAAAGTTGTACTTCGTTCACCCAGATGTCACGGGAATTGTCGTGCAAAATTGAACAGTATGATTGGAATAGTTGAGCGCAGGACTATTTTTCGAAAATTTTCCTTTATTTGGGAAAAAGGCAAGCGAAATTTGATTAAATATTGCAGTGATTTAAGAATCGATCTTGCAATTGTGTTAGAAACGAATCAATGTACGGTATTAGATTGTTATATGGAAATAATGTTCAACTGAATCAGTTTGTACGTTGGAACGTTGGGTCTGGTTCGACGCAATCCTTGGCTTTCGCAATTCAATTTCGTGTTGCTCGCTCACGGTTTTGAAAATTTGTCTGAACTTTCCCTTAGCGTTTTCTCTTCTTTCCCCCAAAATTTGTTTCCCAGCATCAGCCAATTTGATCTTGATTTTCTCCTTGAAGTACTCGACTCAGAGACAATGTGAGAGAATGCACCGAGCTCAAAATATGCATGGATATCTGGAAATTTGCAGTTTTTATAGCCGAAAGCAATTGGAAAGCTCCAGACGAAGTCGTTGAGTCTTTCCAGTTGGTGGAAATCACTTCGAGAGCGCGAATTACTGCTAGTTGGAAATGGAGATATGTTGCGACGGACTCATGCTGTTCTACCCATCTGGTTTACCAAAAATTTTTCAATTTCTTCACTCGAGTTTCCGATAGATGTTCATTTTCACTTATCGCATCCTGAAGGACATTTTGGCGTTTCGTATAAATGAAGAAGGAATGCTATTCTCTAGAACTCCCAGACAATTTTTGATTCCCGTTATATTGCGCGCAGAGCTTACCGCCAAATTGAAGCTATGAGCAGCACAATGGGAGTAGACCGCGAGTGGATAAATTTTCTGACAACAGCTTGAGCCCCTTGGAACTCTCCGCTAACCGCTCTCGCACCGTCATAACCTTGCCCGAAGAAATACGTGCAATCCAGTCCGGAAGATTTTAGGAAATCAAGGTACGCAGTTCCTATTCCCTTTCCAGTGAAATCGGTGATAGGAATAAAAGACAAAAAATCTTCCTGAATGATGAACTTCTCGCCGCATAGAGTATTCAGAAGCAGAGTAAAGGGTACTCAGAGATGGTTTAGGTGATCCAATCAGCGGACATCGCCGTATAAATTGGACCACCTTTTTACATGAATGAGGATAAGGTTTGGAGTACTCTGATACTCCATCGTTTTTTACAGGAAAGTAATAAGGCAAATTTGTGGACCTCTACGCGTTGGCGACGGCGAGTACCGAAGAAGATTTAATGATGAGCTGTATGAACTTTACGCAGACGCTACATAGTTCAGCGAATTAAAACACAGCGGCTTCGCTCGCTAGGCCACGTAGTGCGAATGAGCGAAGATGCTCCAGCCCAGAAGGCATTCTTATCGGCACCCGCCGGTGGAAGCAGAGGAAGTGGGAGACCACCACTCCGATGGAAGCACCAAGTGGAGACCGATTTGCGATCCCGCGGTGTTTCCAGTTGGCGCCAGTTGGCGCAACGAAGAAACGACTGGCGAGCTATGTTGGACGGTCAAAATCGCCCAGGCGGTTAGATGACCATTTAAAGAAGAAAGAATAAGGCAAATTCAAACCGCTTTACACATACAAGTGAATGCACGAACGTAAATGACAATTTGAATACATACCCACCAAACAATTTGAACCTTATCTAAGGATGTAAGGAGTAGCAGTTGGAATGGAATTTGGCCATTTGGAATATAAATGTATGCTGAAATATCCCCCGCACGAGCCTGGTTGCTTATATGGAAATATGACAGTTGGTTGACTAGTTGGGCTTGGTGCATATACTAGTTGTAAAGTAGTGTGCAACTAGTTGGTTTGACTGCAGGGCAGTGTAAGATGTCAGATGCAGTGTTACCAATTACTTATATTTTTCCCGAACTGAATGGCTATAAATGAGCTCAAGGTTATTATATTGGGAAAATTAATATTGTTATTATTTTTAATAATTTTAATAAGTTATTGAAAGTTTTTATTTGGGGGTTATCTCGATAGCTTTTCTTATACATAGATACATTTCGGAAACTGCTTAACCTTTTCATCATTTGGCACGTTCTGTTAACCATCAGGCTATCAAAACATTTTTTTTTCGTCAGCTCTACTCTGCTTCACACCATGTGTATGTGCCGACATCTGTTTGTGTTATCATTGCTAATGATGGTCTTGTTTAATGTGTCCATTTTGACACTCTGATGTGCTCTTCCGTTTTTTTTTTTTATTTTGTATACCAATTAATTTTATTCAGTAACATTAACACTCAAATTTTCATTATCATTCTGTGATAACTGACGTCTTTCTTCAACACAAGGGTTTTTGAGTTAAATCAAATTATTAGATGAAATTATTTTAGTTATTTGTCTAAACAAACTGCATTCTCAGCATAGCGAATTTTCTGCAGAATCTGAGTTTTTTTATTTATTATTATTATGTAAAAGAAGGGTTTGACACCTAACTTTCGGGAGTATTCGAAACTCTAAGTACCAAAGGTCTAATTTTTTTTGTACAAATCTCTACATATAATAAAATTGTTCCAGGTCTGTATGTACATTGTAGATATTGAAGAAAAATGTATAGAAAGACCCCATGGAATCCAAATCTACTGTCTGTCTGTGTGTGTGGGTGCGTATCACTCAAAAACTGGTTAATATAATTGAATGCAACTTTCATCATTGCATTACTAGATGTCTAACTTAAAGTTTAAGATATCCCTTATTTCGATAACTTGACTGTTTTCGGAGCATCAATCAGTATGTAGACAAGGGTGACCCAAAATATGTTACTACAATATGGGTATCAAACGAAAGGTGCTAATTAGGTTCCGGACTCAGTCTATTATAAGTTCTGAGACACAGCGAATTGTGGACGGGTCTTCTAGTAGTGTATTAAAAATCCCTTCGACAAACCGTTTCATTTCATCTTACTAACAGTCTACGAGGTCGAGAAGTTGTGCAACTCTTAATAATGGAAGCCTGGGCTAGGTGAGACACTTCACGTATTTCTAGTTATATGGACATACCTTTACCTTCGTTTCCGGGATTTTAGTCTCCTCTTACGGCAAACCTATCTTAATGCGGGTATATACGCAAATTGTTTTGATATCACCTTTCGCTTTTACAAGGCCATCCACAAGCAGCGGCAGAGGCGCCTTGCCAAGAAACCTGACATTCCAGCTGTATGCTCTGAAATCAAAGTGGTTGAAATAGACGACCCATTGTAGTAGCACATCCTGGTGTTCAGATGCAGCTGATTAAATACCTTTGCAAAGCCTTAAAGCGATTATATTTACCTTCTACTCACAGTCTCTGACCAATAAAAGGGGGTTTCACTGGATACTTGGTTGCAAGCATTCCGAAGTAGCAAGTTTTCTGTACCGCATATAAAAAAATAGCGGTTGCTTTTTTTTTAAAACTTGGTAAATTAATTTTCTCCCCAGTGGCATCCCAGACTCCAGACTCCATATGTATGTCCAAGTGTATGACCTTTAAGCTGTCATATGCATATTGAATTATGGTTCCATTTGGTCAAAGTGAATATATTGGTTCAGTCTTATACCCCACATGCGTGGCCCGTATGCTCCAGTAATTATCGCTGATTCGATGAAATGTGCTTTGCAATAATTTCAGCTACTGTTGTCCTATAACACGCGGATTAAATGTAGCCCCTATTAATTATACGATAAATTATGCGTCTACTCAGGTTATCAATTGCTAATATCTGCTTTTTCATTTCAAACTATTTTGGGTGGTCCCTTCTTTGTAAATTTCTTTTAATTAAAAAATTTTTTTTTTTGTAAATTTTATTATTAGATATACAGCTACAACGGTATGCTTGTTTGTATGTTCATTGCGATCAAAGCATTTAGAGAAAAATGCCGAGTTTCTTGCACTTGTCTTAACTAACTGGTAACTACCACCACACGTAGTCAAACCGCAATCATATACTCATATCAACTATTTACAAAGGAAATAACGATATTACTGTAAGGGCTAAGTTCTTTGTTTAAATCTTGAAATAAGGAGACCAGGAGAACATTTAAATTACAAACCACCTCCAATTGTCTTGCTTTTAAGCTCTGGATTCTTTTAAGAAGAACCCCCTCGAACCCAGATTTGTTTCTTAGAGTGGAAGTGGCAGAATGTGAGACTTACTTTTAATAAACGCGTTTACGTGACACAACAGACGATTCTCTTTGTAAGACTTCTGGTTCGCAGTTTGCACAAACCCCAACGCAATGTTGAAAGATCGTCTTAAAAAATGCTGTGGTTGTTGCCCCAGACAATTTAGTGGTGCGTTACGTATAAAGGCAGTCACTTGCGCCCGGTACTATCCCGAGTTTTATAGGACTAATTGGGGATCATTGCTGGAAAAAATATGATTTTTCCCGGGATTTTGCTGGATCACTTCTAATACTAGTTGGGTACATTTGTGCGAGAATGTTAGGATTGTTTTCGGGAACATTTCAGACCTTTTTTGCGACTAATTTCAGATTTTTTACCGGATTTATTTGGGCCCATTTCGCGCTTCCGTTCCAGACTTTTTCGGAACAGCACTTTTTCGCGACCGTTTCGAGATTTCGGGATCCCGGCAAAACTTTTTTGCGACGATTTGGGGATTATTTTCCGGACTTTGCAGGGACCATTTCGAAACTCATTGAGTGCTAACTAAAGTGAGTGTGGTATACTAAAGGACCCTCTTATTCCTCCGAAAGCCATTCGCTGCATGGTTTCCAACCTGTTCATAGTGAAATCGTTCACTTTCCGTTTGTAGTTTTGCAATGAAAAGCTTGTCAGAAAAATTGTATCTACGTTAGCAGATATCGTTAGAAGTCAGCGTAAAGCAGCTGGTTTTGTTAGTTGCTGTGACAAAAATTAGTGCTAACATGCCGGTTTTAACCAAGGCTGTTTGACATTTTCTTCCACCTTCCGATGGTTGCAGCTACGATACGAGGAATTATCTTCCAGGCCCATCTATGGCCCTTTTATTCAGTTGAGAATTGTTAAAGATAGCACCTCATTGTAGAAGGGCCACAGACTCACACATATTGATGCTCTGAGTTGGGAAGACGTATTGTAGAGACCCCTGCGCCTAATCCCCAGTAAATTTTGGATACGTTCGTTGGCACACCACAAGGCTGCACCTTAATTTGCTCGATTCCCAATTCGTTGCTATTAATATCATGGCTTACCCAAATAAGAGTGATCCTCTGTTTGATTGCGAGTTTAGGAAAGGATACCAATGTCAGTCAAACAAATCGAAAAGTAATATTATGCTTATGTTTAAAGCTAGGACATTTTGATCAGACCTGTTGAGAAATTTAAACAAAGTTCGGTTGGCAGTTTTAGTAAGATCCAACCAGCCACTCTAATTTAGAAACATTCACAACAATATGTAAGTCAATATGTAAACACATAAATGTTTACATATGTGTCTCTATGAAAGTATATTACCTACTACTTATTTAAACCACATTTAGGGCTTTCAAACAATTATAATCTCGCAGTTTTTTTAAAACCACTCAAAGCTTAAACATCAGTTAAAACCAAACACTTGGCAGTATTAACTGCATCCCTGCAGGGCTATCAAGAAGAAAAGGCAAACGCATTGAGCAATTCACTCAAACACAGCCAGGTACAAACTTACACCAGCACATCACAACACTGCACGTTGTGTTGACTGTGGCACAGCACAGAGAATGCGCAACTCCGCAATACTTTGCTCCTGTCTTTTGACTGAATACGCGAGCCACACAAAGCATTGCTACACTAACAACAACAACAAAATCAGAGTCACTAGTCAGAATACGATCAGAGCATTCCGGTACCGTGGGAAATGCACAGTAGTGCCATGTATATGATTGTATAGCAACGCATATACCGCTCCCAAACCTACGTTCCAAAGTAAAATTCCCATTTTCAAATATGCAACACATACATACATATTTTGTGCATGTGGGGATGTGTGCACTTACAAACAATTGCCTATCTGACTGGCAGCCTAAGTTGTTGAGTAGTTGAGCGGTTTGCGCTGCTTTGCCATCTGGGTGGATGGATGAATGGATGGCATGAATAGCCCGATGATGATGATGAGGATGGTGCAGTGCCGTTCCTCTGCTCCAACTCACTAAATTCCTGGTTAGTTGCTGTGTGTATGTGTGACGGTGGCGCATGTAAATAGTTTAGTCTGTCTTTGCAAAAGTTCGAGTGCAGCATTACCATATTGGGATGGCTTTACGCTTTATCACTCGCGAGACTTTTGAAAGTCGCTTTTAGTTGTTGCTTATTTCATACGATTGTTTTTGATCGCACATTATTGCGTCACATATGTACATACATGTATAGTTATTTGGTATGTACTCTACTTATTTTTGTACCTTTCATGAACATGAAATGGTGTTATAAATTTGACCCGATGTTTGTAAGAATGAGAAAAAGAAGGGATAGACCCACGAATAAGTATGAAAATTACCCAGATCGGACCAACTTAACATATAGCTCCCATATAAACGATAGCTTCGATAAATGGGTTTTGGGCAATAAAATTTGCAACTAAATAGTCAGGAACGCAAAATTTTTGCAGGTTTAGTAGATATTATATATGTAATGTGTGTAGTGAAAATCACTCAGATCGAACCAACATAACATATAGCTCCCATACAATCGGCTTTTCCGATAAATAGAGTTTGGGCTATGTATCTTTAAATTAACAGTTTTGCAGAGTTTGTATTAATTGTGAGTAAGGATCGGATACTTAAAACCGTGATGGGTATTCATGAAAGGTATAAAGTCTTCGGCACAGTCGAAGACAGCCCTTTTCTTACTTGTTGACTTTTACTCATATACATTAGGTCGTCCTTTTTTGCGCAGAACCTGGGTGGGTTACTGAAAAGTTGCAGACTCAAACGACTTAATCTAAATGGAAGGAATCATAGAAAGTTTTGTTTACATATTTCGATTTTCGGTCTATAATTAAAAGAAACTAACCAGCTGCCATTTTATAAGGCAGATTTTGAGTGATGCGCTTTCAAACATATAGACAAACAGACACAAATTCTAAAAACTCTTCCTTAAGCTGTTGTTAAACTAAAGCAGAATAACCCTCGTAAACTTGTGTATTTATAAGCGAGTTTAGGTATTGTTGTGATATTATTTTGACCATCAATAAAAACTGTTTTTCCTGGACCAGCTCTGAAACAGACTTGCCATGGGTGCAAGGGTGCAACATGAGCTGCCGAGATTAATTTCTGCTACAGATAGTGACTCTCCTTCAGCTTTAATGGAGCTATTAGGGATAGTGGTCATGTAACTTCTTACCGAATTTCAGTTGACTGATCGCAAATGGCGACCGAATTATATGCGATATTAAGGCTTTCGCTGCAATTGTGATTTGACGGATTACCTTACTTGGGGATCGGCCAGAGCATTGCAGCGGAAAATTTCATATTTGCAGGAAATAATTTTAAGCAGCATACCAAAAATTTGGAGAGAAGCCAACGTTCGCTCACTCCCTAAAAAACCTAACCATTCGTCGATTCGACGAACATTCTTTAAAACACTTATTTCCAATATAGTTATTTAATTTTTGGCCCTCGAAATAAAACCTTTTTTTATTATTTTGGAACAATTCAGATATACCTTTTAGAAAGGCAGTCATAAAAAGAGAAAGAAAAATTGCAATAGCGTATTCGTCGGATCGACGAAGGTTACGCGTCTAGGATTAATCTCTTCAGAGGTATTCCGCACCAAATCATTATTTTTATTATTAATATTGATGATCCTAACCTCTTTCTCTATGTATATTTCTTCTGCGGCATCTTTTTGAAAGATATTTATGGGACTCTGAAATTAACCAATTCGTCGAAGATGCTAACTTAGTTAATTATTCAGCATAGAATAATCACTATCGATTAATCAAAACGTTAAATTTTCTGATTAATCACATGTTTATTGATTTAAATTATAATCTTATTAATTTGATTAACTATACCGAATCCTAAGTAATCACAACCTGCTTAATCAGAAAGTTTAAATGTTTTGTCGTTTTCGCTTTTAACAAACTCATCAACAGTTTAGCAAAAGCCTAGTCCTATATCATTGATTTATTTGTTGAGAAAGAATGCGGATTTCACTAACCTTTTTTCCCTTTTTTTTTGTTGGAGGAAACGGTAATTACTGGGAATCTCATTTATCAGAACCTGAATAATCAACAGATTTGATTAATTAAAAATGTTATTACTCAAAAACTTATTTTATGGATTAATTTCACATCCGTAAGCCAAAACATATCTTAATGTAACCTGTAAATTTGCTGTTCCTGAAGAACTGCTAACAAAACTAGAAGGCCTAATGAAACTTGAAATAAAGGCCGTGCCCCAGCGGGTTAAGGGTCGATGGTTGATCTACGAATATGATGCCTCTCATTACCCATCTTCTTACAGAAGGAGGGGTGACATGACCTAGAAGGTTTCACTGGCCATAAATCGCTACCACGACAGTCGGGCAGTACCGCAAGGGACTACCGGAGCGTACTGGGTTCATAATCGGCAAAGGACTGTCACTTTCAACAACACTCCCCAAAAACTGCAAAGGGATTTCGTTCGTTACAAACAAAAACAACCGTAGGTGTTATTGCACTGCAACACAAAAAAGTAATACGAGGCAGGAGTTTAGCAATGGTCCACATTCTCCAGTTCCGTGAGTTTATTAGTCGTTACACAAACAAAGACACAAGGTTGTGCTCAAACACTGCTCCTCGTTCCATTGATATTTATTGAAGTTATCATAGGACCTAGGAAGCACCTAAATATTAGTCTGAACCAAATAAAAAATATTTTAGATGTTTACACATAGTTTTGTAGGAAATACAATACCTCAAAAATAAAATGTGAAATGGTTTTCCGATTTCACGTTATTACTTTTAAAATATTGTACAAAAAAGTAAAAGCAATGAATCCGTCGGCCTTAAACTCAACAAATGCCTTTACACGTTTTGGAGTTTAAGGCCGTACTGCTAAGTTGTAAAGTGAATTCTGATGGCGGATTTGGATTCTAAAATAAATGGAAATGAATGTATCGAGTTACCGGATCACCCCAGGCCCGTGCGAAGGGGGGGCGGGGTTTGACCCTATTGGAGATATTTCAGCATACACTTATATTCCAAATGGCCAAATTACAATTCAACTGATACTCCTTACAACCTTAGATAAGGTTCACATTTTTTGGTGGGCATATGTATGTATTCAAATTGTCATTTACGTTCGTGCATTCACTTGTATGTGTAAAGCGGCTTGAATTTGCCTTATTACTTTCCTGTAAAAAACGATGGAGTATCAGAGTACTCCAACACTTATCCTTATTCATATAAAAAAGGTGGTCCAATTTATACGGCGATGTCCGCTGATTGCATCACCTAATTCTAAACTCTACTTCTGAATACTCTATGGAGCACCTACGCGAGAGTACATTCAAAACTCTGCCAAAGGATTACTCTATAGAGTATTCTACACCAAAGCATTCGCTACTTGGATAAATGCGGCAAAAAGTTCATCATTCAGAAAGATTTTTTGTCTTTTATTCCTATCACTGATTTCACTGGAAAGGGAATAGGAACTGCTTACCTTGATTTCCTAAAATCTTCCGGACTGGATTGCAGATATTTCTTCGGGCAAGGATATGACGGTGCGAGAGCGGTTAGCGGAGAGTTCCAAGGGGCTCAAGCTGTTGTCAGAAAAACTTATCTACTCGCGCTCTACTCCCATTGTGCTGCTCATAGCTTCAATTTTGTGGTAAGCTTTGCGTGCAATATAACGGGAATCAAAAATTGTCTGAGAGTTCTAGAGAATATCCATTCCTTCTTCATTTATCCGAAACGCCAAAATGCCTTTCAGGATGTGATAAGTGAAAATGAACATCTATCGGAAACTCGAGTGAAGAAATTGAACAATTGAACAGCATGTGTCCGTCGCAACATATCTCCATTTGTAACCAGCAGTAATTCGCGCTTTTGAAGTGATTTCCACCAACTGGAAAGACCCAACGACTTCGTCTGGAGCTTTCCAACTGCTTTCAGCTATAAAACCCGCAAATTTCCAGATATTCATGCATATTTTGAGATCGGTGCATTCTCTCACATTGTCTCTGAGTCGAGTACTTCAAGGAGAAAATCAAGATCTGGGAGAGGCTATCAAATTGGCTGATGCTGGGTGTTTAAGCGGCATAAGCTATAACGATTTATTTCGTCTATTTTATTTTGCGCTGCACTCTCTTGTAATTCGCAAGCAGCTTATAAAATATCCCAAAAATATAGTTTATGTTTTGTAATCCCAAAGGGGGGGTTTTTCAGAACGCAAAATGAGGAAGCCAATCCCATGCAATACCTCAGAGCCAAGAGTGCTCGCCCCCAATTAATAAATACAAGGTGTAACAGGTGCACTGCACCCCGTTCTATATAGAACAAATTATTTAATAAATAAAATAATAATTAAATAAATATTAGAAAAGGGCTCCCTATTTAATATGTGCTCCGCACACCCCCTTTTCCTCTCTAAACTAATAATATAATATAAATAATAAAATAAAATAAAAAATAACTCAAAAAAACTACTCGCCCTCCATAAAGCTTAGACATGGTCCTTCGAGCCGGATTCGAACCGTCGACTTATGAATATCACTAGACGACTAAGCCGTCTAGGGGGGCGAGAATGTTTAAGCGACATAAGCTATAACGATTTATTTCGTCTATTTTATTTACGCTGCACTCTCTTGTAATTCGCAAGCAGCTTATGAAATATCCCAAAGATATAGTTTATGTTTTGTTATCCCAAAGCGGGGGTTTTTCACAACGGAAATGAGGAAGCCAATCCCGTGCAATGCCTCAGAGCCAACAGTGCTCGCCCCCAATTAATACACACAAGGTAAAATAGGTGCACTGCACCCCGTTCTATATAGACCAAATAATTTAAATAAATAAAATAATAATTAAATAAATATTAGAAAAGGGCTACCTATTAAATATGTGCTCCGCACACCCCCTTTTTCCTCTCTAAACTAATAATATAATATAAATAATAAAATAAAATAAAAAATAACTCAAAAAAACTACTCGCCCTCCATAAAGCTTAGACACTGGGAAACAAATTTTGGTGGAAAGAAGAGAAAACGCTAAGGGAGAGTTCAGACAAATTTTCAAAACCGTGAGCGAAATTAGCGAGCAATACGAAATTGAATTGGGAAAGCCAAGGATTGCGTCGAACCAGACCCAACGTTCCAACGTACAAACTGATTCAGTTGAACATTATTTCCATATAACAATCTAATACCGTACATTGATTCGTTTCTAACACAATTGCAAGATCGATTCTTAAATCACTGCAATATTTAATCAAATTTCGCTTGCCTTTTTCCCAACTAAATGAAAATTTTCGAAAAATAGTCCTGCGCTCAACTATTCCAATCATACTGTTCAATTTTGCACGACAATTCCGTGACATCTGGGTGAACGAAGCACAATAAATGAAAAACTCACTTCAAGCACTCGATATTTGTAATGAAGATGCGTTTCTAAATGTTAACCAAATGCTTCGCGTTATGGCAGCTTTTCCTGTGACAACAGCGACGAATAATCGATCCTTCTCAAATAATCGATCCGAAAATAAAATTTCTTATCTTTTTTCATTGATTACGTAACTTGAGTTTACACCCCCTCTGGGATATTTTCTGCCTGGACCACCCAACTTTTTTATACCTTTGATGTGAATGGCATGGTATCAAACCTTTGGCCCGATGATTGTAAGTGTGAGAAGAATAAAAGATATAAGATAAAGGAGATAATCTGTATGAATTGCATGGATACAAGTTGACTGGGAATGACAGGAAAACTGGTGCCAGAGGTGGGGGTGTTGCCATATATTGCAAAACAAAAATTCCCCATAAAATTATTTTTAAATCAAATTTGAATGATCCAGTAGAGTACATGATTATGGAAGTTGGTAGTAGTTATAATAAATGTTTAATTATATGCGCGTACAACCCTAGCAAATTATTTGAGATGGATAATTTATTTTCGCAACTGGCCCAACTTACGTGTGAATATGAGCATATTTTACTCTGCGGAGACTTAAATATAGACATTCTGAATAATGACTCTCTATCGCTAAAATTAATGAATAACTTAAAGTCCATTGGCTTAGATGTCATTAATAAATTTCCAACACGGTTTTCACCTAACTGTATACCTAGCTTGCTAGACTTAATATGCACATCTAAGAGCTCCGAGGTAGTTCATTATGACCAATTCTCGCTTGCTGGAGTATCTGATCATGATATGCTCTTCATATCCTATAACATTGACCTCAGCTGCAAAACCACAACGCACTTTTATTACAGAGATTTTAAATCAGTAAATGTATCTGAGCTTTCGTATGAGGCTAGCATTTTGCATTGGAATAGTGCCTGGTTCCTTCCTGATATAAATCATAAGCTTAATTTCCTTCATACACAAATTTTATACTTATTTGATAAATATGTTCCACTTAAAGAAGTGAGAATAAAAAACAAGAAACAACCGTGGTTTACGAATGAAGTGATGACGGCTATCAAAGCACGTAACAAGTGGTACAACTGTTGGAAGCAAGACAATACAGAGACGACTTGGGAGTTGTATCGCCAAGCCAGAAATCACGCCACTTTATTAGTCAGGAATTCAAAGAGACGATTCGTCCATGCAAGGCTTGATACTGGCTTGCCGGTAAAAAGTCTGTGGAAAAATCTAAAAGCTCTGGGCATTGGAGGAAAAATAAAATCAAGCTGCGACCTGGACCCTGATGATATGAATGATTTTTTCTTGCAGTCGTGTGAGTGCCAAAATAATGCGAACTTTAAAATAAATGAAACATTGGCATATAACCCAGTAAATTTGTTTCAGTTCAGTGCAGTTACAGAAGATGATATTATAAGATGTATGCGTTCTATTAAATCTAATGCAGTTGGAGATGATGGTATCAGCCTTACATTCTTGAAACTAATAATCCAGAGTATAGCCCCAACGCTGACACATATTATAAACTTTTCTATAACAACATCGACCTTTCCCAGCTCGTGGAAGATAGCGAAAGTCACTCCAGTTGCTAAGAAACCGTCGGCCACATTGTCGACAGATTTTCGCTCGATCAGCATATTGCCAGTATTGTCAAAAATCTGGGAGAAATTAACGGCTGCGCAAATCACGGAGTACCTTAATGCCAATAGACTCCTAAGTGAAAATCAGTCTGGGTACAGAGCTTTTCATAGTTGCAATACCGCCTTGCTTAAAATTATTGAAGACATACGTCCAGCGTATGACCGAGGCGATTTAACTGTTCTGGTGATTTTAGATTTTTCAAAAGCTTTCGATACAGTAGATCATTCTTTTCTTTTAATAAAACTAAGTAAATACTTCGGTTTCTCATGTAGTGCTGTGAGGTTGCTAGAAAATTATCTACGTAATCGGTGGCAGAAAGTAGTGATCGGCAACAGTTGCTCAGAAATGAAGCGTCTTGATTCGGGGGTGCCACAGGGGTCAATACTTGGTCCGATCTTGTTTACGATGTTCATTAATGATATGACTCATTGCTGCAGGAGTGTATCGATACACTTATATGCTGATGACGTTCAGGTATACTTATCTCGCCCGATTGGTTTATCAGAGGACTTAGTTTTCAGAATGAATGAAGACCTTGAAAGTATCGCTTCTTGGGCAACTGATAACAAACTAAACCTTAACGCGTCCAAAACAAAGGCCACGTGTTTTACATATTCATGGCAATTGGTTGAAACATTGCCATCACTTTCCTTACAAGGCGTGTCAGTCTGTTATGAGCCCGTTGTTACTAGCCTTGGGTTTAAATTAAGTTCTTATCTTGGGTGCAAGGACCATATAAACTATATTTTGAGCAAAATATACTTTGTATTAAGAAAGTTGTGGTACTCTGCGGACTTTGTTCCAATAAATGTTAAATTAAAGCTGGTGAAAACTCTTATAGTTCCACTGATATCATTTGGGGCGACCGTATTCAGCAATATTGATTGTGAATCACAGAGAAAGTTGCAACTTGCGTTAAATAACTGTGCTAGATATATATTTTCCAAACGCAAATTTGACCATATATCGGAGTTCTCCATCAAAATTCTTAATTGCAGTCTTGTGAATTTTCTTAATTACCGCAATTTAGTTTTCTTATATGAACTAATTCATAGAAGGCAGCCTGATTATCTTTTTAGAAATCTAAGTTTTTCTCGATCAGACAGAACTTGCAATCTTATAGTTCCATGGTACAGATATCTCACATCATCTAGAACATTCTTTGTTAGTGCTATCAAACTTTGGAACTCATTACCAAATAAAATAAAAAATGAACGCAATAGTAGACGCTTTAAATTGGCATTATTTGAATTTTTGCAATAGTAAGGAAAAGTATATAACTGGTTCCCACAACTTCATTTTATTAATATTAGTTCTATTAAACTAATCTAGATAATCAATCTAATATAAAACATGCATACAATACATAAATACATGTCTAGTACCATCTATATAATTTTTCTTCTCTTTTCTTTTGTTGTCTTAACTCATTTTCAAAAAACTTGTATAATTAAGTAATTTACTGTATTGTAATCATACTTTAACATATATATACTTATTATCTTTATTTCCAAATGTTGATGTACTCTAAGAGACAATAGTCTTCCTTGTACAAAATGATTAAATAAATTAAATTAAAAATTAAATTAAATTATACCCACCAATATATATACTGACTGTTAGAATGCAAAGTAGTCCATCGGCTTAGAAATATAATACTTAAATTTTTGCGAACGCTGTTTTCTAATATATTAATCATTTGTCGGAACCAACAAGAGCGGACCAACACCCCACATAGCTTCCATACTCCATTCCATTAATCAACAGGGTAGAATGTCAAATTTTGGACAGCTTGTACTTATTTTGAAGAAGGATCGGACAATGAAATTTATTATAACTTTGGTCAGATGTTTGTAAGTATGAGAAGAAGAAGAGATATACGCACCAATAAGTATACCGAAGTGATTAGGGTGATGAGCTGAGTCGATTTATCCATGCCCGTCTGTCTGTTTGAACGCAAACAAGTCCCTCAGTTTTGGAGATATATCGATGAAATTTGTTATGGGGCCGCCATTTCGTAATATATTAATCATTTGTCGGAACCAAGATCGGACCAATACAACGCATTGCTCCTATAAACGGGTTTTGGCAGATAACTCTTGCAATTAAAAAGCCAAGAACGTAAAATTTGTCAGGTTTGGTATACGAGTATATTATATACGTAATGTGACTAGTGAAAATCAGCCAAATTAGACTAACATAACATATAGCTCCCCTATAATCGATTGTTCTTATAAATGGGTTTTGGGCTATAACTATTGCACAAAAGTTAGCAGCCACAGTACTTATTACATATGTAATGTGTGTAGTGAAAATCATCAATATTGAATCAATAGATCGTATATCCCTCACACAACACATTTTCCCGATAAACGAGGTTTTGGCTACGTATCTTTAAATTTACAGGGTAAGCTCATAAAGTTTTGCAGGGTTTAAAACCGTGCTGCATATAAAGTAAAATCATGACTTCAGAACCATTCTAATTGTTGAAGCTTGATTACTCGGGAACAGCCCACGTGACGAAATTTTGTAGTCGCAACATTTTCTGGGAGCTTCAGTTTCCTGCAAAACTCCATGCAGCTTATTTTATTTTTTAGCTTTAATGGTTTATCCCATAAAATCTAGACTTACCATGATATACCTATTGAAATCAATATTAAGATCTGTAAGTTTTGCGGTATTTTTTGCAACATTTTGAAAAATAATATCGATACAGAGACAAAAAATAACTGTTATTTAAAATTTCTGTATCAAAAACGTTCCTCGAATTCTTAAATTTATTCAAAACGTTGCTTTATAGGAGTTATTTGTCAACGTTTATTTTATTTTTTGGAAATAATAGTTATTTGTCAACGTTTATTTTTTACGTTGCTGGATAACGGTTATGGATGAGAAATATTTTTTTTCCTTGGCAAAAAAATTTGAATTTGAAAAAAAATTGTACTTCCTTCATAATAGTTTCGAGATGATAAATAGTAGTATTCACACACACTCCTCGTTGCATTCGCTCTTAGCGTGCCCTGTAGTCAGCATCCCTTTGGGTTGCAACGCGCCACTCTTCATCTTCGTACCAGTTTTTCTTCGAAATCGCCAGTGTCCAATAACGTCATCTTATGTGGAACGGAGTGCTTCCGAGATATGCTCTCACTAAATAAAAAGTAAGTAAAGATTTTACGGATGAGCTCCGCTGGCTGCTTCTAATTTTACTACAAATTGGCAGAAATACACTCGGAGAGTTTGCCAAACCATTGCCGAGGGGCGACCACGTTCTTGAGAAAAAAAAAAATTCAATTCACCAACACTACCGCCACACCACACCAGCCCCCGCTATATGCTCGCAATGCTCACCCATATTTTGCTGCACTTATTTTGTCGTACAGAGACGGGTACTAATTTTGGCTGTTAAGTTTTTGTATTGCATTGGAACAATTAAAACTTTGAGGTATCTATCACAAGGTGGCTGTGTGTTTTACGATAGAGGGGCAGACACGCAGCCTGCAATTTTTACGGCAGATTCTTGAGTTTCCTGAATAAAGCTATATATAGTTTCGGAAAAGGGGGCAGTGCCATGCTCGAAGGTTATACAAATTTTAATCCGACTAAACTAAACACCATGATAAAGAGGATATGTTTAGCCCTAGAGTCGCAAAGTTCAGTTTCTACGACGGGATTTCCTCATATGATCGACTTGCAGGCAACATGACGCATCCAGATCTTCTACTACGTTGTGGTAAATGGACGGTATGCCTCCTGTGTCAAACGACGAAACAGGTGCAGCAAGAAATGTATGAGATGTGGGAGCATAGCCACCTTCAAGGCTATGGTAAGAGTAAGTGCAACGAGGAGTGTGTGTGAATATTAATATTTATCATCCAGAAACTGTTATGAAGGAAATAACAAAAATTTATTTCAAATTGAAATATTTTTTTTGGCAACGAAAAAAAATATTTCTCATCCATAACAGTTATCCAGCAACGTAAAAAATAAACGTTGACAAATAACTCTTATCCCCAAAAAATAAAATAAACGTTGACGCGTAACTCTTATTTGAAAAATACATGTTTTTCTTCATCGCATAATTGTTATAGCAACGTTTATTCGATAAAGCTTATAACTGTTATGTCTCTGTATCGATATAATGTTCCAAAACATTTTTTGGTTTTTATTTGGCCCAATCTACTAAATATATTACCAAATTCGCACGAGTGTTGCTCGGTTATATTGTAATTCATCCAAGTCAATTAAAATTTTTTTCTATTGAAAGTGGATATCCTTTTTCTTAAAAAATCTCCCGCTTATCGATGAATCGAGATTTATCTGCACTTCAATACCTAATTCAATAGAAATGTGTAACAACGGAAATGTAAAATTGGTAAATAGTTGTGTGAATGTGTGGATTTATGAGTCCTCTCAACTATCCCACATTTGCCCTCAATTATACCCAACAATTTCAACTTCGTTTGGCATTGTCGGCGGCGTTCCTTTTACATCTGCCATCGGACAGAGTCAATAGGTTATTTGTTTGTTTACTGGTATTGGTGGTGGCAATCATTGATAAGCCAAAATAATGATGTCCTATTGAGCAAAACGCCATTAAACACTGAGCTAAACTGGTACTCAGATTCGTACAACAAAAAAGCTGCTACACCAATAACAATGAGCATGTACTTGTATATAAATGGCTGCCGCATTATTGAGGTTCGATGTTTCCCAACACATTGAATGGCCCATGGCGATTGCGAGTAAATTAAGTAAATACCGATACCGTTGGCGACCACCAACGTAATTGCGATAAGACGAGGCGTAGGCTATTAAGTCGCAATTGGTTCGCATGATTTCGTCTGTTTATATATGAACAGATATAATGGAAAACATACATACATCTGCACACTTATGGAAGGGAAATTCTTGCCATGATATGTAATTGTGCGTTTGTCAATGCGAGGATAAGTATGTGTTTGTAAATGTAATGTTTGTACATATGTGGGTATGTATGTATGTTGCATTTAAGTGCAATTATCACCTCTTTGTTATCTATCTCCCACACATCGTTGTGATCGTTCACCGCATAATCGTTTGTCGTCCTCATCGTCCTCTTCGCCCTTTTTGCTTGTTGTACTTCGTGTTCCGAGCAACTGAGCCAACATCAAAGACAAGGTGTTTATTTGTTTGTCCGTCCGTCTGTCTGTCCGACCGTCTGTATGCATTATTTATTTGTTTATTTACAATACTCGCTGATTTTTGTGGTTGCCAATGTGGTTGGTTGCCCGCCTGTGTTGGCGTTGCGTTATACACAATTATATATGCTAACAAAGACACTGGTGGCGGTAATTATAGATCCGAGATGCAAGGGCAGGCTCCATCCAGTCAGTTCGTTTTTATGACACTTAAACCGACAGTGGATCAGCATGCTAAGTCCCATCTCTTTCGTCGTCGTTCGTTCACCCTGTGAGCTAAGGTGCAAGATGGTAAAAGGTTGAACGCCATGATTAGCTTCTTGGTTGTTTCAATCGTTGGCTGTATAAGTGATAAAAGTGAAGAAGAAGTGAATTCTAGTATGCTAAAAACGCCGAAGATGATATTGATGAAGCTACCTCCAGTCAAATGTAATTTTACAAAGTATCAGGTGAGAACCGTCTTTTCTTATGACCACCATTGCACACTCCTTAATGCAAAGGCTGGCATCACCACCCTAAAAGGAATGCGACGGACGGGAAAAGGCATGGAAATAATCGGGCCTTGCCGCTGCTTCTGCTACTTCCAGTTCCTATGGTTCACACCTGTGAACGTGTGCCTTAGCTCATTACGTATCATTTTTATCTTAGAAAAGAACTCAGCCTTTTATCAACCAACATGATATCACGACTTTATCTTGGGATGGCCAAGGAAGGATTATTTGATCTTATAGCTCAAAAAATGTGCCACCTCTATGCAACATCTCCAAACCGGGTGAGATTGATTGATTTGCCCCCAGTTCAAAGTTTGTTCACCAGTAGTCCCAGTAGTTCTTTAGCATAAAGAGATTCACCAAGCGAGCTGGGGTCTACTGATCGAGGAATGATAAACCAGAGTGATGATGTCATTATAGACGGGTCCGAAAAAACCGGCTTCAGACCTGAAACATCTACTATCAACAGATCTTGATCCTGCACATGACACATGATAAGGGAAACGTCATGTACTGTTGGTTGCACAGCTGTGCGAGATACCATTGAGTAACCCCTTAGCTTGGTCAGGATAGGGAAGCACATCTACGAGTCGTTTGAGGGGAAATGCAGTTTTCCAACGTTCAATTTCTTAACCCTGAACTTGAAAAAGAGAATCCTAATGGCATTGAAATGGCCTTCTCTTAAGAGGCGAGTGAAGATCGCAGAGATCGAGTACAAGATGAAGTATTTGCTGTCTTGAAAGCTGGAATGGGCGTACCTGAACCTACAAGCCATTCAACTTTTGACAGATATAAATTTGAAACTTCATCTACTTGGCTACCAGAGTTAACAGCGAAAGTAATTTCAGCATGGAAATTCAATGTAGGATCAGACCAGATCCCAGAGGAAGTTCTTAATTAGGTAATTAGTTGAGAAGTATGAGTTTTGTTAAGGGTCTTAGAATATATCCACCATGCCTCTACCTTGCCTGTGCTAAGATAGGACCAAACTCCACGACCAGTTCTCAAATGTTCATACCAATCCGACCGTATTCTTTCGGCCATAGCATAGCCAATATCCCTGACACTAACCAAACCTTCGGGAAACGTTCTGGTTTTGAAACAGCAACATCTTTATGCTGATGTGAACATAGTGCAGCGAATTAAGGTCATGCTATACAAATAAACAAAGAAGTTCCTGCCCAGGAAAAAAAGGTGGGCGGATGACTTGACCTTCCATGATATTTGCAATTGGAGTTAGTTGTGGCTTATAATGGCGGTTGTGATTTTTAATGAGAGTGGCAGCATCGCGAATTACCGACGCTGATGATGACCTATAATGAACTGTACTTTTTTAGAGACTAAGTTAAGCTTCTTTGACCGATTCGTTATTAAAAAATAGATTTGTGTTATGTTAGAAGTGTATTATTTCCGCCACTAGTGTAGTATGTACTTGCTGTGTGTAAGATCATGTGAATGCTAACTTGTTGATTTTGTTATTATTATAGCTTGTTGTTGTTGCTATTATTATTGTTATTTGTTATTGCTTTGAATAAACAAATTAACGCAATCTACTGTCTGTTGCAACGGCCTTACACATTACCAGCATCGCCATAACAGCAATCATTGCCCTTCAGAGCCTTCACTCAACAGCAGCGACGTTTGCGCATGCGTGCCTACGCACAGATGCATTTGGCGATAAGCGCAGAGGCGTTGATGCTTATCACCGCAAAATGGTAAACGGACAGTCAACTGTTGCATGCCGGTGGTCAACCCTGAGCTGCTACAACAAAACAACGTGAGTAAAATGATGGCCAACAAGGACCACATGTGCAAACATCGAGACTATTATGTACATATGTATGTATGCTTAGGAGCTTTAAAGAAAATATCCAGCGCATGTCCTTTCTTTAATGCACTTCCTCCATTCTTCCATCTATTGCCGCCACGCGCCGGTACGTGACATGCAGGAAAAGGTAGTGAATTTGGCAAGTAAATACGAAATAAATTTGTTTAGTTTATTTGCCTTGTGGCGGTGGCAGGATATGCACGTTTACGTTGGATATTTATTTGTTTTTGGCTAAACATTTTATAGTAAGTATGTATATGTTTTTATTTACCTTGGTAATACGAAATGTGCTAAAAGGACTTCATCGTAATAGCAAGTACACACTTCTTCATGGAAGCAAAAGATCAGTCAGTGTGTACAATTTTGAAAATGTTAAACAAAGAAAAGTTGCAACTCTGCTCAAATCAAGGAAGCCTTCTAATCAAGGCAATTATACGACAAATTCCTCCACCTAGGGAGGTCCGGGTTTTGTGTAAAATCGCTGTCTATTGTAAAGTCCAGATCTGAATATTCCAGTTTTGCAGTTACAAAGATCAACACAAACTGATGTCCTCCTACCGCCAGTATAGGAGGCACTTGAGACCGTTCCGTAGCCATAAGCACCACCACCAGTCATCATTATGAAAATACGTCAGTCATCCCTTTTCAGTGACAACTGACGTCAAATTGAAACACGGAAGGTGGAAGGTCTCCTCCTACTTCTGATGCCCCAATCGGTTGTCTATGGGAAATTTTTCTGGGCCGGAGCGGTTTTGCCCATTCATATAAGCTTCAATTCTCTTCACAATGATCACTTCGGTTGGTGGCAGCTAAAGTACTGTTACTGCAACAACAGCAATTGTTTGAATATTGTTTACGCTTCTAGAAAAAAACACACTAAAATATAGCAAATTTCATAACAGAAACCTTATAAAAAGAAATTTCAAAGTTTACGCAAACTTCAGGAAAGTTAATTAAACTTGAAAAAATGGCCATCAAATCTTCAAATTTTTTTGCAGAATTTCTAAAAAACTTTTGAGTAAGCAGTATTGTAGACCAATACATTTTAGTATTACATTGTGCAAGTTAGAACTCCCTAAAAAAAATTTCCTGAATTTTCAGAATCTTTTACGTCATGGGTGTTAAGTGATTTCTTCCATACAACGCATGAAGAAAAATAAATTTGGCATGGAAGAAAATACCCCACATCCTTGTCAAAAAAAATTCTAAAAATTCAGGGGAAATTTTGAAGTACTTCTAACTTGCATATGGCCGCCGTGGTGTGGCGGTAGTGTTGCTGGCCTACCTCACCGAAGCTCCAAGGTTCTAGCCCTGGGACAGTTAACATCGAACGTGGTTTGAAAAAGTTTTATCTAAACTTTGTCGCCCCTCGGCAGTTATCGCCTAGCGTAAGACTCTGATGGTATTTTCTGATTTCCTCATAGAATTCTTGGTCACACTGTGGCACATAGATCTTCGTCAGAGTCATCACGTGATCGAATTCGTTTTTTCAAGATTTTTTCTTTCACTATAAAGCTTATTTGCAGTGTTTGGTTGGGTCAGGGGCTGCACATTCCTTTCATCTAGTATTTTGAAAGTATAGAACAAAGCCAATGAAGCTACTACATTCAAATGATATTTCATCAGTATCGAGTTCTCTACAGCGTGATACACTTTTTATAAACTATAAATGTCTTTTATATTTCCTCAGCATTTTTCCTTATTTGACTTGACCGGCTTATGCATAGGACCCTTCGCATTAGACAGCAAGGTCAAAAAAACGGTCAAGTCCGTTTTAAATATTAGAGGTCTAGTTTGTACATTGAAAGATTCAGAAACTGTGCAAGAATCTAAACCTAACTCATTTTGGCCAAACAGTTGGCATGACTGGTTCATGCATTGAATACTTTAATTAAAGCACTATGTCTAAGCAAATTTGAAACATTTTTTAACTAAATGACATTTAAACAAATCTAACTTTTTACCCTCATATTCATAAAAAATGTAATTAGTTTATAAATCTTTTTGAAATGACATTTTCACACAAATTTTGAATTATAGCGGCTTTTTAATTTTTTATAAATACAGGGGTTATTGTTTAAGTGTGAAAAAGATTTTGGTAGGCATTGAACTGCGATTGTTAAACATAGTTATCTATATATGTTAGTACATATACATACATACATACATACTAATATCATATTTCTTTGCAGCATTCATAAATACTAATGAACCTTTTGAAATGAATAGATTGTCGAGTTATGCAAATTGTTGACCCAACCCAAGTAGCACCTCGCTGCTAAACAGTTATGTTGGCTTCCTCTAAATTAATTATATTTGTATTTTTTTTAATCCATAGTTAATGCTATTTTTTTTATATTTTTTTACTACTATTTGCGGTTGCTGTTTCCTTCAATGCTTTTCAATCGTATTGCTGCCGATATGGCTGCTGTTGTGTTACCGACATTTTGTTTGGTTAATTTAATATTCAGTAGTCTATTGTTGTCATCTTACGAATATATATATATATCAATTTACAGTTTCTTTAGATACTTTGAAATTAATCTAAAAAATTCGTATATGTAAGCAGGTCTATGCAAATACTACCCAAATACAAATGTCTGATTTAATATCTAATATCTGTATTTATGTACATTTGTATATGCAAATAATATACACATCCACTAAAACTCTTATAAAAAAAAAGATTATATGAAGTCGCAATCCACAAATCGCGCTGCTCATAAATTGTCGCCGATTCATCCAATTTGGTAGAAAATAAATGTCTGAGTTGTGTTGCCATGAATGGCTGTAATTTATGATACTTTACAAAAACAAAGCAAATAATATCTTGGTTTTTCAGCGCTTTCTCAAAAGTCGTTGTGACTGTTGTTTCTATCGCTGCTGCTGCGCTGTTCTGTTGTTGTTGCTGTTTGTGGTTTTACTGCTGCCATTTAGGCCATTGAATATGATGGTGGTCAATTACTTCGAGCAGTAAAGTTTTTGTATGGATAAACTATTATTGGCTCTGCTGGCGTTCGAATATTCGTGTGTGGTTTTGAGTAGGGTGGAGGGCATATGCAGTTGCCTGTGGTTATTTCTTATTTTTTTGTAGAAGCGTTTGTATGCCTTGGTTTTTTTTCTTTAGGCGGGTGTCCATAAAACGTACCGCTAAATTAATTCATTGTCTTTTATCTGCTGATGACACATTTTCATTAAGAAAACTAACGAGTCTGAATGGGTAAAATCACTGAATGAAACGATACTGATAGGTATATAAATATGCGTGTCGGCAGGGGAAATAACTTATATATATATACATAACCTGTTGGTAAACGTGCATTAATTAATATCCGGGCTAACCAAAGTAGGAGTGCTCCGAAATAAAAATCCAATAGGAGTATCTTATTACGGTTTTAATTTAAGTTTTTAACGCCTAAGCATTCTTCAGAGATCGATTGTAATAAATATATTTATAAATTTACTATTAATTAGGTAAGAATAGTACACATTTAATGCTAAAAAGCTAGTAAGAAATATCAAATGTGCTGGAGCGACTGTTATAATTTTCATATAAACATCGGAAAGACACATTTAATTCAAAATTGGTTTAATGAAAGCCGAAAAGGAATGTTAAAATGTACTTCTCAAAACAAAAATTTGGTAGCGACCCACGCGTCTAATAATTTAATCATAAATATTGTTCCCAACATTTCCCTACTACTAGAAAGAATAGGAAAATTAATAAGATTACCCATGGAATCCAATAAAATTATTTTTGAACCGATTTAAGCCGATCTACGTAAGCAGGTACCAGGTTCAGGATTCCAAATAATTACGCATTGCTCTAGTATAGGTCTTATTGATGTCGTGAAAAGGGTTGCTAAATTCTTTTATTACCATCGCTCACTTTGCGTCAACTATAACAATCTAACTAAGAGTATTCATTTAATATTTTGCAAACCAAAATTTTTGTAATATTTAATAATAATCCTTTTTTTTTGCGATGCATAACTATGCAGCTAGGATTTTTTGCATCAATAGTTTGGAATTTTCTTAATTTTTTTTTAACATTTCGGCCTATCTCAGTTTAATTTTTGAATTGCGTAATCTGGCATTCTGCAAAACATTCCAATTTGTAGATAATGACGCGATTTTGATTATTCTGTGGGCAATATCTTCTGGAATGGGCACGCGAACCCACGAGAGAGTTAAAAAACCAAACAGAGCAACATTATTTCCATAAACCTACACAAATCAGTCGTAAAAAATCTAAACCAGCATGTGTGACTATACATGAATAGAAGATCTGAAACTTCAAAATTTTTTTTTTTACCGTTCTGAAAAATAAGATCAATATAGTTTTCAAAAAAATCAAGCCTAACTCAGTCAAATAAAAAAAAAAAAAAGGGGATAACCAATATTTTGATCCCTCATTTATGCTCAATAAAAATTTTTTAGAGCGTTTCGTTATTTTTATCAATTATGTTTCCATCTATCAACGCTACAATCGATAATTTACTATTATTGATAGCATCGCTTATAGTGTAAAATATTTTCCTAAATGGTCTGAATGATGATGAACCTGTAAAAATTGCCCTACCCGTGTAGACTTATCTTGGTCTTCTTTAAATGGTCATCTAACCGCCTGGGCGATGTTGACCGTTCAACATAGCTCGCCAGTCGTTTCTTCGTTGCGCCAACTGGCGCCAATTGGAAACACCGCGGGATCGCAAATCGGTCTCCTTCCATCGGAGTGGTGGTCTCCCTCTTCCTCTGCTTTCACCGGCGGGTGCCGATAAGAATACCTTCTGGGCTGGAGCATCTTCGCTCATTCGCACTACGTGGCCTAGCCAGCGAAGCCGCTGTGTTTTAATTCGCTGAACCATATCAGCGTCTGATTAAAGTTCATACAGCTCATCATTAAATCTTCTTCGGTACTCGCCGTCGCCAACGCGTAGAGGTCCACAAATCTTTCTCTCGAATACTCCCAGAGCCGCCTCATCAGATGTTGTTAGTGTCCACGCTTCTGCACCATATAGCAGGACGGGTGCGATGAGTGACTTATAGAGTGTTATATTCGTTCGTCGAGAGAGGACTTTACTTTTCAATTGCCTACTCAGTCCGAAAGAGTAATTCTTCGTCGGATTTCTAGGCTAACATTATTGTTGGTGTTAATGCTGGTTCCCAGGTAAACGAAGTCCTTTACTACAAGGTGGCGCAAAAGTAAGCTTTCGATGTTTTTTGGCTGTAATTAAAAAAAAAAAATGAAAAACTTTGATTCTTCTTGTGGATTATTTTTATTCGGTCTTTTAATTTTTTTCACATCAAGTCGAGAATATGATGTCATGTAAATGGCCGCCGCCACAGTTGATTGTCATTTGAGCCCTTTTTATGGCATTTTCCATCACTTTGGCCAAAACTTCCGGCGATAGGTCCTCACATTCTTGATGGATATTGTCTTTAAGAGCTGCAAGAGTCTGAAGCTTGTTGACATAAACCCGCGACTTTAAAAAGCCCTACAAAAAGAAGTCTGGAGCGATCAAATCAGGCGATCTTTCTGGCCAGTCCAAATCGCCAAAACGGGAGATTAGGCGCCCGGGAAATGCATCCTTCAGCATATCGGTTGTGGCACGTGCAGTGTGTGCTGTTGCACCGTCTTGTTGGAACCACATGTTTTCCAATCCCAATTCATCAAGTTGCGGCAAAAAGAACTCGTTGATCATTGCTCTGTAGCGCTCACCATTCACAGTAACCGTTTGGCCCGCGTCGTCTTCGAAGAAAAAAGGTCCGATGACTCCTCCAGCGAAAACAGCACACCATACAGTGACTTTGAGCGGGTGTAATGGCTCTTCGTGGGTTACACGCGGATTTTCAGTGCCCCAGAAGCGAAAATGTTGCTTATTTACGTACCCGCTAAGATGGAAATGGGCCTCATCACTCATGATTATTTTTGATGAAAAATCATCTTCCTCTTGGTGGTGATTAAGGATGGCTTGAGCGTATGTTAGAGGCTATTGGCGGTCAGCAGCTAACAGCTGATGCACCGTCTGGACTTTGTATGGAAACATCTTCAAATCTTGTACCAAAATTCGCTGTAAAGACCGTCGACTGATACCCACTTCCGTGGCACGTCGTCTGGTCGATGTCGACGGCGCTTCCATGACATCCTCGGCTACAGCAGCAATATTCTCTGCAGAACGGCTACTCCGGGGTCTGCCACGCCTGGCAGAATCTCGTGTTGTGCCAGTCTCTTCGAGGCGAGCGGCTAAACGTCGCAGTGTTTCACCAGTAGGCGTTGGACGGCCAAGAAATCTGCGACGAAATTCACGTTGTGCCAAAGTCACCGACCGATTATTGGTCAAATAAATAGTCAGCAATATTCCGCGTTCTGGAGCAGTGTAGCGTAACATTGTTTATTAACGTGTATTTCGCATGTGTTTACTACACAAATGTCAAAAGAGAACTGACTTTAGGGGCCAATCGCAAAATTTATAGCATTTTCTGATAGGAGGATTACTTTTGCGCCACCTTGTATTTCGAAATTATTGCTGCCAACAGTGGTGTGGTTGCCAAGGCGCGAATGCGCTGACTCTTTGCATGATGACAGAAGGTACTTCGTTTTGCCCTCGTTCACCACCAATCCCATTTTCTCCGCTTCTTTTTCTAATTTGGAGTAAGCAGAAGTTACGGCGCGGTTGTTAAGGCTAATGATATCAATATCGTCAGCATATGCCAACAGTTGCACGCTTTTATAAAATATTGTTCCAGCGCGGTAAAGTTCTGCAGCTTGTATTATTTTCTCCAGCATTAAATTAAAGAAATCGCACGATAGGGGTCACCCTGTCTGAAACCTCGTTTAGTTTCGAACGGCTCGGAGAGGTACTTCCCAATTGTGACCGAGCTGGCGGTGTTGCTTAAGGTCATTTTGTATAGCCGTATAAGTTTTGCGGGGAAACCAAATTCAGACATAGCGGCATATAGGCAGCTCCTTTTCGTACTATCGAAAGCGGCTTTAAAATCAACAAAGAGATGATGTGTGTCGATTCTTTTCTCACAGGTTTTCTTGTGGATTGAGCAGGGAACACTTTGATTTCAATCTTCAGGCATGCATTCATCCGACCATATTCTGCATAGAAGCTGATGCATGCGCCTTACCAGCTCCTCGCCTCCGTGTTTGAATAGCTCAGCAGGCAAACCATCAGAGCCAGCTGCTTTATTGTTTTTTAATCGCGATATTGCTATTCGCACCTCATTATATTCGGGTTGTGGAACGTCAATTCCATCATTGTGGGCTCGGGTTCGGCATCTTCTCTGGTTTCTTGCTTAGTTTCTCCCTTTAAAAGGGCGGAGAAGTGATCCTTCCATATCCTGAGTGCTCTCTGAATATCGGCCACCATGTCCCCGTTCTTATTCTTACAGGAGTTTTCCCCGGGTTTTAAAACCTTCTGTCATTCGCCGAAGTATTTGATAGAATTTTCGGGCGTCTCTTTTTTTCGCCCGGAAAAGCCGCCTCGCTTCCCTCTTCAACTCGCGGTAGTGTTCACACACACTCCTCGTTGCATTCGATCTCAGCGTTGCCTTGTAGGATTCGTCCTTTCTTTTCGTTGCAGCGCGGCACTCTTCATCATCATACCAGTTGTTTCTTCGCGTTCGCCGGAATCCCATTACTTCTTCGGCTGCGGTACGGAGTGCTCCTGAGATATGAACCCACTGCTCATGCATTCCACTAGATTGAATTGTGATTTCAGAGAGCAGGTGTGAGAGGCGATCTGCGAAATAATTGGCGGTCTGTTGTGATGGCAGGTTTTCGACGTCCAGCTTTCCCTGCGTTCTTTGTTGCACCTGTTTTGTAGTACAGAGGCGGTAGTGATCGTGTAGACTTATCTGTCGATTAGAAAAACTATCGATAGCTTTATTTTGTTTGCCGTTTGGTATCCGGCTTACTTTTCCAACTAACACAGATGAGGTCCTCTCATCAGTAAAGTGTTCTGGTGTTTGTATGTATAATTTAACTTACCAACAGTGCAGCTTTTAAAAAATTGATTTTAAAAACATATCGTAAGACTAGGGTCACATGGGTATATTTGTCGGTTAGTGTTCCATATATCCACCGAAAATTATGAAGGTAGAATTATCCATAACTTTTTATATGTAATACATATGAAATCTAAGCCAACACTTCCTTTCATACCATGTTCCGAGTACGTCTCCGATTTTCTTTTGGAAGCCTTACTTTTAACGTATTTGGTCGCTTAACTCTTTAAAACGCTCATATACCATGCCATACTTGAACACCGATGAATTTAACTCCACTCCGACAAACTCAAAAGTTTGTACATGAGCTTTGGGCGCAAACATGGCAAATGTTGGCCTTACTGGAAATTAACGCCGTTGCATGGTACAACCTAATGGCTCCTTGGATGAGTTTGATTCTCGGTGTATGTACTTTTTTGCCGGATTGTTCGCCGGTAACTATTTTAGCATTAATTTTATTACTACTAAGGCCTGTCACAATAAGCCTTACTGTGATCCATAGACCTTCGGTTACGCAACAACATTATTTATTAATTTTTTTAAACTTCAATTCATGTTATGGCAAATCTGAAATGTTTATTGTATTTAGAAAATCCGATTTAAATTCATGTGCCCCTTTATGTTGAAACGCTGCGTGTGTTGATCCAAAGATTCGTTTCCTAACCGTTATGGTGCATGAGACTTCTTCGCTTGGGTATACTTTCCGAACATCTTCACCTGATATTTTATTTATATATAATTTTTTTATTAACTTCAGAAATTTTTTTAGCAATATACACTTTAACGAGCTCACTTTTTTTCTCAAATATTACCAATTAAATGTCAAAATTTGATTTCCGCAATTTGAACCGCTGATTGAGCTTTTTACCTCAGAAAGCATTGTTGATATTTCAACACCATTACATGGAGACGGTTGCTACGAGGCGGCTGAGGTGTCTTCAATTAACTTCTCATGGCTACATCTATCGTTTAGCAGCTACGCGAAAAGCTCAGCTGGCAACAATAAGTGGCAGCCCTACTTAGAAATGTTTTTTTGTAAATACGCAGGAAAATACGTTTCGTTTGATACCAATATTGGCTTATTTCATTTCATTTAAAAAAATGCAGATAAGTGGCAACCCCGTAAAACGTCCTATGTGGCAACACCTAGGTAACATTTTTTAGAATGTGATACACTATATACTTCTCAAATTTCATCCAAATCGGTTGGGCCGTTTTCGAGATAGTCTGAATATACAAACTCACAAGCATACAAATATACAAGCATAGCTCGTTTGAAGTTATAAGATTCATTTATTATTTCTGTTTCAATGATAGGAATCTGAAAAATTTGGAACCATCACATAGCAAGAAGAGTGCTTATTACGGCAACTGCAAAACGTTCAGCAGAAGTACAAAATTGTCACTTCATTGTGATATGTGCGTATTGTCGGTGAAAGTGCAAAACCGCGTAACCAAAATTGGTGTAAAAAATGTTTAAGGCACCTGATATAAGGATCTATTCTTTTTTTTAAAGAAAACTACACGCTTCGATTGCAAAAAGTTTCCAAAGAATTGAACATTATGAGCATTTTTCTAAAAAATAACCTTTTTGAAGTTGAAAAATCTTGTACTTGTCATGTCACCTACGCGGTTTTGCGTGATGAAACTGCAGAGCATTATATTGTACTTGAGCAAAACCGCCTAACTGCATTTTGCTAACTGTTACCTGGGAAACCTGCCATTAAGCCCTACTGATTGATTCTCATTAATATTGAGTTATGTACAAGGTGGCTCAAAAGTAAGCTTCCGATGTTCAGCATATTGGTTGTGGCACGTGCAGTGTGTGCTGTTGCACCGTCTTGTTGGAACCACATGTTTTCCAATCCCAATTCATCAAGTTGCGGCAAAAAGAACTCGTTGATCATTGCTCTGTAGCGCTCACCATTCACAGTAACCGTTTGGCCCCGACCGATTATTGGTCAAATAAATAGTCAGCAATATTCCGCGTTCTGGAGCAGTGTAGCGTAACATTGTTTATTAACGTGTATTTCGCATGTGTTTACTACACAAATGTCAAAACAGAACTGACTTTAGGGGCCAATCGCAAAATTTATAGCATTTTCTGATAGAAGGATGACTTTTGCGCCACCCTGTAGGAATCTTATTAATAGTAAGGAGGTTAATGGGAATTTGTTATATAAACCCGCTGATTACTTTGCAATTAAACAAGTTCAGTCTCATTTACAAGCGACTGTAAAAGCCACTTATTTATGCTTTATTCCAAACTCTTGTTATCCGATTTTGCACTTTCATCGCCAAAGAGCAAGTGGGGCAGATATGCAGCTTTTATTCTAGGTATTTAACAATGTGCTCGACATTGGCGTTATTTTATTTTATTTGTTATTGTTATTTTCCAGCTCTTAGCTATCTACTCTTTTGCTCCAAAATTAGGACAACAGCAGTGACGCCGAATGCTGATTGGTTGAAATATGCAGAAACGCCTTCTCGAAAATGGAGCTACACAATTGTGTAGAGATTGGCTATGAATATTGCTGTGTAAGTTTACTTGGGTGTGGGCGAATTAGTAGCCAACTGTGCTTTCGAAGGTGGATATGTTGGTTTATTTACCTATATGCATGTGTACCTATGTAGGTATGTAATGGAAAAAAAAAGTTTAAAATAACAACAAACTGTAGATAGTACAGTACAACAACAACACGGTAAAACAAACCTTTGTATATGTCTGAGAAGCAATATGAAGTCGAGCACTCGGTATGCTTATACCTACCAGCTAGACAATTTTGCTTTGATGTAACAACTCCTGTGAGCGAAACCAGTAGCATTACATTTCTACATACCTTATTTACAGCTCCAAGTACAACAGAGCGATCAATACTAAAAATGTGCTGAGTATATGAAAGAGATGGCGAAAGTGCTATGAAACGCCATTGCTACCGGTCACCACCAGCAGTTGGAGCAGTCAAACAAACGCAACTATCAAGTGTCCACATGCACACAAGCACCCTCACCTACATTCATATGCGCTCAGACAAGCAGTGCTGCCGTTTTGGTAGCATTCTACGGAAAAATTGGTGTGGGGAACTTTTTTGATGGGAGTTTTACTTAAAAACGTTTGCTTTTTACGCAAATGAAATAAAAAATAAAACAAAACAAAACAAAATAAAATAAAATTAAATTAGAGATACATAAGGATTATTTGTTCTGGAAAACACATTGAAGAATGTTGTGGATAAAGTAGTAGGTAAAGATTTATAATCATCGGTGAAAGTAAAAACTGCGTAAGACAACTAGTTGCCGGAGTCCAATGCATAAACCGGTCAGTCAACTTTTTGGGGCAAAATGGGTTCGGTTCAAATTCTTGTACAGTTTTGAATTTTGAATCTTCCACTGCACAAACCATACCTCTAGTAATTAAAACTTGAAAACTGAAAAGTATAATTGGTGGCAAACACTTTAATACTTTCCTGGACTTAACCGGGGTTTTCACAGTGCTATAAGGAGAAATGTAAGATACATTTAAGGTTTAAAATAATTTTGTAAAGGAGATATTCTTATCTTGAGTTATTTTCAGATAATTATTTCCCTTTTCGTTTGTTTGAAATACTAGGAACGAAGAATCTGCAGTCACTAACTAAACCAAACACTGCAAATAACCTTTATAGTGAAAGAAAAAAGTAAAAAAAAAAACAAGTAAGGACGGCGTTGTCTTCGGCTGTGCCGAAGGCTTTATACCTTTCATGAATACGTGCAAACTTAAATACGCATTGTTTAAAGTTCTCTAAAACTTTGTCAGCAATACATTTAATTTTCTTTTATAATAAGCTTTATTTGTTTAAGTGAAGTTGCCATAATCCTCTTATCTGAACGATCGGTTGTATGGGATATATGATATATATACCTCCGATCTTGCTGACTTTCTTACGAAATCTTTCACTATCCATAAGAAAATATCTCACCAAGTTTTAAGTTTTAATCTTTTAAAATGAGGGAGAAATCGCCATAATCCTCTTATCTGAACGATCGGTTGTATGGGATATATACTATATATAGCTCCGATCTTGGTGATTTTTTTAAGAAATCTTTTGCTATCTATAAGCAAATATCTCACCCAGTTTCAAGTTTTAATCTTTAAAAATGAGGGAGATATGGTCATAATCCTCTTATTTGAACGATCGGTTGTATGGGAGATATATGCTATAGTGACCCGATTATACCGGATCCGACAAATGTCTAATATAATACAAAAATACATCCGTGTGCCAAATTTCATCGAGATATCTCAAAAATTGAGGGACTAGTTTGCGTTCAAACAGACGGACAAACGGACATGGCTGTATCAACTCAGTTCATCGTCCTGATTAATTTGGTATACTTAATGGTGGGTCTATCTCTTATATTTCTAAACGTTACAAACATCGGACCAAAGTTAATATAGGGACAAAATATTTCAAATCAGCACAAAAAAAAAATTTGTCATATATTTTGATGAGTTTTACCTCAATCGGTAGCTCTACGTGAAACATTTTAGTCCTGAAAGTATCTTTGGAAAATTTTAGTTTTTGCAAAAGTTATTCGCAAAACAAAATTTCAAAAATTACAAAAAGCACTTTTTTCAATCGTTATAATTCAATGGTTCAACTAAATTTAATGTAATGAATGCCAGATGAGAGGCAATTGTGTATATTTTGATATACTTTTTAAAAATTAGAAGAAAACGATTTTTAAAATTTTTTTGTGTATCCTTTTTAAGGATAATTTTCTTTATCAATGTTCTACGCCTTAGAAAAATTTGGAAAAAAACATTATTATTTCATGTTCATGAAAGGTATAATAAATTCGATAACGTGATGACTCTGGCGAAAACTATGTGCCACAGTTGGAACAATTGTTTTGTAAGGAAAACATAAAATACCATCAGAGCTGTACGTCGGACGATAAAGAAACTTTCCCATCAGGATTCGGTGATGATGAATAAGTAAGATATCTTAAATTTGTGTCAATCGCTTTTTTTAACCTTGTAGGGTAACTGCACTAGTTTCCGGGCAGCGCTAGTGTCCGGACACTATGTCAATGTTTTGGGATTAATAGGCAAATCACTAATAGTCTCAAATAGGAACACAAATGGAAATCTATATGTTTTCTGAGTGTACGTGGAAAATTTAAGTTGAATCAAAAGCATACTTTAAAAGTTACACGCCATTTTAATGTCAGAACTCTGAGCATGCGGCAAAATTGCAGGTTTTTGTAAAAAAAAAATTGTGTAAACCTTTTAGAAATGTAAGTGTTTAAACAAGTATTTATTAGCACATTAAAATAAAAGTTAATAATATATGTTTAAAATATAATAAACTTTAATTTTATAATTAAAAAAATAAATTTACTTTAATTTTCGGCCTAAATATAACTGTCCGGATACTAGAACCGAAATTTAATACTAGAACCAAGAAGAAGGCGAAAATTACAAATTACCATTGCTCCTAAATGATAGTTTATTATATTATATATTAATTATTGTTAGTTTTGCTGGCCTTATTTAATTATATTTAAGTTATATGTTGGTGAGCTCAAGGCCAAAATTGAAATAAAACACGGTGTTTTTATTTTTAAAATTTTTAATGGTCGGTCGATATTTCGACTTCAATCTGAAGTCATTATCAAGATTGCATGAATATGCTTTGTTATTCATATATAACTTAAATTATATATTAATTACAAAAAGAAAAACATCCTTTTCTCCTATATTTTCAGTCTTCGGGCACACTTTTTCACCCACAAATATTGCTGTCCGGACAGTAAGACAATAAGTTTCAATGTCCGGACAATTAGCATTTTATACAAACTTTGTTGTTTTTATCAATATTACTATTTAAAGAATTAATGCAAACATACATCTTTGCGGTTATAAGGTCGAACCAAACTAGTATCAGACAAGCGGCAGCTTAGGAGAGCTGCAAAACTCCTAATAGTCTAAGCCTTAATCTGGCGAGCGACAGGATTACAAAATACGTTCAAGCATTTCTCGTACAAACTATAACATAATACTGCCGGCTTCCCATTTCACGGACCAGAGCATTGTTGTTAACCTATACGACTTGCACATGCCCTCGGAGACGACTTTGCCAGCCCATGTTACTACCAAGCCGGTTTTGCTTGGTCGTTAGTTTACAACTCTTGTCTTCTTTTTAATACTCCCAATCTGATGGGTAGTTCTAGGGTATAATTTTCAAGAAACTTCCCCTTTTGAATAAATATATCATCCCTTTCCTTCGGATAAGCACAGTACATATACAGCAGATTTGGAACAATCGATTTAAATGTGAATAGTGCAAACCGTACTTTTACGCGAACCCTTCACATCTCTTTCAGCACTTATTTCGAAGCACGGGCGGAACCATACAGTCTGTCGGCCCCGCTTTAGATGGCACTGGTACAGGCTACGGCCACGAGGCATTGGGCCTAATTTGAGTTGTTAACACTATGCTTTTGCCCACTAATTCTGTCGGGGTATCAAATATTCCAGTTTGTTAACAAAAGAGGACACCATAATGACTATTAGCTCCACAATCGCCATGAATACGCAATTAGAAAGAGTGTCCAAATCAGAGAGATATTCATCCAGAGAGATGTGAATATGATTAAGGAGTTTTTATTGTAGTCAACGGCCTTGTCTATGGTTCAGAAATACTTTACAAAAATATACGATAGTGTATATACTCGTACATGTCTGGAAACTAAAACCAAAGCTTCCCGAAACTGAATTTCACTGTCCGGAAACTAGAGCAAACCGAGCTTTTTGAATTTTATAATATTAACAACATTATATTTCTAAACTATACAGACGTCATATTATTAAGCAATATTTATGCTATTATAAACAGTATATCTTTTCGCGGTAACGTTTATAGTGAGAAAATGAGTCGAAGTCAAAGTTGAGAAAAACGTTAAGTGTCCGGAAACTAGGGCGTTTACCCTATTTGTTTATTTTATTCAGTTCAAATTAAATTATTCTGTTCTTCCCCATTTAAAAATCGAATTATGTCCTTTGAATACCGGTCGAGTCCATTGCATTTATCCTCATAACTCATTTATTTATTAATTTTCTAATTTAATAAACTCGCAAAATAGTATAGCAGAATTATCTCCAAATAACACAAGATAAAAAAAACTTTCTGTACATAATAATTTTAAACTAAAATTTTTTATTTTTTTTCATTTCCTCAATATTTTTCCTTATGCATTGAAACCTTCAATTCATCTAAGTATTCTTCCCTGTTATTTAGTTATTCGTTTGTTGTTCTTAAATTTTAAAAATAAATCACTTTTTTTGTTCATAAACTTTTATTATATTTGTTAGTTTTTGCAAACATGTTGGTAAGACATTTTTTTTCAAGTGGCAACCTTACGTAAAACTCCTTTTGCGGAGCTCCAACCATTCATATGCGTTCGTTCATTGATAGTAGATGCTAAGTACATAATATAATAAAATAATAATAATATTTTAAATATATAAATAGGTAAATATGTGTATACGCATATACTACATAAGTCTCCATCAACGTCATGGCCACACATTTTGCTGAACTTTCACTTGCGATATGTGCTGCTGATGCTCTTGGCAACAACTGCTGCTTAATTAAAATGTCCATCGCAAAAATACGTACATATGTACCTATATGAACATAGGAATGTACATATATCTACTTATGTAAAATATAAAAGCAACAGCCCATCCTTCCTTTCATTAATTGCGAGTCAGTAACAGCCGCCACAGGTCACTCATTGCTAACATTGCTGTTTGCTGCTTCAGCTACTGCCGTAGTCGCTGTTTGCGTCACGTACGACGTCGACAGTCATATATTTTTGGCTTCTGCTATTGGAGGCTTTCCAGCATGTCTTGTCCATATTTTTGGTATCCTCTTGCCGCACTCTTATATCACAGTAGCGCGCTATTTGGCCATAATTACCACAAGTCGGACGGCGCTTAGCCACCGTAATATGAGTACAAGGTAGAAAAGGGTAACGCCCCTTCGCTCATAACGTTGTAGCCCCAAAAAACCAGAAACTACAATAAAGGAAACACACGCACACATCCGCATAAAGTTGTAGAAGTGTGTTTGTATGGATGTATTTTTATTGTTGGTGGGCCCAACAAATCAACTACCTGTATTAATAGTTAAATATGCACTTTGAGATAAAACTGATTTTGCGTTTGAGTACTATTCTGTTTCATACTCAATTTTCTTTCATACAAAAATACTCAAGCAAGGGAATCAGCTGTGTACGTCGGCGCTCAGCAACAGTTGCGCATGCGCATTTGCAAATAATGCACACTCTAATTTTAGCATACCTACCACCTTTAGCTGCATGAGTTTGTCTGTTTATATGGCTATTCGCTCTGTGAGTGACTCAAGCGCTTGAGTGTTTGAGCTAGAAATGGAGTTGCTTTGTAGGAAACCAGAGTGCTGGCAAGCTAATGATTCTTGGTGCTGGTGGTGTGGTAGCCGTTCTATCTACCTGCCCTGCACAGCGGCCAAGTCGTTGTTACGATTAAACAGCAAAGTATCTGTGCATCTCGTTCACTCACATGCGCTATGATTTGGCTAAGTGCTAAGAGTAACATTTGGTAATTACTTTTGACTGTCGTATTGTTGCTGCTGGTGTTTGGTTGTGTTGTAGTTGTAAATATCTAGGCTTTGGAGAGTTGGAAGTGATATTTTCTATGCCACGGTTGCCTTTTATGTACTATTTTATTTTTTTTTGTATTTTTTTACAGTGTTGTTGTTGCCGCCTGAGTTGGCGCTGTCTGCATTTTTTTGTTTGAACATTGTATTTGGAAGTCGTGCTGACGTTACCACAACGCTAGTAAGATTGCACGAACAGACGAAGCAACCTTTAAAAAACAAATATAAAAACTCAAATTATGTTAGCCAACCAATGAACCACGTGCAACAACAATAAAGTCTAAGAAAATAATGTAGATGACACTGCAAAACCTCGTAACGCACATGTGCAAAACAGCGTAAGTGATATCTCAGTTTGGTTGTTTTTCAACTACAAATTGTTTAATTTAAAGACGAACAATTACTTTACAGAAAAAGTTCCCATCAAAATCGATTCTTTTAATTATTTTCCAAACCACCATGTAGTTTTCTCAAGAATAAATGAATAGATATTGGTGGCAGAGGTCCTTGAAAGTTTTTGACACAAATATAGCTTACGCGGTTTTGCATTGTCACCGACGATATGCTTACGGCTATAGGAAAGGCGTAAACGGGGCGCATTTAGTCGAAGCAGCAGCCAGTAGGCAACGCCAGCAGCAGCACCACAACCGCAATACCAAACGCCAACAACATCAGCGCCACTACCACCATCGCCACCATCATAATCATCGCCATCATGATCATCAGCAACAGCACTTTCAATGTTACATACTACATACATTTGTTTGTACATATATACAGACGGGCAACACGATCGCTCGATCATCGATGTGCGACCAAAAGCAGCAATCAACAGCAAGTGGTTAAAAGGGGGTTGGCAGAAATATGTAAATATGTATGCATTTATGTATGTAATAAGAAAAGCAAAGCATTGGCAAGGCAGAAGCAGAAAGCAGAAGCAGAAGCCGCTTCGCGTTCAATACAGGCAGCTGTTAACTATCAAGCTGAAGTTTCGATCGTAACTTTGCAGTTCACTGTAGCGCACGGAAGCGTTCGGAAGTGAAATATATTTTATTAAATAATATTAAAGCATTCGTTTACTTGAATACGCTTAACCGTGATTGCGACGCTTAGCACGCATGCAAGCAATATCAGCTATATAAAGTTTTAAATAAGTAACTTCACAACAGCGCGACGCCGTGTTTCTTTTCTTTGGACACAAATCGTTTGTATCTACAATTTTATAACCGTTTGTGATAATAAAATCGAAGTTAAGTGATTGCTTCGTTCGAATGTCTTTACATCGAGAGTTTTTATGAATAAACATAAAGATTTCATATTGATCGTCAGAAAGTATTGGACAAATCTGTGTTTGAAATTAAAACAAGTTACATCACCGGCGCGTTACAAATATAAATATCAACTAAAATAAAGTAAAAACCGAAGGCAATACAATAACGCATTAGCGCGATTGCAGCCTCTTTGGTGTATGTAAATACGAAGTTCATCAATTGGCATTAAGCAACACAATTTATGGTAAGTTTTACATTTTCTATTTGGATTATTTAGGCATGTTTTCAGTTCGATAAAATATCATGCGCTAATTACTTAGGTAAGAAACTTCATCACTAGCCCTTTTAAGCGTTTTAGTCATCTAAATAACGAGGTGAAATTCTAGAACGCCTGTAAGACCAAGAGGCTACTGTTGTAGCTTAACAGTAGCTGTTATTGGTTAGGTGCATTTGCGCCTACAATTACATGCGCCCACTTCCGATTGGCATACCCATTGCAGTGCGTAACGACTGACCAATGGTAGCAGTCGTTACTAACACAGTTTACAGCTACTGTTTTGTGTTCGCTTATTAAGGTGGTACGAACACATGCGTGTGCTCGTGTAGTAGCCGATATAGCGGCCACCACGTAAACCACATAGAGCAAAACCAATGCTATACAACTAGCAGTGGAGACGTAATAAAGTGTAATGAAAGGGTTTTAAATAACAGATTTATTTTATAGCTTAGTGTAAAAGATTTTGACACAGAAAAGCTAAATTTTACAACTGTTTTTAGAAAAACCTTTCTTGCAATATATAAAAGCTTAAAGATAAAGTGAAAACTATAAAATTTTAAAAACTACCAAAGAACAAAAGTAAACTAAAAATAAATGTTTAAAAAGCTTTGGAAAATAAATACTAACCCCTTTATGCATAAAAAATTAAATTGGTTTATAAATCTTTTTAAAATGGCATTTCCATAGAAATTTTGAATTAAAAGAGCTTCATATACCTTTTTTAGTTTTTATGAACACGGGAGTAAGCCTATAAAATTTACATTTTTTTTTCTAAAACCTTTGTAAATAGGATCTTTATAATCAAAACGACGCGTTGATTAAAAGCTTATCAATGTAAGCTTTTAAAAAAATTTCTTTCTGAAACTTTTTTCAAACGATGTTTTTTATATTATTTAGCTATTGCAATAAAATAAATTAATACATTTTTATCATACATTGAGTGTTGAAATTTCAAAAAAAATTTTAGCAGATTGCGTTAGTGGTTAGGATGCAGCTATGATTTTTGCTTTATCGTCATCACTCTCATGTAAAATATTTTATGAAAGGTATTGAAATATTTTAAGTTGAAAAGAAAAAAACTGACCAATAGTTTTTTTTCTTGATTTTTTGTTAACATAAAAGTTCGTTCTTGAAGTTTACTTTAAACTTTCAAATAAATTAAAACTTAAAAAACTTACTTATCGCTTATTGTAGCAAGTTTACTTAAAATTACTTTTAAAAACGTTTTACAGAGATTTTTGTTGGGTATTTTTATTATGCCAAGTTCGATTGTATTTAATTAAAAATTTTAATTTTTCGGAAAAGCAAAAAAGAAAATATTTTTTTAATTCTAAACCATCAAGCAACTGTGCAAATCTGCAATCTGTTAATAATTGGTTGAAATTGCAGCATTCGATGTATGATTATAGCTTATTTATTTATGTTATTGCATTCAGAAAAAACATTTTTAAAAAGGTTTCTTCGACATTTTTTTATAGGCTAACAATAATAAACTTTGCTTGATGGGATTTTAAGAGCGAAAGTTTCAAAAACATCTACAAATTGCTGTTTATTTTGTTACAGATGAAAAATGAGGTGAACAAATTTTCTATGATGTAAAAATATTTTCCGTTTTGCTGTGCCATTATATGTCGTGTTTTTCTTAAATTTCTGCGCATTTAATAATTTGTTAGAGTCTAATAACGCTTTGACATATAAATTTATTGGAAATAATATAAATGTGTCAACTCGGTTGATAAAAATAAAAACATTTATGTTTTTTTAGTTGTTACTCCCTCAAAAGTTAGTAATTGATAAGAAATTACAAGTTTGAATTTTACATAAGAATGTCTCTTTTACAGTAAAAAAAAAAAATGTTTTCGTAGAGCCATCACGTATAGCCTAAAAAGTCTGATACACATAGATAGAGAGAAAAATTTGGTAGAAAAAATCTTAAGATATAGGTAACGGCTGAAGTTTTTCGTGTATTTTAATATATTTCATAAGAAGACCATATCTAATCAGATATTAAACAAAAAAACGCTCTTTCTTAGGACTTACTTGAAGAACGTCCGGTATTATAATTTTTTTTTCCAAAACGCCCTATCCCATAATGAATTTCAGAGAGTTTTTCAAATATATTTTTAAATAGGGTCGTCTGCCACTTAGCCTTTGAAGATATTATTAAGTACCTCGAAAACTCGAGGAAAATACCGTATTGATTACATTTTGTAATAATTCCAGGGTAATTTTTTGGTGGTGACGAAACCCAACTTAGAATGAAAGACCCAGATCTATAACAATTTGTTAATAAATCTGCCCGAAAATTACATAATTTTGCATTAGTGTTGAGAGATGTAATATACCTAGTCAAATTTCATAACGAATAATTTTTTGCAACATTTTAAGCCGTAAGCTTTCTTGCGTAAGGGTTATTTTATAACCTTTTTTAAAATAGTCTGTTTTGAATACTATTTTGGAAATCGCTATAGGGTTAAAATATTCCACAAAATTATATCTCGTGAAACTTTACTATGTATCATAGCATATTTATATCTGACACATTTCCCTCTATATTCTTGTAACCATCAGAAAAAAAACAAATTTCAATATTTTCTGTCTGCTGAAAAAAAATTTTAATTGAAAACAGCAAAAAGCTTAATCAAGAAGAAAAATTTTAAGCGCCCACAAGTCACTTTAATTTTCATAAGCGATTTCTTTTTTCGCAAGCTCTTAGCCACTTATGAATAAAATAACAAAGTGAGATTTTTTGCTCAAAATTTGAAATTTCCTTTAAACATCAAAAGTGAACTTGTGAGATTCTGAGCGCTAATATTTTTTTCTGCTTGCTTATTTTATTTTTGTTACTTTCAATTCAAAACTTTTTAAACTATTTGAAAATTAATCTAGCATCGAAATGACGAATAAAAAACTGCCGGGGAAAATATAAAAATTTAGAAAAAAAATTTCAGCTTAGTTTTTTTTGCATGCTGCTAGGTAATTGCTATGTAAGTGCTTGCGAATAAAATATTGTTTAAGACGATTATTTATTTAGGATCTATTTCAAAAGTAACGTTTGAAAGATGTTTTTAAATTTCATAAAATAAGTAACTTGGCTGAACGAGATGAAAAGGCAATGAATTTCATTTAACAGAATAATTGATTGGGCAAATGTTACAAATTCACTTAATTCAAATTCTACAGAAAAATGCAGTGCGTGAAAATAACGATCTACCTTCATAAGTCGAGAAAGAAAACAAATATTTTCGATATTAACAGTCTGAATTTTAAAATCTAATTATTAGCTTGGCTTTAACAAAGTTTTTCAAAATTATGACGAGATTTCGAAAGATTTGATGCGCGTTTTGCACGCTTAATGACCCAATACTACTTCGGCACAACTTAAACACTGTTCGCGCTATACGTTAATGTAACAGTGTTGCTGCAACACGTAAACCAGTAGTCGTATCACCTTTGACTACCGGTCTTAAGCACCTCCTTCCAAACCGATCGTACACTCACGAAGTGGCCCCATGAACGCATTTAAACTGGAGTTTTGCAATTCGGTGCTTACTTAGTCATCGTTGACTTGTTATACTAGCTACTTGATTGGTTGTACCTTATACGGACAGCCAGTGGCGCTTTAGTAGACACACATACAAAATTAGGAATGTAGCTGTTTTGTAGCTAAACTATGTGCCAATGAAAAAATTGAAAAGTGTATATATATGTTGTGCTTATGTATAGTATGAAAAGAAGGTTTCACTAGAACCAACTTGAAGCCTGGCTTCTGTTTATAGCTAGGAAGTTGATTGGTTTTCTGTCCAGTATATCAGTTTGCACTCGCAGTTACGCTCAAGTAGATTGCTCAATTTGTTACGCTCACAAGGTACGCACACGCATGCATAAACACGCATACACATTTAGAGAAATCTCACTCAATTCGGTAGTTTCTGGCGCATTCAAAGCAGCGACTCATTAGAGTAATATAACGCAGCACAGCAGAACACAACACTGCGGCGCGCAGCACAATTCATTGTATATACTGTTTAATACACATAACGCATTGCAAGCAACACAACACAGTATACATACATATTTTCGTACATAGAGTATTGAAGTAAGCAAACGCAGTGGCAGTAAAAGCAGCAAAGTTAAGTCTGCAACGAAGTTGGTACTGTATCAACACATTTATAAGTATGTTGGTAGGTAGTCGTTATGTACATATGTACTTATGTATGTATCTCATTGAAACACTCATCTTCGTGCCTTACCGACGTGCCTGCTCTACAGACCATAATCTGTAGCAGCGAAGTAACCAACCGTTTATTTTTGATTTGGCAGTTAGTTAAATTGCATCGTTGCTCACGTACATATAATAAAAGAAACGCATAAGCATTAATATCTAGATATTTTGATGTAACAAATCGTACCATCATAAACATATTCTGTGTATAAATAAGTACCTACCAAAGTGTTAACTAGTTTACAGCTTTAAGTTGAACCAGTTTTGTTTTAAGAAAGTAAAAATTTTATATTTACATATAAAGACGTGTTATTGTTGCTGTGACTTGCCTAACGAAAATACAAATTAATAAGTTTGGCGTTTGATTTACAAAAAAAATCAAAAGGTAAGTGTTTGCGTTTTACCCAACTCGAATTTAGTGCAAAATAAAAAAAACCCTCATTGTGCATAGAACTTACCACCATTAATATGGCAGCCATTACAACGCCTCTCGTTGCACATGCGCTAAATCAAAGTGCTACTGTCTCAACACGTACTATGCAGTGTGAATCGGGTGGTGTATGTACGCCCAGCAACGACAACACGGCTTCTGTGTTACGCCACCATTGATTTCGATTTCACCATAGTTTTTTGTTGTTGCTCTTGTAGCTGCTCAATACTGTTTGCAGTTCTTTGCTTGTGTGGTTGGTTATGCGACGCTTTTTCGTGCTTCCGAATACTGCATACTCTATTTCCTCATTTATGTTAAACTTCAGCCTGTGCATGCTCTTCTGTTGTGTAAACAGTAGCCAGTTATGTGGCGATGTTGTTGTCGTTGTCGTCGACGATGTTGTTCTAACTATTTGAGGCGACGCTCTTTCGAGAATTGTCGGTAGTAAGTGCTGTGTTGGTTACATGTCGGTTTTTTGGTATCTTTTATATGTGTGGTTGTGGTTTATGCTGCAGCTACCAGTTTTACGCTTTGCTATTGGTGAAAAAGTTTTTTTTTTCGATGTTGTATAATATAGAAATATACTTGTCGCTTAGACTGTATGTGCATATAAATGTAGTTATTTAGAGCTTATTCATTCGCACTAGTGCGCATTTGCGTGGTAAAATGGAAGCTACCGGTATTACTGGTTCTTCAGCAACTGTTATGTTGGGGACTCCATGTAATTGGTGGGGTATACAGTAGCACTAGTTTGATGGCGGACATCAGTATCTACTCAAAGGTCTGTGCCAAATGCTTAAAAATGATAAATTGTGACAGTTTCTGACTTTTATCATGTTGTCCATAGAACTTAGGAACTCATGAGAAAGTCGAATCATATTTTTCAAATGAATTCATATTTCAAGGCGTTATTAAACGCTGGAAAATAATTAAAAGGGAAAAAATTATAAAAATACGAAGCACGTTGTCAGGATTGGTAGGAAGCTGGTATCAATGTGTAGTAGGTTAACAAATGTGAGAATAAAACATAAATCCCTGGTAGGTATTGCTTACGGGCGGTTTTACGAAAGAAATTGAAATGAAAAATACTTTTTTTACTCGAATTTTATATGAAATCTGATAGCGGAAAAAATTATTTTTCACTTAAATTGCTTCGTGAAACTGACTGTTAGCATTGTTGTATGGGTTTTCAGTGACAACTCTTCTGCTATTGATCTGTAAGCTCGGACTGCCATATTTTATCATGATCGTAACTAGATGTGAAGCTTGTAACCGACGGCACTAGCAGCGTTTTGAATATTGAAAGTGTTATAACTGTTTTAATATAAACATTAACTCGCAAGAAGGTCAGATAAAAGTTGGAATTTCTTTTTTTTAAATGAAATGTTATCCAAACTTGTACTTCTTTTGTGATTAAACAGCCGGCGGTATTTCATTTTTTTGAATATATATATCTACCTTTATAAATATAATTTAATTAGTACGTATATATATATAATCTGATTATAATGAACGCTAAGGAGCCACGACGAAATGTCCGCTAGTCTGAATACGAAGTCTTCTAGTCAAAGAGAAAGTTAAATGATTTGTGTATCATATAGGGAACTCAGAAGCCCGCTTCAAAATCGTTTAAAACGGTTTGCAATCCATCCTAGCTTCTTGAGTTGCAAGATTATATTAGAACTATACACTTTTATCGAAAACATACTTAAAGCTTCCATTTTTGATCTATTGTCCGAAGTATTTAAATTTTTACATCAACTTTTTAGGAATAGAACCTGGGGCATTTGGTAACGTAGGAACGCTACCGATTTCACCATGATTGCCAAGGTTACATCCCCGTCAATTAAATAAAAAATTCTTTAAATGTATACTGAAAACTGACGGTATAGTTATTGGTGCCATATTATGTATTAGGCTGGTTTAAAGTTGTAATCGATAAGAGAATGCTTTGGATTCACCCCAATGAAAAAAAAAGAATACAATAAGTGTTACAGTAATATTTTTAATTAAATAGATTTGTTTGATCCCAATGTTATTTACATGAGAAAGTACATTTATTTCAACTGACGAGCTAACACATCCGCTGTTTTGCCGCCAAATTTTATGGGACTATGTATTCGCCGTTTGGATTAATGCAGTTCCTTGGCATCTTATTGTGCAAAAAACTAAAGTTTTGGTATTAACGAATGGACTCTGTACCACTGGGGCCCTGGTGAACAAATCTCGTCTTTGACACAAATGTCACTTACGCGGTTTTCCATTCATGCGTTACGCGGTTTCGCAGTGCCGCCGACGATATAATGTTATTCTTAAGTTTATTATAGTATCACTGCAAAATAACTTAAGGTTGTGTGTTTGTTCAATATTAAAAAAAAATAAATAATTAAATAAAGGTTTCTTCGTCTCGTTCCCCTTTCTACTGTAGTCTATAACAATTCAACAATTTAAAATTTTTTTATAAATAATAACCATCAAAAATGTTTGCAAAATTTTTTTCAAAACGGTTTAACCCCTTGGTAGTTGGCGGCAACCATTCGAGCATGTTTCTGCCATGAAAAAGCTCTCCAGCTCTCTTTCTCTCAAATGCATCTGCCTTAGCAGGTGCCGCTTCGAGTTGGCATAAAAATGTTGGTCTCGCCTAATTTGTAGGCCTTAATCTCCCTATAGCATATCGGCCACAAATTTCACTACTATTTACTTTTACAATTTAGCTATTTTCAATTGGTAATAAATAATTAATCTCATCTAAAGTACAGATTCATAATCAGATAAAGAGCTAAGCAAATTATTGCCCCTTAATTGTTCTGCATCTATACATACAAACATAGTATATTTAACTAGAAGTAAAAAAAATGTGTCACGGCAAGCTGCAAAAATATTATTTTCATTATAACTTAATGCGCTCACGTGACAAAGATCGGGCATAGCCCTACTTGCGTTATATCAACGTACTTACAATATACTCAACGATGATAATGATCTAGTAATATCCACCGACATGAGTACGTGTCGGTAGAACAACACAACTTCACACATTCTATCGATTATCCGAGCATTGTTGATGTCTCATAAGTTATTGTATTTTCAACTTAGCCTCTTTTTTTTTTGCCTTTGTTGGCCATTTCTTTTCAATTTCGTATGGTGCATTGTGCGCATAGGATTTTGTATACGTAACACAACATTTTTCTTCAACCAATTATTTTCGGTTTTTAATCCTGCAATTCTAATTGTTGACCGCATAAATATATAAATATATATCTACCTTGAACAACAGATGAACATATATACAAACATACATACAAACAATCATAAGCATGCAACTATGGGTTACTTGGTTGTGTGAAAACAAAAAAAAAATCTTTGTGCTTGGCTGTTTTCAACAGAATTTTGAGTCATTATTACAATTAGATTCGATTCAGATTTGGTTCGTAACGAAATAGCCAAAGCGGTCCACCGCTAAATGTTTGTACGTGCACCGGCTAGCCCTTTGTTTTAATCCTTGTTTCGGTTATTGTCATTTTTTACATTTAATAGCAGCACTGCCACTGCTGTCCGCCCTCATTTCATTCAATGTCCTCGCACTTTTATCCAACAACAATGGTTGCATTTAAACGCATTTTTGTTGTTTTTTGTTTATGCCGTGCTTAGGTTTCAAGCGCAAGTGACACAAACAAGCTGCAACCAAAAAAACAAATATCTTAGCACCAACAAACAGTCGTCCAGCGTGTACCGCCTCAATTTTTATCGGTTGCAGGGTGTTAAAGTGTAACTGCTTTTTCCGATTCCTGGAAAACGTAAACAAACTCAACGCATTAGTAAAGTTGCTGTGCATCAAAGAAGTACGAAAAAAGGGCGAAACGGCCAGCATAAATCCCGCATGTCTTTAATACTCAGCCAGCCCAGTGCCACAGTGTCGAGTTGTGACGGCGGAGCTGTACATTTTGGTGCTTACTGCAACACCTCAAGGATGAGCATGCGCAAATGAGGATAAGGCGATACAAGCGATTTGTAGCGATTTCAGTGTAAATCTAATTTCACGCGACATTAACGCTTGCCGATCTTACATGTTTCTTCGTTTTTTTTTTGGTGCAGCAAAATGTATTATGCATTTGCGTCTCTCCTGCATTTTATACTGTTTTTTTTTCGGAATACGTGAAAGTGCGAATATGAAGTCACTTCGGCCGCTTACTCATCCTTTAATGTGTGACACAGCGTGAGCGCATTCTTTAATGGATTTTTCCAGCCTTCGCATATAGGCAAAGTAGGGCCCAACAATGAGCGCGCATGGTAAAGCGTATTAGGTAAGCTGTTGATGAAGGACAAGAAACCATAAAATCAATGACAACTAAACATGAAAATATTTTGGCGGCTGACTGAATGCTCATGAGCGACCACGCTGCTGCGCACACTTGGGCATGTGGCGAAATGGCAAATTTCGTGCGCCCTGCATATGTCCCAACAGTGCAATGTGTACAAAATACTAATTATTTGCACTGGGATTAATGCGATTAACACAGCTTGGCGAGTGTTGCAACAACATGTGCATACATACATACGTACAAACAAATGCAATTGAACACTGCATGCCGCCGTCAAGCTGTGCCTCTTACGTCAAGTAGTGGGCTACCACATGTGGTCGATTGGCATGTAGGCAACTTGTGTGGCATGCAACAACACAACACATGTAAACCTAAGTGTATTTGTAGGAAAATATGAAATGTTGCATCGATCACAGCAGCAGCAACACCAACAACAAAAACAACAGCGTTTACTAATTTACGCATTTACTAATCGGATTTTGGCAAAATGTGCATAAATATTTCAAACAAAACAAGTCATCTGCTTTCGCATTCCTCTGCACAAATCTCACATGTTTTTGACCTTTTGAACCAAGTGCGGATTTAAGATACATAATTGCCTGCATATGTATTATTTTTTACAATTTTAAAACCAAAACTTGACTTGTAAAAAATCTGCTTTGTTAAATCCGTTTTTGGAAATGCAAATCCATTTTTGTTTTGTAAATATTTGTGAGTTAAACCGCAACGTCTACTTTAAATATGAGAATTCACAATTTTGCTTGTTTCGCACTAAAGTTTTAAAGTCGGTTGAGATAAGCAGATTAGCTGAAAATTAAAAAAATCTGCTCAAGATTGTACCTTTTTTGTAAGCCTGAACGTCAACCGGTACTTAAGGTAGTCTTATCGTTATATTTTCATACAATTTTTGTAAATTTGTTTGAATTTGTTGATTCTTAACAATAGCAAATTGGACTATTGTTCCAGGAAATGTAGGGATTCCGAAGTTTATACAATTTCAGCTACTACAGTTTCCACTTGCCCAAAAACTGTATATTTCGTAAACTAGGCATATCAAATTTGCGGTGTGCTCCTTTTATTACATTGTACAGAGGGGCGGCAAGGTTTTTTTTAAGGGGGAGAGGTCTTTTTAATTTTTTTTTTGAAATTTCAAACAAACAATCAAAAAACAAAAGCAGTTCATACTTTTACGATGGGATCAACTAGAGCTCTTTATAATCGACTAACTGATTAGATGATTAATCGATTCATAGTAATTGTTTAGAAAAATAGACGACTTTCAATAACCGACTAATCAATTAGGTGGTTGCATTCGACTAGTGGACAGATTCGATTGTTATTTTATAAATTTTATTTTGAATTGCAACTAGAGAAAATGTTGAGATTTTTTAAAAATTATAAAAATTGTTTGTGACAGTTGGTCGATTAGTCGAAATCGAGTATTTGATATTCAATTTTCAAACAGCTCACTAGTTGCTACTCGACTAATCGATTGGCCAGATAGTCGATTGTACACAAGAGCCCTAGAATCCAACTTCACCTATCAACTGACTTAAAATTAAAAATTTTTGGAGTTATGATTTCGAGGCCTATACTACCACGCTTAAAAACTTATTGGTTCCAATTCTCGATAAAAGAAGTAGGCTTGTGATTTTGTCTGCTTAATCGAAAAACTTGAATAATCAATTGTTTAATCAATCCATTTATTACCTTAAAAAAATTTCCATAAGTCGATAAACCTGACAATTTGGTGGGTAATTTAAAAGAAGGTAATCAATAACTGAAACGAATCGTCTAAAAATAATTGCATAATTCATCGATTAATTGACTTATAAAAATTCCGAAAAAATTGTATTCAAAACTGCTTCATTTTGTTTAATTTGAACTAAATTATTAACCCAAAATTAAAAAAATTTGAAAAATCAATTGCTTAATTTCTCGAGAAATTGACTAATAAATATTTCTAATAATCCACCTGAAATTTGCAGAGTAATTTTAAACAAAAACAAAAAATTTACTAAAAACTATACATTTTATTCAAATACTTTTATGTAAAATTTACATTGTAAAAGTAATTACCAATTTCAAGGAATAGTTTAAATTAGAAAATTGTGGAATAGATTTATCGCTTCAATTTGATTTAATAAAAACGCGATTAATAAATTAAGCGGTTTGTTTGTTCAAACAAAAAAAAAAGCATGACTTGTTTAGACTTGGTGTTTGATTGAAAACACATACAATTAATCGATTAATTGAGTAAGTTGAATAATTAGTTGCTTATATAATTATAATTAAATCGTTAACTTATGAAAACCTGAAAATTCATTGAATAAGTAAAAACAGCAACAGAGACAAAAATCTGTTTCAAAAATGTAAAATTTGTTTAAATACTTTTATGTAAAATTTTTTAAAGCAAGGAATAGTTTCAATTACTGTTATTTTTTATGAGCATATCTATACATTTTTGTTTTGAGTTGGACGCTATAATGATGGTGGGGTGTCGTCTGTAGGATACGCCATTTTTACGACTTTTAGTTGACACGCTCGTTTCCTGTCGTCAAAATACTTTTTAAAAGGCGACTCTACAGAGAAATTGACGGTGACCCTGGCCTACACTAAACAATCGTCATAGTGATAATTTTACCTTATTTCTATGTTCAACAATCGGTGAGTTCTTTTTAAAAATCGGGGTAGGTACACGGCGGGCGCACAAAAGCGATTCTTAGTGTTAGCTTTTATCTTAAGTTGATGAGAACAACTTTGAGAGAGCTATTTGCATAACTCAAGTCGGCCAGACAAAAAGGGGGGGAATTACTTGAAACTTCTTGTATCACGATAAGAAAGTAACAAAAACCTTATATTAAACAGCGAATGGAAAATAATAATAATGTGAAACCCTCTTTACCGAAAAAAATAAATATATTCTGTAGCAAATGCAGGTATATCTTCTATTTTTATGCTAATGATTGAAAAAAATTAATTAATAATTATTAATTTCACATTCGAAATAACTTTTTGTTTCAGTGGCAATAGCTTAACCAAGCGCACGCCCATTTAAAAACTACTTCAGTCTTGTCTATCATTGAAAAGGTTAACAGAAATTCAATTGCACAACTATTCTAGTTTACATTTTAGTTTATACTTAGGATAAATCATATTCTTCAATTATACTCAATTTAAGCTACCTAATTAGTAAAACTAGCCACTTGTTTGTAGCACATATGTACATATAGGGCGCTCTACCTACACCTGCAATGCGGCTGATTTTTTCCATCTACTCATGCATTCATTAAAAATCGAAATTCATAATTTGAAAAAGGTTACAGAAACCCTTTGTTCAGCCACTTATACTTAATTTGTAAAAATAGCCACTAAATGGTTGAACGTTGCTGCCATAAAATTATAATAAAAAAATATATAGTAGTCAAATAACCTAAGTAGAGGGAGTAACCCTAAACAATAAAAATCTTAAACTAATGAAATGGAAAAAATATCAACATTTATATAAAGTAAAGAAATGAAAAGAAGCATAAAATTATATGAGCATACTTATAAGTTGGTACATACTCGTATATGTACAAGTGTGCAGGTATGTAATCCCAATAAGCGCTAGAAAAAATATTCTTCAAAGATTTAGTACTCAAGCTAAGTTTATACATTGCTTAACATTTACTTAGCAATTAGTTCTGACTTCAAAATTTTTTTTTTTAGCCATAATATTTTTCGCGGGATGGTAAAATTTTGTTTTAGGCAGAAGGCCTTATACATAGAAAAACTGAAAGAAGGATCGGTTGGAATATCTTGAGCATTAGTTATGTAGGTTCTATATCTTATAAAACACCAGTTTTTCTTAAATTTTTAAAACAATGTAGTTTTGACGCCACGAAACCTACCAACTCTGACTGACAAAAAGGAACACATTGATACAGAATTTACTTTACGGAAAAGGTAATGGAGCCAACTGCATTGGAAGCTCTTAGTTAGTATCAAAATACAAATATCTAAACATTTTTCATTTACTTAAAATATATTCGATATTGACTGTTGTTACGTATACTATGGATATAACCTCAAGTCGGAAAAATCGATTACTCAACAATCAATTATTGTGCTTAAAGATTAATCCATTGAAAGTAAATAATCGAGTTTTATTTATAATTCTATTTTTCGTAGGAAAAATGCGTGTTCGATGTGTTAATAAATCATAATATCATTATTATCAACAATACCAACGAAACCAAATGGAAGATTTAATTAATTCAGACTCGTATTATTCACAGACAAATTTTAAATATTCTTCAATATTGTATAACATGGAAAATAATACAAGACAATTAGAGTGAGAAAATATTAAATTTGTTTAATTCAAAACTAAAAGAAAAATACATCAAAAGCCATAATTTAGGTTTAGACAATGAAAAAAGAGGAAACAAGTGAATTAATATTATTAGAAATATCGGTATACAGTAAAGTATTTAACTAAGTTAAAACTGAAATTAGCTAATGAATATTAAAATAAATATCAGCGAATTCGTTTAGCCTTAAAACTAAAAAAAATATAAGTTTTTCATTAAACTTTCAGTTTACATAATAAACCTAAAATAAACAATTGCCACAAATGTTCAGTGTTACCTAACGTTTGTTTAGAATAAACATTGACTAGAAGTCATTCATATGAAACCAAATATGATCAATTATAAACGATGTAATTCTTTTAATAGATTTTATTGAAAACCGATGTACCATTAATAAAAGCGATCTAAGAAAATAGATGATTAAAAAAATAATCGACTAAGCTAACGTTATGAGACTTTTCAAAACCTTTTTCAAATGAAAAAAAAATTATATTTAAGTAACCCTTACGGAAAAACAACCTTGCTACGGTCTCGGCGACTAGTATACTTATCTTTTCGTCGGAACTCTGCCATTTTTATACCTTTCATGAACATGAAATGGTATTATAACTTTGGTCCGATCTTTGTAAGTATGAGAAGAAGATGAGATAGACCCACCAATAAGTGTACCGAAATGATCGGGGCGTGAGCTGAGTCGATTTAGCCATGTCCGTATATCTGTTTGTACGCAAACTATTCCTTCAGTTTTTGAGATATCTTGATGAAATTTGGTATGGAGCCGCCATTTGGATGAGATTAATCATTCGTCGGAGTCAGCAAGATCGGAGCAATACAACGCATAGCTCCCATACAATCGATAGTTTCGATAAATGGGTTATGGACTATAAATTTTGCAATTAAAAAGCTAGGAACGGAAAGTTGTGCAGGTTTGGTACTTATTATACATGTAGTGCTTGTAGTGAAAATCAGCCAGATCGGACCAACATAACATATAGCTCCCATACAATCGATAGTTTCGATAAATGGGGTTTGGGCTATAAATTTTGCAATTAAAAAGATAGGAACATAAATTTTTGCAAGTTTGGTACCTATTATATATGTAATGTGTGTAGTGAAAATCAGCCAGATCGGACCTACATAATATATAGCTCCCATACAATCGATTGTTCCGATAAATGGGGTTTGGGCTATGTATCTTTAAATGATCAGTTTTGCAGAGTTTTTACTAACTGTGAGTAAGGATCGGACACTTAAAACCGTAATACGTATTCATGAAAGGTATAAAGTCTTCGGCACAGTCGAAGACAGCCCTTTCCTTACTTGTTTTTTAACAAGTATGTATATATATACTAATGCGTTGTCAGTTGAGAGCACAGTAATCCCGCTTCTACGCCGTTGTGAACTAATTTTGAAATTTAAAGAAAGATATTTGATATCAAATTGTCTGTTAACAAACAAAAATAAAAATCAAACTGTTTGCTTGGATATATGGTATGCATGTATGCACCATATACATACAAATATGTTACATATATGACATCTGAATATGTAACTAATGAAAACAAGAAGTGGACTTTAATAGTAGGGCGCCCGTTCGGTAATAAGTTGCATGATTAACGGCGACAAAATGCCAATGTGACGCCACATTGTGTACACAAAATAATGAATGGCATGGTTGGAGCCACTTAAGCTGTGACCACAATACCAGCATTTACAAACCAAATGCTTTCAATGGCTGTGAATGAAGCCTCTAAAAGCACTATATTACCTAGTTAGCGCGGGTGCGTGCCCACAAATGTGGTGGTGTGTGGGTAAGCGCAGACCTTGGTCAGCAGCCCAAAGCAATCAAAAAGTCAAAGTCGATTTTATTTGGTGAATATTAATATTAAAATAACAATAAACGACACAGCGCCAGAGGTCATATTTTTTGTTATAAAAAGGTTTTTTGTGTTTTAAGTAAGGCCCCAAGGCGTACAGGAACGAAGCATGCTGTTTAAGCTGCCACCGCATACAAACACACACACACATTCACTGAAACAAAAACGCACAACAATAAAATACAAAACACAAAACAAAAAAAAAAACAAAAAAAGCCGTCCTAACATATTCATATCACAGTTTTAATGCTCTGCTATTGAGTTGACATTGGCGTCTGTTGCTGGCGCTCGACTCTGTGACATGATCTGGCGCTCTAGTGTGGCTTTGGTGTTTCTTCTGGTGTTTTCGTGCATAATGTGGGAGCGTTGAGATTTCCGTGCTTTAGATTCTTTTATTTACTCATAATTTTATTATAAGTTCGATATTTTTTTTTTAAATTTTTGTCTTAAGGTACTACATGCGCCATTTTCATTTGTAGGTTGCTTTGTTGCTGCTGATTTTTTCGGAAAGTACACCCCGCTGTGGTCTAAAAACAAAAGTCACTTTTTTCCATTCAATGGGACCAAAAAAAAAATATATATGCGGCATAATGGTAGATATGTAGTGTATCGAGTGGCAGCAACAGCAGCAACTATTTAAGCGCAATGTTAGCGGCTCCAACAGCTAGAGGCAGTCAACGCGATTTACGCCCAGCTGTGCGAAGCTTATAAATTCGTTGAAGTCACATTGGACGCGCTCCTTCAGCACCAAGTGTCATTGTCTTGCACCTTTGGGGATATTGTGTGAATTTTATTTTTTCGGTCTCTTGCAATGTACGGTGGTCAAGTTTAGTGAAATTATGGGTCGAAGGTTGGAATTGCTTGGTTTTCAAATTTAAATAAAGAAAAGTTGCGGATATGCAAAGAAATAAATGTAAGGGATAAAGTGGTAATCCTAGTTTTATCATTTACTAAATTTTTGAAAGTTTCCAATAGGTGGCAACCTTGTAAAAACCCCATAGTGGCAACACTTAAGAGAGAGAGCTTCTAATGCAGCATGTTAACTATGTTTAAAAGATTACCAAAACGCAACAAATCGTTTTCTAAATAATAGCGGATATGCTAAAAAATAAATATAAAGGGAATAGGTGGCAAACCTAAATGGTAAGTCTGCCCAGAAAGGTGTTTGTTGCAATGCGACATAAAATAGCTTTCGTTTGATACTAATATTAGCATAGCTCATTTCAATTCAAAAAAAGTGGGATACCTGGAAACCCTTTAACACATCCTGAGTGGCAACACCTAGGTAGAAGTTTTAGAATGTAATATATTATATACAAACCAAATATTATCCACATCAGTTTAATCGTTTCCGAGATAAAAGAATAGCTCGTTTAAAGCTATAAGATAAATGTATCAACTAACAAACCTTTATCGAGGTGTCTCAAAAATTGTGGGTGCAGTTGACAAACAAACGGGTACCGCTTAATAGACTAAGGCTTTCGTTCTTTATACTTACTTAAATGTTTAAAGATCTAAACATGTTTGGCAGTGAAACATAGCTTGTAAGTCGATTGGTTGTTTCGTTCAGCTCCCATCCCAGTGTTGGTGTCTCCCTTTCTCTGCGTGCATGACTTGTCATTCGAATAATATATTAGACAAAGGAGCCTTTCGCAGATCTTTTATTTCGAATATTCCCAGAGCCGTCTCATCAGTTGTTGTCAATCTGCTATCTCTAATCCAGACCAGTTAAATTCCTATTAGAATTCAGTAATCAATTGATGGGATATCTCTTTTAACCAATAATTATTATTTTAATAAAAAGAATATGAAAAAAAATATATTGATTTGATTGATTACTTTCGATTAAATTTGATTACTTCTGATTACTTTCAAATTTGTATTAATTTTTTTTGAATTTTTTCTATTGCTTTTGATTAATTTTGGTTATTTTTGTGTTTTTTTTTTTTTATTATTTTTTTAATTATTTTTATTTATTATTTTTTTTTATTGCTGTTAATTACTTTTGATTATTTTAGACTGGGTTTTGAGTTTTTTGATTATTTTTGATTTTTTTTGATTTTTTTTATTATTTTAAATATTTTTTCGAATTTTTTTTATTGTTTTTGATTCATTTTAATAATTTTTGAATGTTTGTTGATTATTTTTGATTACTTTTGATAATCTCTGATTAAAAAATTTTTTTTTTATTGTTTTTGATTACTTTTGATTATCTCTATCTTATGTTTTTTTTTGTTTGATTGTTTTCGAATGCTTTTGTTATCTTTGATTTTTTTTTCAATTATTTTTGATTTTGTTTTGATTGATTTTGATTATTTGAAAGTTTTTTTTGATTATTTTTGATTGTTTTGGCGTATGTTCAAAAATAAGCAAAAGAAATCAAACAATCAAAAGCAATCAAAAATAATTAAAATAATAAAAAAATATTTATAATTTTTTTCGTTAATCATAAAAAATCATGATTCTTTTTAGTTTTTTTTTAAATAATCATTAAAAACAGAAAACAACTTGTAATAAATCGTTAGAAGGCTTTTCCAAAAAATCATTACTTGGCAAGCCGGCTCTAATCTTCTTCTTTCTGTAGTTAAAAACATCAAGCAACGTAAAGCTAGATATTATAGGTACAATTTCAGGCTCATGAAAGATATAAAAAGTTTTAAATTACGCAGGAATTAACGATTTCTAAGCCACTGTGCCGCTTACAAACACACTCACAATACATACGAACGCATTATGATTTTTATTCCATTTGCGATTATTTTTTTGTTATCATACCTTTACCTCTGATATAGGCGCTTAAGCGCTAAAACCTTAAAATCCACACTCATTTCGCTGTGGCAATGGATTTGTTTGCACCAAATGCGTTTATTTTCATAATTGTATTATATGACATGTCTTATACCTTTATAAGTGGATATTTTTATATGAGTATTTCATTTCATATCATTTTTAAAGACAATGGCATTGAATGCCGCATCCAGTGGTGGATATATCCAACAGCGTGGCGACTAAATAAAATCAAGTAAAGACAAAGAATGTCTGACTACTGCTGGCTCGATTGCAATTTATGAGCGTACGAGAAAGGCTATGTGGCTATGGCGCTGTGACGCGATTTGTGGTAGTAGCGGCAGCAGTGGCAGTGGCAATCTCGGTGAGTGCTGCTGTTGGTTAGGATTACCGTTAATATTAATATTAAAGCCACCATCGCCACAGCGTTTATACAATATAAGCATTACTTTAGCTGAGTTAAGCGGGGGGGGGGGGGGGGTGTGGAGTAGCATCATGCAGCGCTGAGACGAATAAGTTTATGCCGTTGGAAACTTTGTTGGAATGCAGGAGCCACAACAACTCTTTTATGTTGAAGGACATTTCAAAAATTAAATTTAACGCCCTCAAGTATGGTTATGCAAAACATTAATTTATTTCCATATAAATGTCTATAAGCACTGCTGCATAACTAAATGCACAAAATCTGCATACACTCTGAAGCTAAGCAACTTTTTTAGCATAAATGCAGGCAATTAATAATTATATGGTAGTATTTTCATTAAACGCTTGAAATACAAAAATCAGCGCTTTTAAGTACGGTTTTATGCACAGCAGGTGTGAACTCAGGTGACTTTTAAAGTAGCAGGAGGTCAGCATGGGAGCTTTAAATTCTCATTAAATTGTAATATTTATGTATCAGTGTAGATGTTCATCTTAGTTGTATATGGTATGTAGATATTATTTCTTTTTAATTTGCTGCTCATCTAATAAAGTGATTCAAGATTAGTGTTCATATGCACCGAATGCTACCGAATACCGGTGAAATATTTTATATAATACATACACTCATAGATACAGATTATATACAAAGAAGTTAGTCACATTTCATATGTAAAGCTCATTTAAATTTTTATGTATATTTTTGTTTTATTAATCCACGTAGTGTATCCCAAGTTTAATTAGTTTCGGTGTAGCGTACTATATTTCAATTTTGCGAGCATTCCTTCATTAGATAGCACGCTTCGCTGTGTCTCAGACCTTATCTTCGAAAGTAATTGAGATATGGAACCTAATCACATCGCTGAATGCAGCACTCATTAGCACCTATCGTTTGATACCCATATTGTACTAACACATTTTGGGTCACCCTGGCCCATATACTGATCGATAACTCCAAAACCAAAATAGTTGCCGAAATAAGGGATTTCTCAAATTTTAAGTCAAACATCAATGATAGAACATTGAAAGTTACATTCAATTCTATTCAACCGGTTAAGAGTGATACACGCCCAAACATACAAACAGACAGACAACAATTCTAAAAACCTGATGCTTTAAATTCTATTGGCTTAATAATAATCCCTTCCAACAATTTTACTTGAGTATCTGTTATGAACAGACATCGGACCTATTACAATTTTATTATATGTAGATATACTTTTGTACTTTATAAACAACAAACATTTTTCCATAACTTGATGTTGGCTGGGCTTGCGCTGGGACCTAACGAACTGAACTAATAACTTTATCGGCGTTATAGTTAGCCTTGGGATTGAGACTTCTTAAAATCCTTTATATATCTTTTATCATAGTTACAGGGCTTAGAAATAATTCATCAAACACATAAAAACTCAGAAGTTGTGTAGACAAGAGGGCTGAGAATGTAAGGGAGATAAATTTAAGGGTGAAGAAAAAACAAATATAAAGACAAATATCACGACACTGGTAAAGATAAGTATAAATATAAATATGGATATAACAAAAATAAAGATAAAAAAATACAACGATACAATTAAAAATGAAGATAAACCTATGATATCTAAATATAAAGATCAAAATAAAGATGAAGATGAATATTATGATAAAAATCAAAATATAAAGATTAATGTAAACGTTAAGGTGAAACAAAGATAAATACAGATATAAATACAAAAATAAAAGTAATAATTATTAAAAATATAACAATACAAATAAAGAAATAGATAAAGATAAAAAAAATTTAAGAATGAAGGAAAATATAAAGATAATGATAAATATTAAGACAAGTATAAAGAAGAAAATAAATATTAAGAAAAAGATAAAAGTAAAAATAGAGATGAACATAATGTTAAAGATAAAGATAAAGGCAAATTAAAAGATAATGACAAAGATAAAGATAGAGATAAAAATAAAGTTAAAGATAAATATGGTGATAGAAGAAAGGATTTCTGAAGACTGTAAGACTTGAAATACGTCTATGACAGGCCATTGTGCTCCATCAAAACTTTAGAAGCTGTAATTTTTTGCAATCGATTTTCTAAAGAACAACGAGGTTGCTTATATCTTCGGGCTATATATTCATAAAGCTTATGGGGCCAATGTTTTCTAACAGATGACGAACAAAAAGTAAAGACTCCACTTTATTATTTATTAATTTAGTTTTATTTATAGCCATGATAAATATCGATAAGCACTTAAAAATTTAAACAAAAATTGGCAAGTTACTCACTTACTTAAAACATGACTAATAAGTGATTTCTTTCACCCATGAAGTCAGTTGAGCCCATTTCTGGCGAGCTGTTAAATGTAAATGTGTTTTATGCAAAACGTAATTTCCCAATGTGTCGCATCAGGAGGGAGGTCAGCGTTCAGTACGGTGAATATTTTTGCGCACTCAACTGATGCTCTAGCAGTTAATTTACTACGATAATATAGTCAATCGTGACTTATCGCGACCAACAACCACCAGCAAACAGCTTATTATTAGCTGAGGTTTTTAAGTAAGTTTTTAATTTTCAATTTGCATAAATCATAGATACCTCAAAAGTGGTTAGCGAAACTAAATTTTCATATCAGATAGAAAAATCTAAAGTTTAGCTAATGTCTGCGGTTTATTGATTTCAAGTGGCACAACTTGAAACTGTATTGTAAGATTTTTCGGGGATTTTTTTTTCTTAAGCAAGATTTATAGTTTTGGTGTATGAGTAACAGCAGTTGCTGTAAATATCTATGAAATAATTTAATGTGGATGTTGTTAGAATGTTAAAAACCATTAATAAGCAGCTAATGCATGGTAGAAGTATAAAAAAGATTTTCAAAATTTGCGTTTTAGTAGGAGTTGTGGTTAGGGGTGAGGGGCTGCTATATATTGAAAGTAACAACTAATTATACTATTATGAATTACATTACCTTCACTTTTATTTTAAAATGTTTTCAGTAAAGATAAGTGCGCTATAACTCCAAATACGTTTGCATGATAACCAGTTTCAGTTGGCTTTGTATTAGTAGCAAACATGGCCAAGTTACGTTTTTATGCAGAAAGTACTTGACTAAGCGCTCAAGTCGAACTGATTGCGAAATTACATTTCCATTATAACTATGATTATGATTTTCGAGTGAAACTTCATTTTCATTATCATCAAAAATGTTATTTTAGGAAAACTCATTTCCGCTATCATTCAACACTGATTTTATGTAGAGATGCACTAACATTTGCTTTTTAATAAAGCCTCATTTTCATTACCACTCAGATTTATATTTATTGTAGATTTAACTGAGTTCGTATTAAGGTAACTCACACAATTCCATTCAAAAGCATTTTTAATGGAGCTCAAATTTCGAAGCCTTAAAATCAGTAAACGAACAATTATTACATGTACTCGTATGTAAGTTTGAGTGCTTTGAAATTTGGGAACCATTAAACCAGGGTTGAATGAAAATTTTCGTGTTGTGTAAATCCTAAGGCAGATATGAATAGTATTCCCACTAAATATGAGGCTGAGTGATGATTGAGCTGAAGTTCCAATACAAGTAATTTTTGGTGTTAATAAAAGTGAAAGTCTGCTCAGAGTCGATGTTGAATGAAAATGAAAGAGTAGTTTTACTAATATAAAATTTTCAGTTTCACTAAAAGCATAACATTTTTTTGGAATTTCATCACTTTTGATTTTATTTGAAGCTAATGAAAGCCCAATTCCATTTAGAATCGAAGTTGAATGATAATAAAAGGGAAGTTTTACTAAACTAATGAAAACAGAAAAAAAAACATTAGCACTCAGCATTTTTAATTAAATATTTACGGCTAATGGGAACCGCTCATCCATTATTAGTAACCTCTTGCCATAATGGTCCGAGTAGAAATATATTTTGAACAGACATAGTTTAATTTATTTTCTAGCTGAACCTAAAAATACATTCCCAAATTTGATTTGTTCATGGTTATCAAATAACAACTTTTCTCTTTTATAAACGTCTAGAAGGCGTTGCTAATTTCATTGTTATTGAATTTTTTTTACTGATATCACTGTTTAATATCCACCATTTTTGTGTTAGTTAAAATTTAGTACTGCTCTCCACACAAGCTCGTTTAATTTATTGTGTTTTTCTTACTTTCCTTGTAGATTTCCGTCCTTAAAAAGTCAACCCACCAACAGCAAGTAATACGCCTACATTATGTGTAGTGAAAATATCAATAAAATCTACAAATTTTTAAACAGTGGTGCCGAAATCGTATAAAAAACCAATACTAGCATACCTACATGTGTATGTATGTTTATAAATATTAACGACAACGTTCAATCATAAAGAAGTAGCAAAACAAAAAATATTGTTAAAGTCTCTTTTAACAGTATATAATAGTTAATTAAAAAAAGCAACAAACGAAAACTGAGCACGCATACATACAAAAAAAACCGAACAAGTGTTTAAGCGAAACGATTTAAATCATTTTGCTGCCACCAACAGCTACAAAACAAAACGCGCCGAAGCACAAGTTGATTAGGTCTGCAATCAAACATTGTGCCAACCCACCCCCAAAATAGCTCACTACTCACAGCGCAATTCACTGTTATCGCGAGTTTAATTGCACGACACGAATACAACAACGCCACGTGGTATAACATACACACAGAGAGTATAACATCAAATACATTGCTATCACAGTAAGGAAGGAGCACAGCGCATGCATTAGTATTGTATGCGCGTCACCGCAAAGAGCAGCTAATAAATGAGCGCACTCGGTAATAACTCAACAACAAGTTAAATAAGAAGCGAGCACTAACATTTTTTTTGTTGCAAAAACGACGGTCAACTACGCGCATTATTAAGCAGTGAATTTCTCGTGAGTGATATTTATACGCGCGTACTCCACAAAAAAGTACACCGGAATTAATTGAGCGACATAATTGTAAAAAATTCTACTTATTTAAGAGCGTGAATATACTGACTGATTAACAACGACTTGCATGCACATTCACTCATGCATACGTGTATGAAAATTATAAAGAGTTGCCACACAAAACATTAAAAAAAAACGTGTACAAATACAAATATCTATTGACTTGAAAGTCATATAACCACTACTAGAACATTTTGAGAAACAACACCAGCAGCAGCAGCAAGTCGAAAGCAACGACAAAATGTTCGCCGTAATGAGAATCGACAACGATGACTGCCGGTCGGATTTCCGCCGTAAGATGCGTCCAAAGTGTGAATTTATTTGCAAATATTGCCAGCGGCGTTTTACAAAGCCCTACAATCTGATGATACACGAACGCACCCACAAATCGCCCGAGATAACGTATTCCTGCGAGGTTTGCGGCAAATATTTCAAGCAACGCGACAATCTGCGTCAACACAGGTGAGTAGATACTCGTACATATATATGTAAATAAGTGTGAATAGATATGTATAAAGATTTTATATCTAGATATAAGAAAATTTTAAACATAACTAAATAATGAAATTTCTGCTGGGTTTTTTTTTGTTAATTAAAACAAGGCAATGTGTGAAAATATAAAAAAAAACTTTAAAGATGAACCAAACAATATTATTGTTGAAAATAAATAGTTGCAAATGTGGAAAATCCCCTTTGTCTTTTGTAATAGTCACGAACATTGACAGCTAATTATATTTGTTTAGATTGTTCGAAGCTTAACAATTTCCGCAAAATAGCTAAAAACTATCCTCCAAATGTGCAATATCACATTGTAAATATACCGACGGATAAGTGCGAAATTTCTTAGAAAAAAATTGGTGTTCGAATTGACTTTCTGCTGGCGTTGAAGTTTTTATTAAATTTTTCGCATAGCGTTAATTAAATTTCACAACAACTAGCAATCATCAAATATGTTAAAGGCTTATTAGGCTGAATACAGGCCATTATTTGACTGAGCAGCAAATCCGAACCTACATATTAAAATATTTCAGAGTGTGTTTTTGAAGTCAAAGATCTGGTGCTTTTCATCGGTAGAATATCGGGTACTTTCCTTTCACTAACTTATTTTTGCACTCAAAATTACTTTTTGACTTATTTACATGGGGAATATAGAAAAGCATGTACTTAACACTTAAAATCGTTGAAAATAAGTAAAAGTATATAAAAAATTGGTTTGTTTATGGAAAACCAGAACGTTGAATGTAGTATTTGTTCAGAAAAATTTGCGATTTCGGGTGCAAACTTTTGTACACCCGGGCGTATGAGCAACTAATAGCCATGCAAACAATTCAAGCCAATATTTAGATTTTTCAGGAAAACATTTTTAAAGTTAAAATCGTGGATTTGAAATGTACCTGACATTTTCAAACTCACAGCCGATTTCACCGAAGAAATTTGTAGGAAAAATCATTTTTTTACTTGGACTTTATATGAAATGTGAAACAGTGCAAAAAGCTATCTGCCATTTAAATTGCTTTTGTGGAACTGGCTATTAATACAATTAAATATACACTTTTGCCTGAAGATACGCACTAAATTCAAACTGACATTCTAGATAACCCAAATGGTTCATATTACCCACCTTTACCCTATACTGTTAAAAATGTGAATAGAAAGGCGTAACAATTCATCGGTTAAAGCATTTTGATTTATTGCATTGTGAATTTGTAAATACTCGTATTAGCAGTTATAGAATAAACTACGCTGGCTTGTTGTTATTCAAAAATATTAGCTTATTTTATTTTACTTAATTTTACTGTTGTTATATGAAAACGAAATGTCAAAATTTTTTGTGTAATCTAAGCTGTTTTTACGTGCCAATATTTAATAGACCGAATCCACATCTATAGTTTTTAGAATTTTTGTCTGTCTCTCTGAAGGTTTGCACTCACTTATACTTATGTCACAACTGTCAATAACAGAGAATTTTCATCTCCATCAGCAAAATTTACAAGGTTTTTTGATACGCTTCAATACACAAAATGTGTACATGTAAACGAGATATATAAAATTAAACAGTTAATTTAATAAAGTTGTTTGGTCGAATATGAGCAAGGGCATTATGAAAGATAAATACGTTTTTTTTTGCAATGCTACTTGTATTACTTTTGTATTTTATTAGTTAGTCTTACTTACATTTATACTATATGTATATATATTGAACTGGGCCATAGTAGAGCTCTAAAAAATTTATAAAAAAAAAAATTTCTGGAGAATTGGGTTTGGCCACTCAAAAAAAATCATAATTAAAAAACAAATTTTTTTTTGCAATTCTAAGGAATATAGTAAATATAATAAAAAAATTATATCAATATAACTTAAGAAAAAAAAAAAATGATAAAAATCATTAAAAAAAGACAATGTAGTTTTCAAGACAAAAATTTTTTTTCAGCTTTTCTGATAAATATAATCAATGTAGTTTAAAAAAAATAATATCGATATAGTTTTCAAAAAAAGAAACCTCAATAATTTAAAAAAAAAGTCAACAAAAAAAAAACTAATTTTTTTCTACTTTCCAAAGTACAATCATTGTATAGGGTGTGTTTTTTAGGGGTATAGAACTTCGAATTGAAATAAAACACAAGAAAATCGTTTTAAGGTCCATCAATTTAGCTTTATTGGAAGGATAATTTTATGCCATTAATGTTTAAATATGATTTCGGGCATGTGGGCGCCGCGGCTGGCTCGAATAAAGCCAATTCTACAGGTCCAATTTTCAACCACTTTTTCGAGCATATGGGGCCGTATGTCGGCAATAACGCCACGAATGTTGGCTTCCAATTCCCCTAACGTTTCTGGTTTGTTGGTGTAGACGAGCGACTTCACATATCCCCAAAGAAAATAATCCAATGGTGTCAAATCACACGACCTTGGTGGCCAATTGACAGGTCCATTCCGCGAAATTATGCGCTCATCGAATGTTTCCTTCAATAAATCGATGGTGACGTGCGCTGTGTGGCATGTAGCGCCGTCTTGTTGGAACCACAACTCATCCACATTCATGCCATCCAATTCGGGAACAAAATAGTCGGTTATCATGGCTCTATACCGGTCTCCATTAACGGTAGCTGCCTCTCCAGCATTATTGCGGAAGAAGTATGGCCCAATGACTCCACCAGCCCATAGAGCACACCAAACAGTCAGTTTTTGTGGATGTAATGGCGTTTCAAGGGTCTCATGTGGATTCTCTTCACTCCAAATGCGGCAATTTTGCTTGTTGACGTAGCCATTCAACCAAAAATGAGCCTCATCACTGAACAAAATTTTGCGATGAAAATCAGCATCGAAATCAATCTCATTTTCGGCCCATACACCAAAATCACGACGCATTGCATGGTCTCGCGGCTTTAATTCTTGCACAAGCTGGATCTTGTAAGGTCGCAAGCCAAGATCTTTGCGCAAAATCTTCCATAAAGTTGATGGACAAAGCTCCAATTGCTGTGCACGGTGGCGAATCGATTCATTCGGGTCCTCTTCAACACTTTGCTCTACAGCGGCAATTGTTTCTTCGGTGCGCACTGTTCGACGTCTCTGCGGATGCGTATTATCACATAGAGTAAACGTAGTGCGAAAACGATCCATGGTTAACCGAATTAATTGCTCTGATGGACGATTATGTCGACCATAAAATGGACGGAGCTCACGGTAAACTTCGCGAACTGAACCATTATTTTCGAAATAAATTTGCACGATTTGCAAGCGTTGTTCTTTTGTCAACCTGTTCATGATGAAATGGCAAACCAAACTGAACATAAATGACATTAGAGTTGCCAGATTTGACCACAAAATGCCAGTTTTATCTCTATTCGAAAAACAAACCTGTAAAAAAAACACCCTATAGCTTTTAAAAAAAAAAAATACTCAAAAAAATAATATTAATATAATAAAAAAAAAACAGTTTTTCGCCATTCTGAAAAATATGATCAATACAGTTTGCCAAAAAAAAATTTTATTATATCAACATAATTAAAAAAAAAACCAAACAGTTTTTATATATAGTCATACACTTTGCCAAAAAAATCGAATAATGTCCATATAATCAGTGTAGTTTAAACAAAAAGTAATATCAGTACAGTTATCAAACACAAAAAAAAAAACTTTCAAAAAAATTTTCAAAAACACAAGAAAAACAATTTTTTCCCCATTTTGCAGTTCAGTATAATTAAAAAAAAAATAATATTATATTTTTCAAAAAAAAAAAATAATAATAGCGATATAGTTTTCAAACATAAAAAAAGAATATCAATATAATTAAAGAAAAAGTTATCAATTTAGTTTTTTTTGATCAATGCAGTTTTACCAAAAAATTAATATTAATGTAGTTATAAAAAAAATCAATAAAATTTTCAAAAAAAAAAAAAGTTTCAGTATAGTTAAAAAAAAAAAATTCTTTTGCGACATTCTGTGAAATATAATGAATATCAATAAAAAAAATGTTTCGCCATTCTGAAGAATATAATCAATCTAATTAAAAAACCCGCCATTATGCAAAATAATATCAATATAATTAAAACGAAGTTATTTTTTGTCATTCTGAATTCATATTTAAAAAAAATTGTATCCCATCCCGAAAAATATAATCTATATAATTTCAAAATGTTAAAAAAAATTTTTTTTTTTGCCCAGTTTAATATATATCTATGTATGTATATATAAATACATATTTATCTACTAAAACTATACCTGCCTACATACTTATTTAAATTATTTTTATTTATTCTATTTATAGATGTAGTCAATGTGTATGGCGATAAGCAGTAAACGCCAGCTCAAATTTAAGCACTTTCCTTCTCATGCACTTAAGTTAAAATATTAAAAAAAATAAAGATATGCATATATATATAAAACGGCAAGAAATATCACATACATAAATCAATCAAAATGAAGATATGATAATGAAAGCACAAATGCTGCACGCACATAATTATGCACGCACTTTTACCACAAAAATTACATACATATAAACATAGCATGCACGCTATCATAATCATAACAATAATTTTTGCACAACAAGTTTTAAAAATACAAAAAAAACAAAGGTGAAAGCTGTAAATGGCGCAAAATTAAATTTAAGCGCCGGTGCTGTGGCGTTCTATGCTGTAGTGTGACAAAGGGTGCGTTGGATTTGGCTGGTGTTGGCAGGACAAATTTTGGTGTATTTGGTTGGGCGCAGTAAACAAGGATAATTTCACAAAAGGCAGCCTGTAAATAACTTGTGCCTCGTGACTGCTTTTTAAACTTCTTTTTCTCCTACTACTGTTTGCACTTCACACACACACATTGGTGAGTGGTGTATGAAATTGGTAGACAAATAACGGAATATAAATGCACATAAAATTCATATCATTACTTTCACTGAACTAGCAGAATTCAAACGCACATTTTTAAAAACTAAAAAGCGAAAAATTGCACACATACAACATAACCATACATATGCACGCATAATTTCACACCGCACTTGTAAATAGCGCGTAAAACATATCAAATCATTACATCACATCACATTTATTAACATTCTTCATTCTTCATTGTATACCGCAAAAATTGTATGCAAGACGCAAGAATGCTTAGAATGTGCTCATGGAAAATACATACGAAAGAAGTTTTTATTGTAAATACATTACTCATACAAACAAACAAATAGTTATATGCGAATAGAAAAGGCAAAATTGGCTAAAATCAAATTTTTACTCATATTTTTGTTTTTATAGAAATATGCACATGGATACTTGTGGACGCATTTACTAAAGCAAAAAATATGTTGCTAATTCACTAAAAAGAGGAATGCAAAAAAAAACATCAAAAATATAAAATTGTCAGAAAACTTTTTTATGACCAAATTACATCAGCTCATTAACCAGTTACTAGCCAAGTAGCAATATTTCCATATGTACTACATGCATACATACATATCTACACATTTTGTATGTAAAATGCATACAACACACCATGCAGTACTCTCAAGCACTTGAAATTAGGTGAGTCATGCATAACCGTGAAACTTTCATCTTTCACCTAAATTTTGGAATATCAAAACTAAAAAAGAACAACTAAACTTGCCATAATGCACACATTACAAGCAGATTTTCATCTAAGATTTTGTTTATAAAAAAAAAATCCATAATGAAATCATCACAAGCTGTCTAACATCACAAAATTTGTTCACACAACAAACAAACCAAATCAAAAATCATAACTCCATGTAAAACCCAACACAAAACAAGCCCATTGTGCCCCTTGCTGCATTGCCAGCTAAAACAGAAATGAGTACAGCGATTACTTTTTGAACATTTAACATGCAGTCTAAAATAAGAGACCCGACAGTAAAAGCCGAAAATCCATAAAACTACAATCACGATATATATCAAGCAAGATAAAATGCACCGGAGCACTTTTTTTGAAAAATAATCGACATGCTTACAACGCCAAACACACTACCATAGCCATACTCAGCGTGCAACATGTCGCTTTCAATGGAACCTTCATTTTGTGTTGCAATTTGCATGTTACTTGGACAGCAGTGGTTCCTGATGGTCCCTAGCAAGAAGCGAACCTAGCAGAACAACAACGCACATTTTTAGCTTATCTAACAGCTCGGATCCAGTACGTCATATTGCAACAACGATTAAACGTTGTAAGTGCACAAGTGTTCCTTCAGTTATTTATAAACAATTTCTAATATTTTAACATATTTCAGTAAACTTTTTTTTTTTCAAAAATTGCTAAAGAACTTCCATTTTCTAATACTAGTAGATATGTAAACGTATATAAATGTCTTTTGTGTTTTTTTTTGTTATAAATTATCTTTATCTACTTTTTCGTTAAATTACTTTACCGCTGCTTTACTTTTCTCTAAATTTCCCCAAAAATCATAATCAAATTTAAATTTAACAAAGTATTTTATTTCATTGATTTAATTTTGTAATATTAAGTTTTTCATAAACTGTAAAAGAAAAAGTAAAAAAAAAATATTAAAAATAAACATATTTAAAAGTTAAAAAACTGTGCACTATTTGAGTAAAATTAGTATATAATAAATATTGTTTAAACATATATTGTACATCCAAGCATTTGCATGCGCCGCCCTCCTACTTGCCAACAAACGCACATATGTTGAATTATATGTGCCACGTTCTAAGATCTACCACGTTCTAAGAAGACTACGTGGATTTGAAGAGTATTATAGCAAGGAAATTAACTAAAAACACAAATAAAAGCATACATGCATACAAACATAAGTTTTATTGAAAAAACTAAAAATATATACATATATAGAAAACGAATGAAAATAGAAATGCAAACTTTAAACACAATAAAATTTTCTTTTAAATTTAACTTTTGTTTGCTGCAAACGCTATTTTTTTTTGTAATTTAAATTTAGTATGTGTTGCAATAAGATTGTATGTACATGGTTTGCAAATGTACATTTCATTATAATTTTATTTATTGTATTACAATTTATGTTGACTTATCAACTACATGCCTTGTATGAAAAAAATTTATTCAAAAATAACACTTATTTTGTTTGTTTGTAATAATTGATAATAATAAATGCGTATTGTCAGTTGAAAGAATTCCTTAATTAAATATAATTAATAAATTAAATATAAATAAAAATAAAATTGAGCAAATGTTGTTTTTATTTGGATTGACAAATGGACATATGGATCATGTAGTGAGTATCTCTAAATATTGCTTCTTTCTATTAAAAGTATCCCAATGGACGAGTTTAAATCGCAATACAATATTTTTTGGAATTTTTAACTTATTGGATTTAGGTGACCACGTTGCAAAGAGCATTTCCAGTATCGGCGGTAACATTGCAAAACCGGGTAAAGCATAAAGGCAAAACCGTGTAAGCTACCTAACTATTTAAGCAAAACTGCCAATATTGTGCCCCTGCTATTAAGATCTATTCATTTATTCCCAAGAAAACCATATGTTGGTATGGAAAATAATTAAAAGAATCGATCTTTATGGGAACTTTTTCCATAAAGTCATATTCGTCTTTAAATAAAGCAATTTGTAGTTGAAAAATAGCCAAACTGAGATATCACTTACGCGGTTTGCATTTGTGCGTCACACCGTCTTGCAGTGTCACCGACGATATGTACGTTACGGGATATTGATATAGAAAGTTGTTCTCTTCACATGTTGGTAGAATTTGTACTGTATTTGAAAATAAAATTAAATTTAGTGTGGTCCACTAGGCTTTTGATTTAATAATTCATCAAATGGGGTAATTAAAACGAAAACAAAGTAAATGATGTGTCCCCGTCAATGGAAAGTCAGAAGTTGAGCTATGAGAATATCAAACAACGAATGTAAGTGGACGATGTCAAATCGCTGGTAGGTAATTCACTACTGCATTGAATATTTACAAAACAAGTTATATTCAAAGTTTTATAAAAATCTAAGTGATACTAAAATTAAAACTCGCGAATTGAAAGCAACTGTTTCCCGTCGTGAATTGCCTACCCGTGGATGAATGGCTTAATGTTACCCGCTACACGCGATGAACCTTCTTATTGTTCTATGCTCCTTGAATTCTTCAACTTGTACATACTCGTAGATGTTTTCTATGATTTTTGATCAGAAAAAAAAAAATTAAAAATTTTAAGTTTCTTTGAAACTTTTATTTATTAATTCATTTTGTTTTGTTGATTTTCCGACAGGGTGGAAAGCCAATGTATATTGAAAAGATTTTCCGTCATCCCTTGTCAAATTTGGCAGGGAGACAAACAGCTTTCGCCGATGTGACATTTTCAATGCCATTTTTTGTTCAACGATGACACTGCAAATTTGACAAGAGATGCCGGAACATCGTTTCAATATATAGGGTGTTTTTTTTACAGGTTTGTTTTTCGAATAGAGATAAAACTGGCATTTTGTGGTCAAATCTGGCAACTCTAATGTCATTTATGTTCAGTTTGGTTTGCCATTTCATCATGAATAGGTTGACAAAAGAACAACGCTTGCAAATCGTGCAAATTTATTTCGAAAATAATGGTTCAGTTCGCGAAGTTTACCGTGAGCTCCGTCCATTTTATGGTCGACATAATCGTCCATCAGAGCAATTAATTCGGTTAACCATGGATCTTTTTCGCACTACGTTTACTCTATGTGATAATACGCATCCGCAGAGACGTCGAACAGTGCGCACCGAAGAAACAATTGCCGCTGTAGAGCAAAGTGTTGAAGAGGACCCGAATGAATCGATTCGCCACCGTGCACAGCAATTGGAGCTTTATGGAAGATTTTGCGCAAAGATCTTGGCTTGCGACCTTACAAGATCCAGCTTGTGCAAGAATTAAAGCCGCGAGACCATGCAATGCGTCGTGATTTTGGTGTATGGGCCGAAAATGAGATTGATTTCGATGCTGATTTTCATCGCAAAATTTTGTTCAGTGATGAGGCTCATTTTTGGTTGAATGGCTACGTCAACAAGCAAAATTGCCGCATTTGGAGTGAAGAGAATCCACATGAGACCCTTGAAACGCCATTACATCCACAAAAACTGACTGTTTGGTGTGCTCTATGGGCTGGTGGAGTCATTGGGCCATACTTCTTCCGCAATAATGCTGGAGAGGCAGCTACCGTTAATGGAGACCGGTATAGAGCCATGATACCCGACTATTTTGTTCCCGAATTGGATGGCATGAATGTGGATGAGTTGTGGTTCCAACAAGACGGCGCTACATGCCACACAGCACACGTCACAATCGATTTATTGAAGGAAACATTCGATGAGCGCATAATTTCGCGGAATGGACCTGTCAATTGGCCACCAAGGTCGTGTGATTTGACACCATTGGATTATTTTCTTTGGGGATATGTGAAGTCGCTCGTCTACACCAACAAACCAGAAACGTTAGGGGAATTGGAAGCCAACATTCGTGGCGTTATTGCCGACATACGGCCCCATATGCTCGAAAAAGTGGTTGAAAATTGGACCTGTAGAATTGGCTTTATTCGAGCCAGCCACGGCGGCCACATGCCCGAAATCATATTTAAACATTAATGGCATAAAATTATCCTTCCAATAAAGCCAAATTGATGGACCTTAAAACGATTTTCTTGTGTTTTATTTCAATTCGAAGTTATATACCCCTAAAAAAACACCCTTTACATTTTATTTATTATTTAAATTATTATTATTTATTATTTAAAAATGGAGTGGGTCACCTAAAAATGTTTGGCAAACAATTTTATAAATAAAATGAAAATTTTCGTTTGTGTAAAGTACAAATTCTAAACACATGCTTACGAAAAAAAAAATTCAATCCAATATATTTACATCGGTGACACTGCAATCAGCGCGACGCACAAATGCAAAACCACGTAAGTGATATCTCAGTTTGCCTGTTTTTATTTAAAAATATCTTAAATAAAAGGTCAATAATGACTTTATAGGGAAAGTTCCCATCAAGATAGATTCTTTAAATAATTTTTCAAACCAACGTGTAGTTTTTTTTGAAAATAAATGAATTGATTTTAATGGCAGGGGCCTATGAAAGTTTTTGACACCAACTTAGCTAACGCGGTTTTGCAGTCTCGCCCGCATATATAGTTTAAAATACATTTTATTAAAACTTATTTTAATTTAGACCTATCAAACTCCCATTAGAATTGAGTAATAAATTGATTGGATGGCTCTTTCGATCAATAATGACTGTTTTAATTGTTTTCAAAAATCCAAAGTTACTAATTGACTACCAATGGAACAAAATTAAAAAAATTTGATTGTTTTTGAAAGGTAGGTAAGTAGGCAAAATTACTGCGAACCAAGTCGCCCAAGTAGCTTTTAGAAGCCGTTTTGATGCCATAAAAACTCGTCGAATCTCCCTATCCCTATTCCCTATTTTAGATACCCTCTCTAGGTTTTTCCAAAAGTGGATTTTGACACATTCTGGTTAGAGCTGGGCATTTTCACAGAAAATGCGCAACAATATCATTGGTAGTTATGTGCTTACAACTTCTGGTGTGCCTATCGACCGCTATAAGTTTGTGAGTGTCAGCTCTGGAATTGCTTAGTTAACTTCTTGTCCTCCTCTCGCTATAGTCTGGCCAGGTAGATCTTGATATTGTGTAACTTGTGATTTTTTCAGGTAGTACTTTTCAATGTTTTCCTTCGCTACTGCTAAGGGTACACCCATATCTAAGCTGGTTGTTTCCTCATTTCGTTCCGATGAGCCCATGCGTGCCAGCTTATAGGCTCTCTCGTTACTCTCGAGATCTGAATGCTTTCGTCAACTGCAATCATGCTTGCTTCAAATCATTCCTACTTGGAATGATAGTAGAAGCAGTGTAATAATTTGTTTTGGCGCTAAGTGCGCCCGCTGGAAGGTTGTTAAGAATACTACTATGCTCTTGCTGAGTATTCTTCTAGCATGCAGACTCCCCGAGTCTTAGTGCAGTTTGTGCTGATGTACACAGTATATGTAAGTCTATTGGAAGTAAGTTCAAAATGGGATCCAAAGCCGCAGCGGAGGAAGTGCGCAAAGCTCTGCACCAACACACGCTGTGTGCCGAACCTTCTGTAGGCTGGTAAAATTTCAATTCTTTCGAAGAGCTTCCCACCACACAACAGATCTCCACCACCTCTTACAGCCATAGCGCCATCTTCGGCTTGAGATCCCATTTCTTACCAAACATTGATTTGCAGGCATAGAAAGCAATGCAGGATTTCATATCCCCTTTTCTCGATGCACGCTTTCCAGTTCAATTTACAATCCATTACTTGCTTTAGAAATTTGGTGCTAGGAAATAGGGATAGCTGCTGCCCATTTAATTTAGGTTGTTTGAAGGTAGGTATCTTGTATTTTCTCGTGAAGAGTAGTAGATTCGTTTTATCCGGGTTAAGTCTAAGGCCACATTTCTGTGTCTACCTACTTAGTTGAACGTTCAACGTTCCTTACATGATTCCACCACTAGGATGTCGTTCATAGTAAAGAGGCATACGGCGTCATATGTGGAGTTTCGAATAGTCCCATGCCTAATAAATACATTTGTATGGTTAATGGAATACTGCTCCAAAACAGTTCAGTACTTATCATAGTACTTCAAAAGTACTTACAAGTAAGGTACTTGTACATCAGCAGGTAAAGTACAAATACATTAGTACTCGTACTAACACTTATGTCTTCTAAGTACAAGGTACTGGTACTTGTACTTGTAGTGGTACTCGCTTTTTAAAGGTCTGGAAAGTAGTTCTACCAAAGGTTATTAGAAGCAGGAAACTACTCAAAAAAAAAAGCGTAAATAATATGTATTTAAGGATAGATTCCAGGAGAAAGAACAATAAACCTCCTTCCAACGGCATCCCCATCAACCAACCAACCAACTACAAGTAGCTGGTTCACTCAATTTCTGACTAGCTGACTAAGATTACTAGATAACTGTTTCATATCACTTGAACCACGTTTTCTAGTTTTCTCATCTCAATGAGCAGTTTTCAAATGCGAAACGAATGGATTTAGCTACCGTTTGCGCGTAACACGTAGAAACCAAAGATGCGCTGGACGTGCTGCAGTTTATAAATTGAAATGCTAGGCTCGCTGTGCCACCCATGCGTTCAGCGTATTTTGACAACGTGTGCGCATGCTCCACATGACAACGCTACATTGGCAGATTTCCTCCCTCCTGCGGTTAATACGGTCAAACTAAGTATTCCAGAGGTGAGTTTAGCTAAAAGGGAAGGAAGAAATGTATATTTTTGCAGCAAGTAGCCTAAGTTTCTAGCTATAAAGATTTTCTTATTTGCTGTTGTTGTTGTTTTATATTATTTTATGGCCGCATGCAGCATGTGGTTTCACTTGGCACGTGTGGTTTTCCAGTGAAGCCAAGTAGGAGTAAAAGTAAAGAAGAAGAACCAACAACAAAGTATAGAGACAATAAAGGTAGCAGCCGTGCCGCCTCCTGAGAAGATGAATACCTACGCACAATATTTGAGCATCGAATATGAACTATGCTTTCACAAAGAAAGGATGCCAAAGATTTGTGGTAGTTGCTATTGTGGCATGCGGCGAGTCAGTGGCAAAATACTCTCCATACGTAACCGTCCAAAGGAATTAAACAACATACTCTTCTTCCGCGCAGTTGGTGCTACAGTCGTCTTAACCAATACCACCACTAGGTATGTATCTATATATGCAGAGATTTATATATGGATATTTGAGTATTAGGGTGGGTTTAACAACCTTTATTTAGAGAGAGAGAGAGAGTGGGTTGAACAACGTTTTTTATAAAAAAGGAAAATTGCAATTTAATTGTAAAACTTTATACTCAACACCTTGAGGTGGTCCACTCGATTTTGTAGACGAAATCTGAATAAATCGATGAAATTTTGAACATTGATTGACCTTACAGAATAATATACAAACTCGGTAGTATTTTTAAAAATGGGTGTGGTACCGCCTGCATATGAATGTAGCAATTTAGAAGGTTTGGCAAGCTTTACCTGAAAATAAATGGTAGCAGGATTTAACTATCTTGGGTAGTTTATCAACACATATTTGGTGGGAATTAACTAAAACGGTCTGCGACCAGGCCCACTTTTTTCAAAAGTTTGTTTAAAAAGTTCGTATCATAAGAAATTATGCCATATCTTGTGTTATGTAACGATATTTCGCTGATAATATCCTTTTTAAGAGTTAAGGTGGCGCTTAGTACGAAAATTTGAAAAAACTGGGAATAGTCATGTCCCCACTTCTCTTTTTTGTTAGTCATTCTACAATACTTTGAAATACTGTGAAAATATTTTTTTCATAACTTTTACTGTTTATTGAAAAATGTGTTTGAAAATAAACAAAATTTTTAATTGAAAACCAACAAAAATTTGCAGCAGAAATATTATGAGCGCTCACAATTTTGTTTGCTATCTTACATTTACATTTGATTTCCTAAGCAAGTTTTAAAATTTGAAAAAAAATTTCATCGGCTATTTTTTTCATAAGTCGCTAATTGCTGACGAAAAAAACATCGGCTTAGATATCCTTTGTCGAGCTTATATAGGCATGTGTTCGGCTTTTTCTTTACTTTGAAGTTAAACGATTTTGTATGGAAATTTACTAAGCGCTCAAGGTTGATCACATTATTTTTCATACCACTTTTAAGCATTTGAGTATTTTGTTATTCAACTAGCTTTTTATGTGTATAAAATAATTAAATTTACCACACAAAACACCTAGCAGAAGTGTGTTTCATTGAAAATATACAGCTGCGTGTATTAGCGATGTGTATAAGTAATCGGTTTTTATTTTAATCGATTGTTTTTTAAATATCGATTTTTTAGATAGATTTTAATCATGGTAAACATCGATTTTTAATAAAGGTAGTGTTGCCGGCCTACCACACCGAAGGTCCATGGTTCCAGCCCTGGTACAGGTAACATCAAAAGTGATTTGAAAAAAGTTTTTCAAAACGGGGTCGCCCCTCGGCAGTGGTTTGGCAAACTCTCCGAGTGTATTTCTGCCATGACAGGCTTCTCAGCAAAAATTCGTCTCCTTTGTAGATGCCGTTCGGAGTCGGCAAAAAACTGTAGGTCCCACCAATTTGTAGGGAAAATTCAAATCGGCACACCACAAATTGGAAGAGAAGCTTGGCGCAAAAATCTCTTAGGAGGTTTATGATGATATACCTGTTGTATATCGCGCCATAGAGATAGAGAATTATAAATATTAAACATTTTAAATAAATTTGTAATGCGTTTATGTGCATCTATTTTAGTTTGAGAACAATCAAGCTTTTATATTTTTAACCATTTTTATTTTTTATTATTTTACTGTAATTATATATTTAAAAGTACTGCACATTTGTCTGTCAATAATTGAAGTCTGAATCATATAAGTTTGAAAATTTTTGTTTACTTGTTCTTGGAAAAATATCTGAACTCTGGTCACCCAAATATATGTATGATAAAAATTAAAAATATATTTTTTCTTATTGTATTATACAATATATACCCTTAATTTAAAGACAGTCGATTATTCGATTTCCGCTTAAAGTCGTCTTCTGGAAACCTTTAACTGCACCTGGTTGACTAAAAAAAAATTTTAATTTTCAATATACTCGTATATATAATTGGGTGGCCTGAAGCTCAGAAATTTTTCCAAAAACTTGTAAAGAATTATTAACACGAACGAAATAAATATAATTATTGCCTTAAACAATTTTCACGTGATTTAGCTATACCTTATATATTTTTATATATACGCATTTTCAGTATAAATATCAATTTATGTACAAAAATCTTTTGTTTTCCTTAAAATCGATTTTTCACAAAACGATTTCTCTCTAAATGAAATTATTGAGTAATCGATATTTCCGACTAATATTATTCTTCTTTCTTAATTAAATGGTCATCTAACCTCATAACATAGCTCGCCAGTAATTTCTTCATTCCGCTAACTGGCGCCAATTGAAAAAACCGCGGGATCTTTGTATTAATATTCGGTTCCACAAGAACTTTGACTTCCTTACTTGTGAATTAATCTATCTCATGAAAGAGGAGGGACGACATGACTTAGAAGGTTGCACTGGTCGTACCAAATCGCCCCCGCGACAGTCGGGTATGTACCGCAAGGGAGCGTACCGGGTTCATATACGGAAAAGGTCTGCCACTTTCGACAACACTCCTCAAAACTTTCGAGGAGTGTTTTTGTCGCTACTCAAACAAACAAACATAAAAAAAAATGTTTATAGATGTATTGAATAAGTTGGTTTTCCGCTTCAAAGAAAATGGTAAGTCTGAGGTTAAAAACATTTTTCCGTGTTATTTTTGTAATCTAAGAAAAAAATGAAAAAATTATATGAACTTTCTTTGTACTAAAATAAAAAAAGATAAAAAAAATTAAATGAAAAAAAAACACTTTTTTAAGTTGGAAGTAAACTTATTATTAAATAGTTACGTAACCATTTTTTCAATTTATGAAATGCAAACTCTAAATGGAGCTAGAGAAAAAGACAAGATGTTTTTTTAACCTACCCTAGTGCATACGAGGTGTGTTCAAAAAGTATCGCGAATTTTGTGTTTTTTCAAAAATTATTTATTTATTCATGAATATCTATTTTGTCCCCTTCAAAGTAATCCCCATGAGATATTATACACTTGTGCCAACGGTTTTTCCAATCTTCGAAGCACTTCAAAATATCATTTTTTTGTATCTTGTTCAGCTCCTCCTTCGATGCCGTCTTTATCTCGTCAAGAGAAGCGTAACGTCGTCCTTTCATGGGCCTCTTCAGTTTAGGGAACAAGAAAAAGTCACAGGGGGCCAGATCTGGGGAATACGGTGACTGCGGCATCATTAGTGTGTTGTTTTTGGCCAAAAAGTAGCGCACAAGCAACGATGCGTGAGCAGGGGCGTTATCGTGGTGCAAAAGCCAATTTTTGTTCTTCCACAAATCCGGGCGTTTCTGGCGGATTGCTTCGCGCAAATTGCGCATAACTTGCAGGTAATATTCCTTATTGACCGTTCTTCCCTGTGGCTAGAACTCATGATGCACCACGCCCCTGCAATCGAAGAAAACTGTCAGCAAAACTTTCACATTCGACCGAACTTGGCGCGCTTTTTTCGGTCTTGGTTCGTGCGGCAGCTTCCATTGAGATGATGGAGCTTTGGTTTCCACGTCATAACCATAAACCCACGATTCGTCACCAGTTATGACCCTCTGGAGCAAATTTGGGTCGTCGCGGAGAGTTTAACATCTCATTAGCAATGTTCATGCGATGCTGTTTTTGGTCACAATTGAGCAATTTTGGTACGAATTTCGCGTAAAAATCGAAGACGATCCAAAACACGTGCAAGCAAAGCAGCTGGCAACAATTAACTGAACATTCAAAATGGCCGAGCTTGTCGGCATAAGTGAGAGACATGAGTACCAACATAACACCACAAAAAATTCGAAATTCGAATATACGTAACAAGCGAAAATTCAAAATTCGCGATACTTTTTGAACACACCTCGTATACTACTTCCAAAGGATATTGCGCTAAAGATTTTGCTGCATGAAGCGTTGGTGTGTGTGTGACTGCACAGTGTGAGTCCTGCGCATTTCATATTGGCGTATATTTTGAGAAATTGTTTGTAAACACACAACCGACGGACGCAATATGGAAGGACAGGCAGACGTTGAGATGTATGGAGTTGCAGTTAGAGTTTGTAGTGAGGGTTTCTACACATTCGCTTCTCCAATGGCATTCAGTGGCGCCCACTGCGTTTAGCCCATGAATATATGAAATGGGCGCGCCTGCTAGGCTCTTATGGCTGCTTCTTCAAATTAAATGCGTATTGACTTGCTCGTACAACTTGCGTTCCTGCTGCGCACGCTGTGCTGTTGTGACTCACAATCAGCAGCGCATGAGCTCATGTTAATTTCTACATTCGAGGTAAATCTTTAGCTGGGTTTTTGCGGTTGATATTAGCCTTACTTATTGCTGCTTGGTCTCTTAGCGTTTTGACTTGTACCAAGCAGTTAATCAACACGCCAGTTCACGCTTACTAAAATATGGCCTACTAATGCGCTTCGTATGATTCAGACAAGAACCGGTAGCCAAACGGGCAATGACAAACGGATTGCCGATCTGTAGCAGTAGCGGATTTTTGCGGTTATCAGTTGCGTTGCTGATTGAAATTTGTCACAGCCAATTCATTTGAATTTCATGTTATTAATTGGGTTAATTTACGTTCGCTCAGCGCGTAATCATTAGCAGCGCCGATGCATTTACAATTATTATGTGCGCGAATTATTGTTATTGAAGCGCCGGTTGAGATTATATTTTGAAAGGTTTTTGGTCAGCAAGTGATATTAACGATTTCATGTTTATTTATAAGTTTCACACACACACAAACGGACACACACATACACGTGCAAAGTGTTAAGTGGCTCACAATTTGCGCAATTTGGCATGACAACTTTACTTCTTTGTTGTGTGAATCAGCTGTTGGCTACTTTTTTACAGCAGCCAGACGCACCTCAATATCTTGTCGTTTAAGTATGACAACAACAATAATAATAACAACAAAAGTAAATACATTACATTCCCAGGTAAAACAATCACCTCAACGCCATCAACAAGCATCATTAACAATATCATCATTTGCATCATCATTGCCGGCTTAAAAATGTTAAAAAAAAGTCTGCGCATCAATGCTGCCTAAGTGGATTGGGAGATGGCAGTTTCGATAAGGCTCGAATAACTGCAATAATTTTACACCATCGTCGGCACAATGCTACTTACCTACTTACCGTACAAAAATAGTTTTACAGCAGAGCCAGAAAAAATTACTGAATTCAATAATTAATGATGGACAGTGGTTTGGGTTTCTGAAAATCGTTAGCGAAAATTAAAAGGCAAGAGAGGTAATATTCTCAAATTTTCGGTTTTCCTTTCTCCCACAGAAATTTCATTGCTTTTTTGCGTTTAGTAACACCAATAAGAATCACCAGGGGCGATTACGTACATCTTCTGATTTTTAAAAAACAGAGGGTGTAAGATCAAACCCCAGTAAATAAAATAAAAAAATTCAAATTACCCCACCCGATAAAAAGTCCTTTCCCCATGTCATAATTACCCTTCTTTTTCTTTTTTCCATCCACTTTTCTTTTTTCTTTCCTTTTTATATTCCTTTCCGTGGCCATATTACTCTCCATGCGCTTTTTGTTGCCCTTTCCCGTTTATGCTCATCCCCAAATGTGGGGATAATAATTAAGCCGAGGCCCCTCTTTTAATCATTAAAGACTTTTCGCTCCACTGCTCCACCTCGAACCTGCATATAATTACTACCCTCTCCATAAATGCTATTGACATTCAGAAAAATTACGCGCTTTACGAAAGCCTAATATAAGATAAGAATGTGGGTATTCGACTCGTCGAAAGCGTTCAACAAACTGAACCACGACAATCTCTGCACCTCGAATAGCCTTCGTTTTCATCGAGACAAAATAATAGACCAGTTCAGAAAGGGCTGGACGGTTCTGGTTGAATTCCACTCATCAAAGCGTTTGTCAAGCTCAGCCACCTCAATATTTTTTAAAGTCTTGAAAAACCTTCCCTTCCCTCGAGAGCAAAAAGTAGACCTGTCCATCGACAGGCACGTATGGTATGCGCAACGAAAGAACTTAATAATGATTACACAATGTTGTGTCCTATTCCCATAACTATGCAGTTCCTGCAATCGAAGCTCTCTTCTTCATCAGAACGAGATTCCATAGCTTGTACATAATTCAGCAAAGGTAACGGGTTCCCGAGTTTATAAGATCTGTTCCAAAATAAACGGATATCTCTTTTACGCTTCTTCGACAGTCTAGCTTTATGTTTTCACTACCTAAATAGAAGGCTACTTCATTCACGGAATGGACATGCTAACCTATTTAAAAAACTCTAGTAGCCTCATCTTTGATGAAACTTGTCACTATCACCAATAAACATCTTTGGAATATGCTTTCAAACTACTATCAAAGTTAAGTTTACTTTGACTGCACAAAAGGCCGCTAGGACTACTGAGTAGAGCTGGAAGTTATATTTATGAGAAAGCAAGAGGATAAGGAAGAAAATGCTCGGCTAAGACAAAGTAGCCGGGTTTCCTGAACTCGAAATACTCGAATAGAAATTTTTTCTTGCGATATCAAAAAGGGGTAAATATCCATCCTTTTGTGACGTTTCATCCACGATTTACACTACATAGACGAATTGATTTCAGCCTAGCCGTCCCATGGGTGGTTTCCAGCCCAGATACCATCTGCAGTGAGATGGAGATTCTTTTTTGAAATCCTAGTCCTCTTGAAAAAGAAGAAGGCTTGGCTATAATAGTAGAAGTGACAATAATGGTCACATTTCCGGCTGCTGGCATGGTTCAGTTCATGGTCTCTTTTGAGATCACTGTCACAATTTTCTTGGTTGATACTCTCTGGTCATGATATCATGATATCGATTAGTGTTATGGGTTCGTTCAAGGCCACAATTTTGTTGCTGCTAGCTGCTACTGTTCCTGTAACCGATCCAACCACAATCCCGGTCACGGTACTTTCTTATTCGCTGTTCCTCCTATATTTATTTTTCTTTTTCTTTTATATTTATTTTTCCTTTTTTCCTTTTCGTTTCTTCTTATTTTTTTTCGTTTCCTTTTTCATAAAGAATTCCTGAATTTCTAAATGAAAGTGACCTATAGGGATTCTTTAGAAACTTTACGGATATTGAATCTTTCATTTCAGTATACTCTCTATGTAGAGTAGATCTGCTGTTACCCTCGGCCCTTATTAATCCCTTCCTACACACTGTAACCCATGTATGTATCAGACGGCCCTAAAATGGGACATATTTTTAGCACGTCGTTGCCACTAAATAATTAAATGTGTCGCGTTACGCAGCGCATTGGAATTTTGGCACCCACAACCAAAACAAAAAGTGCTGAATTCAATTTTTTTCTTGCCTAACAACAACCAACTGCAATGACAATAACGCACTGTGGAATTTGACAATGTGTTGTTGCTATCAGCACACGTAGCCCCATCAGCTTCTGCGATAATGGCCAAGTTGTTGTGTTGCCTGCACCCATTTCGTACGTTTTTTTTAGTTTTCAGTTTCCATCTTCCTCATTAGATGCTATGTCGAGATAATTTTATTTAATTTAGTGGTAATTCTTAGCAATGCCGGCCGCTTATCTGCACTATGGTGCGGTATATCACGCGTTTTACGATCAAGGCAAGCTTTCAACGTGCGCATGCGCGCACACACCTAGAGTGGGCGCTGACAATGTCAACTCAATAACTAGACTTGCTTGCATGGAAAATCCATTTGTCACGTTGTATGTAAGCACGCAGAGTTGATGACTGGAAAAAGGTAGAAATATATTTTGTATTTTGCAAAATTTTTTTTTAAATAACTCTGGTGCAGGGCGTGGAGTTTAGGAATTTTAATATTTATTGCATTTATGACTGTATTGGGCTGAACAGCAGCAAAAATTAAATGAGCAGAAATGGAGTTAGCTTCCTGATGGCATGCGAATAGCCACATGCCAATGCAAAAATATTTACAAGCCGACATATAATTAAATACATGGAGGGGCATGCTAGACTTAAGTGAATGCTCGAGCTTGCTGGTCTGCATTTATAAGCGAATGACGTTCGACTTGCTCTATGCGCTTGAGCTGCAGCCTTTTACTGAATAGCAAAATTTGTCCAATTACCCTGCCTCCACCACTATAACAGCACTACCGATCCTCGCAATGACTGACCGCGCGCTCTACCTATGCAAGCTTATCGGTACTAGCAATCACAAAATGCCTAAACTTTTCACCACAACTTATATCAATTGCCCAATGTTGGCCGTCAACGCAGCGCTGATATATTGGATCTAAGCGCGATCGTAATCGCGAGAAGGTGCACAAAGCGCGGCGGAGCACAGAGCGCTTAAGTTTGTATTTTTACGCAAGAGTAAACGAATGCTCATATCTTGGTATACCCTGGTCCCATTATAGAACGTTGAAGGCGCGCGAAACGTACAATTCAACGAGAGCAGTGCTCACGACGACGCCGAATGATGAACGACAAGTGGCATTAAAGCCAATGAAGTTGGCGGTAGAGCTGAAAATGTGAATGGCAATCCTCTGCAATGCTACCAAATACGAAATGGATCAGTTGTGTTGCGCTGGCTCTGCTGGCAAGGTGGGGTGATGTAGCCTTTTGCCTGCTGCGGTCATCGGTTAAGGGACCAATTTGTCCGCGCCAATGCTATCACAAATTTTCTACATGCTCGCTGCTTTCGACTGCGCGACTGGAATGTTGATAAAGATGAGATATATCTATGTTTGTATGTGCATACATCTGAAGGTATGTAAATGCTATTTTATTCAGGGCAACATAAAAGTCGTACAGTCACATACCCAAAAAAGAATGGTGTAAGCGATTTTAAGGAATCAAGAAAATGGGTCCGCGCTGTTTGCTCTGATCACCTATAAACCTTATGTCATAACTTTAAACGAGGATGGTTTTACCAGGTTAAGTAATATTTTAAAAGGCTAAGTAATACTTTAAAAGGCTGTCTTACTTAAGTGCTGGCACTTAATATGTTTGTTCGGGGTTGCCAAATATCTTGAAAATGTGTGGGTATCAAAACGACTTTAACCATTTCGATGAACTTTTTTAGGTAGGTAGTATGCTACATTTCAAGCTCTTATACTTAAGTGCTGCCACTGAGTATATATTAACAGGGCTGCCACGCATCTGATATTTTTAAATTAAATCAAATTTGCCAATACGTGTGTCAAACGGAAGGTATTTTACATTGGAATCCAATAAAAATCTTTCAAGCTGCCATTAGAGCCTAGCGTTGTCACCTAGTCCTATTATATTAATATTTTTGTATATCCTTTATTATCCTGAAAACAACTTGACCCATTTAGAAAAGTATTATGTTAGATTTCAAGCTAATATGTTGTATTTTAAGGTCTCCTACTGAGTGCTGCCAATTAAGATTTTCTAAAAGGGAATGCCACCTATCTGAAAAAAAAATAAATTCGGATATGACAGTATGGGTATCAACCCGAAGGATTTTTTACAAAGCATTCCAACGTATATATTTCAGAGTGGGGTTGCCGCCTAGAGTTGCTAGCTAGTCCTATTATATTTATTTTTTTGCATATCCCTTTCATTTCGAAAGCTTAAAATAAATTTCAAGCTCTGTTACTTAATTATTGCCACTTAGGTTGTTTCTACAGGGTTGCCACACATCTCTTTTTTCAATTAAATCAATATGCCAATATGGCCTAAATAGCTAACCCAGGTAATAGTTAGTTATAATGCATACATAGTCTTGTTCTAAGCCTGTAAAAAAATTCATTTTCAAAGTTAAACGTCGTATAACAAGGCCTTATGTATGACCTTATTTCCCGAGGCCTTTCAGCCTTAGACATACGATTACCTCACATAAGGATAGTGTTTCTTGTAACAAAGCTTTCTGTAAGCCTGTTTTTTATTTATGAGCCTTACATGATAGGTTGTCTCAGAGAGAGAGTGGGAGTACTAGAGAGAGAGAGTGCGAACTACTTCTCCTTATTAATGAGGACATCAGTACGACAAAATAAGGTATATTATAAGGTGCATCGCATACAATTTAGCTTCTTACTTCGTTTAGGCACTACATTTTAAGGTTTTCAATAATTTGAATTGCCTTCTAAGGTATACTTTTTTCACTAGATACTATATATATGTATGCTTAAAAGTTTAGAACCATGCATCAACAGACATATAGGCGCATCAGACGCCGCTGGAGCTGGTGAATGCCAGGAAGGGAATTCAAACGGAATAGAACAAAAAGGCTTATGGCAACAGCAATCGAATTTAAAATCTACTACAATAACAACACGAACTAATGTATGTGCAAAAGTTGAAATATATGGCAAGTTGCAGTAGTGTACGTATGTACAGTGTTGTGCAAAAAAACAAACATCAAAAAAACCCAAACCCAAGTATAATTCTATATTGAGTAATTCCAAAGGCCTCTTAGGTATTTTATTATCATCAGTATTATTATTATCGCTCAACAGCCTAGGCGATTTTTACCGTTGAATTACAAAGTATGAAGGTATGCAGCCAAATGTGCAGGTTCTAAGTTTCCGCTGAATTCCCACTGAGTAAACGTTTTGGTGGAGAGCGAAAGTTAAAAGATGGCAACCTGGTAAGGTTACTCCGCTAGCGTATGGAACCCCTACCAAGCGTTGGCTTTGAGACGGAGAACTTTAAAACATACTCCAATGAAAATTTACAATCAGCCTCCGTTCTGTAGGTACAGCTTTTTTCCTTGAATGAATTTGATCTTGTCTTGAAGCTTTCCATACCTTTTGGGGTAGATTTTCTTACCATCTCAAGCTCTTCACACTCAAGCCTTTTGGCACCACGTTGATTTTTGTTGAATAGGCGTCTGTCATGTCTTTTTTAGCTTATGCCACAGGAGGCGGAATAGCCTCTTTCCCAATAAATATCTCTTCCATTTGCTGATTTCTATCACAATTTCTTGTCGCCAAAAAATTAAGCCACAATTTCGTTGGGCATGAGGCTTGTTGCATTTATTTTGCACAAAACTATAGATGCGTTTGTGGCATTTGCAGCTTGGCTAATGTTTACAAGCAATTCAATTGCAACGCCGAGTCGTAGCTCCAATTCCAAAAGAAGACTTCGTATGTTGTTGTTGTATGTGTTGATTGTTTGTGTAGCAGTTGTATTGTTGGTTTGTCTATGCACTTTTCGATTTGATTCGTTTGTTGTTGCTGCAAAAGATTTGAAAGTGATCTCTGATTTTGATAACGTCTGCCAATGATTCCATTCATCTTCGGTATAGCTAGATGAAGCCGTAAGGAATTTCATCGCCTTCTTTGCTGGACAAAAAAAAACTCGCAGCATTCACTTACCTACTGCTTTGAGTGTGAATGATGTATTGAGGATATTGGAAACTTTTTGTTGATGCAAATTTGAATTAAGTGTTACATTTAAGAAATGGAGCTGGAGATGGGAAAATGCAAAGAGCTATCTGACCATGCAAATTCAGTGGACTCGGTGATGTATTGTGACTGGAGAGCACAAGCAAAAAATCTTTTTGTTTTTGTAAGAGAAAACAAGACGCACCTATGCGGTTTTCGGGAATTCTGTGGCCAGTAGTCCTTTCTTCGATAGATACTCACAGTAGTTCTTGCTTTTAATTGCTGTCTTTATATGATACTCAAACGGGACGCTCCACATCAAAGAAGGTTTATAAAAGAAGTTAACTGACATTTCATCTATTAATTTTACTTGCATGTCCCACAGAAGAAGTTACTTAAGCGTTATGGAGGGCAAGAAGTTTTTTTAAATTATTTTATACTACTATTGGTTCGATGTTTGTAAGTATGAGAAGAAGCAGAGATAGACCCACCAATAAGTATACCGAAATGATAAGGGCGATGAGATGAGTTGATTTAGCCATGTCCATTTGTCTGTTTGAACGCAAATTAGTCCCTCAGTTCTAGAGATATCTCGATGAAGTTTGGTAAAAGGCAGCAATTTTGTAAAGCATTAATCATTTGTCGGAACCAGCATGTTTTGGCCTATAACTGTTGCAATTAAAAAGCAGTTGTGGTACATATTATATATGTAATGGACCATCGTAATGGACGATCGGACCAACATAATGTATAGCTCCCATACAATCGATTTTTCCGTTAAATGGGGTTTGAGCTATGTATCTTAAAATTAACAGTTTTGCAGAGTTTGTACTAATTGTGAGTAAGGATCGGACACTTAAAACCGTATTGCGTATTTATGAAAGATATAAAGTCTTCGGCACAGTCGAAGACAGCTCTTTCCTTACTTGTTTTTTATTATATTATTGGTTTAGAGAGGAAAAGGGTGAGTGCGGAGCACATGTTTAATAGGGACCCTTTCAGTAATATTTATTTAATTATTTAATTTATTTAAATTGTTTGTTCTATGTAGAACGGGTGGTGTGGGGCACCTTTTCACCTTGTATGCATTAATTGGGGAAGAGCACAGGTGCGCCTGAGGCATTGCACGGCATTGGCTTCCTCATTTTCTCTGTGAAAACCTCAGATTTGAGATTGCAAAACATAAACTATATCTTTGGAGTATTTTATGAGATGGTTGCAAATTACAATAACATGCAATGCAAATGAAATAAACGAAAGAAATAATTACAGCTTATGTCGCTTAAACATAGAGCAGTCGGTGTACCCCGCGCAACCCGAAAATTTTAATATAAAGAAGTCCGAAAGTCAGCGTTTTAATTGAAGCTTGGCTGTCCTAATAGATATTAAAGTTGTTGAGAGTAGAAGCACTGGAAAGCTTCCCATCTACTGCAGTGATCAGGCATCCTAATTCTTCGGTTGACTTCAAACCCTTGAGAGAGAACCGCCCAGTCAAGAATGGTTAAGTTCGTAAACAAGTTCACTAGGCTGCTAGCCGAGATCATATGCCCATCTTACTTCCCCGTAGACAGTATCAAAGTGCCCGGACCGAAGTACTCAGGGCACAGCTAGGGCATCGTAATCTGTCTTGCTGAGTGAAGGTTGTTTAATACATATGTTGTAGTCGCTGCGTGAACTCTTAAAATAGCAAGCTCTTTTGCCAAGAATGTCAACCGAGCTTGAGCATAACATTACATTACCAAAGCCATTCGCTGTACGCTTTCCCTCATCCTCACAATGGCGGGCATGTCCAGTGATCTGTACCAGACTAATACCCCAAAGAAGACAACAACATCAAACACTTAATGTAGAACCTTAGGAGAGAGCCCGTAGAACATGCCGATAGCCCCCCGGCAGTAGTACGGCTAAAGGAAGCTTTCTTTCTCTACATTAAATTTCAATACCGTGCTTGACCATATCAAACAGTACCAGCGAAACTTCCTCAATTGAACTAAGTACCAGTCTTTGTTTATAGGCTTTGAACTAACTGGTAACCAATCCCAGATATTCATGAACAACTTTCAGCAGAGTTTTCAAAAACATTTTTTCTTGTAAGACCACTACCCAGAGAAGGGAAAACAGCACATCTCCTGGTAGCGTGACCCATCTCATGTTCCTCTGGTCTATATAACTTCTCCCTATTTAGCCGAGACCGTTATTCCCTTCATCAGTCTGATCACAAGTTCAACCAGAGTCAGCTCATTAATAGACGTGGGACATCATTGAATCACTCTCTGTTGAGAAAAGCACGCAGGAAATCTCAAAAAAATTAATTAGTTGCACAAAAATTCCGTTCCTTCACAGTACTGCCCCAGTAATTGGAGAACCGATACATCTCGGTGAAACGGCAATCACAGTGGCGTAAGACCTTCGCATCAACCCGTAGTCATGTACGTAAGAGCCGCTTATACGCGCTTCAGCGCCATTGTAGAGTAAGTGAGGTTAGGTTAAGAGAGAGCCCAAGGGATATCCCAAACTTCCACTCAGAGACACTTATGTTCATTATGAATGCTCTCATTGCATGCCGCATGGGGGCACATCCGTCCAACCAGATATTACTCACTTAGTTCTTTTTAAATAATTTACTCTCCCATATGAAGTTGAGAAGGAGCGGAGATCCACCTTCCTCACATCTGCCAGACTTTTGAAAAAGCGTGCTCCAAGAAATTTGAGACGCCTTGACTTTAGTCCTGGGCATCTACAAAGAAAGTAATGGATCGACTCCTCTTCCTCCTCAAGCTGACAGCTTCTAGATAGGGAGCTTGTCGGCATGCGCCATCGTCGAATCATTGGTGCGATAGCACAATGTCCTGTGATGACACCTGTAAGTACCCTTACCGAAGATTTGTTTAGTTTGAGAAGGAAGCTAGTTCCTTTTCTGCGAAAAAATGGTAGAGTTAGTAGTAGCCCTGGTTTGCAAAACCCACAAAAATCGAAATTCGCTAAGAGATTTGCATATTTTAAACTCAATTTTGTAGCTCTAGAAGAACATTCAAAAAAATATCTCTTTATTGCCAGCTTCACCAGCAGAGTTTGCAGCAAATAGTGGAGCGTTTTGAGGTGTTGTGTGTCGCCTTGTACGCTGGGCAAAGCGTACGTGAGCCGCATTAATTTATGAAGTGATGATGACAAGTGGGATAAAGAGGTCATTTCGCACTTAATGTCGCCAACAAATGCAAAACGATTGCATCAGTGCATGGACAACACCACGTCGTAGGCTTAGTGTGGTAGATGCAAGGAGAGAGGGTGCTCAACGTAAGTTTCAACGGACCACGATCACAATGCGACACTGTCAACAGCGCGCGCGCGATCCACATTACTAGGCATATAAGGCGTACGCCGAAGAGTCCATGGAGGACGGTGTGGCAGTCTTCAGTGTTGACCGACTTATCGGATACAGGAGATCAGAGCAAGACATTTCTTAAAGGATTATAATACAATGAATGCAATATGTATTCTCTTCACACTACCAAATAAATAAAGATATTGTATGGAATTAACTGACGGCACAACAACACTAAATTGCGTGCGAAAGTCGCTATACGAGGTAGGTATTTATGGTTATATGTGCAGATGGAGATACATATGTAAATACGCTCATAGCAAGGAATGACAGATATAAAGAATTTTGTTGGCATCTCTTAGATTTCTGTCGGCTGTCGCGCTACTGACACCTGAACAATGACAAAAGGATTATGTGCAAAAATTTAAATACATTTAAGTCTGACACTTGTCAACACGAAACGACCACCGACGTTTTCAGAGAAACGAGCGTGTCGGGGAGGCCTTAGTGGGTTTTTATGCAAATTGTGCAATGTCTTTAGGATTTTGCTATTGCTAAAGGATTTTGATGATCATAGCGGTTTGGTGCTACTGTATTTGCTTTTTAATCGGATATAATTTATTTTGAGGCTTACTTGAGACAATTTATAATGTAGAGACGAGATTTTCTTCAAATCAATCCTTGCGAAATACATTCATCTAACTTGAGTTTGTGAAGTTGATGTCTTTTGCACCGTAGCACTCTGGGTCCTGAATGAGGGTTAAGCAAAAATTATTACTATGCTTCAGTTGGATGAGCGCGGGTTCACAGGATGGAAGATTACCCAGATGACAATTGCCTAAAAAAAGGACATAAATCCCACGAGCTCCAATGGTCCGATGTATGTAAGTAAGTATGAGAAGAAGTAGAGATAAAAACACCAATAAGCATACCGAAATGATCAGGGCGATGAGCTGAGTTGATTTAGCCATGTCCGTCTGTCTGTCTGTTGGTCCGTCTGTCTGTTTGAGCGCAACTAGTCCTTCAGTTCTACAAATATCTCGATGAAGTTTGGTAAAAGGCAACCATTTTGTAAACCATTAATCATTTGTCGGAACCAGCATGATCGGGCCAATACAATGATCGGCCCATACACCGATAAACGTGTTTTGAGCTATAAATTATGCAATTAAAAAGCTAAGAACGTAAAATTTTGCAGATTTGGTACATATTATAAACGTGATGTGACCAGTGAAAATCAGGTAGATCGGACATGCATAACATATAGCTCCCACTCAATCGATTGTTCCGATAAATAGGGTTTGGGCTATGTATCTTTAAATGAAAAGCTTTGCAGAGTTTGTACTAATTGTGAGTAAGGATTGGACACTTAAAACCGTGATGCGTATTCATGAGAGGTATAAAGACTTCGGCACAGTCGTTTTTTCAGTTTTTTTCTTAAATTGGCATTGCCTTGGAAAAACCAGGCAAGGCCTAGATAGACATTAGTACCCAGGCCTTGTTTTGAAAAAAATTAACAAACTGCCTAGGGCCTGCATTTACTTTCCTTGGCAGGCCCATGATTTTAAAAGGGAAAATCTAGCCAGGCCATCAGATTTTCTACCCGAGTGGAATCGGATTAATCAATCCCAAAAAAAAGTTGATTAACAAATTTGTTCACACATCTTTAGACTAAATACATAACGCATGCATAATGAAAATTTGGAACTAAAACTGTGACATTTTTTTTCCAAATTCTCGCCTTGCGGGGTTTCTTGAAGTGAATTCTTGAAGTGCTCCAAACAAATTGAAAAAGTGTAGAAATGGCCCACTATTTAAAAAGCTTCGAAAAACTTCAAGAATCAGCAAAAGAGTTTGGATAATTCAACCTGACATCAGTTCAGCACACTTATCTCAAGGGCCACTCAACTGCTATTAATGAAGTAGTATAAAAGTTAGAGAAATCATCCACAAGATACCCTCTATGAACTTGGTAAGAATGGTCCTAGCGTAAACTAATTACAGATGGCACTGCGATTGAGAATGATAAGTGCCAAGCTGTGAGGTCACAGCACACGGTGGGATCATTCTGAGTACACTTTTGAAGCTAATTAGATAGGCGGATACCAAGCGTTTAAAAGAAAGCGATAGTAGTATTAATCTCTGTAACGAAAATCTAGAGTTTTAATCTAGATTCTCTTACCGGTCAAGAGAGGCATCTTTCTCATAGTGTGAAATACCTATATATTAAAAAAATGGGTCTGAGCCCACATGATTGATGTGAGACTCGACGTGAAGAGGCTTAGAAAGCACGAGTTTTGTTCGCGTCGAGGTAATATTAGTTCTAATATCCTATTCAGTCCAAGATACCGGTTATTACAAAAAGTTAGTATCCGCTCGTTTTTATAGCTTATATATTATAACTTTGGTCCGATGTTTGTAAGTATGAGAAGAAGAAGAGATAGACCCACCAATAAGCATACCGAAATAATCAGGGCGATGAGCTGAGTCGATTTAGCCATGTCTGTCTGTCAGTCTGTCTGTTCGCCTGTCTGTTTGAACGCAAAATAGTCTCTCAGTTTTTGAGATATCTCGCTGAAATTTGGTAAGGGGCCGCCATTTTGTAAAACATTAGTCATTTGTCGGAACCAACAATATCTGACCAATACAACGCATAGCTCCCCTACAATCGATTGTTCCGATAAACGGGTTTTGGCCTTATCTGTGGCAATTAAAAAGCTAGGAACGTAAAATTTTGCAGGTTTGGTACATATTATATACGTAATGGACCATCGTAATGGACGATCGGACCAACATAATGTATAGCTCCCATACAATCGATTTTTCTGACAAATGGGGTTGGGCTATGTATCTTTAAATTAACAGCTTTGCGGAGTTTGTACTAATTGTGAGTGAGGATCGGGCACTTAAAACCGTGATTCGTATTCATGAGAGGTATAAAGTCTTCGGCACAGTCGAAGACAGACGTATACCACGCACATGTTTATTAAGACCGTGTGTAGTCCTGCAGACTTCACGCGTTGTTTTGAAAACAGACATCGTGGAAAGCTGTATGCAACTACAGTAAAAGGTTCGTCTAGTACAAAAAAGTAATAAAGCAGCTTATCGACGGCTGAGTGGAAGATATATTAAAAAAAAAATATACAAAAGCGTTCAACCTACGTTTAGAATATTCGCTATGAACTTTGGAATTTCTAGAACGGCCATTCATTCATTTCGTGCCGTACAATTAAGTGGAATATGATTGAACCGAAAACAGGCGCATTGGACCCTAGGTATTTTCAGTGTGAAAAACGTATTATTTTCTATTCAATCGTTTTGGGCGTTAGAAGCTTATCTATTAGCCGAAGGGAATGTGTACCGATCTTTGCTTATTTGGCTAGAACTTCAACCAGGATAGTATCTTTTTACAATCAATGTTTTTCGCTACAAAAGCTGGCCTAGATTTTTCCTTTGAGATAATTTTCCCTATTTACTAAAGATTCTTCAAGTGATTCGATAGACAAGCAAACCTATTTCCAGGATCGCTCTTATGTTTTACTAATAGTTTGATTGTCATACCTGAGTTTATCCCTGTATGGCTGCGATTTCCCAGATTAACTCCTCAGGTAGGATCGGAAAGTTTAGAAAGTTTCAAATTTCCATTTTATATTACGACAACAACATTTTTTTTTTTTGATTAGTTCGAGGACTTGATTTATCAGATTCTGATTTTAAAAATTTTTTTTTTTTTTTGGAAAACTGAGTAACTTTATCAATTCATCTCTATTACTTTTCTTAACAAATCAAATTGCTGTACAATTCTTTATAATTTTTTTCTAATATCAGTAAAAATCTATGTTCATTGAATAAAGAGCAGATTATTGCTAGACTTAAAAAACTCAAAACATGGTGAGTTCATATAACCGAATATTGATATATATTAAAATTGTCTGATTAATCAGGTTGTGATTACTAATTTTACTGTATAATCAAATTAGCTGAGTTATAACTAAAATTGAGCAAAATTCGATTGATCTCAAAACTAGTCTTGTTAATAAATAAATAATGATTATTCTCTGATTGATTTATTGATCAAGTTTGGGTTAATTGGCTTGCTGGATTATTTTGAAATGGAACATTGCGCTAGGTGGAAAAATAATAAATACACTCGCGGGATTTATTTCCTTTTTGAAAGGAGCAGCAAAACCGCAACTCTAAAATAAATGGAACATTTGAAAAATGTGCACAACTTCCTTGAAACTAACAAAAAAAAACAACCTGAATGGAAATGCTTCAATATAGTAACCGGCACGTAGCGGTAAGCAAAACATAAAACGAATTAAAAATGGAAGCTGATGGATTTCCTTTTCGGGTCACATAAATAAAACATTTTTGAAAAAATTACGTATTTGGGGCACAGCGTAGGCGCTTCAGCTGGTAAACGGTGTTGGATGTTGAAGTGCTGTTGACAATTCGGAGGAATCATACGTGTGAACAATGTAACAAATGCTTGTTGTTGTCAACACCTACACACAGGCAGACATACATTTGTCTCTATATCAATGCAAGTAGGTTAATTTTTCACGTTGTCGTCGGCCGTGATTTAGTTCAATGTGCCCAGGAATGAATGTAAAGCTGCATGAATATGAGTATACGCATGTGTGCGTGTAGGTGCGCATGCGCATGACAATTTTCCATTTATCTTAAATGCAACACTTTATGGGCAATTACTCAATGGTTATTGTGTGCACGTCTGGCGGCTGCGGTGTTGCAGCATTCAAATCATTCTCGCATACAGCAGCTCCCATGTGGAAGTGGTGAGAATTGTCACAGCTTTAAATATTAGCCGTTGCTGCTGTCACCACTGATGCTATACACATTTTGTGGATGCAACACCGCAAACGCTCATTACTTGCGCTCCATCAAGTTGATTGTTGTTAAAAAATATCAAAACATCATTCATGCTGCTTGGGTATTGTATTGAGTGAGAGTGAACTTCGTGCGGTGTCTACTTTCCCACACAGATACCAAGCATGATTTATTGAGCTTTTATGTGCCTGTTGCTTGTGGTTGGATTCTGCTCATTTGGCAATGCATGCACGTAACAGTGTCGATATGTCGCTTGCTTAACGCTTACGATGCATGGTCCATTGATGATCTCCCAAGTTTAAAACCTGCCTTATATTATATGCTTTTCAATGCAGCTTATAAAGGAGACAATGGCGTGAGCTCGTAGTGCCACAAATCGTGAAACGAAGTTTACTTCCGCGTTTATGCCGACTGCCCAATATCGCTCTCGAATCGATGTCTTCTTAATAAGAACCAAACACATTAATAGATTAGTCTGAGTACAGTTGGACCTGAGTATTGTAACAGTGTATTTCATTCTGACAGCTATGTAAAAACGTTTAACATACTATTTGGCTATAGTGCTATATGTAAAGCGACCTCCCTAAAGGAAGTATCCTATCGCCCCTTCTCTGGATATTCAAAGATTCTTGAAGAGTTGACACAAATTACTTTGAGAGAAAAATAGGAACCACGTACAATGGCTAGATGGTACCTCTAGGGTATGACAATGGTCGAAACTGCATTGAAGTTATCTACATATAAGACAGTTTTAGGGACTTCTAGACTAATACCAGGTATACCCAACCGCAGTTTATGTAGACTGCAGCTGGATAGTACATTTACAGCAGCCAACTTAAAGAACTTTGTCGAGATCCCACCTGCAAAGTCATTCAAATATAAAGTATCGGTTTCAGTTTCGTTTCTGTTTCTGGGTTCGGTTTTCTCGGTAATTATGTATGCTCCGATGTTATGGCTTCAGGGCCAGTATAAGTTCCGGTTCGATCAGTTCCAATTTCAATTCTGTGGCCGGTTTTGGTTCCATTTCGGTTTCATTTGCGGTTCCAGTTTCTCTTACGTTTATTGTTTCCGATTGCCGTATTCTTGGTGCTGTTTTATGTTTGGATGCGGTCTATTTCCTTGCCTTTTCTTTTCTTTTTTTTCTTTTCTTTTCTATTCTTTTCTTTTCTTCTCTTTTCTTTTCTTTTTTTTATTTTCTTTCTTTTCTTTTCTTTTCTTTTCTTTTCTTTTCTTTTCTTTTCTTTTCTTTTCTTTTCTTTTCTTTTCTTTTCTTTTCTTTTCTTTTCCTTTCCTTTCTTTCCCTTTCTTTTCTCTTCTCTTATTTTTACCAGAACTTCTTTTCAATCCAAATCAATTTACTTTACATACACCCTGTATATGCAGGCAAAAACAAAATTATCACTTATTTCTACTTTACATCTTTCTCTTGTTATTATCGCAGCTTCATTTTCCATCCTCTGAGATGGTTCATCGAGACAAAGTATCAATGCCGCGACGATAATTGAATGTGACATGTGACTAATCTGCATGACGGCGGCACAGCGCAATAACTAGCCACATCTGTAGCCAACAGCAGCAAACAGAAATAGCATAAAGAAGCAACATTATCAGCTGCAGCAGCAATCGTCAATATCTAGTTGCCAGTTGGCGATCGCTGGTTGTAGTCAACTAAAGCCATTTCAACATAACCAAAAAGTCAACTTAAGTATCAACTGTGCGGCTTTGATGGAACCTTTTTAGTTGCATTAAAGTGTTCAGGCATCTGGTCTAGTCAATAACGTGTGGTATGGATGTGCGGTGTAGTCAGGTCAGGGTTATGTTGCACAGCAATATTGTATGCTTGCATACTACTTAAAGTGCTGATTATTATTTATTGGACATGATGAATGTGCTCATCACCAATCCACAAATATAAAGGAGTAGTACTTTGATATGGATAAATATAAACATGCATATACTGGCTATGAGTCCCAGAGATATAGGAAAAACAAAAAAACTCACTCATATTTTAATTTTACTTTCAGCTGATTTCATATAAATATGGTAGTGAAATAAGTTTATACTTAAAGATCAACATACGAGACATAATCATTCATATATATTGTATATATGGAAAGTACTTGAAAACCTATCAATGCCATACATACGTTGTTTATAATAAACCTATATATCCATGAATTAATTTTATCAGCTCCCTGCTCAAGATGCAACCGGCAATAACTAACGTAAAATCCTTAGTTTTTAGTATGGAAGCTGAAAAGCTCATATACATACTTAAAACTATCTGACCGATTTTTTGAGAATTGGTCCTCAGTAATTGCTGAAAAAGTATCTCATCTTTTGTTTTTGTTTCCATCCAGCGTTGACCCTCATGATTGATCTGGACAGCCTCGCCTGAAGTGCACTAATCTTTTGAAACCGAAGACTGAAACAAAGAACTTGATATTTAAAAATTTCACAATTGTCGGTGAAAATGTAAAAGTACACATTGCAGTTATGCAAAGCCGCGTAAGTGACATTTAATACGAATGGAAAATACGGGAAAGTTCCCATCAAGGTAGATTTTGGAATACTTTTCCAAATCATCATGCAGTTTTCTGGTGAATAATTTAAAAGATCTTATTAGCAGGAGCCTCTAAATATTGCTTACACGGTTTTACAGAAGTACTTTAAGCAGTCTTGCGTTTTCACAGACGATTTAATACATACTATTATGTGCAATACGTCGAAGATGTTGATAAGCTCTACCACAAATGTGCCCTCCTCAACCTAGAAATGCTGAGAATCTTTGATAGAGTACTTACTTTTTCTGAAAAATGTCACGATAACCACATACAGTGTTTGGACAACGCGACAGCTCTTTCTTTTGACATAATGTTCCCCCTTGAAAGTTTTGTTTGGTTCCGAACGGAGTTTAAACTAGATAGAGCTCCTGCTGCAATAGTAATTTGGAGCAAATGCCGGAATTAAACAGCATTGATGCAGATAAAAATTTTCTGCTAATATATTCCTTCAAAATCTCTGCAGTAAATTCTACTAGTTTTATACTAGTCAAATACTAGTTTGCCAAACCGGCTCAATTAGTTGGAGTTCTGTAATTTTTTCATATTAGCAACTGGTATTTTTAACATGGCGATGTCCTACGAGATGGCAACTGTCCGCTTCTGCATCAGCACAATACCAATTGGAATACTAGTCAGTTTCCGCATCAGCAATATATTATATACATCAAGATCATACCAGTTTGTATACTAGCCAGTACATACACCAGTATCATACCAGCCGTCGTACTAGTCAGCCTATGCATCAGTATCAAACCAGTTACTGTACCACTTCATAGGAGCTTAGTTTATTTTGGGTTGAAAAATACAAGAAAATTTCAAAATTACATTACAAACCACTTTATTGAAAATTCAGTCATCATATATAAAATATGTGTCTATCAAAATAAATATTACTTCACTATATTGAACCAATTTCAATAAAAGTATAGTCGCTATTCATACCAATTTTGCTCTTGGAAAACATATATAATAAGTAATTTTCTTCTTTTTTAAATCATCATTTTTTCAATGAATTTTATAATTGATTTCACATGGAGAAATCCTAAAATTTTCTTGAAACATTTTATGGAAAATGTAAAACTTTTGAAATTTTGCTTTGACAAGTGATCGTTTCGTTTTCACTTTTTTCGTGGTTTCATTGGAGCACTGATCTCGTTTTTGCCTCGCTGGTACGCCGCTATGCAGTAGACGTCGCAAAAAGCAAGGGTAATTTTGTTGACATGCACGTACGTACATGATCTGCAAAACCAAATGTACTATTTCAAGCACGAAATTCTCAAAAGGACTATGATTTTACTATAAGAAATATTATTTGCAAGAAAGTTCTTAATTTAATTAAATGAATATTTAAATACTCAGAGTATTAGTTAAAGAGAAAATTAAAATGTAGGACAGCGTTGTTATCTAAACGATTGCTGCCCGAATACTGCGTTGTTTTCTTTTTCGCTCGCGTATGCATGTAGCGACAATTTTGAAGGGTTGTTGCTGCTTATAATAGCGGAAACGTTGCGGTCGCTCAAACTAGTATGAATAAGACCACGAAATTCTAGTTAATGAACTAGAAAGTTTACTAACCAGTTTGGCAGTTGACTGCAGGGATAGTAACGTTTTTGTTTTTTCTTAGATCCACAAATGGTTTTTAAAGCTTGTCTAAAAATCGGAATCATTTACCTTTTTTCTGCCTTTAATGTTTTGTGATTTTAACGGAAATATTTTATAAAAATATAAAAAAAAAACCTAAATAGTGTGGCTTAAATGTTAAAAACATCATAATTTGTTATAACTAGACATAGAAGAAATTCGTAATGCAGAAAAAATTAGGGAACTATGCGGACGACGCTATTGCTAACAGGGCGTTGTACTAAATCGAAGCAAATTTCTGGCATTTAATTTTGGATACGAATCACACCTTAACCCTTCTGTTTGCTTAGTAGACCTGTATATATATTTATGTATCTCGTAATACATACAGTTCTGTTCAATATAATAGATGTGATATTAAATTGGACGTCGTTCGACGAAATAAGAAGAAGCTGTATTTTTAATATTTTTCATTTAAAATATAGCGAATACTGTAACAGAATTCATATAAAAAGAAATTGAAAAGTTTACACAAACTTCAGGAAAGTTAATTAAACTCTACAAAATGGCCATGAAAATCTGAAAAATTTCTAGACAATTTTTGAGTATACAGTCTTGTAGACCAATCAATTTTAGTACAATAATGTGGAAGTCAGAACTAACTCAAAAATTTCCCTGAGTTTCTAGATTTTTTATTCTACAGGTTATTCAAAATTTTCTGCCATACAAAATTTCTTTCAATGTTTCTTCTATTATGGAACTCGCTATTTTTTAAATGAAAATTATTAAAATCACAGCTTCTTCATATTTCGACGAATGATATATATTTTAATTTCACTAATATAATATTGAACAGAGCTGTATGTACAAATCAAGTGCCGAGTTTTAAAATCTAATGCAGTCCCGGGTAGCCCCGGAAAGTTTTTGTATAACATGAGTACCAAATGAAAGTTGTTGACGAGAGCTTTGACCTTTCATTTGGATATGGTAATCCTCTTTCGAGCTTTTTCGAGATATAGCCCAAAATGTGTACTAGAAGTCTGCTGAAGTGGTTTTACGAGAAGTGTATCCAACGAAAAGTATTAGAGAGTGTATCAATTTAGGATGTATTTATTTTCAATATCTTATCTACCTGGTAGGCCCAGAAATATATCTGTGCAATATTGGTGTCAGCCAAAGGTTCGATTTATATTTTATTTCGCATTACCTTAGTACTCTTTTCCAATTTTCTTTATTAAATCTTTGATTTTACCACTTTATAGTAAGTTTAAATGAAGAAACGGATCACTATACTTCAAAAGAAGTGATTGTGCGAAAAAATTGCTGAAGCACGGCTTATTAAGGGCTATGTGTACAGAACTCTGAATCCTCTAACTCTTGAGTTTGCAATTGATTTGTACAGATAAAAGTCATCATACTACTCTTATCACTTTTTATGACATGCTTTACACTAAAATTGATGCATAAAGTAAAGTATACTAGAATTTCGGGAAGTCTAAAAAAATTGAATTAAAAAAAACTTCAAATATACCTAGAAAAATATGCAAGAATAGGCAAAAAATATGCATATATGCCACAAATTTGACCACCTGCAAATGTAAATAGTCGTAAATCTTATTTATTTTCAATGCAAAGATTTTCTGTCTTGGTTCCGGATCTCTTGAAGGCTTACCAAAAATATGCAATTTGATAGAATTCGTCCAGCCCAGACTTCCTCTCCTCCTCTCAAATATAAATTCAACAGTCTTACATGTTAGCCACAACTCAGTCCCGTTTGTATGTCAGGTGCATTGTCCCTTCCCTCTTAACCCCCCTTGTACTTGAAGTATTAGAGATTCATTTGTTAGATTTTGTAAAACGAATACTTTCAGATATAGTCAGTACGGAAAATCCTCATGGTGAGTCTAAACTGGAGCCCACCTCGTCAAAATCGGTAAAGGCATTCAGTCAAATACTGACAAACAGAAGAATTTTTTGTACAAAGATGGAACGATTTATAGAACACCCAAAGAGAAAACGCTCGGATATCCATTTTGGAAACGATTTCAAATCCTTCGATTTTCAAAATATGCATGCAGACTGCGACAATTCGCCTATTATATCCATTCATACATAATAAGAAGGGAATCGATAACAATGTTCGAAATAATAGATAAAATCTAGGTGTATCATTACTTTAAGTCTATTATCGTATACTAGCTGGACCCGTGCGCTCCTTGCGCAAAAACAAAAAAAAAAACAAAAATGGTTTGAAACCTTTTGTTAGTCCAGTTCCAGGATTTTTCAAACCTTTTTCTCAAATTATAAAAAAAGATTTTCAGCTACACTTGTTGTGAGACCACAAAAAATGGTAATTCTATACGACAGCACGTAACTGCTAATATAGGTCCAAAAATCTAGGACGACGCGTTTTGATCTCTGTATCAATAATCCGAAAACGGAAATTAAATAATTTGTTTCAGTGAAAAGTTATTAGTAAAAAACCCAAAAATTGCCTAGGTTCGATCCCAAATAGGGGAGTTGATCCAAGGTATTTATGTGCACAACACCTTTCTGCGTAGGCTTCAAAAAAATAACCTTAGCCGGTCCAACACCGGCTACGCGGTCCACAATATTTTTGCACAGAACACATTTCTGCACTTTTCGGTACACCCTAATCTGTGATTACAACAACCACATGAAAATGACAGAAAAATTTCAACTTCAATTGCAAATATCTCTGAACAGACATAAAATATCGTTTGATACCTTTCCCGATATTTTTGGACCTATATTAGCAGTTACGTGCTGTCGTATAGAATTACCCAAAAAATTATACAAATATGCGCAACCAGCTATTTGAAATTCCACCACTTATATTACATTCACATTGAGCCATAAACTTGAGTTGATTGACAACATCAATATGAGTTAACTCAAAAAATGTCCCTTTAACTCGAGTTTATGACCCAGTGTGAACGCAGTCTTATTCACTTATTTTAGCAATGTTCAAGTGTAGATGGCGCGCTCGCCTTTAAATAATTAAAGCACTGTGACGAATTTGACGATTCCTTGATTATCAATCCTGGGTTCGATCACTATAAAGTCGAATAAACACACGCACAGATAATGTAGGTAATAGCTAGTTTTATTTACTAGTAATAAACGCAAAACAATTTTAAGAGTTTGATAACTTTACAGTAGTTCACTATTGAACGCTTGAAAATAAACTGATCAACCTGCCTTGCTTGGTCACCGCCTTATATAGTCCAACAGGGTGCTTGCCTACGCACCGAGAACTTTCTTGGTTGTTCGCTTTTCGTGTTCTGGAAGGGTCGGTCTTATTTATTAGCATCTCCTCTTTGCATCGTATTCGCAAACACTCGCGCCATCTCTCTTCCTCTTCCTAGTTATACGCTTGCATGCATAAGCGTAGCCATCGTTATCTCGGTTGTGTTAACTAGTGGTGGGAGTGCTATTGAGTTAGGGATGGTACATGCTTGAGAATAATCGCCACACTGCCCTCCACCTAAGTCTGATTGTCCCGATCAGACACATTGCCGGAACCAAACGCAGCTAGCCTTTCCAAATGGACCACCTTCATCTTATTCCTTGGCCTTCCCATAGTTTGTATGCGATATACCACGTCGTTGATCCGTTTTATGACTTTGTATGGGCCTTCCCAGTTACATTGTAGTTTTGGGGACAAACCTTTCTTACGCTGTGGGTTGTATAGCAGCACTAAATCTCCTTCTATAAAACCTTCTGAATTTATTGCTTTGTCGTACCTGGCCTTCATCTTATCGCTCATGATCTTAGTGCGTTGTCTCACAAGGTCGTGAATTTCTCTCATTTCTTCTTCCAATACGCTAGTAGATTTCCGAGCATTTACTCCTGCATCAGCGTTTATCCCAAACTTCAAGTCAGCTGGCAATCGAAGATCATTCCCGAAAATTACCTTTGCCGGAGTCTGACCAGTTGTTTCATGTACTGCAGAGCGATATGCCATTAGGAATAAGGAGATGTGAGTATCCCAATCCTTCTGGAACTTATCCACTACTTTCTTCAGGTGCTCTTCCAAGGTTCTATTGAATCGTTCCACCATGCCATCTGACTGAGGATGTAGTGCAGTTGTTCGAGTTTTCCGAATGCCCAATGTCTTGCACATTTCCTGGAACACAGCTGATTCGAAATTTCTGCCTTGGTCAGAATGTATCTCCATCGGTGCACCAAACCTAGCTACCCAATTGTTAGTAAACACTTCTGCTATGGTTTCTGCCTCTTGATTTGGAATAGGGTACACTTCTGGCCACTTGCTGAAATAGTCCATAACTACCAGGACATATTTATTTCCAAATTTGCTAGTAGGAAATGGACCAGCTACATCCATGGCTATCCTCTCAAATGGCGCACCTGAGTTATACTGTTTCATTTGGCCATGGCTCCTTGATTTCGGTCCTTTAGCTTTGATGCATACTTCACAGTTGCCAATCCACTCCGCGACCGATTGACGGCAACCAACCCAATAGAATCTTTGCTTGACTTTTTCCAAGGTTTTGGTGACTCCAAGATGACCTCCGCTTGGACCGTTATGTAATTCATTGAGTACATCAGGGATTTTCTTCCTTGGGACGACAATTAGCTTTCGAACACATTGACCATCCTCACTTTCCCATATTCGATGCAAACAACCGGATTCTAATTGCAAACTATTCCACTGTGCCCAATATGACTTGGCAACAGGACTTTCTGCTGACATCTCCTCTCTTGATGGTCGCTCGTTTCGTTCGATTCCTTGCATTACACGTGTAAGATTTGGATCTTCGTGCTGAAACCTCCTTAATTGATCCATGTCCCATTCGTCCGTAGATGTTATAGTCATGAGCCGCACATCTATAATGTCTTCCTTGGCCTCAGCTTTGGAACAATGCTTGCATTCCAAGTTACATGGTCTTCGTGACATTGCATCAGCATTTCCGTGGGTGCTACCTTTGCGATGCTCTATGGAAAAGTCATAACTTTGCAGTCGCTCTATCCACCGTGCCAATTGACCTTCCGGATTACGGAACTGTAAGAGCCATTTCAACGCTGCGTGGTCTGTCCTGACATGGAATCGCTGCCCATAGAGATACTTGTGGAAATGCTTAACGCACTCTACCAATGCCAACAGTTCTCTCCGGGTTACACAATAGTTCCTTTCAGGCTTCCCAATTGTTCGGCTATAGTATGCAACTACCTTCTCCTGTCCATCAACAATCTGGGACAAAACACCTCCTATAGCATAACCACTCGCATCTGTATCCAGAATAAACTTTGAACCTGGAATTGGATATGCTAACATCGGGGCAGTGCATAGTCGTTCCTTCAATGTTTGAAAAGCCACCTCCTGTTCCTTCTTCCATTCAAAACTCATATTCTTCCTTGTAAGGTCATGGAGACTACTAGCTACGCTGGCAAAACTTGGTACAAATCGGCGATAATACGTGCACAGCCCAAGGAAGCTCCGTAACTCATGCAAATTTCTCGGTCTTGGCCAATCCTTTACGGCTTCGATCTTTTCCTTAGCAGTGCAGATTCCCTCCGTAGTTACCTTGTGACCCAAATAACTTACTTCCTTTTTAAACAAGGAACACTTCTTGGGACTTAGTTTCAGACCAGCACCAGCTATTCTTTGGAAAACTTCATCCAAGTTCTTTAGGTGTTCCTCAAAGCTTTTTCCCAGCACGATAATGTCGTCGAGGTACACCAAACATGTTTGCCAGTGCAATCCTTTTAGTATCTGGTCCATGAGTCTCTCAAAAGTAGCTGGAGCATTGCATAGTCCGAAAGGCATTACCGTAAATTGCCAAAGCCCTTCTCCAACGCTGAAAGCCGTCTTCTCTTTATCTTCATCCTTTACCTCCACTTGCCAGTAGCCGCTTTTCAAGTCCAGTGTGGAAAACCATTTCGTGCCAGATAACGAGTCCAGAGTATCGTCGATTCTTGGCAATGGATAACTGTCCTTCTTCGTTACGTCGTTCAATTTCCGGTAATCCACACAGAACCTCATTTTTCCATCTTTCTTTTTCACTAGTACTACCGGTGAGCTCCATGGACTAGCTGATGGTTCGATCACGCCGCTGTCACTCATTTCCTGTATAATTTCTTTAACTACTTGGCGTTTGGCCAATGGAATACTACGAGGAGCTTGGCGGATGGGCCTTGCATCACCAGTATCAATTTGATGCTTCACAACTTTGGTCCGACCTGGTTTAGAACCATCCTTGTCAAATATGGTCGAGTACTTTGATAGAAGTTCCTTTGCCTTTTTCTGATGATCTTTTTCGAGGCCTGCCGTCCACGACGTGATATCATCTGAAAGATTAATCTTGATGGTAGAATCATTTTCCTGAAGCTGTTCGCAATTGATAACTACCTCGACCTCTTGGCATTGTCCCAATATTGCTCCTTTGGAAAGTTTAATCGGCGATTTGAACTCATTAAGTACTCTTACCGGTACACGTCCATCTTGTTTTGTCATGGCCAGGGTTTTTCCTACTAATATGTTCGTCCTTGATTTGTTTGCTGCCTCGACAACCCACAATTTGTTTGTCCCATAATCTCCATCAATCTTTGCCCATATGATTGCTTCCGACTTCGGTGGAATTTGTTGGCTCTCCTCCACAAACACTCGCTTACTAACGTATTTGTTTTCGTAACCAAAATTTAATGGCACATCCATGTTCTGGTAATTCATAATCCTGTTTTGCATGTCGATCTTGATGCCTTGCTCGCTTAAGAAGTCCACACCAACTATGATTTCGTCAACAATATCTGCTACTATAAAACTGTGTAGAACGGCCACGTTCCCAATTGCGATTTCACATGTTACTTCTCCTAGGACATGGGTGTCCTCACCAGTGGCCGTACGTAACTTTGCTCCATGCAATGGTCTCACCTCCTTGTTGACTAAATCAGATCGAATTATGGAATGCGATGCGCCTGTATCCACAGTTAGTAAGTGCTCTTTTCCATCCACATATGCAACAACAGTAACATTACTAGCTTTCCTTCCGATCTGTGAGACAGAGATTATGGGGCATTCATTTGCGGGAGCCAGTCCACGCCCCTTTCGGCTGGCTCGATTTAGTTTAACGACTGATTTGGTTGGGAAATTTGCTCATCTCCTTCAGCTTTGCGTTTTCGTCCACCTGAATTGCTGAGGTTACTGGAGCCAGTGCCGCAATAACGTGCTATGTGACCAGGTTTTCCGCACTTAAAGCATTTAATGGCACCATCACTTTTTTTCTGTACTCCGTTCAACGCTTCCAAAATTTTGTCTACCCAAGCCGGAGTTTCCACTTCTACACGATGAGCCTTGTACGCAGGTTTACTTAATAGCGAGGCTGTTTCCTGCGTTAGAGCATGTGATACCGTTTCAGAGAATGTCCGTTTGGGGTTTGCATATGTGGCCCGCTTCGTCTCTACATCGCGTATTCCATTTATAAAACTTTGGATTTTTACCCTCTCAGTGTACTCCACAGGTGCGTCCGCATTTGCCAAATGGGCCAATCTCTCGATGTCCGATGCAAATTCCTGCAAAGTCTCATTAGGTATATCTGCTTTCGATGTTCGCTACCATAGCGTCTTTCAACCGCACCCATCAATGCATCATAACTGTTCCTTTCGGACTCGGGAATAGTCTGTAAGATTTCTGCTGCAGGTCCCTTCAATGCCACGAATAGTGCTGCAACTTTATCTTCAGTGCACCAATTATTCACCGCAGCCGTCTTCTCAAATTGTAGCTTAAATACCTGGAATGGAACAGAACCATCAAATGACGGGGATTTTACCTTGGGAGTATTCGCTGAAGCAGATGGACGGTTCAGTTGCAACTCCTGGATACGGCCCCTTAACGCATCTACCTCGGTCTCTATTTTATCTTGAAATTGTGCAATTTTTGCATCTTGTGCTTCCAACTGCGATGACATATACGCCTTTTGTTCTTCCAGTTGAGCGGAGAGCTGTGATGAAATATTGGCCGAAATTTGAGACGACATTTCTATAATACGAGTCTCTTGGGCCTCCATTCGACATGCAATGTGTGTTTTCTGTTCTTCCAGCTGAGATGCCATGCAAGTTTTCTGTTCTTCGAGCTGAGATGCCATTCGAGATGTAATACGCGTCTCTTGTTCTTCCATTTTAGTGGACATCTGAGTTAATACAGCCAATATCATGTTTGTGTCCACAGTTGCTCCTGGATTCGGAGACTTATTTTTTTCTTCCATTTTTGTTGGTGCCTCCTCCACAAGATGAAAAACATGATCATCAACGTTGATTCCTTCCGCTTCCATAGCCTCTCGCAATCGTGACTGTAACTCTGATTTATTGCCTGTAGTGTTTAGTCCGCGTTGTTCCAACTCATTTTTGAGTTGCTGAATCTTTAATTCATTCAGCTTTGCCATGTCTTTGTTATCCTTGAAAACTCTCGGTATTTATTTAACAATATCACTTCTGACACCAATTGTGACGAATTCGACGATTCCTTGATTATCAATCCTGGGTTCGATCACTATAAAGTCGAATAAACACACGCACAGATAATGTAAGTAATAGCTAGTTTTATTTACTAGTAATAAACGCAAAACAATTTTAAGAGTTTGATAACTTTACAGTAGTTCACTATTGAACGCTTGAAAATAAACTGATCAACCTGCCTTGCTTGGTCACCGCCTTATATAGTCCAACAGGGTGCTTGCCTACGCACCGAGAACTTTCTTGGTTGTTCGCTTTTCGTGTTCTGGAAGGGTCGGTCTTATTTATTAGCATCTCCTCTTTGCATCGTATTCGCAAACACTCGCGCCATCTCTCTTCCTCTTCCTAGTTATACGCTTGCATGCATAAGCGTAGCCATCGTTATCTCGGTTGTGTTAACTAGTGGTGGGAGTGCTATTGAGTTAGGGATGGTACATGCTTGAGAATAATCGCCACAGCACTGTTCAGTTTTACCATTCAACTGTAGATGTCGCGAGGCATATGCATGTCACAGTCACAATAGCGTTGCAGTACAAATTGATTTTTTTGCGCATTCACAATCGTTTATTTTAAAGAATTTATTTTTATAAAATACGCTTAAACAAAAGCACTCCGCTAATTAAAACATGGTTTCGCATGTAGAGCTAACCCCCACCTTTAAAACGATACCTTATTTATTAATATTGGTTCCAAATGAGAGCAGAAAATTAGGAAATAACACAAAAAGACCTTACAGAAATAATATATATGATATTTCCTATATAATGGCACTTTCAACACATTTTTTTTATGAAAAACACACCACATAATTGTACTCTAAAAATATCACAAAAAAATTACTTGTTAAATTTGTTTACCATCTCTACTATACACTAATACATACAAGGCTACGTGACTCCATTTTTAATTGAATTATATTACTTACATAAAATGTCATATTTGGAGGTATTTTAATTATATAACTTACAACCATTTTAAGACAAAAATATGAAAATCTAATCGGCCAATAGGCCATAAGAGTTTAAGAAAAAATCGATTAAAAGTACATCCATCACTATTAAAGTTTTATTATCTCATATGTGTTTTTCCTATATAAAGGGACTTTTAAACCATTTTTTTGGTCAAGGTGACTCACTACTTTATTTTAATTATATTACTTAAATGAAAACTCATATTTGGAAATATTTTTGTTGCCTCAATTACTCACATGCATGTGCATGAATATAAAAGTATTATCGGCCGATAATCGATAACAAATTTGAAGCAAGCATATGAACAGATAAAAATTCCCATGCTCCCCTAGAACTAAGCCGGTACCGCATTAAAGACACCTTTTCAGGGTTGCGTATGTTTTTTGGTGCTTGTAAAAATGTATCTACATATGTTTTTATATTGATAATCTACCTTTATTAGCTGTTGTTTTTGTACATCATCGCTAATGTATTTGAGTATATCTTTGGATTTCTAAATATATAAATCAATATTGCATATCGCGACATTTGCATGTAAATTGCCAAAAATGTGTTAATGATATACAAGGCATGTTGTACGAATTTATCTTTATGGGATTCGGAAAATAAAAAAGAACGATGACAAAAACAATAACAATAAAACACACCAAAACACTTCTTCGTTTTGTGTTTGTTTTGTCATTTTATTTTAATAATAAATTTGTTTGGAATGTTGTTTGGTGTTTTTATTTTTTTATTTTAATTTTATTATTTCTCTCTCAAATCATTGGCGTGGGTATATCGCACCATTCAGATTTGCCAAACTAGGGGATGCACTCTATTTTAGTATCATATTTGATATGCTAACTTGTGCAAGTGAATTTATGATAATAAATTAATTTTAGAAACTCCATGCAATATTAAGTAAAGATATATAGACATATATGTTTTTAATAAATGTTAAAAATGCAATACAAACGTGTGAACTTAGCGCGTTGGCGATAAACTGTTTAAATTAATTTTTATTAATTTATATTATTAGCTGCCACCGTAACGGGCAAAATGTTAATTTATTTATTGTTATTCGTGTATTTTGAAAATTTCAACTCGTTTAGGTTGTTCATTGTTATTGGTATTGGAAAAAAAAATATTTGAAATTCGATATCCCCTGACGAACGCTTGACGTGAAAGATGCAAAGCAAAAGTTGTCTCAGTCCTACAGATAGTTTGGTTTTATGAAAAGATGACGAACTCAGAGAAATCAGGCATATGTTACATGGTCCTGAACTATAAATTTGTGTCGATATCTCACTTATATTGATTTCTTATCGGGAATTTCACTAATTTTTTTATATCTTTAACTGTTTTTATTGATGTTTTGACAGCAAAGCCCTTCCCGAAAGTTTTATGGAGTGTTGCTTAAGTAGACAGTCCCAATATTAACTTGGTATGCTCGAGCAGTGAGGTACTAGCCCAACTACGACCTTTTTGAAACTTCTAGGTCAACAGAATTGCAGGAGCTGCATGTACATTGCTATATCTGAGCTTGAAGTCCATCTGCCAATAATGCTGAGCCACACCCAAGGCTTTGAAAGGATTGGATTGGCAGCCAAGACCACTGCTTATTGGTTTAATCTGATGCTGAAACATATGATTCGCAACAAAACTGGGTTCTTGATCCTCAAGGACTTATACCCTTACATGCTACTCAAAATATTTTTAAAGAGTTCGGTTTGGAACTCAACATCTAATTTTTATAACTTCCCAAAACTTATTGGGCCTTCACGTCGCCAAATACCCTCGCCCACTATTACCAGGACATCGACAGCAGTCTCATGAATCTTTTCAACTTGCTACAATAAACATTTCCTGTTTGTAGGCGTGAGATTCCGATACTTGATTTTACTGGAATGAGATGCATTGAGAAAGGACTGAATTCACCTATGATCGGACAAGAAGTGTTCTAAAAGAGCATTCCCCACTCCAGACACAAAAAAGCAGTACAGAAAGTATTTTCATGAGTCATCAAGGTGGAAATCAGCCGTATCATCCTGTTGTATTCTTAAGGCAGACCGTTGTTACGTGTACCTCACTGAAATTGTATAAGCGAGAATCGATAATCTAATTTTGGACCCATACACAGGATATTAGCGTACTTGCATAGTCTGAGGGCAAAAGCTTCCCCCCCTATACACTATCAAAAATGCGACTAGCACTGTTGACAAATCCCAACACTGACGGGATGAAAACAGCCCGGGTGCTGTTCGACCAACATGTTAGTGGGCACTGACTCTCCTACGGACAAATAAATCTATTATTTTTCAATGAACCCAGCCGGTAGATCGATAAAGCTAACTTTTCCAGAATCTCCAGCAATATATTTCCACACCATCGTACCTATATGTCACCCTATCTCTATCTTTATTTAGATCATATGGAGATTTTTATTGTTTCTTGGTTTTAAAATAAACGCCTCTTAGTACCATAAAATCACATAGCAACAACAAATGCATTTCACCATTGACCACCCACTGACGGTACGCTGCTGCAAATGACTGAAAACACATGTAACACAAATCGTCAACAACGTCGAGTAACAAACGAGATCTTTAATCGATAATAAATGTGACCACACGACAATTTGGACGCTGGTTTGTTTGTTGATAGTTAGTTTGGCTATTTAGACGATTGTGGCGACGACGACGAATGTGATTAAAACAAATTGTACGCGTTAGCAATGATTGCCTAATAGCGCGAGGCGAGATGCAGTTAACGCACCAACGTACACATGCACACGGCACACATACATACACTAATTCTTGGGAATGTGAACCCAGTCAGCGTTTTAAATAGGAACTTAGGACATGCTTGAAGTGCGTGCAATAGTGTTTTAAGATCGTTACTCCAGTGCTGTTATCGAATGTGAATATTCCTTATATATCCGCACTCATCAAAAGTTTCGTGCCCGTTGTTAGGACTTTAAGCAATTAAATATCCAAAACAGAAGTCAAGCGCTCGATAACTACTAGTTCGTATAAAAAGTTATAGTGGCAAAGTTGCGAAAAAAAAAATCAAATTAAAGGATTTAATTTGTTTTGATTTCATTTTATTTTGTTTTATTTTATTTAATTTTTTTTTTTATTTTATTTTATTTTTTTTGTTTTATTTTGTTTTATTTTATTTTATTTTATTTTATTTTATTTTATTTTAATTTATTTTTTTTATTTAATTTAATTTTATTGTTTTACTTTATTTAATTTTATTTTTATAATAATTTATAGGCATGGCTTATGTCAAGGAAAACATTACTACAACTTTGCTTTAAAAACAACATAGCTGAGCAATTCTTTCTATCATAAATACATAGCAACTAATTGTTTCTTATTCTTTGATTTTTATATTAATTTTTAACAATAATTTTATTCTTTTTTTTTTGTAAGTTTTACGAGCTCAAGACTAGTTGATAAGAATTCTCAGTCAATTATTACTATTTTCTATTAAAGGAAAAATTGAAAGCAACAAACATATACAGGCTATAGTTATAGTACTATTTCGAAAACCGCCACGATTTCTCGTCAGACTAATTCGTATAGTTTTTTGCTATTTCAGAAGACCTTGCACCGAATCGAACCCGCCCACTTCTGATTTTGCAAGCGCAACTGCCTAACCTATAGGCTATGCTGCGTGTAGTTTGAAAGCTGCTTAGACCAATAACAAAATAATTTTATTCTGTTAACTAATTATTTCTTAATGTCTAATCTATCTTATATCTACTTTACTTAGTTGATGAGGTTTTCCTTGTAACTGAGCAGTTTTGGATCTCGACGATTAACAAACCAAAGCCTTTCGACGATTCTGCACGAACGAAAAATCCGCGCTTTATGCGTTTGCGCGCCTCGCGCCGGTCTGGCGGGATATAGCGGGTAATCCGTTTGGAAATTATTATTATTATTATATAAATACTATAACTATTTCATGGCACAGTTTTGCTCCTCAAATCACACCGTTATTGCGAATTCAACATGTCATAGGCCGTTAAAGTTGTCCCCGCTACAATACATTTTCTGCAGTACCGAACTAGCGAAATATTACAGTTCGTCTATTGGTACTATATCGTTGGTTTCGAGCCTGACCAAAACTCAAAATAACATGTTACCTATTAAAATTTATATTGGAACTATGTAGAGGGTTTCGACTCCCATTTTCCATAGTTCGGCAAAATATTTCAAAAAATTTGGATGGTAATTATTTTTCTATGAAAATTATTATTGTTTTTTATAAAATTATTTTTTTTTTTAATTATTAAATAGTTTTATGCATTTTGTTATTGCTTTTTATGCTCTGCCCATTTTTCTATCTATATTTTTCTATCTGTACTCTCTGCTTCGATTGTACTGTTCTCGGAACAACATAGGGGGACTCCTCAAGTTATTAATAAATGATTACTATCTCTATATATTTTTTGAGCGAAAGTAGAGATTTCTCCAACTTTTACTCTTAACTAACAGCTTTATGTGTAAGCCGAATTTCTCTGCCAACGAAAGGAAACAATTTTTAACCAAAGAAACATCTGCAGACGTAGAAAATCTTTCAGCAATTACCAAGCCATCTTCAGCGGAGCCAAGAACCACCGTCACGCCAACCATTTTTATAAGGTCGAAATAAAGTGCCTTATTATAACGAGAAATATCTAGCTTTTCACTTCAGGTTTTATTTATTATTATTATTAATATAACCGTGCTATAGCTATGTTGTGGTAAAATTAATGGAAATAGCAGTTTAGCTGACAAAGAACCATCGTTATGATATGGTCTATGAATGGTTAACAGAGCTTTCCAAATTTCTCTGATTCAGAAGTATATCAGCTATACGATATATAGATCTATACGAAAAGCTGTGGCGGTTGTTTCTAAATTTTTCTTACCTGTTCAAATAAAAACTTTAACTAATTAATAAGACATTTTTAATAATAATATAGTTAAAACGAAATAAAAAGAAAAGATAATTTGACCCTCCGTTTCGTTACGATAGACATGAAACTATCAAACAAAATATAAAAAAACCCGCAATAATATTACTTTTGATTATTTGCATAACTAAGTAAAATAATCAATAAAAATAAAAATCATTAAATTGCGCCTCAGAATAGCAATAATGGGTCTGGATCAAACATAAATTTCAATGCATTTATTTCTCCTTATATATATTTACTGTAAAATATAAAATAAAGAACTATAAATATTTATCATAAATCGCTTCGTGAGGAGAATGATTTTTTCAAATACAATACTAGTGATGATTACCCAACTGCCAGTTTTGATTTAGTGAAAATCTAGTTACTAACGAACCGATTCGAATATGGCACATTAGAGGAAGTTACTGACGGCTGGCGCGCTATATGCGCGAGTTCCCTGTAGCATAAACGACTAACCACGACCAGTACAATTGAAGTGCTCTTATCAACTCATATTGAGTTTCACTCTTGCAGAAAATTCTGACTGGGCAATATGATTCACATTTTTGTATTTGCATCAAGTGCAGACAGTCGTTTGCTGAGTATCATATTTTAGTTGCAATTTGAGTGTTGTGTGTTAGTGGCATGCAACGCTTTCACGGCCATATGTGAACATACGAAGTCTGTATCTCTGGTGAGCACGCATGAAGAGCGCGCAGTGTACGGCATGGTGCACGCGTCTATGATTCACTACGCAGCGCAGCACTACAAATTGTTGCAAATCAGGGAACAGACAAGGCGTTAAATGTCGTTCAGTCAGACAGAGCTGCAACAACAAAATATCACAAGAACAAACGAAAAAATCATAAAAAGTTGAAGCGCTGTGCTGCTTTGCTGAGTTTCACGCTCGCACATTTTGGTGGACTGTTGTTGCATGAGCGCAGCAACGTACTGCATGGGGTTTGAGAAAAATTAAGTACTTACTTGCAACAACAATAAACGTTTGTTGGCAATATTGTGCATAGCGCGATGCGCGCGCTTGAGCAGAAGGAGTAAGAAACAATTTGTGAGGCGTCCAAAGTATGGCGCAGGCGCGGTATGGGTCGCGTGGCACTTATGTACATACATACATTCAAACATATTCTTACATTGTTGGTGCGCTTGTACAAGTCAGTGTCCAGAGGTGTCAGCCCAACAAGTTGTCGGAATGCATCTAACAAGGAATTCGTATTTCATGCGGTTGCTATGCTAATGGCATGGGGCATGTTGGCATGTTCTACCACGCTCGTTGACATGAATGGGCGCGGGAAGTTGTGTTGCGTATGTGTGTTTGCCGCTGAGTTTTGCATATAATTGTCAATGTTTGTTGCTTTTGTTGTTGTATTTTTTGTATTCGTTGTCACTGTGTTAGTCATTCTACTTTTTTTATGTTTGTTGTTGCATTTTGTTAGTTGCTATACATACAGTTTGGAGTTTTTGTTATTGACGCTTTTATAATCCTTGTTATGTATGTCGGTACATATGTACGTACACACGAGCTATCTGTAAATAGCATTATCATCATCGCCATACATATAACCAAACTAGCCTTCTGCTTCATGAACAGCATGACTTTTCCTACTCCTCGCCGCCAACACATGCAGCTTCAACGATTTCGCGACTTTTTTGCTTCCGACCCGCTCAAGTGAATATATGGCCTTGTCGATGCTATCACAAAATGATTGAATCAAAATATTCAGAACAAGCTGCATTTTTCACATTTTTTCGTTCGATTTTTTTATGATTCTTCGTCAATTTGTTAGTTTTATTTTTATTTTGGTTTTTACCGATGCGACAAATGTTCTTTCAACAGACAACAACAAGAAACAGCGATAAAAACAACGGTCATGCAATATAAAAAATTTAATTAAAATAAGTTGGAAAAAGCTCGTCCGAAATCCATTTAGATAAACCAACAACACCGAAAATGTAGGATCAAGAAAAAAACAAAAACACAAATTACGAAGTAGATTACGTGGGCTCCCTTTTTAGTCCTCTGCTTGGATAAAAGCAGACCTGTTAAGTAATGATTAGTAATTGTTATGATTACCCGTTAGATTGCTTATTCTTTGAGTTATAATGATTATTTTAAAACACAAGCAAAAAAGAAATAATGATTTTTAAAGATTATCAAAAAAATCAAGATAAATCAAAACTAACCAACACATTTTTTTTGTGAATACTTTTTACTTGTTTTGATGGTTTGATCACTTTTGATTAGTTTTTGGTATTGTTGCACATATTATGTACGGCAAAAGAACTAAAAAAAAAAAGAAAACACAAAAATAATAAAATTTATCGAAGAAAAATAAATCAGGTGTGCATAATACTACAGTTGGTCCGATGAAGATTGCGGGCTCTATTTGAAGATCTTTATGATAATGCGAAACCGCGGTAGTGACATTTGCGTCAAAAACTTTTATAGGCCTCTGCCATCAAGATCTATTAACTTATTCTCAAGAAAACTATGCGTTGGTTTGAAAAAAAAATTTAAAGTATCAATCTTGATGGGATCTTTTTAAATAAAAGCATTTTTCGTCTTTATATTAAGCAATTTGTAGCTGAAAAACAGCTAAACTGAGATATCACATACACGGTTATGACTCCTCCTCCTTCAGATTCTATAAGAGTAGTTTCACTACAACTGTCTCCTAGGGCTTTTATGTAGCTGGCTGTCTAAAATGGAAACAATAAAATATGCTACTCAACAAGCAAAATAAACATAAAGCACGTTTATTGATTGTTTACCGAAAAACACATTTAGCTTACGAAGCTCTGATGTTCAAATATCTTTGAACATGTTTAAACATACATTCATAAATTAATACAGTCTAATAAAATTTAAGAAATTATTGTAAACAAATAAATGTTTCCCCTCGGCAGTAAGATCTGAGTTGACTGCAATTTGGTAAGTGTATATTGTTCTTCTTCTCCTCTTTTTAAATTGCACGTAGCCGTCTAAACGATTTTGGCTTTCAACATAGCTCACAAGTCGTTGCTTCTTTCCGCCAACTGCCGCCAATTGGAAACACCACAGGATCGCAAATCGGTATCCACGTGTTCCGTCAATTTAAGTGATGATCTCCTCTTCCTCGGCTACCACTGGCAGGTACCCATAAGAATAATTTCTTCATTTATTCGCACAACATGGCCAGGCCAACGAAGCCGCTGGGGTTTAATTCGTTGAACTATTTCGGTGTCTGTATACTGTATGGTGTACTACATTATAAGAATTTCTACCTATGTGTTGCATTTATGGGGCTGCCACCCATGCTTTTTTTTAATGTTATTTTACAGATATATTTGCAGGTAGTTGCCACCTAGGGTTGCCACCCAATCCCATTATACTTATTGTTTGGATATATTCGATATTATATCGAATACGGCTTGACCCGTTTGGATGAACTTTTGAACATAGGTAACATGCTTTATTTCAAGCTTTCCTGCTTAAGCCTTGCCAATGGGAGATTTTGCATTGGGGCCACCTATTTAAAATTTAAAAAATTTTAGTGAAATATTGCAATATGGGGATCGAACAATATGTATTTTACGCTCTATTTTAACAGAAGTATTTCCAGGTAGGGTTATCAATACGGTGGCCACCTAATTTCATTAAAAATATTTTTTGCATATCCGCTATTACCTCTAAAATATCTTGATATATTTCTATGAAATTTGGTACATAAGTTATCTGTTACAATCTAAGTTCTCTTACATAAGTGTTGCTACTAAGGAGGTTTTTACCGAATTTTCACATTTTTCAAATTTTTGAAAATTGAGTGGGTATCAATCGAATAGTATTTTTACTCGCATTTCAACAGGAATATTTCTAGATTGGGCTATCACATAGGGCCCATTTATATATATTTTTTCTATATCCGCTATTATCTCATAAACTAATTGAACGAACTACTTTATACACACGTTTGGTAAGTAAAACTGATATAGTTAAGTAGTTCAGTAGAATATCATTACTAATGAATAAATACAACAAACTATAATATGGCATTCTCGAAAATGCGGATGAATATATTTCCCATCTACAAATTTTTGCTGTAAGTGGTACATGCCCGACTGTCCCGGGGGCGATTTGGCATGACCAGTGGAACTTTCTAAGTCATCTCACCCCCTTCTTCCGTAAGAAAGAAGAAGGTTGGTAATGAGAGAGGCGCCTCTTGCGACAAGCATACCTACCTCGGGTATATTCTACAGAGTGTTACTGTACTTAAGGAGTTTAATATTTATTCGCGCTACCAAGCGGCTTTTAAGACTCTGACTTTAACAAATGTATAGTAACATTGTGGTCTTGAAATGCTTCACCCCTCTCCTTTGCCTTAAAATATTTCAGAATAAGTATTATCTGCCTCCCTGCGCGTAACACTATCACAGACCTGACTGGCTGTAGTGAATTCGATGTACCGCTGGCCACTTGTAGTGTCCTCTAGAAAGCTGCGCAAGTACTGCACTGACGTAACCGTTTGAAGGGTATTGTTCCAATACCTATTAGAATCCTATGCTAGCAGCAAACACTTCTAGATGCTTTAAATATCAAGCTAACCAAAACAATACTGGGCTTTCGAATAAATTGGGTTTCAGTTCGCGCTTAGGATTAAGTGTCAATGGCCCATACTCAGTTATTCAAAACGATGGTACATTTGTTAGAACTCGAACTATTGATACTACAAAAGAAAAAACCCTGATCACTTAATTTTCCATTCATAAGAAGCGCAACTTAAATGGCAACCCACGTACTTGCGGTGTGCGTGTGTCCGCTTGCGTGTTGCCCAATTTGTTGTTGACGTTAACGCGTTCGATCGCATTGGCAATTGATTTTTTGTTGAAATATGTATTTGTTCTGCTTGCTCCATACCCCAAAACCCATCCCAAATGGTCAAGCATGTCCATTTCATTGTAGCTTCATATGTCCGTCCGTTTGTCTGTCCGCTCAAAAATTTTACATACATTGTTTCAAGTGCTTGTATCAACATAGCAGTTGTCCTCATATGTGATGTGTTCATGTATTTATGTATGTTTGTATGTATGAATGCTTGTTTACTTATTTGTATGCTTGCGAAACATCCGCTTACACATTATTCCCATTAGCAAAATGATGTTTTATTTTCCCATGTCGCAGACACGCGACCATCTCCTTCACTTTGGCCGCTTTTCGTATGTCTGATCTGTCACATACAAGTGCGTGTGTTGACTTTGAAATTTTGTCCCCGTAGTTACCTCGCAGTCAATCCTACTAGTTGTAAACTACTGAAGAACTAGTATGAACACCAAAACGCAAATAGTCATCAAACTGCTTTTTTTAAGATAAGACTAGAGTTGTTGGCTGAGTATGTCCTGGGAGAAATCAATTATCAAATTTCGGTCAGAAATATGCCAGTCTTATACTAGTTCAAAATAGACCAAAAGAAGCATAGTTCATTTTGAGTCCACATGAATGCAGACACAGGTTCAAGTTCTGGGGCTGAAAACTGGCCACGCTGCTATTGCTATTTTTAACATGACGATGTCTTACGAACTTTCAATTGTCAGATTTCGGACAGAAATATACCAGTGTCAATCTAGTTCAAAATAGATGATAGTTCAATTTGAGTGGCTTTCACTTGTCCAGAATAATTTGTATGTTCCCGTGCAATGTGGATAAGTAAATCGGGTATTCTGGGCCAGTATACGGTCCACATGGAAGAGGTCAGAGTTTCGAGCTCAAGTGCTGAATCATTAAATTAAAAAATAAGTTCAGCTGGAATTTTTCCAGCTTCGTGCACTCTAAAATTTAAATTTTTCTTGTTTTATATATCGCCTTTTTCGAACTAATTGCAGATAAATTATAAAACCCTAGCTATAAACTAGTATTTTTGCTGACTAGTTAGGTGTTTGACTGCAGGATAAGTGAAACAATCATAACACACACCTCTGTAAAGATCGAAGCAGCGATTAAGTCAAGTTAATACTTTGCCCAAAATATGCGAAAACGTAGCTAACTCCCCCATAAGGTCTGCAGGAAATTTAAGTTTTTACCGAGCTCTTTCTATACGACTACAAGAGCTTTTATTACATCCCCTATCGACATCGGTTGGTATTGCATTTAAGAACACTGTAGTATGCATAATTTCAAAATTTGAGTTTTTTGACTTAGCTGGTTTGAAAATCCATTTATGGCTTAAGCATCAAAAATACTCAGATATTAGTATGGTATTGTATGCGCAGGGACTTCCACATGAAGCTTGTATTTTAGCAGTTGCTATTGTTATTGTTATGCTCCAACAAAATTAAAAGGAAATAAATAAAACCGAAATAGGAAATAATAGCCAATTTACAAATAAAAAAGGTTTAATATAAACTTTGTGATTTGCATTTCTTGAAAAAATTCTATTTGCCCTTTTGCAATTACAACATTGTAGTTTAAATTAATTTTTTGAATTATGCGAAATATTTACTTGGAAGCTCATGGTGGGGGAGATTCTGAATCCATTTAATATTCAATTTAAGTGAACACTGGAATCCTTAAGACTAAACAATAAAGCTCGGGGTGAATAAACACTGTTGGTTGCTTATTCGCTGTGCAGTCTTGTTCAAAATGGTCAGGCCCAACTAGCACTTGAGGCGCCATTTCGAAGCATTTATTGATTGCCATCAGCTTACCCTTGGAAAATATTACCTGAGTTAGAAAGAAGGGTGGGATCTTTGACCCGTGATTATTCTGAGAAGAGCGTTACCTAGAAAACCATTGCCTCCGCACAGCGTATGCTAAGAGTATATTACGCTCGCTCCCTCTTTCAAACTCTGCCGCCCCTCCAGGGCGTTCTATTTACCTTGCGTCTGCGTAGTGTTTCCAATCTTGGATAGATATAACTACTAAGGCCCTGCCTTAAAACACATTAACAAACTGGCTAAGGCCCGCGTATGCTTTCCTTGGCAGGTCCATGATTTTAAAAGGGGACATCTAGCCAGGCCATAGGCAAAATGTATTACATTTTCTACCCGGGTTGATCTGATATATATGTATTTAATTTCAAGCCTGCTCAGGATACAACATTGACCCTGATTTGAGCACCCAAACTTTATGAACTTAATGGCTGAACTGATTGCAGTTACGCTTGATTGTAGATGAACTGTTAATTGGTTCAGGAGTACGGCCCTTGTTATATTTATTTGTTTGCCGCGAAACTTTGATATCTTCAAGGTTCAGACAGTATTTTCTAGCAGTGATCGCCCCATAACTGTGTCACTAAATTCTTCTTAAAAAAAAAATTAAATTATCTCCCTTGGAGATATCATAAAGACTTAAGTCCCGCCTATTAGTAATTTGGCGTACCACATCATGAATTGGACCAAAGAATCAACCCAAAACCTGTCAGTTAGTTTTTTTAAACCTAATAAATTACACAAATTTCAAAAGCCTTAGAATGGATATCGGACCTTACAGCTCACTTGAGTGAAGTCGAGGTAAATACCTTGACTGCTCTTAGGTAGGAGGTAATTTTCGAGGGAGCACCATTTCGTATTTAAGCTATGGGACCACTATCCCACTACCAATTTGTGTTAAACATTAGGAGTTATAACGGTGAATGTCCAAAAACAAATCAAAAATTTTCGAGAAGTTGCTTACCTTCAACAAGCCTATTTTCCAGATAATTGATTTATGGATTAATAGGATTCTGAACATATGCTCAAGCTTTATAAGTGGGTGTGCAGAATGTCATCGTAGTCATGTCATAACTCTCTTATGAGGGTCCAAAGTACTTAAAGAAAATTTTGAAGTCTAACCTTTTCGTCATCTCATCCTGGATTTAAACCTATTATATAGGATACGTCGAAATTTGGATCAATATGTAACTCAGATGAGATTCTTATGACACATGAGGAGATCAATGTAAAACCAGGCTGCATATCTAAGATACAGCACTTTAGCTTTGAAAACAGAATCTTATGTGATCCTTTTTCGAAAGATTTTCAGAAATCAGTATAAATCGTACCGACTTGGAAGCTTTAATAGAATTCGAATAAATAAATAAATATTGCCTTTAGTTTAAATCTTGCTCATCCAGACTAACCCTCAACATGCCTGATATGTGTCCACAATAAGTTGTAGCCCCTCACGACAGCAAACATCGTTTGAGTTTTTCAACTGAACTAACCCTTCTGAAAGCAAATTGTCTGGGGTCCAAACCTAATCAAACTTCTGGTTTCCCGGGACTTCCACTTGAAAAGATTTCTGCAATATCAAAGTTTTTAGCTACAACAACAACATATGTAAGTTTATCTCTATAGATGCTATTTAGATAAGAGGCAGTCCACTTCTTACTATTGGTATAATATCAATTTAGTCTTATCTTCTAGTTGTATTCTAGTCAAATACTAGGTTGTCAATGTCTCAACTAGTAGGAGTTCTGTAGTCTTTTTATGTTAGCAACTGGTATTTTTAATAAATGTCATACTTCTCCGTATATACGTCAAGATCATACCATGAAGGTGTTGATAAGGGTTTTAAGGAGTGGTTCTTAGTCCCATATGGGAACCCGGTCCCGAGATATTGACCAAAACTTGGAGTGGAAGAGAATGACGAAGACGAAGATAAATTGAGAAAGAGTCTGAGAGTGAGAGTGGGAGGGGGTAAAAGAGAAAGCCCGAGCTCGAGTTCGTGGAAGGGTGCGTGAGTGGGAGGGAGAGGGAAAGGAAAAGAAGGTGAGAGGGAGAGTGGGAAGTAGAGGTAGATAGATACGAATTTTTATTACAATAGTGAAAATATTAATAGCTTTTCCATTTCTTGGGAAAGTAGATAAGATGCAGGGGGAAATATTATCGGCCAAGATGGCGTCTGCAGGCTCTGGCAAGTTGACGATGATGTTTCTATAAACCGATAGAATTACGTTCGAATTGCTGATAGACCTCGATGTCTGAACTCAATGATTAAAATACTTGAGTTTAACTTGAACTAAGCTAAGAATAAGAGCTGTTTTGTGTTGTTTAGATTTTGGACTTTATCTGGTACGTACGAATTTCTTTACTCTAATTTATTTTTTGTTGTGTTTTTTTAGGGTTTACAAGTGCCTATCTGCTCTTCCCATTTGATCCATTTATATTGGTTTGATTTTCCTGAGAAGCGCCATATTTGGGGTTTTCCTGGATTAAAATATCACATTTTATCGGTTTCGCTCTCTAAGCTGCTGTTTCGGCGAGGAATCGGAACCAATTACCGGTATACCACCAGCAGGTGTACTTGCGACGTTGACCACAAAAATATTTATACTTGTTACTGCGCTAATTACCAGGAAGACCAAGGAAGAACAATGGTTCCACAATTGTATACCATAAAGATAGTGGAATAAATTTGTTGGAGTCATGTGGTTATTCTTCACTTGCAAACAATTGATCTAATATTAACGGTTGTAGTCAAAGCAAAAAAATTAGTTGTGTAAGCGTTTTTCACATCAACACCGACGATGACTGGTTAGTATGTTCGTAGCTCTTGCTTCTAGGTAGTCAAATAGGAAATGGGCATTTCGTGCTCGAGTTCAAAAAAGCGTCCATCTGTTTCTGGCATTAAAAAGCCTAACCTAAAAATGTCTTCTTAATAAACAAAGTCATCATGCAGTAACATCTGTATGCGTTTACACTCCAAAAGGCATTTAAAATCGATAATATCCACGGTAGTAAAACGTTTCTCACACTTCAAGAATCGTCTAAACCAACTACATACGAGTACATATATGTCTGTATGAATGTACAACGAATAATTGCTGCCGCCTAATTTCCGATTTGCTACAAAGTGTGACTTTAAACGCAATCCAGGTATGCTATATATTGCCTCTGGTTGCACCGGTATTTAGCAACATTTTGTATTCACATTCACATCTTTTTCAATTCCAAGAAATCAATCAAGTGCACTCCCCAAGAAAAAGTAGGTATGTCCAAACGCCTGCGGTCAGTTAGTTGGCCGCCTGTTAGACTTTTTGTCTGTCTGATTGTTGATGTTGCGTTAACTAGTTGTAGGATCCTTATACATTTGTTGATTGCTCCTAGCGTTGTCCACAAACCACAGACGGTAGCAATGAAACGGTTAGCTCATACAGACTTCTACAAAAGTCTACAAGTATATTTGACGATATTTATTAGGGTGGGTTGAATTAATTTATTTCTTTTTTGCTTAGCCTGGGGGTAGAATTTGTACTTTATAAAAAAAAAATGAAACTAAAAGAAAAGTTTTCTCAACATTTTAAATAATCTATAATATAAATGCAAATATCGCAAAAGTGTGTCCTCTTTTACGGCCAAACAATATAACTAAGTTGATACTACCCTGTCGGAAGATCAACACAACAATATAACTAAGGTTTAAACAATACCGTATGTATCGATAGATCTGTTCAAGCTGCATTGCCTTGAATTAAACAAAAATTCAATGATATAATTATAATATGAAAAAATCAGTTTAAAAGTGACACTACTACAAATGCCAATAATGTATTCACCGTATAGAGCCGTTGTGCTGTGAGTGGAGTAGTTTGTTATAAATCGTTGGGCATGTTATGAGCGGATCTCACTGAGAGCACTAAGCCTGGTTGGGAACATTACGCCAACAATATAAAACATGGGCGTAACGAGAATTTCATGGATAATACAAACAGTGTCTATATAAACAAAGAAAGTGGCTATTCCTATTGAATAGGAGGTAATAATGTTTTTGTAAAATTTGTGGTTAGATTGTTAGAAAACAAAAATTTATAAAATGAAAAAAATAAAATAACAAAGTCAAATCAGAAACTTTATTATTTAATGATAAAGAAATAAAAGTAAAGGAAACAAGTAGGGAAAGGGTTGTCTTCGACTGTGCCGAAGACTTTATACCTTTCATGAAATGCATCACGGTTATAAGTGTCCCATTCCTATTTACAATTAGTACAATGTTGGTCCGATCTGGGTGATTTTCATTACACACGTAACATATCTCAAAAGTACTAAACCGCAAAATTTTACGTTCCTAGCTTTTTAATTGCAAAATTTAAAGCCCAAAACCCATTTATCGAAACTATCGATTGTATGGGAGCTATGCGTCGTATTGCTCCGATCTTGCTGATTCCGACAAACGATTAATCTCATGCAAAATGGTGTCTCCATACCAAACTTCATCAATATATCTCAAAAACTGAGGGACTAGTTGCGTACAAACAGATAGACGGACATGGCTAAATCGACTCAGCTGATCATCCTGATCATTTCGGTATACGTATTGGTGGGTCTATCTCTTCTTCTTCTTATACTTACAAACATAGGGCCAAAGTTTCATGTTCCTGAAATGTATAAAAAGAGATACAAAAGCCAGAAAAAGAGCGAAATACACTTTTGGAAGGAAAGGAAACAAAAATAAAGGAAGTTTTTAGACCTCGTACAAGTAAAAATTATTCGTAAAATTTATTGAAAAGAGTGGGGGGGAGGGAGTGGGGAGGCGCACTAACTTTCGCCCAGGGCGCTAAGTTTTCTAGACACGCTACTGCTTGCTTTGAATTTTTCATTCAACTTTTTCAACTTCTAGCTTTCCATATTTTTTCTGATTTGGACACCCTCGAGATGCTAGAACACCTTTAAAATTTTCTTCTTTTCCATTGAAACCAGAAGTAATCAAAAACAATCAAACAAATTTACTTTGATTCAAAATTAATCAAATAAAATAAAAAATAATCAGCAGTAATCCAAAACATTTATATATTTTTTGATTACTTTTTGTTTGTTTTATATTTTAGATTTTTTCCAAAGATAATAAATCAGTAATGGCGGATTTTCGGAAACTACAAAGATAATCATTATTGATTGAAAGAGCCATACAATCAGTTGATTACTCAAATCCAGGCCTGTTAAATAATGATTACTAATCGTAATGATTACCGGTACGATTAATTATTTTCTTGAGAATTCATTTAATGATTGATTACTATTACTTAAAATTTTTGATGATTATTTTCCAATTAATTAAAACAATAATCAAAAATATCATGATTTTTTACGATTATTAATAATTTAATAAAATCAAAAGTTGATTTTTTTGTTCATATTTTTGACAATTTTTGCTTTTTTTTTAAGTATTGTTGTAGAAGCATTTATACATATCAACAATAATGAAAAAAAATAAAAATAATCAAAAGTAATCAACATAACTTTTTTGATTATATTTGATTTTTTTTAATAATCGTATAAAATCATGATTATATTTAAATTTTTTTTAAGCGTAATCAATTAATAATTGCCTTTTCTTGAAAAACAATTAAAATAATCATTACCAATTAAAAAAGACGCCTAATTAACTGATTACTAATTACTAATCAAATTTAACAGGTCTGTCAAATCTAGTGGCAATTAAACAGGCCTGATTGAAACTACAAGAGTTGTTTGTTGGTAAAATTAAATTAAGATGTTGCGTGAAATTTTTTTAATTTTATATTTTTCATTATTTACAAATTCTATCCACATGCTGAATTTTTTTCCTCCTTTGGAGTTACCATATTTTTTAATTATTTATTTCAAAATCAATTGGGCTACCTCAAAATGTTGAGTAAAATTTTTATTTTCCATTTTTGTACCTTTCATGAACATGAAATGGTATTATAACTTTGGTCCGATGTTTGTAAGTATGAGAAGAAGCAGAGATAGTATAGATAGAGATGGATAAGTAAGAAAGCCATGTCCGCCTGTCCATCTGTCCGTCTGTCTGTTTGTAAGCAAGCTAGTCTCTCAATTTTTCAGATATCTTGATGAAATTTGGTATGTAGCCGCCATTTTCAATGGGATTATTCATTTGTCAGAATCAGCAAGATCGGAGCAATAAAACGCATAGCTCCCATACAATCGATAGTTTCGATAAATGGGGTTTGGTACTTTTTAGATATTTTATATGTGTAGTGAAAATCACCCAAATAGGACCAACATAACATACAACTCCCATACAATCGATTGTTCCGTTAAATGGGGTTTGGACTATGTATCTTTAAATTATCAGTTTTACAGAGTTTTTACTAAATGTGAGTTGTTGTTATTAAGAGAAAAAAATAATTAAAAATTGTCATCCCACCCTAATGTATACACATAGTATATGGGTTCGTGCGCTACGCGTACCTTTCTACTATAGTGCCGTGTGGTGACCCGAGCGCATCTCAACCGCATACATAAATCTTTTGACTACGAATTGTAACATTGGCTGTAATAAATGCCATGTTACGCCCACCGTTTGCACAGTGCACAGCCGAGTTAGTACGAAGTATGGATCCATACAGCAGTCACAGTAAAAGCCATAGCCGCGGTGGCGGCTGTTGCAGACACAAACCTCACTAATCACCGCGGTGGCAATAGCAATGGCGATGGCTGTGCTCAAGCCGTTCAAGCGATTGAAACTCCCCAAAAATATTCACACGCCATGTGAGCATAATAAAATATAAACAAAATGTAGCATAAGGATCATAAATGCACACACATACATACAAACATACATGCTTACACATATGAATATTTAACATTTTTACCTTTTCACTACTATAAAACCGTAAATGTCCTAAATGGTTTTGTCGGCTGCTGGTTTGTTACCGCTGAAATTGTTCGCTCCGCTTTGGGATTTGGCTGCAGGGGTGCCTTAAAATGCCTCCAATTAGCTCGATGCTTCTGATACGCACGCACGCAATACTCGTACAAACACACATCCATACATACTCGTAGATATCATATCAGTGGAGTCATCAATGTACGCGCTGTCGGTTAACCGCTTGCTACACAAAAAGGTGGAACGGCAGCCCCGAACAGCAGTCGGCGGGGTACATGGCGGCACAAATCAGTCCAATGGCTAGCACATATGGGGGCGCTGTGCATGAAATTCCGAACATTATTTCTTCGACCTTTTGACAATTTAATAACAGCTCTGGCTTTCGCTTTTCGTAGGCGCTATTTGGCTAAGCTGTCCGTTTGTACTGCTCATCTGTCCAATTCAAAGAGCAAAAGCAAAGAAAAAAAAAAACCAAGAACCAGCCGTCATGTCCAAACCAAATGACGAACGTGGACCAGACGGTGCACTGCACAGCAGCAGCGGCGGTAGTCAACCGCCCGCCAACAACAGCTACCAATGTAGTAACACAAATGTCTGCAGCAATCGTCATAAAAGAGGTGGATGCTGTGAAGAGTGGAGAGCATTGCACCGTAATGTGCGCCCACAATTTTAGACAAATTTTAAAATTCGAAGAATTTAATTTTGTTGGCTAAGCGCAGGTTTTTGTTAATAGCCTTGTGTTTATGTCGCTGTTGTTGTTGTTGTGTTGTGCTTATTGCAAACACAGCTTCACAAACTATTTGCTCAGTTGCAAAATAATTCTTTTCAGGGACAGCGAACAAAAGCTTTTTGGGGGAAACTTTTATTATAGGAACACCAGGTTCGAGAACCCAGGATTTCTTATCGGTTTAAGGACTTTTTCTTTGATACGATATCAATCTAGGCAGCTGCTAAAGCAAGTCTGGAACCGACCCAAAATCATAACGAAAAAGCACTGGAATCGTATATGGTACTGAAATCAAAACAAGAAATTTATACCCGAACTTGAACCCGACCGAAATCGATATCATAACCAGAACAGTAAAATCCAACCAGAAAAATGACGGAAACTGAAATTGGAGCCTAGCTGAAATCAATTTCGTAATAGTAACTAGTTATGTGGAATCATAACTGGAACTAGAACAAAAAATTGTAACTGACACTAAAACCAAATCGAAATAGTAACGAGACTTGGAAGCAAACTGAGATCGGAACCGAAATAGAACTAGCCAAACCCTAGATCGGAAGGGAATCGGACAGAAAACGGGACTTGAGCTGAGCCGAAATTGAAATCGTAACACAAGCTGCAGAACTTCAGCGCTCAGGAACCATCTGATACAAGAGCGTGAAATTGCTGTCGTATGCTGTTGACATTGACATCATTGGCTCAAGTAGCCTCGCCGTAAGTTCTGCCTAATCCCAGTTGGAGAAAGAAGCGAATAAATTGGGTTTGGATGTGAACGAGGACAAAACGAAGTACCTTCTGTCATCATGCACTTTTGACAGCCATAAGTTTGAAATAGTGAAGGACTTCGCTTAGCTGGGAACCAGCATTAACACCAACAATAATATTAGCTTAGAAATCGAGCGAAGAATTAGCCTTAGCATTAAATGATACTTTGGACTGAGTAGGCAATTGAGAAGCAAAGTCCTCTCTCGACAAATAAAAACCATGCTCTACAAGTCGCTCATAATATCCGTCCTGCAATATGCAACAGAAGCTTGGACGATGACAGCCACAGATGGGTCGGCCTTTGGAGTATTCAACGTAGTATTCTACGCAGACATCGACGGAGTCCAACTAATTAAAACCTAGTGGCTTGACCATGTGAAGCGAATGGAACCCACCTATGAAAGCAGAAGAGGAGGGAGGCCCCCACTCAGTTGGAAAGACCAAGTAAAACACGTTCTGCGATCCCTTGGCGTTTCTAATTGTCGTCAGCTGGCAAAGGATAGAGTCAGGTGGAGCCCTTTGTTAGACGGTTAAACCAACAGCTATTTACCGCTGTTGACCTATATATCAATGAATGAATGAATACTATCTTTAAAGTTGAACAATATTTTAAGTCTATACCAAATTTGGTCGAAATCTGTTTAGTAGTTTCTGGTTTACGCGATAGCTTTTGAGGGCAAAACAGTCATTGAAGCTATAGAGTTTTTATATCGGATATAACAATTTTTTACAAAGAAAGAAATTATGATTAGAGATTTTGGTAGAATTGTTATCGTCCCTGATTTTTTATACCCAGCAATAGTCTAAGTTAGGGCACTTAGCTTTCTGGCTCCTTTTATCAAGACCTTACATGGGGGTGACTAAATCTTCCCCATATAGAACCAAAGATTTTTTTCTTGCCCAAGTAGCCAAAGACGATTCATAGCATATCCTGGTAATACCAGCCTTGCACTCACGAGCACAGGGTCTGCACATGATTTACAATCAGCGCCCTTAAAACCATCGCCATGGTCGTCCTCAGAAAAGAGAGCTCTTCCGAGGTTTTGTTCTTTTATTTTAAAAGAAAAAAGTTACTAATTACTGAGCCAAATTGGACAATAAATTTAAGCTATACCAGTTTTCCACACGAAAAGAATTTTATGATCGCATTGGGTATATTTTTTATAAATCTTTATTAGTCAGCTTTTCAACGCAATACACGATTACGAGTACAAGACGTAGAGTTTGAAGAAATCAAAAGGCCCCCATCAAAACAAATGCAAGAGACAAACAAACTTTAGTGGACGACTCATCATCCAAAACAGTCCAGCCAAGCGTTTTAGTAGCGATGGGAGCTGAAACGTCGCAATGACTTGCAATGGGCGTTGAAATTGGGATGATCACGTATCATAGTCACCGCTGTTGCGTGCGGACAACCACGCTGGATCGCTTAGGTAGCTCAAAGCTGCAGAATCTCACGAACTCAAAAGCGGCTATGTGCTGCTATCGCGTACGTTTTGTGGAGGTGGTTATGGTAGCTAAGCAAAGGATGACCGCTAAACAATATTTGATGAACGCGCTAGTGCCCTCGAACGTCTCAACCCTGGCCATACTTAGAACGTGAGATGTCTGCTATGTCTCGTTCGCGCAATTGTTGCGCATTTAGCGTGTTTATTGTGCTTTTCGCTCAATTTGTTGCTGCTATTATTATTTTTATTGTGCAGAGAACCTTTGCATTGTTGCTGTTGTTGTGTTAACTGTGCCGTATACTGTTTGTATTCGACTTGACCATTAACAACAACAACAGTTTATCTGACAGTAAGCTTATTATTATCGTAGATATTTGCTACTAATTTTGTGCCATTATGAATTCTGGCTGCACATTTTTGATAAACGTTGCTAAATTGTGGCAAATTAAATTATTAGACGATTAGACGATTTGTGGCAGTGATTTGAGAATTCAACGGATTTGAGCGTCTCAGACTTGACTACGTTGGATTGCATGTGAGTGATGGAAATTTTAATGCAAAAGAATTATATGGTTGGCGTGGGATATTGCAGGTGTTGTTGATGTTTGGTTGCACATTGATTGATGGTTGCCATTTCGAATGCTATTAGTTTGGCATTTTTTTGGACTGATTTCGGATTCGAAAAAATAGAATAAAAAGAAAATAATAATACGAATTATATACTACAAAAGTATTGCTTAACAAACTGCGTGAGAACTCAAAAGCACATATTTTGCGTAAAATTGGATACGCAGGCCACGAATTCCGGATACCTGCTTGAATTAACTTTTGAGTAGCCACTAAGAAGCTAAGAAGTCTGCAGCATCTGTTCACTCAACCTCGATATAAAAATAATAACAATAACCAGTATCACCCGTGGTCGAAATTCGACCAACATACATTGGTTGAGCTTGTTAAAGCGTCCGTTCATCGTGTTCTCAAGAGTTGCCTAAAGCCTTTAAAAGTAGAGAAATTTTTATTACTGGAATTTATTATAGTTGTGATATTGAGACAATATATTTAAAGCTTCCGCGTTGTTGTTGTTGTTGTTGTTTGGAACGACAACACTCCCTGAAGGTTTTGGGGAGTGTTGTCCAAATTGGCAGTCCTGTCATATCAACCCTCCTTCCGTAAAGAAAGAGAAGGTGGGTAATAAGAGCTTCCGGGTAATAAAGAGAAGGAGATCAATAATCTATACCATAATGAAACTCTAGAAAAGTCGTGTCAGTGCATTAAATTTCTTTGAAAAATACTGAAGGTGACGTAGGGAGTGTTGTAGAGTTCATCTAAACCACTTTTAGAATTTTTGTCTGTCTGTTAGAATTCAAGGATCTCGGAAACTAGGAAATGCATTTTTCTGAGATTTTCACTGGTGGACAGCCTGTAGCTTAGGACGTGTGTATAACTTTGTTTTATCAAAATCGCATAATAAACATATTTAAAGCAGGCCTGCATAATATCGTTATTTTTAACAAAAAAAAAAAACAAAACAAAATTTTGATTTCGAATTAATGGTTTCTATCAGCTATTCCGACGGAAGTGGCGACGGGAGAAATATGATAGATCATGAGAGAAATTAATCGATTTAATCGGAATTTGCCTATGAATTTCGATGAAGTCGATAGAGATCACAAAACTCTATTACAATTTTTCCCCGCCGGCAGCTCCGCCGGAATAGCTGATCGACCATAATATTTTTCGTTATGAACGTTAGGTGGAAAACAAAAAAAATATAGTTTCAGAAATATCAAAATAAATATTGAAACAGTTTTCATTTCGCTTATTAATCAAATTTTGTTTGCGAAGCAGCAAAAAAATTAAAATCAAAATAATATTGTCTTTTCTTATCACAATTTCTGAATCCTTGAATTCGTGGGCTACTTTTGGTCATGTAACCATTAAAAAATAATAATATAATAAAATAATTATATGCAATGGGTCTTAAAAGAAGAAGTGCTTATAAGACCCTGCTTTCAGGCAGCTCACATTTATAAGGGATCATTTAGGAAATTTTAAAAATCAAAAAAAAAAAAAAAAATTAAATTAAAACTCTAGCTATCTAAAACATTCAGGAACAACATATCGCGACTAATTTTGAAAGCATTTATTTTGGAAAGTCTACACAGGTATGTCAGTCATTGGTGTATGCGCATAATTTTTTTGTTAACATATGTACCTTCGCATACAATGGTAATCGTATCAGGATTGTATCCGGGTTCCTTCTGGAACTAGTTTGGGCCTTTGTGACAACACCGATTTTAATTCGGGTCCACATCCTTTATATTTTAAACGATTGTTGTTTTTAGAACTCGGTTTCGGATGCTTTCGGCATTATTCTGATACTATTTCTAGATAGTGAAGGGGCTATTTCAAAATCGAATTCTGATAGTTTTAAAATCCGTTCGGGATTATTTCACGACCCGAACGAAACAATCCCGAAATTGTAATACTTTACTTTAGCCACTGACTGCTAAAACTCGTTTTGACCTCAGTATAAATAATCCGAAAGCGGAAAATAAAAAAATTTGTTGCAATGAAAAGTTATTGCCTAAAAACTGAAAAATGGCTCAGCTCCGATCCCAAATGCGGGGCGTGATCCATGGTATTTATGTGCAGAACACGTATCGGCCCCAGGAATCAGAATTCGCTTTCGGAAAACCAGTAGTAGTTTGTAAGATATTTGCAACCAAAGTTGTATCAGTTCCATGTGGTTATTGTAGATATACATTAGGATGGTCCAAAGTGTGCAGAAGTGTGTTCTGCGCATAAATACTGGGGTCGCATAGCCGGTGACGGATCGGCAAAAGGTTACTTTTTATTACCGCTCCCGAAGGCATTACAAACGATAATGGCAGGAACATGATAGCTTGTGGCAACCTCCTGCAGAATGAGAAAACGGTGCCACGCACATTTTCACAATTTTTTTGAAAAATTTATTTTCTGCCTTAACATTAATGTACACACCAAATTTAATCCTCATAAGTGTAATATGTGCTGAATAATCACTTTTTTTTGTATTTTCGAAAATATTATATATATAAAAAGTGGGCGTGGCTATCATTTGATTTCGCCCATTTTAAATAGCGCTCGGAGATGAGTGCCAAGGACCCCGTATACCAAATTTCATAAAGATATACCAAACCCTCTCAAGTTATCGTGTTCACAGAGGGACATGGCTTAATCAATTTCTCTTTTCATCCTAAACATTTTGATACACATAAGTGAATATCTATCTCGATCCGTTTATGCCGTTACATACTGCCGTTAGGCGACTAAAGTTAATGCGTAGCACTACTAGGTATAAAAATTCTTAATTTGGTGCTATAAATTATCTCCTTACGTCTAAGAGCTTACAATTTTGTTTCCACTATGAAAGTTAACTTTCATTTTATCTTGCCTAAAATTGCCTTTTACTTTTTCGATCACAAACCCCATATCATCCCGATAAGAAGCTAATTATTAAGTACTTCTTTCGGCAAATCTGATTACACAAACAACGATCGATATCACTTCACGTTTATTTACTAATTTCTTTTGGGCGCATTATTGTTGTTCGGCACTTGTCAAAAGTGATTTACATCAAAATATTTTATCAATGGCGAATTGCTTGCGAATCAATTGTTTTCGAGGCCACTATGCTTTTAGGTTGTGGCTCAATGTGGTGATCGATCAAATGATCGATATGCTGCTATCTCACTCTTGCTTTTTGCATGATAAAGTTGATAATTCTTCGAATATTTTCCATTGCGTAGTGTGTATGAACTGATCACAATAAATATTGTTGTTGTGCTGGGTACAAGTTTATTAATGTGGAGCAAACTACGCCAATATCACCACAAATATCAAGCGAATCAATGAAATCAGTGGCGCAAAGAATTCCACATGACACAAAGAATTTGTCAGCAATCGGCGTTTCGTTCCTTTTTTTGATTGTCGCTGATCGATCGACGGCGTTGAGTGAAGCGACACAGTCACAACGGCTACGGCGGCGCAGTACATACCAGTAAGCAAGCAAACAAACAACCAACAATCTTCACCAGTGGAACAAACAGCAAAAAGGGCTTGGCTCCATCAGCATTGCTAGCGAATTTAATAAACGCGCCGATCTTGGCATACTTACCATGTAGCAGCGACGGCATTTTGGTTAAGCAACAACCATATCGATATCGGATATGGCACATATGGGTGGCCATCAACGCGACGTTGCGCAGCATGTCAAGTTTTTAATCAAAATGTTGCCTGGAATGTCATTATTTGTAATAATGCGACTGTGAGCGTAGATCGTGAGTGAATGCCGCACAGTGGTATGATCAGTGGTCGAAAAATATGGAAAATGAAGTTGGGCAAATTTGCCAATCGATCGACAGTTTATTTTCAAGTTAAGATAAACACTTTACACATAGCAATAGCAGTGATTCGACAAACCCGCCACGGCGCTCCAGATATTGTCATCACACTTCTGTAGCAGAAGTTCTAGAAAACTATTAGTTTCAGGACGGTTCGATCACAATGAGTTTGTTGTTGGAAGGATGAATAAGTAAGAATTACAGTATCCATACCGAAGTTGCCATTTATTGGTGCTTAACTGCAAAGGCTATTTTAGCCGTTGCGCATCAAAGCACGAAAGTCATCCTATTTTATCAATGACTGAAGCTGGTTTGACTTCAAGTAAGATTAATCTATCTTTAACCTTTTTTCCTTCACATGTCAAACCCTTTCTTTGTTTTGGGGTCGATTGGAAAACCTTCTTGGCTGTAGCTTCTTTGTCCGTTCGCATGGCATAACCCAGCAAGTGTAGCCTTTGGGCTTTCATTAGCTGCACTATGCCTTTATCTGGGTAAAGCTCCTAGAGCTTATTGCTAACTTTCCTTCGATATTCTCCGAGAGCATTGCGTGAAGGACCACACTCTTCCGGAGAGGATAGTGACATCTTGATAGCCATTACATCTTTCTATAAAGAGCTTGATCTGTGTTCTTCGAGATCTGATCTGGTTCCCAAATAGATAAAGTTCTTCAAAGTTTCAAATTCGTTATTCGTGTCAATAGTGATGTGGTTGCCCAGGCGCAGGTGCCCCGATTATATAATTACTTTCTTTGATTCATTTTTGCTGGAGCGAGGGTTTCGATATCTAGCAATTAAATAATTATGGTTATAAGAAACAAGCATGTGGTACTCCCTATTGAATCCTAATGGATTTATATTTTTCGCTTCTGAATTCCAGAGAGACGCCTGTCGACCACCACCATTTCTTGGTAGGGTTGACTGTGTCAAGTGCCTTTCACAGAGCAAGTGAACAGATACAAGTCCTGTGGTGAGGCCTTCCGTTTCTCAAATGGCTTTTGTCTGAGTCGTAACGACTAGATGAAAATAAATGTACTAAATTGCAGAGCGGTATTTAGTGTCTTAGCTGCTGGCCGGAAGAATGGAGGGAAGGTTATCGGTTCGCATATATCCAGCTAGCCTTTAAAGTTAGAGTAGCGATTATCGCTTGGCATGAGATTACAGATTCTACTTTAGAAAAAGAGACAAATACAAAAAAAAATAAAAAATTGAATTTTGAGGTTGCCCACTATATTTTGAAATAAAAAATTGATAAAATGGGGTAGTTCTATATAAACAAATGTAGTTAGCTTTTAATAACCAATTTCTGAAGAAAATATATTTGTACAAAACAATTTTTATGTTATAAAATGCGAACCCCACCTTTTGCTATGTAAAAACTCAACCCACTACAGAAGCGACATCCATCGGTCTTTGAGCCCATGGCCTTTTTTATGGGTCTTAATTCTCTTAAAATAAAATAGCACTTGCGTAGAAGGCATGTCAGTCACAGATTTAGACTATTTTTTACAAATAGAAAATTTTTTAGTATACAAGAACAATCTGCACCTATTGATATAAAAGCACCAGATTGGTGCTAGCAATTAAGCAGAGAATTATAAAACCCCCAGATGGGCAAGTGATTGGTAGAGCGGCGCCAAAAGTTTGTTGATAAGCGAAGCTTAGACGCTACCGAAATAGATTTATTCGAAAAGCTATGGTTATATTTCTATTTTTATTATATTCCAGACTTGTTAAGTGAACACTACCGTGAGTTGAAGAGGAAAGCGAGGCGGATTTTACGGGCGAAAAAAAGAGAGGCAGAAAAGCGTGAAATAAAGGAGCTAGAAATGCTGGCCAACGGGAATAATTCCCGAAAATTCTATCAAAAAATTCGGCGAATGACAGAAGGTTTTAAACCCGGGGAAAACTCCTGTAAGAATGAGAACGGCGACCTGGTGGCCGATGTTCAGAGAGCACTCAGAATATGGAGGGATCACTTCTCTGCTTTTTAAAATGGAGAAACTGAGCAAGAAACCAGAGAAGATACCGAACCCGAGCCCACAATCGAGGAGCTGGTAAGGCGCATGCATCAGCTTCTATGCAGAATATGGTTGGATGAATGCACGCCTGAAGATTGGAATCTAAGTGTTCTCTGCCCAATCCACAAGAAGGGCGATCCTGCAAACTGCGCCAACTATCACGGAATCAGCCTTTTGAATATCGCATACGAGTATAAGGTCCTATCAAGCATGTTATGCGAAAGACTGAAGCCTGATGTGAACAGACTGATTGGACCTTATCAGTGTGGCTTCAGACCTGGTAAATCTACCATCGACCAGATTTTTACAATACGCCAAATCTTGGAAAAACCCGTGAGAAAAGAATCGACACACATCATCTCTTTGTTGATTTTAAAGCCGCTTTCGATAGCACGAAAAGGAGCTGCCTATATGCCGCTGTCTGAATTTGGTTTCCCCGCAAAACTTACACGGCTATGCAAAATGACCTTGAGCAACACCGCCAGCTCGGTCAGAATTGGGAAGTACCTCTCCGAGCCGTTCGAAACTAAACGAGGTTTCAGACAGGGTGACCCCCTATCGTGCGATTTCTTTAATTTAATTCTGGAAAAAATAATACAAGCGGCAGAACTTAACCGCGCTGGAACAATATTTTATAAAAGCGTGCAACTGTTGGCATATGCTGACGATATTGATATCATTAGCCTTAACAACCGCGCCGTAACTTCTGCTTACTCCAAATTAGAAAAAGAAGCGGAGAAAATGGGATTGGTGGTGAACGAGGGCAAAACGAAGTACCTTCTGTCATCATGCAAAGAGTCAACGCATTCGCGCCTTGGCAACCAAGCCACTGTTGGCAGCAACAATTTCGAAATAGTAAAGGACTTCGTTTACCTGGGACCCAGCATTAACGCCAACAATCATGTTAGCCTGGAAATTCGACGAAGAATTACTCTTGCAAAGAAATGCTACTTCGGATTGAGTAGGCAATTGAAAAGTAAAGTCCTCTCTCGACGAACGAAAATAACACTCTACAAGTCACTCATCGCACCCGTCCTGCTATATGGTGCAGAAGCGTGGACACTAACAACCACTACGATGGAAGGACCAAGTGGAGACCGATTTGCGATCCCGCGGTGTTTCCAATTACCGCCAGTTGGCGCAACAAAGAAACGACTGGCGAGCTATGTTGGACGGTCAAAATCGCCCAGGCGGTTAGATGACCATTTAAAGAAGAAGACTTGTTAAATAATGATTACTAATAGTGTTGATTATCAGGTTGATCAATTCTTTTTTTGAGAATCCATTTAATGATTGATTACCAATTACTTTAAAGTTTTAATGATTATTTTGCTATTAACTAAAAAAATAATCAAAAAAATTTGTTTATATTACTTTTGATTATTTTTCGTTTTTTCAGTACACAAATATTCACATCAACAATACTAAATAAAATTAAAAAAATAATATAAATATGCAATAGTAATCAAAACCACTTTTTTTTATTGTTTTTGAGTTTTATTTGATTTTTTTCTAATCTTAATAAATTTATAACTGAATTTTCTTGTAAAACAATTAAAATAATCTTCTTTCTTCTTTAAATGGTCATCTAACCGCCTGGCCGATTTTGACCGTCCAACATAGCTCGCCAGTCGTTTCTTCCTTGCGCCAACTGGCGCCAATTGGAAACACCGCGGGATCGCAAATCGGTCTCCACTTGGTGCTTCCATCGGAGTGGTGGTCTCCCTCTTCCTCTGCTTCCACCGGCGGGTGCCGATAAGAATACCTTCTGGGCTGGAGCATCTTCGCTCATTCGCACTACGTGGCCTAGCCAGCGAAGCCGCTGTGTTTTAATTCGCTGAACTATGTCGGCGTCTGCGTAAAGTTCATACAGCTCATCATTAACTCTTCTTCGGTACTCGCCGAATCACTAGCAATTAAAAAAGTCGTCTTATTATTTGATTACTAATTGCCAGGGCTACCCTATACACTTGAAGCACTTTTGTTTTTGTTTTTCCCTTAAATATAGGCGCAGATACAAATTTACACTTTGAATACAAAAAAAATGTTCAAAGCACTTCCATATGCCCTCACACAAAATACAATTCATATGAAAGTGCAAAACAAAAACAATAGATATGTGATAAAGCTCTGGCACTTCCATATGAAATAGAAATTTACACTAACAAATTGACAATGAAATTTTTTTTATTGAGGCACTGAGAAATTTTTATATACAGAATTGAATGTACTCGAATTTAATGAAACAAAAAAGGAAAACATATGGGAGCGGAATTTTGAAGAATGTTGATGCAGAGGTCTAAATGAACATAAACTTGGTTCAAAAAGCATTTAAAATAAAGCTAAGGTTGGTTCAAAATTGTCTGAAACATAGATGATCGCAGCCGTAACTGGTGCAGCTGGGTATAAAAATAGACTTCTGGTTTTGAAACTTGGTATACTAATTTCAGTTGGCACAGGAAATTTTGTTACCGAAAATGTGTGGAATCGAGAAGCAACCACGCCTAACTTTTATATGTGTATAAAATATTTTATCAAAATCTCTGATACTTCTGAATTTAACTTGCAAATAGTTATTTTAACAGCTTTAACTGAAACCTCTAGCGGTATAAATTTGTTTGAAATTAGTTTGTTGCCGATACTTTCTTCACGAGAGTCCCCTTTTGTTATATTTGTCGAAATTGTGCTGCTTGAGTTACATAGCTAAATTAGCAGGAAGAATCTTCGTAAATAAAAAACAAGTAAATTGTAAATTAGTGGAATACATTATCACGGCGTGAACTGATCCTGCCTGTAACCTGACTCGTTACTTAAAAACTTTTTTTGTTTTTTTTTTGCGATATCTCCAGAACATCTTCAATATTTTTTGTTATGCTTACTCAATTTCAATATTTCTTATTTTTGTATATGTATTGTGATTTACCATTACTGATCAAATTTAATCTTTAATAATATACAGAGATGTGTGTTTTATTAAAGATGTGTGGATAAATGAAAAAAATTTAATTCGTAAATTTTTTGGTACGCCATTATATTTATACTCGAAATTTATTTTCAATTTAGGTAAAATTGGCAAAAAAATAAACAAAAATTCTACAGAGGCAGGCTTTGATATTATTTTGAGAAACTAAATGTATTTACTTCTTATAATCTTTTTGAATGGAAATTTTTCCTCTAGGTACCTCAATTTGAATATGTATGTCGTTTTGGTTTAACATGCGATTTTGATGAAAAAAAGTTGTGCACACGTCCTAAGTTATAAGCAGCCCAACAGTGAAAGTCTCATAAAAATGAATTTCTTAGTCTCCGAGATCCTTGAATTCAAACAGACAAGCAGACATCACAGAGACAAAAATTCTAAAAGTGCTTGATATGAACTCTACAACATTCCCTACGTCACCCTCAACCATTTTTCCAAAGAAATTTACAGTGTACAGACATGACTTTTCTAGGGTCTTATTATAGTATAGGTCTTGTACTCGAAAAATTAGTTGAAGGCATGGGAGCACGCTAACTATTTTTGTTCGCGGTTTCTATGGGCACATTACATAGTGTAAAATACCGAGCTTGCGAATAGTCCTCAAGTGCTGCTCCTTGCACTTAAGCCTGAACTCCACAACTAGTCTCTTGACCTTTCAGACATTGTAGAATTTAACCTTGATCCTTGGATGAATTATTAAATAGATGAAATTCTACAACACTTGGAACGCCTAAGAGACTTGTCATAAGGTTTCACCGTTAAAGCGTTTGATAAGAGCGCTCTCTACAGCTCAATTCACATTAGTATATCAGCGAAAAAATTTGGTTAGCCAAGCAAGAATTGCAAAGTATTTGCCGTCGGTATGTGGCTTCCACCTTCATAACCAACATCACTAAAAGTCTTTGCATTTTTGCGTGATTCCCATGCAACCATGGTTAATAGAGCTCCAGCGAGTTACTACTATGCCTACACCAACAAGATACCAATTTATCTCGCTCTCTGTCGTGTGAGCGCCTAATCTATGCTACGCCTGGGAATGTCTGAGACGCGACTACGACTGAACAAAGCAGTGACTTGCAGCAACTTGTCTATGCCGTCGGCATGATATTTTAATCGTATTTGCGTATATTCACTGAGCAATTGCGACAGCTAGCCATGACTACACTAGCCATGGGGTTTTCCAATGCAACTAGCCATGTGGGCAATGTGAGGATGTGTCGCGTAAGTGCGAATGTCATTAAAGCACACACGCATTTTATGAGCCGATCAAGCGATTGTGTGTTTAGTTGGTTGACAAGCACAGCCAGCTAAAGCCAAAAGCTGCTGATTGAAGCTACAGAGTGGTGGAGTAACCGGTAGATTCGCACTAACGCTCAATTGGGTCCTACAACATTGCATACAGTGTGATGTTGCCGCAAAATTGTAGCACGTTGCCTGTCGTACATTTTTTGGTTTGACTTCTACGTACCAATGTGGGACGCGCGATGGTGTTGTGGCAACTACAGACAGAGATCAACATCAACAAAGACATCTATCAGTTGAAGAACATAGTCCATGTATCTGTTTGTCGGGCAACTGGTAAAGCGTTCAGGCAAACCGCATTGGCAATAGTCACAGCAGCAACATTCGCATTGACAACAAACGTGACATTCGCCATGAGGGGCTCGCCATATACAACAACACAAACAATGCTAAAACTAAAAAAGAAGTCGCTTAAGCGGCTGGTCAGGCATTTAAACATGACGATGATTGCTTATTTAGTCATGAGAATTGTCCATTACTTACTTAACTAAATACCAGTGTGCGAATCGTAGGTTCATTTTTGCGGCGCGCAATGATCTCGAGGTTGCGGTGGCGCTGCTGTTGCTATTGCTAGCCATAATCACCGGCAATCAAATAAAGAAATCATCAGAAACGTTGTTTGTCCCCGCCGCTAGTCGCAAAGATAGTCACAGCGATTTTGTGGTCAGCGACTTAATTTAGTAGATCGTGATAACGCTTGGAAACCGCTTGATTTATTTCGTCAGCCGCAACCTGCCGACAAGCGCTGACAGGCGTATGCAATACAAAGTTCACACTTATGGCTATATGCCGATAACCTAATGTCAGCCGTATGCCCATCAAGTCAATTGTGGTCGTTGGCTTGGTTGCGTACGTCTCACTTGGATTTAAGTAAGCTGGTGCTCTGTGTTCAGTTAGCTATTCTTAGGTTTTGGCTCAGTCTGTGATATCAGGGATCAATGTCAATGCTCAGAAATTGTCGTAGGTAATTAGAGTGAATAGCTTAGTCTTTATTTAGACCAAGTTGTTTTCTGTGGAAAATTGCATTGTGCTTACTACTGTGTGATAAAATGAGATTATAAAAGTGGGAATGTAGTGTTTATTTTTGGTATTTGGAATGAAAAAAATTAATTGAATGATACCGGCGGATAATCAAAGCCCTTACTTTGTAGCTATATTCGAAAGCTGTTCTAATCGAAAGCGATTCTAATACACTTCGGTACTCTGTAGTTCGTTCGAATTAATTTTAGAAGGTATTCGGTAATAGTAGGCAACACTGTTTCACAAATTTCACACGCAAAGCAAAAGAAAGATACACATTGCATAAGGCTTAAGTGCAGTATCAGACAGCGCTGGTGTGGTGTACATGTCGTAGTAGCGCAGGTGATAAGCACCCGACTGTTAAAAAAATTAGATTTTTTATATATATACAATTTTTTACTCAAAATTCTTGAATAGAACTACAGAGTAAGCGCCCATCCCGATTCTAAATATCCGCTCGAAATTCATTCGGCCAATTCCCTTTCGCTAGTGAAAAGAAATATTGGCGAACAAGAATTTCGAAATCAGCTGTGTTGCTACTTGATCTTTTATTTATCACTACTTTTTGTGATCAGTGAATGCGAAATATTAGAGTTTTTTATAAACAGTTGTTAAATTCAATAAATGAATAATAGAAATGCAGAGGTTGGTAAGAAGAAGGTAGCGCGTTGATACGAATCCCCTGGAGTTCCCGGAAACATTTTAGGAGCTAACAAAATTCTTTTTAGCGCATTTTATAAATATGTAGGTATCTATCATATTCCGCCATACCTTTTGTTGGTATTTCTGCCAAATTTAACTCTTCCTCTGCATTTGGCCAAAATATAATCGGCGCTTCTTTACTTCCTTTATAAAAGCCGGGCGTTTGTTCCAGCTGCCCTTGCATAAAGCTATATTTACATATACTTTTCGGCAATACGATATTAATGTCTAAAAGTGATTTTTGATTATTAAAATTTATATTCACATACGTTTTGCTCCGCGCTATTTTTAAAGTGCCTTTTGAAATATTTCGCAAAAAATTTATTTGATTTTTTTTATAACTTTCATGAACATGAAATGGTATATTAACTTTGGTCCGATGTTTGTAACGTTTAGAAATATAAGAGATAGACCCACCATTAAGTATACCAAATTGATCAGGACGATGAACTGAGTTGATACAGCCATGTCCGTCTGTCCGTCCGTCTGTTTGAACGCAAACTAGTCCCTCAATTTTTGAGATATCTCGATGAAATTTGGCACACGGATGTATTTTTGTATTATATTAGACATTTTTTCGGATCCGGTATAATCGGGTCACTATAGCATATATCTCCCATACAACCTATCGTTCAGATAAGAGGATTATGGCCATTTATCCCTCATTTTAAAAGATTAAAACTTGAAACTTGGTAAGATATTTTCTTATGGATATTAAAAGATTTCGTAAAAAAATCACCAAGATGGAGCTCTATATAGTATATATCCCATACAACCGATCGTTCAGATAAGAGGCCATTTATCCCTTATTTTGGAAGATTAAAACTTGAAACTTGGTAACATATTTGCAAACAGATAACAAATAAAGCTTATTATAAAAGAAAATTAAATGTATTGCTGACAAAGTTTTAGAGAACTTTAAACAATGCGTATTTAAGTTTGCACGTATTCATGAAAGGTATAAAGCCTTCGGCACAGCCGAAGACAGCGCCTTCCTTACTTGTTTTTCTTTTCGTTCGTCATACCTACTTTACTCGCCAAAACAGTTTTTTTTTTGACCATCGTTTAGAATAGGCGACAAGTGAAAAGCGAAAAATACGTGAGCAATTGTCGTTTAAATTCGGGCTGAATATGTCTTAAATCGGCATCTTCCCACAGATCGCTCCTTTTTGCTCTTTACTTAGCTGGGCAACTTTTGAGCGTGTATTGTTACATTGGTTTAAGCATGTAACGACTTATCCCAGAAAGCATCGCCGTTATCCAATATTTAATTTTTTGTTCCTAGAATTTGGTATGAGTTTCGAAATTATGGCAATTTGTAAATAAAAGTCGCACGATTAACAACTGACCTTATTTCCGTTGTTCTTGTTACCTCTCATCAAACAAACTACGCCTAAGACGACTTATATATTCGACGAATTTGCTAAGGCCTTCCCCAAGACTGGGCCCAAAAACGTATTAAAAGGCCGCCTCATAATTTGAAGATATCAGTTGAGAGGGTTTTATTTTATTTTTTAATTCTTATCCAAAAGGCCTAAAGATCGAATTCTTTCCGGGCTCACCCTATCCACTGCTGATACCTCACCTTAATGGAGTTCATGTGGGGCCTTAGGTGGCATATTGTACTTGATCAGTGAGATCATGTAGAGAGCATTGACGAAACCGCATGAGCATGCGCTCACAAAAACAATTCCGGAAAGAGCGCACATACAATCGTATTTTGCTAGATGTAAACGACTCCTATATTTAAATGAAAAGGAAATACATCTTTTCGAAGACAGTCTTCGACACAAACTTATAAAATCTGTTTCCTTCTTTTCTTCGCGGAAACATGGAAATTACACTCACTAGTGTCCTTCAGAGTAGGAGTTAGCCTTGGGGAGCTGATATATCGGAAGCGGAGTAGGTCCTTACACCAATGGAAGTTATCGGAATAATTATCTCTTACCACTGGACTAAAGATGCTACAAATAAGTGGAAGGGATAGCAGCCTTGAACAGGGCATAAAAGTATGTGACCTTCTAAGGATTAGAAAACAGCCCCTCGTGTTACACCAACAAATTTCCGGGGACAGAAAGAACGATGAAGGACCAGCTTTGCGACTGTGCTATTTGCACACCATCTTTCTATATGTTCTCATTGTAATTTTTTACATTATTAACACATTTATTTGCTTTATTTATTTGCCTCTGTCCGTAGATGTACAAAAAATGTCCCCAGGCATTGAAAAAATTCTGGTTTACACAGCAGGCATAATTTTAAAATTAAGTCAAACTCATTTTCAAGTTTACCCCTCTGCTGCTGTAGCAAATGCAATGTAGTCATTTGAAATTAAGTCATTGTAGTTGAACTTCATATCTAGACAGCCACATTTCGCTGGCTAGGCTAGGCCACGTTGTGCGAATGGACGAGGATGCTCCGGTCTAGAATGTATTCTTATCGGTGGAAGCAGAGGAAGAGGGAGACCACCAATCCGATGGAAGGACCAAGTGGAGATCGATTTGCGATCCCGCAGTGACTCCAATTGGCGTCAGTTGGCAAAAAGTAGAAACGACTGGCGATCTATGTTGGACGGTAAAAATCGCCCACGCGGTTAGATGACCATTTGAAGAAAAAAGAAGAAGGTGTTGTTTTATATATAGTGGAGCTGGTACCCAAAAATTATAGCTGTTCATATCAGATTCATATTTGCAGTTGCGCCGCAGCCTGTGTAATTTTAAACAACACATCTTAAATATAATCTGACTGAGCGCAAAATGATCTTATCTTAAGATTCAACTATTTTAAGGGTCATCTACTTCTTTCTATATCTCATGAACTTTCCATTACTTTTCCACTGAGTGATCTACTTCTAACTTTATTTGAGAAAACCTTAACTGTATTTTAGATATTCGAATTGTATTTTAGGAAACCTCAATTTTATTGCAGAAAAGCTAAAAATAAATTTCAGAATAAGTCAAATATATTCCAGAAAATAAAAACGTTTATATGAAAATGTTTTTGAAATTAAAAGCAATATGCGTTTCAGAGTGTTCGGAATAACTTTAAAAAAAGTGAAAAGTATTAGACACTGATTTGGTAGATTAAGCGAAAATTTGGTTTGTTATGAAAGAAGGCTTTTCTGAAATAAAATTAAAGTTTTCTGAAACACATAAAAAATGTTGAAAAATCTGAAATACCGTTGAGTAACCTACCAGCAGTTAAAAGCCTGCATGATTTTTAGGGCATCCTGTAAAAAAATTGAACTACTAGGCTGAATTGACTCGGCGCATTGTTGTTGTTAACCGTGCTTAATGGGCACAATCATTCTGAAAATCATCATACAGCTATTATAAAGGAAGTCCAAGGAACCTAGTAGCAGTTTCAACAAGGTTGGTAGGTTCTTTTGGACAGTTAGAGAGATGTTTAGATGGGATGTATTTGGTATATTTGATTTATGTAGCGGAATAACCCGTGTTTTTTTACCCTATCAAGGAGTCTTATTTCGGTTTCACCATGTCTAATCCATCTCACTCAAACTCAGCCCGTCGTCCTGACTTCATATAACATGCCCAATTGCCGATCCACTCTGTACTAAGTAGACAAGTTTTCTCTTCCTTTGGGCGAAAATAATAAAAACAAATTTCCTATCGCACTCATTGTTGTTGTATGGAAGCATCAAAACATCATGGAAGCATGGCTAACATCTACTAATATGTTTGTAGGAGTATTCAAAAGTGTTGTGAGTCTCTACGCCTTGTTGAAGTAGAGTACAAAGAAAATTAATAATAAATTTTACGAGGTTTACAAAGGCATTGACAAAGCTAAGTGAGTAAGAAGCATTAGAATTCGGGTGCTGTGAAAGTATTTCTAGCAGCATCTATGCGACCAGCAATAGCAGGAAGACGGTTTCAGTAATTTAAAACGATGATTTGTGGCTTTGTTTCACTATCGAAAAGTAGTAAAAGTTAGAAATCTTAGGTACCCCCTGCGTGCTAGAAGCTCAGAATATGCCGGATGGAGGTATGTCAGTCGTAAGAAGCGACTCAAATCCATATCGAAGCCGGATGCAGGGTCAATGAAATATTTCCTAAACCATACTGGATTTTTATCCGCGCTTTTTAGGGCGCCAAATAGCAGTGCGGTTCATCATGCCCGACTAAGTAGGGTGAAGGTCTGCTACAACAACAAAAAACTGAGATCTTGGCTTTCGACCGAAGAGTCTAAGCTCTAAAGCCCAAACTATTATAAGGCGTATTATTCCATCACTTAAACTTCTTATGAATACGGTTCAAATGTATGGCTCTTATTCTTGAATGGTTAAAGGCTCGGCTATCAGCAACTAATTTTTTAGCGCCCATATTTTTAGAGCTGGTATTTTCAAATCTCTTCATATTTCGTTTCTTTGATAAAGTTTGATTTTGTACTGGTGGTACAACCCCTGTGGTTCTACTTCCGTTGCCTATGGTGCATATGGCTTTGAGTTGATAAACTTGGTGATTACGCGTGGTCCGCGTGCCCGCAAATGAATGAATGAATGCGTTGCATGCTAAGGAGCCTTGGCTAACTTGACGGTCAGAGAGGCAATGACGAATGGTCCGTGAATAGTCACAACAGACTACAATTTAAACAAAAGCAATAATATAAATAATAATAAATAAGCACTATTGCGGTGGACAAAGGCAAGAAAAGAAAAAGAATTGAGCCAGAGTGAACTGCGCCAACGTAAATAATTTTGTTTGCGCGTTATAGGCATAGATCTAACTGGCACGCTGCGTCACCACACGCTGATAATGTCGCCGGTTGGCGCTCAATGTTTCAGACTAGTTTTTTTTTGCTTTCGTTGGCCTTTGAGTTTGTAACTGACTATCTGACTGGCTAACACATACTACACCCAACCGGATGTGGGCGTTTGTGAACCATGTAACTTGATCCCTGACAAATCGGTCTATTAGAACCGTTGAATGTCTGCGTTGTAGGAGACTTTGTCGCATTTTTACCGCCATTCAATGGCGTTCATATAGGTACTTGTGGTGCTTGCAGTACCATCTGCTTTACCACCTACAACAGCAACAGCAACAGCTTCAATGAAATATACCAAGGAATGAAGGAACTGCAGCCCGTAAGAAAAAAATGCGAAGGTGGCATATAGCAAATGTGTGAGTGTGTGTTTGTGTGCATTTGAGTGCTCGCTTGAAGGCCTTTAACGTTGGCGAGGGTGTAGGGACGCGCATATATAACGCCACCATGCGCCCAGCCCTTATTTAGATTTTGTTGTTCTTTTCTGTACCCATTTTATAATTTTATTGTTCTTTTATATGTGATTTGACTTATTGTGAATTATTGTTGTTGATATTTATAGTCGGCCACGAATTCCATATGCTGCCTGAAAGCCAAGGCGCGCATCGCGTTATGCGGCTACTTACACAGTCATACCCTGCGCCCGCAACTCCACATACGCGGCACGGCGCGGCGTTTATGCACTGCGCTCTGTGGCGCGACAGCTTACAAAGACGTGGGCGATTGATGTTTCCCTAGCTAAGGCACTCAAGGTTTGGCAAATGCCTTGCGGCTTGCGATGGTACTTCGAGTTATGAGCCAAGCAACATTGATGGACGTTGAGCTAACTAAATTGTGAACAGCCAAACAACCGAAAGCAAACGTTAGCATTCCCTAAGAAGAACAACGATGACAACAACAGAGAAAACAAGCAAGCAACGAAGTAAAAAAAGAAAACAAGAAAAATTAAAAAAAAAAAAAAAAAAAAAAAAGGGGAAACGACAACGATAAAACCACAGCGGCTGGTGTCGGGTCGGGTCGCGCTCATTCGAAGTCCTCAATGAATGCAATGCTGCCGCGCTGAGCCACGGTGCAACTGGCAGGTCGTTGAAGTTTGCCTGGCATATGCCAATACCGCCAATGTTGAACCTATAAGCTTATTGGCAATTGCTTTGCAAATCCATACATATTTGTGTGTATGTGTGTGTGTGTGAGTGTAGTTGTGTGAATTTGGATCTTTATGTCTGTCTCAATACACTTGAGGAATAGACGGGCGTATTCCACCAAATGTATGATTCCCACCCACGAGCAGTGCGCGCTTACTATGCAAGCAACAGAGTTTCAAAGTTTTTTTAATGTTTTTTGTTTTTGTAGTTTTAATGCCATTCTTACAGCATGGTAACAAACTTTAACCTGGGCGCGCAGCAACCAGCGCCATCGCATCAACATCTTTTACGCTTCACCTCACTTTACAGTCAGCGGGAAAGCTAAAGCGCATCAGGTCTATGTAGCATAGCCTGAAGGCGTCGCATGAATGCCTTCATTGTGAATGCGGTTGGGCAAAGTTGCCGAATGCATATTAATACACTGAGAACAAATTTGGGGTGCTTTAAAGAGTCGGATGTAAGTGACCGCTTCCATGGAAAATTTAGAGTGCTCTGTTATCTATAGTTTCGGCTCATTTAAATTCCGAAGTGTACTTTAGAACATGCGTGGCCACCTTATAGCTCTTTTGAGTCCCATGGCCCACAACAACCTTATTTGGCCCTTTGGGGCGCCCAACAGCAACCAAAAAGTGCCACAAATCGTTATAGCTTCCATTGAATTGACTTGGCGTCGCTATAGCTAATAGATCGGCCACCCTTGCTTAGGAAACATACAAACCAGTCGAAGAAAATCCGTTGTCGCTGAAAGCTCTTGGATACCGGTATGGCCTACAATCATTTATGACAAGAAGTTCTTCATTCCAAAAGGTTTTGTAACTGACCCAGCCACAAAGCCACGAAAGTATATTTCAGGAAAACTTGAGCAACTGAAGGCTGATTGAGCCAACTGACGCGCGCAGAGTCAAAGACCATGTTCCTTGGAAAATATGATAAATTACTGTGAGTTATAGTTAGGTTGCGATCTAAAGTAAGTTGAACTATAGGCTGGCTGAAATCAATGATTGTACTTCATGCATTTTCTGACAAGAGGTATACAGCATCACGCACGAAAAAGCATTTGCAATTATAGGAAACAAAATTATATAGAACTAGATTGCACCAGAGCTTTACCACATCCCTGAAAATTGTCGAACGGGTTTTTCGGCCCGAGCCATTGAATGTGGTTGATGGGAAGACACTTCAGATTCTGCTGTATACTTGTGGTCCTTTTCGGGACCTCTTGGTAGGTTTGGAGATCCATCTGGCCCAGTGTCTCATCGAAGTTCATGCGGTGCTATTGAATATTTTCAACAATTTGGGCTATGTTATATATCAGGACTCAACAAGTTAGTTCATTCTCAACTGCTCAGCTCGATTTTGGATGTTTTTGAATATCTGAAAGGCTCCTTATCCGATATTTTATAGTCGCTACGCAGGTTTTCCCTAAAAATAATGTGAAGCTAGTGTCGTCGTGGATGATGTTGTATTACAAAGTACCTTTAATGTGCCCACGAGAGCTCCCGCTCTCAGCTCGGGTAGATGTCACATAATCTACCTATAACAGTTGCATCCCGTTTATATAGAAGATCCACATAATTAAAACTTTTCGGTTCTGGCGTCAGATACTCATTGATGTGTTTTGCATAGAACTTAGCTATTCTTGGCCACCATTTTCACCACAAAAGTTGCCAAGTTTGCTCACAACTTCGTTCCTATTGCCAAGGTTTCACAGCCCCTTTGATACTCAAATGCTTTATCCATAACACGATTGGTCGCGAGATATCAAATCATAACAGACTGGTTCCGATTTTAGTCATTGTATCCACGAAACCAGTTGGGACATATAACTTAGTCACATCCCTTGTTGCAGCACCTTTCGTTTGATACAAATATTTTGGGTCACCCTGATTGGCATATTCATCGATATCTCCGAACCCGGTCGAGTAATCCAAATAGGGACATCTTAAATTTTATGTGAAACATCTAGTAATGCAACGGTGAAAGTTTCTATTCAGCAGTTTGGAGTGCTATGCGTCCAAACATACAGACAGACAGACAACAATTTTTAAATCTATTGATTCGGTCTCTATTGGCTTAATAATGATACCTCCTATAAATTTTTTTTTTTGAATATCTGCAATGTTCAGACATTGACCTCTTACTATTTTATTATATGTAGAGATTAATTCCATGATTCTGAAACTTTCTCACAGTGTACGAAAATTTCCCCGCCATTGTTGTTGTATATAATTTCTGTTGCAATTGTTGCTCAACTTAATTGTTTTTGTTGTTGCTATTGCCTTTCTTTAAGGTGTGCTGGCGGTAATATTTTAAATCGGCTTTTTAGCTTGCCACGCCGTGTTGAAGGCATTTTGTTTATTCGATTATTGTTGTTTATTTCATTTTCCACTGAGGGTAGAACGCATCGCAGAATCAACAAAGTACCAATAAAGTTTAACAAAAGCATCTGGCAAGCAATCAACAACAACAACATAAAACTAGTAAATGTCATATGAATGGAATAATAACAATGCCGCAATATTGGGGATATTGTCATGAAATCAGCAACAACAACAACATACACATATCTTTTTCCTATGTACTTAGGTTTAGAATAAATGAAAACGAAATCGTAGTAACTGTTGAAAAAATTTTTTTAACAATAACTGGTGGAATAAAATTTTTTTAAATAAACACCATCATATCATCTTATAAATAAAAATTTGTATGTGGCTGTGTGTCCTTTATATGCGCCTAAAGTACTCAACCGATCTTCATAAAATTTTCACATTTTATTCTTGGGTTCACTGGTTATAGCATAGGCTATATATGGTAGTATAAGTTGCCACGCCCACATATTTTGAGTTTTGTTTGTGTATTTGATTTGAGTTTATGATATTTGGATATATGTATCCTTCAAGTCAAGTTAGTCAAGATTTGCACAATTTTCGAAAAGTGGGCGGTGCCACGCCTACATATTTTGTGTTTGAATTGTGCTTCGTTAATGTCCTTAGTTTATTATAGATGTTTATGAAACTTTCACGGTATATTCAGGAGTTCGTTGGGCACCCCACATAATGTATATAGTTATTGGAAAAGCTCCAGGGTATATAAAGCTGCAATTCGGTATAGCTACGAATTTATTTCGTTCAAGTTAATGATATTCTATATATAGATATGTTTTGTACAGCGTGCGACAAAACTAAAGCACAAAAATTCCTTTTAAAATCGTAAGTACACTTTCTATAATGTTTAGTCCTTTTTATTCAGGAATAATACATATTAGATATTATAAATTTGAATAAATAAAAGTAGTTTACCAGATCAACCAAAAAATGTTGTACAAAGAATCCGATGAACTCACATCGTGTTGGCATTGAGTGTATTATTTAAGTAAAGCATCTTAGGAAATAATTTTACAGGCCTGCTCAACTTTTCCGAATACAGAGTCTTTGTTGCTGCGATCTTCCTCCCAATTTTCAGGATCCATCATTTTCTATAGATTCTCTGTTCGGTTAAATAGCACGGGCCACCACAATACGTCAACATTATTAGCTTTAAACTATTTTTTTACGCAAATCGCTATGCGTTTCAGCAAAATGTTTTCCTGAAAGATCCACCTGAATGGCATTCCTTCCCCCTCAAGAAATAGGATGAAGTTTTTATGAATATCTTCTTACAATAAACGATCCAATACCAGCTCAATCGTATGAATTGGACCCACTCCATAACCGGAGAAACGTCTACAAACGCCTACATTGCCTGAACCGTGTTTCATCGACCAAAAAATATAGTAAAAGTGAGTAAGCGTTGTGGCGGCCGCCGTGGTGTGAAGGTAGTGTTGCCGGCCTACCACACCGAAGGTCCATGGTTCGAGCCCTGGTACAGGTAACATCAAAAGTGATTTGAAAAAAGTTTTTCAAAACGGGGTCGCCCCTCGGCAGTGGTTTGGCAAACTCTCCGAGTGTATTTCTGCCATGACAGGCTTCTCAGCAAAAAATTCGTCTCCTTTGTAGATGCCGTTCGGAGTCGGCAAAAAACTGTAGGTCCCACCAATTTGTAGGGAAAATTCAAATCGGTACACCACAAATTGGAAGAGAAGCTTGGCGCAAAAATCTCTTAGGAGGTTTATGATGATATACCTGTTGTATATCGCGCCATAGAGATAGAGATAGAGAGTAAGCGTTGTGTTTTAGGTCTTCAGAGCTTCTTCATATTTCATAAAACTTTTATTTGACAGAAAATAAGGTTTCTTGTCGTATTGTAGTAATCCAATTTAGGTTCAATCTTGAAAACCCTCATTTCTCTTCATTTGAAATCAGAGAGGTTTCAAAGCTCGGAAGTAAAGCAGTCGGTCTTAAAGATCACGTCTTTAAATGGCTCGACATGGGGTGGATATCACAAATTCTTTCATAAAACTACTTGTGGAAACAAGAAGAAATATCTTTAGTCCACGAACGATTGCTAGCTTGTTACTATTCGGTGTTTTACGTACACTCTCACCTCCCTCTACAGTGCTAAGCGATCCAGTTGAATAAAAAAATGTTTGCAGTACGCTAAATAAGGCCATGAAAATTGTTAAAGCATTTTGAAAGAGTATTTCCGGATTTCCTTTGATTAAATTTGAGTAAAATTTTTCGCAAAGTACTACGAAATAATTATTTACAGCAAATTTTTTAGAATTCTACAGACCATCCAACCTCGTTTAATGGCTAAATAAAAGAACTGGAGCCGTTGTTTGAAATGTTTCGAAAGATATCGTCATTATTTTTATTACTATTTTGAGGTTTTTGCAACCCATTTAAGGGAAAACAAGACCTACCTTCATTTCGTGCTTTAGTTTTGTCGTACACTGTATGTATCAAAAAACGTTGGAAAAAGTAAGCTGTACCAAGACCAAAAAAAGTTAAATCGTTATCGAAGGGGAGTAGGAATAGAAATTTGAGAATTAGAGAAAAGAAAAATGAAAAGAGTAAGATAAATTAAGGGGATATGGTGGTAGGAAAAAAGTTAGATATAGGAATAAATTACAAGGAAGCGCCAAGTGGGGAGGGAAGAGAGTACAATTTGTTAAATGTAGGCAACTCAAATTTTTTTTTTTATATACATATATACTTGCATATATATTTTTACGCTAGAAATCAGAGAAAATCCAACCAATTTTTAGATAAAAATTTTTGCTCATAAGTTTTTTGTATTGATTTTAATTTCCTACAAACTATATGCAGCTAAAGCCTTTTACTTAAATGGTCTGAGGCAGGATTAAAGAGAACATTAAATCAGTCCAAAACATCTAAACTAGTAATGATAGACCATTACTAAATATATTGAAGCTTTTGAAAATCATATTAACATAACTTAAAATATATTCTTTTTCGGCTAGTCTAATGTAGTTTACATTTTTACATAATTAAATATTTATATTTATAAGGATTTAAATAAAATTCAACTTCAACGCGACTTTACACATTTGAGTTGCAAAAACTACTTTAAAGGCTACATTATGCATTCCATAAACATAAATACAGCAACCGTATGTAATTATTTTATTTTAAGTAAATAAAAAATGTGTAAATGAAAATTTGGCTACCAATTTTTAGGTGCGGCGAGGGTGTACGCAAAGCTGCCTTTGATGAATAGGCGCGCAATGCTGACTATCTCAGCGAACGGAGAGGCAATAAAAGCTTTTGAAAACGCCACGCAACAAATTGAGGTAATCATGAAGATGAGGATGGTTTATGGTTAATGATTGGTAATTGACAGTCACGAGCGCTCGAGCGACAGTCATCAATACGCTGCTACAAACAGTCTCCAGCAAAGCTACCAACTGCTTGCATTATAAAAATCCAAAAAAAAAGAAGAAATTACAACAAGATTTCAGATATATAAATAAACATATACGCATGCAGATAGCAACAAAAACAACTACAACAACACAGTAAAAACATGCATACGAGCAACTCTTTTAAGGTGTGACCACCGCAACGAAACTCATAATTTTTTAAATTAGCATTTTCATTCTTTATTTTACGCTCCACACTTCCATAAAATGAAATTTACAAATTGTCCCCAAAAAACAAAGAACCACTTCATTCTCCAAGCGACCAGATATATATGTACATACATACATTCAGGTAAACTACCAACGCGCCAGCCAGACAATTCCAAATTCATACAATTACAATTACGAGGGCGAGAGCGTCATCAAAAGCAAAAAAAAAATGAAAAAAAAGCAAAACAATAAATACAACAAAAACACCTGCGATTCGTTGCATTCTGGCAGAAGTTTAACAGTGACGGTCCAACGTCTGCATCTTCTGCATCAGCATCAACATCAACAATAACGTCAACCGCAAGCACGACAGAGAGTAGCAGCAGCAATAATATCAACATCGACTTCATCAATAATATTACATACCTGCTTATTGTTGTAATTGTTGATGTTTGTCGCCAGCGCCAGGCGCGTTGTCGTGCTTGAAAGCTTTGTCTGGCTTGTTTTGATGTCGAAGAATATGGTTGGTAGTTATTGGATTGTGAATACGTTAAAAGAAGTTGGTTAAGTTGTTGGTGCGTATCGCATTTTGTGGCTGGAGTGTGGTTGTGTCGTAAAAGAGCGTTGAGCACGCGCAATAAACTTATCAATAAAATGCCCACAACTCAAATTCAGCAACTAGCTTAAAAAGTTGATAAAAGTAGGTAAGGGAAGCGCTGTCTTCGGCTGTATACCAATTTGTATACCATTCAAGCACTAAACAAATGTTTATACCTAGTAGTGCTACGCACACAAGGTATATTAACTTTAGTCGCCTAACGGCAGTACATAACGGCATAAACGGATCTAGAAAGATATTGACTTATAGATATCAAAATGTTCAGGACGAAAAGAGAAACTGATTAAGCCATGTCCGTCCGTCCGTCCGCCCGTCCGTCTGTGGACACGATAACTTGAGTAAATTTTGAGATTTCTTAATGAAATTTGGTATGCAGGTTCCCTGGCACCCATCTCTAAGCGCTATTTAAAATGGGCGCAATCGGATGATGGCCATGCCCACTATTTATATATAGAATATTTTCGAAACACACAAAAAAAGTGATTACTCAATACATAATACACATATAAGGAAAAAATTTGGTACTATGTACATTAAGATTGAGGCATAAAATAAATTTCTGAAGAAATGTTTGAAAATTGGTATGGCCCCGCCCACTTTTGATTAAGTAAAATTTAGAAATAATATTAATCATAAATCGAAAACCGTTCAAGATATCGAAACGAAATTCAGCACGCAGGTTTCCAGGTGTGCAAGGAATGTTCCAGGGAAACAAAAGTGAAATCGGTTAAGGTCTACGCCCACTTTTATAGAAAAGATTTTGAAGAGGATCGTAGATGTATTAAATAGGCAATAACTTTGCGTAAAATAGCTTTACATCATTTATATTTCACTTTTGGTTTCCGTAAACAAAGAAATCCAAAAACTTAAAATTTTCGAAAATGGGCATGGCCCGCCCTTTTTATAGTGGACTATTCCACAAAACTGTTTATGCCATAACTCCGCCAAAAATTGATATGTCGAAACAAAATTTGGTGATAATATTCTATATATATAGGTAATTGTTTGCTGTAAAAATGGGCGAAATCGGTTAATGTCCCCGCCCAGTTTTTGAATACAGTTCTGAAAATTTTTTTTGGAAAATTTAAAAAGCGATATTTCTACAACGAAGTAAGCTATATCAATCAGATGTGCACATAATAAGCTTTTCAAGAAAAACTCGGCGGCAGAAAAATTTTGTCAACTTTGAAGAAGTAGGCGTGGCGCCGCCCACTTTTCAGCATAAAATTTCTGCTGTTTTTAAAGGCAATCGCTTATAATTCAATCTTGATATTTCTATGAAAATTGGTCAGCTGCTTCTTTAGCCAAAAATTAGCGAAATCGGGAAACACACAAGCAAAATATTCGGGCACGTATTTAATAGCCCACTGCAATAGCGAAGTTATATATCTTTTTTGATTTTCATACCTTTCATGAGCATTAAATGTATGTAAGTATGCGAACAAGAAGAGAAAAGTTCAATAAAATGATCAGTACGATGAGCGGAGTCGATTTAACCATGCCCGTCTCTTCGTCCGTCTGTCTGTCTGTCCGCCTGTCTATTTGAACGCAAACTAGTCTCTCAGTTTTACAAAAGAATACTGAAATTCGTGGTTTGCTTTGGCCGTTTTATAATATACTGGCAAACCCCGTATACGTTGCTTTGACGTTGTGATACATAGAACACATCTATATATAAAATGTCATTAACTTGAACCAAATAAACTCCTAACTATACCGAACTGCAGCTTAATATAACCTGGGAGCTTTTCCAAAAGCTATATGCAGACTGTGTCGTGCCCAGCGAACTCCTGAACATATCGTGAAAGTTCAAGAGCAAAACAAAACACAAAATATGTGGTCGTGGCACCGCCCACTTTTGAAAAATTATGTAGATATTGACTAAGTGACACATATATCCAAATTTCATTAATTTAGACCAAAAAAGTTCGGAATTATGACGAATTGAAACTTTATATAGCCTGGGGGTGTGGCTCCGCCTACTTTTTCAATACTATATATTGTCTTTTCTGTACCCAGTGAACCCTAGTATATATTGTGAAAATTTCATAAAGATCGGTTGAGTTCTTTGGCGCCTATAAAAGACACCTTTTTTTATATCTATTTTTGTTACGCACACAAGGTATATTACTTCATTCGGCATAAACGAATCGAGGTATATATTTATTAATGTATATAAAAACCTTCAGGATGAAAAGTAAAATATCCGTGCAAGTAGTTAATACCCCACTGCAAGAGCGAAGTTGTATATCTTTTTTGATTTTCAACCTTTCATGAACATGAAATGTTTGTACGTGTACTGAAATGATCAGGAGGGTGAGGTGAGTCGATGTAGCCATGTTCGTCTCTCGATACGTCTATCTGTCTGTCCGGCTGTCTATTTGAACGCAAATACGAACTGAAAGTATTACAATAGACCTGGGTAAATTGGGATGCCATAATGGATCACTACTAGGTATATAATGTTCGGTTCCAGCCGAACTTAAACTTCCTGACTTGTTAATTTTGAGTTTGGTATTTTACGTAAATTAAGTGAATGTCCGGAAAATTGTTTAGCTGTTTAAATGAAACAGTATTTCTGCAAATCCTTTTGCTTAATGAAATAAATATGGGACACGATAACTTGGGTAAAAATTGAGATATGTATTTCAATGAAATGTGGCAGACAGGGTACTTTCCGCCCAAAGTAGGTTGCTTTTTAAAATGGGCGGAATCGAATCATAACTACGCCCCTTTTTTCGATATCGAAAATTCCAAAAAACATATGAAATTAGATAATTCGATAATAAAGGCAGCTAGAATAATGAAAATCGGTAACTTTATTTAATTGATCATTCTATTGACGATTTTACCAAATTTTTGGAAAAGGGGCTTGGCAAAGCCCACATCATGTGTTTTGTTTTTCCTCTGGCGGGTTCTCCTGTTAGATTGCATAGAGTTTTTTTATTTTGACAGAAGAATCCACTGCTCATATGTTCTTATGAGATCACCAGTAAGTGAATTCGCCTTGGATATGGCAAAACAATCAAAAATTATCGCAAACAAAATTATAAAATCAAAAATAGTAAAAACAAAAATCAGAAATAATCAAAAACAGTAAAAAAAAAATAAATTTTTTTTTAAATATTTTTGATTACTTTTGATTTTTTTTGGTTATTTTGGATTTTTTTTCAATTATTATCAATTATTAATTACGGATTTCTGAAAACAATTAAGATAATCGTTAATGATTGAAAAAGCTATCCAATCACTTGATTACTTAATTCTAATGCAGGCGCGGATACAGGTCTCTAGTTGAGGGGGAGCGATCATGGCCGAAGGCTCAAAATCCAAATTGGCATGGAAGTCAGTAATATAAATGAATGATTAATTTCAGAACACCATTTTGACATAATTACGAATAAACGTAACGAATTTATCTTTAAGCACTCAAATTAGCTTTCGAACAAAAAGCAATAAGGAAATGATTTTATACAGGTCAAAGGTAGAAACTAGTTCCTTCTGATAAGCTAGTTTCACTTGTGTCTTTTAACTAAGTGGAGTTATCTTGAATCTATATTTATTGGAGCAATCAAAAAAGAAAAAAAAGAGATGAAAAATAATGTTTAGTGAAATTAAGTACATTTCAATCTATTCGTCGACAGATTAAATATGTAGTTTTTTTACAAAGGTGTTTTTGAAACAGTATACATTATTATTTTTCATAAATTATAAAATCAATGTTTCGCTTCCCTTTTTTTTCGAGTCTTTCTATAATGTTTTCAACGTCGTTTTTAAAATCATAATGTACGTGTAAAAGTTCTAAATCAACGAGCTTCTCTTCAGTCATAGTTGTTCGTAACCATGTGTTTAATTGCCGAGGGGTAGAAAAACTTCTTTCTGGAGAAGCATTACTGACTGGCAGTGTAGCCAGAGTGTGAAATAGCATCCTTATCAGTGGAAAAGCATATCCGTCGCATTGATTTAAAACTTCTACAGCCGATTTTGGTATTGATTTTTGGTCGGTCTTTTTTGAGAGAATATACTTATTATATATATATTTATTTATTTATTTATTATATATATATTTATTATTTATATATATTTACATTTAAGGCTAGACAAGCAGACAAAAGAAGATAAGCAGCCCAATTCTAAATATTCTCACGGAATAATTTTCTCTCGAATTTTTTTGTTCCCTCGGAAAAATTCCTCCAATTATGTTCTCCTGGGGAGAAGAATAATTGGGGAAGAGGAGTTTCGAATTTTGGCAATTGGCATGGTATACACGGATTTCCAAACTGGCTAACGAAATTTAAAAATGTAAATATTGTGAAGAATTCGTTTTAAAAAAAGAAAAAAAAATGTAAAACAACGTTTAGTGTTGCTTTTCATACGTTTGTGGCAGAAATTAAGCGAATAAGAGCCACAGGAAAATAAAACCAGGATTATGAGATAGTACATATACGATTGAGTTGCCGCAAACGTTATCTACAATTTTTGTTTGTATATTTAATTTGCTTTCTCCTGTTTTCAGATTTAAAAAGTATTATAGAATCAACAAGCCCGGAACTTCTTACATCGCACACTTAGCAACTCAAAAATACAATTTCATGATGGCCTTGCATCAAGTTTAAAAACAGCCATATCTGTTGTACATTTGTACTTTTCGATCTAAAATACATCGTATTCCAATATAACATTATTTTAGTTTAGTATATACTTACACAAGTTAATAGTTTTCCTATAAAAATACAAGAAACACTCAATTTTATCCCGCGCTCCTTTCAGTTTAGATTCGTAATAGCTACTTTTCTCCCTTAATTGGTTTTCCCTTTTTCGAACATTATTCAGAATAAGAGGAAAGGGAAGAGTGAAAAAATTCCCAAGGATTTTTCATTCAGAATACGAGGAACGGGGGAGGGGAAAAAATCCGTGCGGAATTTTTATTTAGAATGGAGCTAAAGAAAGATTTCATTCGATCTCAATTTAACGGAAATCTAAAAAAAATGCATTTGAATTTCGGCCAAATTAAGATAGCCCCCATCTCCCCCTCCCCCCCTGTATCCGCTACTGTTCTAAGGGGAATTTAACAGGTCTGCTTTAAATGAACAAATGTTCGATTCTAATAGAATTCGAATATTCATTGAGTGGCGATCTAACTAAAAAAAAGTTTAAACGGCGGTATAGAACTTTGTTCCTAGATATTTTTTTTTATTGATGCGTGTCAAGTTCTCTGATTCATCTTTTAACATTTCATTCACAAATCATTCTCATAAACTATGAATGAATATGTAGATTTAGGGACATAAATTCCCTTTTTGTTTAGCATAAGTAATCTTATGAAAAATTTGGTCGAAACTACTATGCTTCCACCATGTCGATGTTATCACTCACAAAAAATGCCCCTAATTAATTAATTTGTCGTGGCTTAACGTACACAACGCACAATAACTCATTCACACACACACATACATATGTAAGCGTGGTGAGTGATGTCTCTCGTAATCGTTGCATATATCGCGTAAGGTGTGAAAATACCAGAAACGTAGCGTGTAATCACATCAGTCCATTTGTCGCCGTTGACAATGCGGCTGCCCTTTAATTTTGGTTGGACAAACCAAAGCGCACATATCACATAGTTGTTGTCGCATTCATCGTTGTCGTCACGGTATACAACACATTCATAGCCCATCCCTGTATGCTCCTACGCAGGCGCAATCGACCTACCGACCACCGAGGGTGCGCACGAAGAGTGCCGCGCAGTCGCCAAGCGTTGATTGATGGTACACAAACGAAATGCTTTTGTATAAAATAAATTTCATCAAATTTATTACAAATTGTCAGCATGCCACAACAACGAAAACAACAATAGAGAGCCACATATGCCAACGCCAACGTAAAAATATATGATTTGAATGTGGTACGTTTATTTCCCTTTTTACCCCTTTCGTTTTGTTTTTGGCTTGGCCCAAAGTGCTGAGCGCTAGTGGCAACAACTTCGACGACAAAAAAACAAGCAATTCAATAAATGCGCGCCAACACCGCGCAACAACTTGGCAGCCATACAAGCAACCAATCAACCAACTAACTGCATAATAATAAAAGCAAGAACAAAAACAAAAATAGTGTAATACACAACACTTTAATGTTGACCACAAACGTTAGCGGCGGCGATCTACAGCAGCAGCTACAAAAGTCTCGTACAACACAAACCTCTGATAAAAATGATGATGACGGGCATACACCCTTACCGTATAGTTAGCAAAATCATCTACAGAGCTTTCTTTGCTGCATAATGCAACAACAACGACAATACAATCGAGTCAAGTATATGCATGTTATGCTGCTTCCATCTTCTTCTTCTTCCGGTATAAACACAGAAGTGTCAGCCCAGCAATAAATAAGCGGATAATTTTCTGCTGGCTAACAAATTAGAAATTAAAATTGACCCATCCGTTGACTGTGTTTATTCATGGTGATAACAAAATTGAAACAATAAACATTTTTTTTCGAACACAAAACACACAAATCCACTTAAGCGTGCTGCCGTGCATCGTTGGTGAGTGTTGGATCGTGCGGGATTGGATATGATAGGAAAGCCTAAATGTAAAGGAGACTCTGTGGAATGGCATGGGTTTACCAGCAAGTGTTGTTGTTGTATATGTTTTAAATTAAGAAGTGATGATTGGAATTTCTCCTCATAGATACAGTTGTGTTCAATATAATAGTAGTGAAATTAAAATTTATATCGTTCGACGAAATAAGAAGAAGCTGTGATATTGCACATTTTCATTTAAAATATAACGAATTCCATAACAGAAACCAAATAAAAAGAAATTTCAAAGTTTACACAAAGTTCAGAAAAGTTAATTAAACTTTAAAAAATGGTCATCAAAATTTAAAAATTTTTTGACAGAGTTTCCAGAAAATTTTTGAGTACGTAGTTTTGTAGACGAATCAATTTTAGTATAACATTGGGCAAGTTAGAGCGCGTTTAAAAATTTCCCTAAATTTTCAGAATTTTTTTCGCAACGCATGAAGAAAAATTAATTTTGTATTGAACAAAATACCCAGCATCCTTGAAAAAAAAAAAAATAAAAGATAAAATTAAAAAAATTCAGGGGAAATTTAGAGGTACTTCTAAATTGCACATTATGACACTTAAAATGATTGGGCTTCAAATTTCTAGAAATTCTGCCAAAGAATTTAAATATTTTGATATAAATTTTTTTAAAAGATTAATTAACTTTCCTTAACTTTGTGTAAACTTAGAACTTTTTTTTTATTGGTTTCCGTTATATGAAAATGAGGCTTCTTCTTATTTCGTCGAACGATATCTAAGTTAACTTCGCTAGTAGTATTGTGAACACAACTGTATATATGTAAATATAACATTACGAAAAGTGCGCTTTAAAATGATGGACTTAATAAAATATTTAAATTAATTAATTTTTAGTATTAAATCTAAATTAACATGTTTGAAATCTAGTTAAGGATTTAACTGAACTTTAGATACCCAGTTTTTTAAAAGTGGGCATGATAGGCTTGTCACTTCAACGATTTTCAATAAAAATTCAATTATAACAGTACTATTCCTTACCAGCCAGCAAAATGGAAGAAAATACTTATAAAACATGTATATATTATCCATTTTCATATTCCGTTTAGAGTACTTTTGTCGATCCGTTTTCCCACTAAGGTGAGTGCTTAAACGTACAAGAAGCTTTTAAAAAACCGACAATTTTTCCATGGTTTTTATACACATTTTCGGATACGTTTTTATACCTTTCACGAACATGAAATGGTATTATAACTTTGGTCCGATGTTTGTAAGTATCAGAAGAAGAAGATATAGACCCACCAATAAGTATACCGAAATGATCAGGGCGATGAGCTGAGTCGATTTAGCCATGCCAGTCTGTCTGCTTGTACGCAAACTTGTCCCTCAGTTTTTGAGATATTTTGATGAAATTTGGTATGGAGCCGCCATTTTGCATGAGATTAATCATTTGTCGGAATCAGCAAGATCGAAGCAATATAACGCATATCTCCCATACAATCGATAGTTTCGATAAATGGGTTTTTGGCTATAAATTTTGCAATTAAAAAGCTAGGAACGTAAAGTTTTGCAGGTTTGATACTTATTATACATGTAATGTGTGTAGTGAAAATCAGCCAGATCGGACCTACATAACATCAGACACTTAAAACCGTGATGCGTATTAATGAAAGGTATAAAGTCTTCGGCACAGTCGAAGACTGCCCTTTCCTTACTTGTTTATACATTGTTTTAATACTTTTTCTGTTTATTTTCGGATGCAATCTAGCACATATTCTCGGATCCATTCCTGCAACTTTCAGCAATGCATTTCGGGCCTGATTTGTCTCCACATTTTCTGTTCATTTCATTGAAAATTACAAAATAAAAATAATTTAACCCAAACATAACACTGCAAATGTACCATACAAGAGGAGCGCAGCTGCCGGTAAAAGAGAGTTAAAGGTTGTCTGGCATGTCTCTAGTCGAGCGTTTGACACGATCGATCTCCCGATTCCCGAATATGCGACTGCAACTAACCTACAAAATTGCATAAAGACATACATAAGCGAAATTATGTTAACTCCTTAAAAATTGTATCTCTTTACTCACCATCAAGAAATGCCGAAATCCTTGGGAACATTATTGAAATGCCTTAAGAAAAAACTTGAAGCTTGGCCTTTTTCATTTGGGTGTCCTTTTTCCACAATAATCGTAAATATTTTGACTTTTCTTTTATCACATTGAAAGTGGTTGCTGTATTTTAGTGTTTTACGGTAAGCTTGATAAAATATTTCCATTTCGGTACAAATCAGCCCAACAGTTCCGCAAGCGAATGTTTTTCGGATCCTAAAAACGATAAAAAACGTGCAGTCTGTACAGTCTCGGTTGTGCTCATTTTCAGTTATATACCTTAAATGTTTAGGGAGTTATGAAAAGTTAAAGTTTTAATATTTTTTACTACCTTTATATTAGGCCCCTTTCTTGTTTCTCATTTCCATACGAATTTTCGGAGTCTTGCAAAGTCTTTTTAGGGAACTTCCCGTTGAGATAGATACTCGAAACTTGTAACATAATTCCGAACTCCGTGACAATTTAAAAAATATCCTATAGAAAATTGATTTAAAATTTGGTATTTTGCGACTGAATTTTAAGTAATTTCCCGATCATGAATCTTGCTGTTGATTTTTAATTAACACAGAGTTCGGAAAGCTATGACGATAACATTTTTGGAAATCACACGCAATGAACACATGCTTCAGAACCCGGTGACAATACAATATTTGGTCCAAAAAATTTCGGTAAGTGGCGCACGGATCAACCTATTTCGAAAATTCGATTGAAAATGGAAATGTTTTGATTGATTTGTAACTAATTTCCTTTTAACCCAAATTTTTGAAACTTAGCACATAGTTAAGGACACTAGGACAATATAATTTTCGGAAATAAAAATTCCGCTAGGTGGTGTGTTTATCGTGATATCTGAGAATCGCTGAAATATGAGCGGATCTTGCAATCGATTTTTGAGTAACTTCCCGGTAAGCTAAAGACTTAAAACCGAGCACATGTTTCAGAACCCGGTGACAATGCAATATTTGGTGAAAAAAATTTCGCTACGTAGCGCACGAATATAACTCTTTCGAAACGAGAATTTTACGATCGATTTTTAACTAGCTTCCTCTTGACCGTAGCATACAGTTCAGGACGCTATGACAATATAATTTTTAGAAATCAAAGTTCCGCTAAGTGGCGCGCTTATCTTGATTACTGGAAATCGCTGAAATATTGGGGGGTATCTTGCGATCTATTTTTGAGTAACAATTTTCATATCTCAGAAATTGATTACAATTGATATGATTAAAATTTCAAAACTAAAACTCACAGATTCCAAGTATTCCTTTAGGGAAATATCCGTATTTGAATTTGTATTTATTTGGCAATTCATTCTAGCACAACAATTTGACAAAAATTATTTTATAGTGCTAGTCGGTAAATGCATAAAAAATAGGAACAATTTAAACTTGATACTTAATGCTAATGAATATGTATGTCCAAGAAGAAGGTTACAATATTGAAAGTTTATAACAATCAATAGATATGAGTAGATAGATAAGTACAGAAATAGATAGATAGCCAAAACGCGACAAGTGTACATTGGAATAGAGCCTAGTGCACACATGTTGCGCTTTGGTTATAAGGTATTTGTATTTGTTTATATGAATTTCCTAGCACAACAATTTAGCAAAATTATCTTATAGCGCTAGTCAGGATTACACAAGGTTACAAAATATGAATTAAATGAATAACGAGAGGTAATAAATAATTCATAAATTTACTAGGTACATAATCAGCAGAGTAAGATAAAGAAAAGAGGGAATAGAAAAGAAAATAGGGAAATAGAATATCAGTATAGCATTTTCCAATAGGAACTATGATTTTAAATTTAAACTGTCTTACAAGCCGTTATAGAAGCTAGTTAATTCTTTTTTGAACTGCAGTGCATTACTTATCAGCCTTAGTCTGGAGGGAAGAGAGTTCCAAAGACGGTTTGACGTTAGTTAACATACGGTATCGGACATGCATGAGGAGGACGGATCTCGATGAATTCAGAAAACGAAGCCTTCGATAGAGATAGTCAGGTTCCTTAGTATATATTAACTTATGTAGGGTGATAAGTGTTTTAACTTTTAGGAGGTTATCGAAGGAAATGTTTAGCAGCTTTTTTGCATGATCTCTGACATGGTCAAGTCTTTTCAGCACATATACGTATCTAGCGATGTTGTTAAAAACAGCATTGAGCTTCTTATTGCATACGTAGTCACAGTTGGAGTAGATTTCACAACCATATAGAAGAGTTGGTATTAAATACGCTTTTGCTATTAGTAGGCGGATGTGCAGAGGAGTAAAATACTGAGTTAACCACAATGTACGGAGCATCCCGTACACTCTTCCCACAGTGCTAAAAATGTGGTCCTTCCAAGTCAGTGTGTTATTAAAAACAATACCCAGATTTCTTGCAGTGTTTACGTATTCGATTATGGAATTGTCAAAAGTTTTGGGCTCTAAGCCGATTGTTGCAGGCCGCTTTCTATGGATGACTACACATTTCGATTTCTTAGGATTCAGACATAGACCATTCCTAATAGCCCACACACCAATTTGGTTCAAATCGTAATTCAGGTTGCCTATGCACGAACTGGTACGATCACTTGGACAACACGTGTACAATTGTACATCATCAGCATAAATGTGGACATTGCAGTACCTAAGAACAGCGGGAAGGTCATTTATATAAAAAACAAATAACAAAGGGCCCAGAATAGAGCCTTGGGGAACACCTCTAACAACATTTAGGAAATCGGACTTTCTGCTACCTACATTTACTGCCTGTGTTCTGCCACCAAGATAGGATCTAATAAGAGCCGTGGCATGATTGGAGAAATTGAACAAGTTTTCTAGCTTCTTGCAGAGTAGAGTATGCTCCACCGAGTCAAAGGCTTTTGAGTGGTCAAGGAGGGTTAGAAAAGCCGTATGATTATCGTCGATTCTTTCGCGAATGTCCTCTATAACTGATAGAAACCCGACTGATGGTCTGAGAGAAAGTTGTGTTCGTGCACATAGGAGGAAATCTGACCGTGCAAGATTCGTTCGACTACTTTTGACAGAAAAGGCAGTATGGCTATTGGCCTAAACTCCTTGTTTTGTTTTGGTTTTGGAACCGGGAGCAGCCTTGCAGCTTTCCAACATTTGGGAAATACACAGGTCGTCAAGATTGAATTAGCCAGGTAGGTGATGTAGAGAAGGACTTTCGGGAGAATGATTTTTAGGAATTTGGCACATATACCGTCGAGCCGGATAGCATTGGACTCCACGGAAAGTATGGCTTGAACAACATCACAATCATAAACACAAACAAACTCAAGAGGAGTGGCATAAATATCAACACGATCACAGTAGCTGTCATTGGAAATGCGATCAGCTGGAATCGGCAGGCTTACAAAATTTTTATTTATGTCGTTTACGTCGATGTCGGAGAATGCAGGGAGATCTTTATTGGATTTCCCAATCCCAATATCCTTAATGGTGTTCCAGGTTGCTCTCGAGCTCAGGGCGGAACTAAACTTATCTTTATAAAACCTTACTTTAGCTAGCCTAATGGCTTTATTAACAGCAGTCCGGGTCGCTTTGAAGCAGTAGTGCGCTTCCGCTGTACGGTATATTTTACACCGCGCGAAAGCAAAATTACGCAGTCGAAGTAGACGCTGAAGGCTAGCATTAAACCAGGGGTTGTTTAAATGTCTGACTACCTTACTTTTTACAGGGATTGATATGATTCTGCAGGAACATTGCCTGATCGTCAACCGAAGTCAATGTTTGTATCACGCTCCATTCGACCGACTCCACGACTGTAGCAAGAGAGCTGTAGTCTATACTTTTGAAGTCTCGATACGTAAAAGAGCAAGAACGGTGGGAAGTTTGAAAATCGTAGCAAAGAAAAATTAAGTCATGTTTCGAAAAACAGGGTGCGGATAGTTGGGTGTAATGGACCGATTTTAAAGGAGAGTTAACAAAGAATAAGTCAAGCAGGGAAGAACTGGAATTTGTGAAGTGTGTAGGCGAAGAGGAATTAGTGGGATAAAGTCCGAGAGAGGCCATGCTTAGCTTTAGGCTAGAATCCACCAGCAGGTTGCTGTTGAAGTCGCCCGCAACGATTATATCTTCGTAGTTTAGGAGTAGTGGTTGGAGAAACTCGATAAAGCCTGAGTAGTTTACTTGCCGATTAGGTATATAGACACACCCAATCAGGAGCTTGTTATGATAATTGTTTTCGGACACTACGTCCACGAACAGTATCACCAGGACAAGAACTACAACAGAGTTTACCCGACAAACTATTTTTAACATAAATGGCAACACCACCACCATGACCACTTCTGTCTGCCCTGAAGAGTTGATACCCGTTTAATTTCACCAAGGCATTTTTATGGAATGCAGAAAACCAGGTTTTAGAGATGCAGATGATATCAATGTCGGAACCTTCGCATAGAAATCTCAATTCATAAATTTTTTTAGAGAGGCTTTGGGCGTTGAGGTGAATGATTTTCAGCTCATTGGCTCGTTTACTGACAACGCGCAACATAGTACGAAGGCAGTCTTTGGGACTAGGCTGTTAGTTTAAAGATACATAGCCCAAATACCGTTTATCGGAAAAATGTATTGTATTGGGGCCATACGATATATTCGTCCAATCTTGATGATTTTCACTATGGAATGAGTACTGTAGCTGCTAACTTTTTTGTTCCTCGCTATTAAATTGCCCAAAACCCCATTTATCGGAACAATCGATTGAATGTGAGCTATATGTTATGTAGGTGCGATCTGCCTGATTTTCACTGGTCACATTACGTATATAATATGTACCAAATCTGCAAAATATTCGTTCCTAGCTTTTTAATAACAACAGTTATAGGCCAAAACACGTTTATCGGAACAATCGATTGTATGGGAGCTATGCGTTGTATTGGTCCGATCTTGTTGGTGCCGACAAATGATTAATATATTACAAAATGGCCGCCCTCATACCAAATTTTATCGAGATATCTCAAGAACTGAGGGAGTAGTTTGCGTTCAAACAGACAGACGGACAGACGAACATGGCTAAATCGACTCAGCTCATCGCCCTGATCATTGCGGTTTCTTATTGGTGGTCTATCTCTTCTTCTTCTCATAGTTACAAACACCGGGCCAAAGTTATAATACCATTTCATATTCATGAAAAGTATAAAAACCGTAAGTACAAGTTCTATAATGCTAAGCCCTTTTTATTGAAAAAGAGTACAAATTACATATAAAAACGCGCAGCGTTATTTTTCTGTCAGAATTTTTTCATGTTAATATAACTTGTACTATGAGAACACCCGAAAGCAAATTCCATACGTTTAATAATGAAACCTAAGAATCCCTTAACCCCCGTAATTGTATTCTCTATTTGAAATCCAAGATTACCGACTCAGTCTCTCGCTTTGGTGTTGAATACTCCATGGAGTAATTTTTGGGAGCATTTTGAAAGTACTCCTCCCTTAGTTGCTCCATGGAGCAATCACAAGCAAAGAAATGCAGTACTCTGAGATGGATTAGGCGATCCAATTCTAGGACATCGCCATGTAAATTGGACCACCTTTTTTTATATGAGAGGGGACTCCTTTGGAGTAATCTGATACTCCGACGTTTTTGGCAGGGAAAGGTTACTTTTTAGCCATTATTTTATAAACATATGTATATCTATGTATATAATTCATAGTTCGAGATGTAGAAAGTAATTAAGGGGCTGGGAAAAACATTTAATTTTCAGTAAAATTAGCTATGGATTTTGTGTTCTGAGTTTTGGCTTTCTTCTGTATTTGTGGGAGAACCTTTTACAACACCCTATTGAGTGTCCTCTTACCTATTCACTTTGAATTTTTGTTCATTTGCAATATGAACTTTTTTTTATTTAAAGCAGTAAGTAAAATATCATATCGTTTTGTGTCTGAAACTAAACACATTTTCAACATTTGCATGCGTTGATAGCTTCAATGACGATATCATCTATTCATTTCATAATTGTGCTAAAAATTCAGCACTGCAGGATATATTTCTCAAGCTATTAATCTTGGCTAAGTATGCATAGCTTAGCAAGCACGAATGTGTATGAGAAGTATAACAACGGCTGGGCTTTGAAGTTTACATTAGAGATGAGCGTTACACTAAATAATACTTAATACCGACAACAAAAGTCCTTAAGTTCACTTTTGGGCTTGCAGCTTTAAAGAATTGTTTCATGAGGCCCATAATGCCGTTATAACCATATATGGGGGGATGGCGCTCGATGCATTTACACCAAATACGATAATACTGGCTGAATAGCAAACCTAATCCCGATAATGGTGACGAGCTTTACTTTTGTTTTAGTAAGATGCATTCTTCCAAGCTTAGTTATTCACAATTCTTCAGACCATGGACTATTTGTGGAAAGTAGGTGGAGCGTGTGAAGTTTTAGTATCCGTAGTGACCCAAGCTGCACTATAGGTATTCGCTAACCCGAATTAGTTGGACTTCAAAACAACGCTTACTCTTAACTGGGTGCTTGGTCGGAAGTGAGTTCCTGGGAATTAGACAGCAGATAACCAGCTGACCAGTGAGGGTTCTGAACAGTCCTATATGAAGGGAGAAAAGAGAGATTTAAGGAAAGTAGAAAAAGAAGAAGAATAGCCTGTGGAAGAACGAGCGATCTTAAGAGAGGGCTCTTACCAGTCCTTTAGAAAGGGAGAAAAAGGAAGGAAGAACAAGAAAAAAATAGCTAAATCTTAAGAAGGATCGGTAGGGCGTACCGGAGCGTAACGGGTTCATATCCGGCAAAAGACTGTCACTTCGGACAACAATCCCCAAAACATTCGTAGAGTGTTTTTGTCGCTAAAAACAACAACTAAAGGGAATTGTAGAGCGAAAAATAGAGGGCTATTGGGGAAGAAGCTTTAATAAGACTGCTTATCACTTTTCCATTGAGGGTTCTGAACAAACCAAAAGGAAGGCAGAAAGAGTCATCTTAAGGTAGGTGGGGGCATGACAAGAAGAATGGACCCCCTGCGGGTTAGGGGTTTAGAATATGCCCGAGGTAGGCATACCGGTCGTAAGAGCGACTAATATCCACAAAGGTAATGACGTGCAACTCGATGGTTGATCTACGGATATGATGCCTCTCACCTCTCATTACCCATTTCTCCTTCCTTACGGAAGGGGTGACATGACCTAGAAGGTTCCTCTGGTCATACCAAATCGCTACCACGACAGTCGGACAGTACCGCAAGGGAGTACCGGAGTGTACCGGATTCATATCCGGCCAAGGACTATCAGTTCGACAGCAACCCCCAAAACCTTCGGGGAGTGTTGTTGTCGTTACAACAACAACAACAACAAGAAGAATGGGTTATGGGAGAAGAAGACGAAGGAAAATGAGATAAGGAAGGATATAGAAGAAAAATGAGATGGGGAAGGGCAAAGATGTATGACAAAGAGATAGAGAAAAAAATAGAACAAGATGAAGAGGAAGCGAAGTATTAGTTGGATTAGAAAGAGAAATGGGAAGTGGAAGATTCAGAGAACGCGGTAAACCAAAAAAAGAGGAGTCAAAGGATTATATTAATAAAGAGATGAGGAAGGAGAGAGTGCAATTAGGAGTAAAATCAAAAGGTAGGGGAACAATTAAGCCCATATAAAGAAGCAATTTAATAGAAACTTAAAGAGGAATATACAATAGAAATTGAGAGGAAGTGGTGGAGGAAGATGAAAAGCAAACGACGAGCGATAAAAAGGGGAAGAGAAGGATGCTGGAAGAAGGGGGAGTTAACGAGAATGGAGGGTAATAATAATAAAGGTAGTAAAAAAGCAGTAAGGAAAGGGCTGTCTTCGACTGTGCCGAAGGCTTTGTACCCTTCATGAATACGCATCAATGTTTAAAGTGTCCGATCCTTACCCACAATGAGTACAAACTCTGCAAAACTGTTAATTTAAAGATACATACCCCAAACCCCATTTATCGGAACAATCGATTGTATGGGAGCTATATGTTATGTAGGTCCGATCTGGGTGATTTTCACTACACACATTACATATATAATATGTACCAAAACTGCAAAATTTTACGTTCCTAGGTTTTTGATTACAACAGTTATAGGCCAAAACCCGTTAGTACTTCACGAAATCGCTGCCTCATCGATATATCTCTAAAACTGAGGGACTAGTTTGCGTTCAAACAGACAGATTGACATGGCTAAGTCGACGCAGCTCATCGCCCTGATCATTTCGGTCTACTTATTGGTGGGTCTATCTCTTCTTCTTGGCATACTTGCAAACATCGGGCCAAAGTTATAATACCATTTCAAGTTCATGAAAGGTGTAACAATTTGGATAGAGCCTTCTTAAGAGACAAAATCACACCAGCATAGTACAGGATGCTCCTCGATTTTGTTTTTAGACAGGTTTCGTAAGTAAAGAATATCCTGCAATTCCGCAGCTAAAATCACGTATACGAAAAATTGTTCAAAAGCCCGAAATTTTGCAATTTGGTACAACGGTTTTGGGAGTCCTAATGCGGTATGTGTTTAAATGACGCAGACGAGGAAGAAAATTTGTGTACATCAAACGCTAACGTTTAATCAATTATCTCAGCAGGAGATTTTTGGCAAATCAGCATAAATCAAAAGAAGATCTACAAAAAGTGCCAAATGGGGTCATATACGCTTACCATACGCCCCTTTGAGAGAGAGAGTATATCAAATCAAAAGCATCTATGAACACGCCCACTGCCACTCTCCACATCCGATAACGAGTGCACTAAACTGCCGGCGATACACAACACCCTTCGGTAGCTGGAATAATGGTTGTAATGGTAGTCAAGGTAGTACTGACAACAGCAAAAACATTAACACCACTTTTACAACAACAAACGAATTAAATATTGCGCACATGTGACAGGAGGGTTGGTTTACTTTGGATAATTTGAAGTAATCAAGCGTCGCATCGACAAACTGGCGGCAACTGCAATATGCCACATTTGCACAAATTAGCTGTCGGATATGAGATAGAGCTTAGTGCAGATAAGCGTGAAATGTCCTTAAAACGATCGTTACTGGCTGGAGCGCCAGCAGCGCGCTTAAAATCATTTTGCCAAACATAACAATTAATTTAAGTATGACTGGGTGGTTGGTGGATGAATGTTTGACTAGATGGCTGGGTGTCTGGCAGGCTGATTGAGTAAATAGCCGAGGGTCTTACTGGATGACAAGCTTGACGAGTTGAGCAGTCTTTTCAGCCAGGTAATGGTAAGATTAATAACGATATCCATCTACCGTATTTATGAAGTACTTATAACACATATATAGTATATACATATATATCCGTTACAAAGGTAATAATGGAAAAGAAAGAAAAATGTTTGCAGGACGAAAGGTGATAAAGTGGGAAAGTGAGATTTGTTAAGCTGGGAAATGCGCACATTCCGGTATGCATTCCGCAGCGCGAGTGCAATGGATTATCAACTGCTCAAAGGTTTCCCGACGACAGTGAGTGCTTATTAAACAAGCAAACAAATAATTATTACATAAAACCCACAGAAGTATTCTTGCTAAAGTGGTGTGAAATGGAGGTTAGAAAGGCAGAAAGAAATTTTTGTGTGCAACCATAGAGATTAGGATAACGTTATGGCATGGCGCATGGAAACGGCTGCAAATGTCATTCGGTATTATTAGAGGATCATAAAAAACTATTTTTGATGCTAAATGAAAAATATTTTTTCTTTTTTCTCTAACGGGTCTTACACATGCGACCTTCAGTGCCATATGTTTTTCAATACACCAGTGCGGACGTCTGTCTGGATTCCGTAAAATGCAAGGTACCACCACTTCACCTGACGTAGGGGGCATGCGGCACCGTCAGTGCTGCTTTAAATCTTAAAGATCGAGAAGAACACTTTGAAGGTGCCACTAAAAAGTTAGACTGAATGGTCGAAAAGCATTTCATTAAGCGATGAATCATCAAAGTTAAGAATTATATCCTTCCCGCTTATAGTAATTCTTACATATTGGATTTTTGAACTCTACCAGAAGGAATTTCAACCTTTCGGCTATTCTAAATGGTAGTTGGGGGAGTTGCAAGTTAACAATAACGCTGCTCTCAGAACTGCAACGCTATGTGACTGTGGCATTAAGTATTCAATATCATATCAAGCCTCCTGCTTCCACGAATAGCCCCTTCAGAAGCTGCCCATTCTTGATTGATAGACGTTGGAGCCCAGGTATGCTAAAGGCTTCTGTAGTTTTATAGTTATTGTTGAATTTACCAATAGCAAAGCTTAATATAGCCATTCACTTGCAACTAAAGGTCGGCGCTGAAACTCAAATCTTTTGAGAAACCAGTAATTGCGCTTAAATGATTGTAACACTTCTAAAGTAAAGCTAATACCATCTTTTGCTGAAAGTCAATCATTTTCACCAAAAAAAAATCTTATTCTTAACCAAAAAAAAAATTTCTCATTTACATATATTCCTTATGGCGACCACAAAAATATTTCTAATGCAAATGTTTAAAAATTTCCAAAATAATATAAGGTAATTTTTGCTCAAAAAAAAAAATAATAATAATAACCATTATTTTCAGTCCCTGTAATGAGGCTATAAGTATGCATTAGCATTTAATAAGATATACAGCTGTGTTTAATGTAATAGTAGTGAAATTAAAACGAATATCGTTCCACGAGATAAGAAGAAGATATGATAACAGAACCACATAAAAAGAAATTCCAAAGTTTACACAAAGTTCAGAAAAGTTAATTAAACTTTAAAAAATGGCCATCAAAATCTTCAAAGTTTGTGACAGAATTTCTAGAAAATTGTTGAGTACGAAGTATTGTAGACCAATCAATTTTAGTATAACATTGTGCAAGTTAGAACTCGCTTAAAAATTTCCCTGCATTTTCAGAATGGGTGTTGAGTGATTTCTTTCATACAAGGCATGAAGAAAAAATAGTTTTTAATGAAAGAAAATACCCAACATCCTTGCCAAAAAAAATTCTAAAAGTTCACTGGAAATTTTAAGATACTCCTTACCTGCACATTACACAAATTGAATGAGCTATAAAACTGCGTACTCAAAAATTTTCTAAAATTCTTTTCAAAAATATTCAAATTTTGCTGTAAATTTTTAAAAGTTTAATTAACATTCGTGAGCTTTGCGTAAATTTTGAAATTTCTTTTTATGGGGTTCTGTTATAGAATTCGCTATATTTTAAATTCAAATTATTAAAAATACAGCTTCTTCTTATTTCGTCTAACGATATCTAATCTAACTTCACTACTATTATATTAAACACATCTTTATATATTGTTTTCGGAGATATCGCCTAAAATGTAGAACGGGTTAAATGAAAAACACTTTTCACAATGTGATGATCAAATAAAAGATGCTAATGAGAAACTTTTAAATATGAGCTCTCATTTTGTTCTCCCAACTGGCAAGCAAATATCTGAAAAAATGGTAACCCACCTCGACCCAAAATGTGTTGGCACAATACTGGCTATTTTTGCCGTTGCATATCAAAGGGATCACTGGCGTTTCTTTTCATCGATAACTGACGCCAATTGGAAACACCAAGGGAGGTCCAGTCATCCTTCAACTGTTTTTTCCAACAAAGTCGAGGTCGCCCCCGTCCTCTGCTGCTGAATTTAGGTCTCGATAGGAAAACCTTCAGGGCCGTGAAAGACCACACATTTTCCGTAGAAATTTTCTCTCGAATACTCCAAGAACCATCTCATATTCTGAATTTCTCGACTGACATTATTTTCAGTGTTAACGCTGGTTCCCAAATAGACGAAGTCCTTCCCAGTTAAAATTTGTGACTATCAGCAGTGACGTGGCTACCACGGCTCAGGTGCGCCGATTCTTTCTTTAAAGACAGCAAATACTTCGTCTTGTCCTCGTTCACTGCAAGACCCACTTTCGTTGCTTCTTCATCGAGGTCAGAGAAAGTAGAACTATCGTACCGGTTGTTAAGGTATATATGATATCAATTTCATCGACATAAGCCATCAATTGCATGCTCTTTTAGTAGATTGTACCATTGTGGTTCAGCTCTGCTGCTCGAATTATCTTCTCAAGCATCAAGTTGAGGGAGTAACCTTGTCTGAAGCCTCGTTTGGTTTCGAATCGCTCGGATAGGTCCTTCACAATTCTGACGGAACTATTGGTATTGCACAAGGTCATTTGGCAAAGTTGAATAAGCTTTGCAGGGGAGTCAAATTCAGACATGGCAGCATGTATATAAGCAACTCCTTTTCTCACTGACAAAGAGATGGTGAGTGTCGATCCTCTTATCATGGGTTTCTCCAGGATTTGGCGGATCTTGAAAATCTGGTCCAATCAGCTTGTGTATTATGGGCTTCACGCAACTAGCTTGATAGAACCGTATATGCGATATTCAAAAGGCTGATTACGCAGTAGTTGGTGCGGTTAGCGGGATTGCATTTCTTGTGGATTGGGCATAGCACACTTAAATTCCAATCTTCAGCCATGCAATCGTCCGACCATATTCTGGGTAGGAGTTGTTACAAGCTTTCCAATAGCTCTTCGCCTCCGTGTTTTAACAGCTCGACGGGTAGTCCGTCCTTTCCACGTGTTGTGTGGTTTTTGAAGGGAAATATAGCCATCCTCACTTCATCATAGTCGGGTGGTGGGACATTTTTTCCATCGTCAGGGATTGAGGTATCAGGTTCGTCGTCTCCCTCGCAAGTTAGAAATGAGGAGAAGTATTGCCTCCATAACTTAAGTCGGTTACCAGTCGGCATTATTGTCCTTGGAGGAATTTTCCCCGGTCCTGAAACCCTCCGGCGTCCGCCGGATCTTTTGGTACAATTTTTGGGCATTATTTCTGTCAGACAGAATCTTAAGATTCTCACACTCACGCCTTTCGGCCTCACGTTTCTTTTTTCTAAAAAGCCGTCTCTATTCCTGCCACGCGCAACGATAGTGGTCCCATGCACTGTGGGCTGTGCCAGTTGGCAACGTGTGCCGGTAGGCAGCATCCTTTTTGCCCATGGCGGCGCGACATTCCGCATCGTACCACTTGTTCTTCCAGGCTCGCTGGAATCTTATAGTGTCCTCAGCGGCAGTACGTAATGAGTGAAAAAATAATATTAAGGGCCAAAAATTAGTGAGAATTTTTTATTTCTACATCTGGATTAATACTTTACTTGAGCACCATAACAAACATTTGTTGAAATGAATCGCCCTAATGTATATATGTACATATACTATATACATATGTCGACTTGAGGAAGAAATCATTTTTGCCCGCAAGGTGTGACATATTTTCTCGGTACATTTATCTTAGTTCTATTCCGTTTTGTCATTTTATTTTATTTAAATAACGACAAACAGGATTATGACATTCTACATAATTTATTCCCATGAACGCCTTCTTCCGCGTATTACATAAAACTCTTTACACATAGCTTAGGTATTTGTGAGTGTTTTTGTTGATGGTGCTGGTGCTGATGATTGTAGATGACTGAAGGTGGCGTTGACGGCTTCTCATGAAACGGACCAGGTTTACTTTAGATGTGTACAATTTGTTGGCGGCTGTTTTACTTGCAATGCGAGCAAACCCTTTTTATAACCAAAATAAAGAAAATAAAAAAAAAAAAAAAACCAACTCACACAAAATCAAATAAGAGAATAGGCAGTGCAGCTGAAAGTTTACACTTTTATTATCGAGAACAAAAGCGGCGACCAAAGACAAAAGTGACCGACAAAGTAGGCGCGTGTACTTATGTACTGGTTGGTAGGTAAAGCATATCGGAACTAAAGCAACCGATGACGAAAGCATCAATCCACTGACAAGCTGTTGTGCACACTAAATTAACCTAAGCGGCATATTAGTTCGACAGTTTGTTAATTGTTCTGCGCAAATACAAAAAGAAATGAAAAATTGTGCTCAATTGGCAACCCTATTTTTTGTTAATTCTTTTAACAGTAAGAAGTATGTTTGTATGTATGTTTGTGTGAAACACTCATTGAAAAAAATTGTCCGACTTTTATTATACCTTTCATGAACATAAAATGGTATTATAACTTTGGTCCGATGTTTGTAAGTATAAGAAGAATAAGAGATAAGTATACCGAAATCATCAGGGCGATGAGCTGAGTCGATTTAGCCATGTCCTTCTGTCCTTCTGTCCGTCAGTCTGTTTGTACGCAAACTAGTCCCTCAGTTTTTGAGATATCTCTATGAAATTTGGTATGCAGCCATTTTGCATAAGATTAATCATTTGTCGGAATCAGGAAGGTCGGGCAATTCAACGCATAACTCCCATACAATCGATTGTTCCGATTAACGGAGTTTGACCTATAAATATTCAAATTTAAGAGCTAGGAACTTTCAATTTGCTGGGTTTAGTTCATATTTCATACGCAATGTGACTAATGAAAAAGCCCAGATCGGACCAAGATAACATATAGCTCCCATACAATCGAATTTTCCGATAAATGGGGGTTGGGCTATGTATCTTTAAATTAACAGTTTTGCAGAGTTTGTACTAATTGTGAGTAAGGATCAGACACTTAAAACCGTAATGCGTATTTATGAAAGGTATAAAGTCTTCGGCACAGTCTAAGACAGCCCTTTCCTTACTTGTTTTTATTTATTTTTTGTTTTGCTGTTGTGAATGTTATTATTATTTATTTGTTATACAACCGTTGTTGGTTAGTTTGTCAATCGTTAAGCGGCTCACTGATATCGGTACACAAACTTATTTCCTGTGTGTTGCAACCAATTACAACAATCAAACAACAATTATACCCATCACTTGACAGGCGTTTGTTTAAGCACTCGTATGCACACAAACAATAGTACTTATCGGACATATGTACATATATGTATATATACATATATATAGTACATGATAAATACTTTTTAAAGGTGGCTATAGGTATTGCCTATATTTTTAACACCAAAGCGTACCGCTGAGTTCTGTTTACAAAGCGTACAGTGGAGCAAACGTTGAAGAAAGCGCGATGTGGCACTTTGTTTTTGAGGGGTTACGAGGCGAACGGCGTGCCCGATTTTCGCGAATTATTTTAGTAAATATACCTTTGGATCACTACAACTATTAATTAGTTAAAGTGAGAAAATTCTATAGTTCAACAATAGAGGAAGTCTAGGTTCGAGAATAATATGTGAATTGTATGCAACAATAGCTTAAGAATATATTGATACAAGAGGGCCCGGGAGACTTTGTCCTGCCAATATATTTACATGTATGGATCTAGAAATATTGCCTCTGCCTATCCCTAGCACTATTACTATCCTTTTCCCTTTTGCTACCCTATTCCTATACCGCCCTTCTCCTTCATATAAAATATCTCTACATAGCTCGTAGAAATAGTTGCGGAGTAATATTTATTTAGATTATATCAAATGGCTTCAACTCTCCTTTTCCTTTACCGACCTTTTCTTTTTAAGGTGGTAGAGATTTACCTCATAGTACTCTGAGCCAAATTTCATTCTATCAGGAATATTTGCAAAAATATATAGTAAGAAAAATCCCGTTTGTAGGGGAGGTGCCACGCCTACTTCTCCCTTCCACCCCTCTTTTTCTTGAGGTGTTAGAGATTGGAATCATTTATCTCCTTCCCAATTTTAAATATCCTACCATTAATACTTTCAGAGATATGCGGTACGGAAAATCTGGTTTGTAGGGGAGATGCCACGCCTACCTCATCCACTGCTCCAGGCGTTTAAAAGGAGTTTAATGACAACGGGAGGACGCACAGAAGATTTGTATATATTAAGATATTTCAAACAACCGATTTTTTTCCGACTTATGAATAAAATTTATTTATTTAATTTATTTATTTGTTTCATCTGAACCACTTTTAGAATTTTTGTTTGTCTGTTTGAACTCAAGGATCTCGGATACTAGGAAATGTATTTTTATGCGACTTTCACTGCTGGACATCCCGTAAGTTAGGACGTGTGCAGAAACTGTCTTTTTACCCTTATTTAATCACTTTACCTATAAGAAAAAATTCTTTTCAAATAGATTTATATGAAGCAAAATGCACTCAGTTCTCAAAAAAATTTCAAATCGTGTCTCTGTAAACTATTTTCTACGTTTTTGTCAGTTTCAGCTAAATTCAAACATAGAGACACTGGCGTGCCAAATAAAAATAGGTGTTTATTTTTTCGAATTTATCCATCTACACATCTTATATATAAATAGACAAGATGAATGCAATGTAGAACCGTTTTCTGCTAAACTATAATTCTAAGGTATACAAATTATATATGTATAGATAGGAAATTTTGAGGTGTACTTTTATCCGTAAATAAAAAAAATTTAAAAAATCATTTTAATATAAAAAATTTAACATAAAAGTCACACCACTACACATTTACTTATTCACACTATAGACACGCTGTGTGTGTGTGTACTTGCTTTTTGTGTACTATGCTGAATCGTGAGCATGGCCGAGGAGTTGCTTTGTAGGAAAAAATTAAGTGCCGTAGTAGTGTGAGTAGACTTGCCATGCATGTTTTTGTGTTATTCGTGTGGTCGGCTCTCACTGTGAGTGCGAAGAGTTGGTAGTGGACCAATGAAAAATAAGTATTCGCACTATAGATATTCTGTTGTGTCATGCATTTTTGCTTTAGTTGTTGTTATTGTATTGATTACTGGCTACGATGCCCAGTGCCAGCTGCTCTCCTGAGAGCACGAAAAGTTGCTTTGTTGGATACATTAAACAAGCAATGTAAAATATGAGCAAATATGTAAAATTCATTGCTGATACCTACAAACAGGGTTTACAAAAATAAAATAAATGATTACTCATAAAGAGTATTAAACACCGAAGAAAATTAAAGGAAAGTAGAGGAAAGGAAAGGAATTGAAAGGAAGGAAAGTTAAAGGAAAGAAAGGAAAGAAAAGGAAAAGGAAAGGAAAGGAAGGAAAGGGAAGGGAAAGGAAAGGAAAGGAAGGAAAATTAAAGGAAAGAAAGGAATGGTAAGGAGATGAAAGAAAGGGAAGGGAAAGGGAATTAAAGGAAAGGTAAGAGAACGAAGGAATTTGTAGGGAAAATTCAAATCGGCACACCACAAATTGGAAGAGAAGCTTGGCGCAAAAATCTCTTAGGAGGTTTATGATGATATACCTGTTGTATATCGCGCCATAGAGAGAGAGAAGAAAACGAAGGGGAAAGAAAGAAAATAAAAGGAAGGGAAGGGAAAGGAAAAGAAGTTTGAGGAAAGTAAAAAATAAAATAAGAGAGTAAAAAAAGAAATCAAGGAAAATAAAAATATGTTAGAGGAAAGGAACGACATAGAAAGGAAGAAAAAAGGCGTATAAAACTTACCTACAGCAAAAAAATAAAATAAAATAAAGTTTATTGGTTGAATTTCAACCACTGGGCGAACTCTAGTCTGTATAAAACTCTGGAAAAGTTTGCCTGCACACGAGCGACGACGGGTACCTTGTTCGTAACGAAATACAATTTTTCTCGACTGTTTTGTGAAATTTGTTTCAGAAGTTTTTCCAATAACTCGCTATTTCAGGTTTTGGTTCAAAAACGCGATCTCTTATAATGAATATCAAAAGTGCTCTATCTCAACGAAAATTCAATACGTCTCCAACTTAGAAAGGTTGTTTTTGAAGTAAACTTTGAAATAGGATATTTCTGGCAGAATTTCTGCAAACAAATTTGAAGATAAACGGCTTCGGAGAAAGACTACAGAAACTGCCTCGTAGTGGTAGCGTTTTTCGATTATTGAAGTGGGAAGATCAAATACAGAACCAGAAATTACCATCATACGTTAATTGTGGAACAGATTGGAATTGTTAAATTCAGGATGGTACTTAGATAGTTTTGCATCCAATATGTGGCACCAGTGTAGAGTGAAAGCTCGTGGAAACGAACAGGGGAAAACACTAGTATAGATAGAGGTAGCGCGAAGAAGGGAGAGATCAAGTGTGATGAATAATAGATTTGGAAAGGCCGGCAAGCTATGGAAAGAGGTTAGCGGGGCGTAAAAGCTGAAGGTAATAAGGCCAAAAATTGCCAAACAGGCCAATTCGCATTTCAAAAGCGAACTTATGTCAGTGATGTTAATTCGCTTTTGTAAAGAGAATTAATGTCAAATTATTTTGAGAACTAACGGCACTGACATTTATTCTCTTTGCCAAAGCGAATTAAAGTCAGAACCACTTTATATCAAATGTTTTACGCTATATTTATATAACAACAGCGCAAGTGCTATTTAAAGCGCAGCTAAGCAGCTTTTATGCGAAATTTTCATTTTGTACTATTCACGCCGCAGGCGAAAATTTGGAATAAAAAATCGCGCTAATTTATGTTCCAAATTTTCATTTTATATATTATATATGTATGTATATGAAATAGAAAAATTGAGTTTAAGAAATTTTGATAATTTTAAGAAATAACAAATAATGAATAATTCCCAAATTATTAACAAAGTTGTTTGATTCGTATAATAGCATAAATTAAAAATTTGGAGTAAAACCTGCTTAGTCCAGTGTATATGTACATAACTGCGCCTGAAATAGCAGTTGCGTTGTTGTTAATGAAATTAGTAGAGCAATTATGATATTTGGCTTTTCTGACATTAATTCTCTTTGCAAAAGCGAATTAATGTCAAATTTTTAAGAGATTTAAATTCACTAACATTAGTTCTCTTTGGAAAAGCGAATTAACGTCACTGACATCAATTCCTCTGACATTATGACACGTCACCCAAAAATTAGATTTAGAAGGTGATGAAATGCAGAGGTGGAAAAAGCAGAATAGGGATAGCAATAGGGATGCAGGGGGAGAACACATCTTTTAAAAAAAAATGAATGTGTGTCTGTGTGTCCTTTATAGCCGTCCAAACTACTCAACCGATTTTTATGAAATTTTCACAATATGTTCTTGGGATCATGGGTTAAAGCATAGGCTATATATATAGTTTTGGAAAAGTGGGCGGTGCCACACCCAAATTTTTTGTGTTTTGTTTGTTCTTCATTAATGTGCAAAGGTTATAGTCGATCTCTATGAAACTGTCACGGTAGGTTCGGCATAGCTAGGAATTTATTTGATCCAAGTTAATGATATTTTGTATATAGATATCTGTTCTATACATCAAAAAATCCTGGCAACAGAAAGCGGTACCAGGTAAGGACTTATCAGTATCCGCAGAGAAAATGGGAGAAAAAGGGAAGTAGGAATAGAAATTTGAAATATAGGTGCTGTTAGAGAAAAATGAAGAGGATAAAGAAGAGTAACGGTATATGGGGTTGTCGGAAAAGCAAAAGCAGAAAGAAAAAGGAAGATACACGGATAAATGTAGTAGAAGAGCCTAGAGGGGGGGAGAGTACAATTTATTACATGTAGGCAAGTCAAATTTTAGGCAGAACAACGTCTGCCGGGTCAGCTAGTATATATGTAAAAATTTCATTTACTTGAACCAAATAAATTCCTAGTCAGGCCGAATTGCAGCTTTATATGACCTGTGGCTTTTCCAACAACTTTATACAGCGTGTGTCGTGCCCAGCAAACTCCTGAACCTATCGTGAAAGTTTTATAGACAGCGACAATAAACTAAGGACATAGTGACACATACGAGTATATCAAAATATCATAAATTAAGCCAACTACGTTCAAAATTACGACGAATTGAAATTTTGTATAGCCTGGGGGCTTGACAACGCCCATTTTTCCAAAACTATATATAGCCTATGCTGTAAACAGTGAACCCAGAAATATACTGTCAAAATTTCATAAAGATAGGTTGAGTACTTTGGACGCCTACAATTTTATTTTAGGATTTTCTTGAGAAGCTATTACTTTTCATTATTTACCATTTCTAATTATTATTCTTCAATTGGCTAAAAATGTAATTTCTTGAAAAAATTTCAATTACATTTTCAAATGCTTTCCTGGGTTGGAAATACTTTTGCGCATAGTATATTTTTTCAATAACAAAAAAAATCCATTTACTCGATCCTTAAAACGAGAAAATTACGTTTGGTAAATTTTTTGGAGGAATTGAAATGTAAAGTAAAAGAATGGATTACTTTTCCCAATTAGTGAGGCATGTAATTGTAATTGTAATGGAGTTGAATTCACCCAGCTCTGATGTTTTTCAATAAAGGACATATTGATTTTTTCAAATAACTTTAAAAAGTCGTGTACTGATTACTCAACTGACAGCTTTGAACTGTTGAAGATCTTTTTGCCAGTTTTATTTGCCACTTTAGATCTAATTCTGAACCAGAAAGTGTTTCACTTGTTACTGTGTTCCCTGCAGGAAATATAAAAAAATATGCACAGGTATGCAAGAATCGATCGAAAGAGATGCAGTGCATTCTCCAACTCACACTACACCGAGTAAATATTGCACGAACATACAACCTAACTAATCGTCGGTAAGTTTCAATGAATAATCCGACAAATGTCTTGTACTTGAACCAACGTGACTTCACAAATTTCAATCTTTAATAACTGGTCAACATATTACGTCAAATCATAACGCTGACCACGGTTTCGTAGAGTATCTGGCATAGCAACTAAATATTTGGAGTGCATAACTGCAACGTTCAGTCCCCAATGCAATTCATCTCACAGCACACACCTGGTCATTTGCTGGACTTTTCTATGTATTGGCCCGTGTGCCGTATTCGTTTGCGCTGTGTTGGTGTGCCTGGCGTCAAGAACACTGCAACGGCTTTCAAGTACTTAATACACTCGGAATGTGACTAGGTGCAATTTCACACTTTGCGCTAAGAAACGACAACTCAGGGGCCACAAAGCGTCTTTAGGTCGTTTAGTGCGGTGAGAGCTCTTCTACTTCTTTTGTTCTTGTTTACGATCATTTGAGGTTATGTTTGATGTTGCTTGAGTTATTGCCTTATTATTGTATGACGATTTTTATTATTGTTAGTATTGGTTCAAGTTGTTGCTGTTGTGGTTGTGGCGCATTGCTTGGTGCGGATGTTTATGCGCTGGTTTATGGGAAAAATTATGAAATTCATTATTTGTGTTTGCCTAATAATTATGACAGTAAGCGGCCAAGACAACGACAACAAGAACAACATCAACAACAACACAAATATTTTATTGCATTGGCCATTGCTTGGTTGAAAAGTTAAGCAGGCGTGGACCTTGTGTTATGCTCGTGCGGGCGTATGCACGTCATAAAGTCTGTAAACTAAACCATCGAGCGCGCGGCCCATATTACGATCACAAAGCAACAATGCGTTTACGTCGTTCCGCCTTTTTTACTTTGAAGCGCCGCCGTTCATATTCAGGAATTGATGTTGGAAGTAGTTATTTGTTGCTGTTGGTATATCTGTTGCCATTCGGTTTTTGCTGTGACTATTGCTGTTGTCGTTCCTTTCCCCCACTTTTGCGTCTTGCCACCCCTGCACCCTTCATCCCTTCCGCATTGCTGTGTTGCTCATGCATCGCTGCGCCTAATAGGTTCATAAGCGAGATGATCGATAGGCCCCACAATGTTGCATTTGTTGTGCTGGATTTGTACGCTCTTTTTTTTAGCACACAAATTATTTCAACACCTTCATTGACTCAGACGCAGCGCCAGCTTTAACGCATGAGGCGTGGCTTTTGGTGTTCTGCTTAAAACAACCAACATAAGCAGCTGCTTAAAACTACAAATACCTTGAAAAATCTAAGTACATACATATATATGTATGTTTGTATGTTTGTGTCAGGATAGCATTTCCTGGAACCATGCCGCAATGACATACCGTCAAAAGGCTTGGGAATGTAAATGTCATAGTTGTCGGCACTACACATTTTAGCGCACCACCAACGACTTCAACGGCTTTAGCGGCTTAAGTTTTTATTTCTCAATAGAAACAGAATTTTACTCATAGTCGTATATCTATATTTACATAAAACGCTCTAATACCTTTTTGTTTGTACTCCTATAAACGTGTGTGGTTGGAGTTTATAATCAAACAAAAATGCGTGGAGAGCTTGTACCCACTAAAAATCATGTTAGTGATTATCTAAAAGCATGTACCTAAGAAACTTTGCTATAAAAACAGTTGTACAAGTGGTTGTGGAAACGCCTTCTAGGCGTACAAATTTTCATTAATTTTTTGCATTTTATATGTTTTACAAATTTATGCATGTCACACCTTGAAAAATCAATACGATACCGGAAAACTCTAAGACATTATCCCAAGATTCCAAGGTAAAAAGCGATAGTGGATTAGACTGCCTTTGGACAGTGGGAACGTATTTTCAACCGGAAGTTCACTAATGTCGTAGATGTGCTGACAGCGAAATCTAGGCGACTTAACTCTATTTTAGAATAAGTTTTAATAAATTTCTAAAACTATGATTTACATATTTATGTTTGTATGAAATATTTCGTCTTAATCAGAATTTTTTGCTTTAAATACTTTTAAATAAAACTTACAAATAAAAATGTTAAAGGCTCCCTTTGAAGAAAATCCTTGCTATGGCCCTGTGCTGAACTGTGAAATGATCTATCATCCGAACATCCAAATCGACTTATAGCATACATTAAACTCACATATCTATCAAAGTGAAGGTGTAAGGCTAACGTTCAATGTAATTCGGCCTTAAATTCGGCGTAACGCACAAATGCAAAACCACGTAAGTGATATCGCAGTTGTGCGGTTTTCCCACTACAATTTGCCTAATTTAAAGAAAAATAATGACTTTATGAAAAAATTTCCCATCAAGATAGGTTCTTTTAAATATTTTCCACTCCAAAATGTAGTTTTCCTGATAATATATTAATAGTTCTTCATGGCAGGGGCCTATGAAAGTTTTTGACACAAGCGTCACTTACGCAGTTTTGGAGTGTCACCCCGCTTCTAACTCCCCTCCCCATACTTTCTAAAACGTTTCATTACCCAATTTTTCTTTTTATGAATATGTGGGTCGAAATTAATAATTCTCTTTCTTTTTTTCTATTTCCATTTCTCTTCCCTTTGCTCTTTTTCTCTTTCATTCTTTTCCTCTTCCCTTTCTCTTTCTCTTTCTCTTTCGAATTCACTATATCTTTTTTTCCTCTTTATCTTTTCTTCTCTGTTTTATGTTTATTTCTTTCCTCTTTCCTTTACCCGGCCCCTTTATACTTATTTTCTTCTTTTTTTGTTTCTCTTTCCATATATTTGGTTTTCTTGTTTTTCTTCCTTTATCGCTTTCTACGCCTATTTCTACTTATAACTTTCTTTCACTTTCATTTTTCTTTCTCTTTCTACTTTTCTTTTATTTGTAACTTTATGGTTGTTTGGAGGTCATTTGGTGAAATTTAAAACTTGTAGTTGAATAGTCGAAATGAAAAACTCTCTTATCATTTGTTCCATCTTTTACCTCTCTTTTTCTTTTCCTTTCTCTTTCCCCCTTTTCTTCTTTTCCTAATTCTCTATATGTCTATCTTCTCGTTTCTCTTTTTCCTTCTGTTATGAGATTTTTTTCTTCTTCTTTTTCCTTCTTCCTCTTCTTCTGTTTCTTTTTATTTCTCTCCCTCTTTTTTCCTAATAAGTTTTATTTTTTTTATTTTTCTTAATTTTTTAGTTTTTATGCTTATTTATATTTCTCTTTCACTTCCCATTGCTTTTCTCTTTTATAACTTTTCCATTCCTTCTGTTCTTTTCTCCATTTCTTCTCTTTCTATGTCTGTTCCCATATTCTTTGATTCATATTTTCTCTTTCACTTTTTCCCTTTTCTAGTAATTTTTTCCTTTCACATTCTGTATTTTTCTTCTCTTCTTCTTATATGTTCTCTCTTTCGTTCTTGACCCTCTATTATACCCCTTATCTTTTTGTTTGATCTGGAAAATTTCTTTAAAACTTTATTCTCGAAAGTTTTCACAGACGGGCCTACGTTATTCTTTCTCTCTATTCTCTTTCCTTTTTAGTGTCGCTTTTGATTTCTCTGCCACCTTCTCTTTTCCTTTCCGCTTTACTTTCTCTTTTTCTTCTTTTTCCTTTCTCTGAACTGAATTCTCGAAAATTTGCTAAATTTTTTAAAAAGTTTCAAAATAGTTACATACGTTTTGCCAAAAAGGGATAATTTAGGTTTCCCAGTGGAAGTGGGTGTGGATTTGATTTGTAAATGTTTTGCTATAATATAATTTTTTAAATATAAGAAAATATCCGCCCCCGCAGCTCCCGTATGATAAGCCAGCTACGCCATTGACCATAGTTACACCAGGAAAGTACAACAACAACAACGCCAAGCTCAATCGCTAAACAAACGCTAATCAGATAACGCGGCAGCTTATCTCACTTGATTATTGCCCGTAAGCTTGATAACACCAACAACAGAATGCTACTTGGAACAATTTACCCCACTCATGGTCTCCAAAATGTCTAAGCAGTGGTGAGTGCGTATTAGCCTCTGTCATTTGTAATTGACGTGACATGACGACTGAACGACAAACGCATTACAACGCTGTAATACCAAGGAACCCATGCACAGACAAATTTTAATATGTATGGAAGTGTGAGATTTGCAAAGCGTAGCACAAATGAGCAGTCTGCGCAGCCCTCTTTCACAGCTCAGCAATGCCGTTTACATGCCGCTTGTGTTGGTGCAGCGGGTTAATCGATCTGTGGCGAAGGTTTTGTGAGTTACTTTTGTTAGGCAAACAAGCAGCAAGTTTGATTAGGTGCTTAACAATTAAACTTCAAAAGCTTTTATGCCGGCAATTTGTTATTAGTGTCATATTGACAAGATTGCCATTGTCGGAAATTATGATGAAGTTTGTTGGCAGCGCCAGTGTTGTCGTATTAGTCGTAGCAAATTGTTGATTGTCCCAGCTAATCTGATAAAAGAATGTACACAGCTATAAACATATGTACATACATAACGATATGAATGATACACGAGTGTTTATGAAGTGTTGCTAAAGTGGTTAAAAATGAAAAATAAGCTGACACCATTTTTTTTTTATTGCAACGCCTTGCTTGCTGACTTTTGCCTTCTCGCTCACACGCAGGCCGACGCAGTCTCAGTTGTGTTTGGAAGTTTTTTGATCATCTGCGACATCAATATCTAATCCGTGTACAAATATTAGTTCGTATATATACGATATTAGGGTAGACTGACAAAAAAAATTTTGTAGACTTTGTCCATTTTAAAGATCACGAAACGAAGCACTGAAGATGGCTTAACACAAAATTTGACAAGAGTCGACGGAAAATCGTTCCAAAATCCACAAGCACTTTTTATTAGAATAACAAAACAAATACGAAAGTAAAGAATTTTTATTGAAGTAGAGCTATTCTCGAATTCGCAGAAATTATGCTGAAAGAAAATTTTTCTTATCGCTGAACATTTTTCTAAATATTAAGTGATGTGTTTTAGCACTCTGTATTTAGCGCGATACTTACACGCCAAAGGGTCCAAGTTTGAAGCCCACTGAAATACATTATCATAAAATTTTTTTTATAACTAGTAAACCCGGCTTCGCTGCGTCTTAGAACTTAAAATGCACTGAGTTCGGCTATAATCATTATATCTGCCATACCAGATAAGATATTGAACTGAATTATATCGCTTGAAGCAGCACTCATTATCACCTTTCATTTGATATCCATATTGTACTAAGACATATTGGTTCACCTTCATCCACATAATGGTCGGTATCTCAGTAACTGGATGAGGTATCGAAACCAGGGATATCTTAAATCTTAAGTTAGACGTCTAGTAATGCAACGGTGAAAGTTTCATTCAATTCCACTAAGCAGTTTTTGAGTCATACGCGACCAAACAGACAGGCAGATAAAAATTTGTAAAGCTGTTGTTTTGGCTTCTATTGGATTAATAATATTCCCTCCTATCAATGCTTAGTTGCAGTTTTATATATATGTTACAGTTTTATTATATGTGTGGCAATAAGCGAGAAAAGCCAAACTCAAGATAAGACAAAATTATGGATTTTATAGACATATACACTACAATTTTAACGTTTAAAGCGCTCTACTGAAAATTTCCAAAAAGTTTACTTGGGTGTTTTTATCTTATTGCCACAGATATGTAAAGATTGGGCTGCGGGGTGGGCGTGTCATCTTACTGATTTTGCCCACAATTAACTGTTAGAGTTTTAAACCCAAAACTTCCACAAAATTTTGTTACAATAAATCAATATCTGAACGAGTTATATTCGAATTTCTTCGTGTACGAATACTTTGGAAGTAAAATTTAACTGATTCATTGTTATTTTTCGTAGAGATATTGTCTATTATGTTAGTCTATGAACTTTTTTAAAAAAATGTATGTTACCTTACCCGATTTCGTCCATTTTTCTACGAAACACTACCTGTAAAAAGGCTAATACGCAGATTTTTTCTCTGACACCTTCAATGGCTTTTGATGTATGATTATTAATATCTGTAAAATTGTTGAAGCCATGCCCATTTTCAAAAATTTTCAAAAATAATCAATTGGTTTTCTTACGTTGAATGTATACAGCGAATTCCGTCCTAATACAGCTGTGTTCAATATAACAGTAGTGAAATTAAGATAGATATTGTTTGACCGCGAAGAAGCTGTTAATTTTCATTTAAAATATAGCGAATTCCATAAAAAATCCAATTCAGAAAAGTTAATTTAACTTTGAGAAATTGCCATCAAAATCTTAAAAATGTTTGCCAGAATTTCTAGAAAAGTTTTGAGTACGCAATTTTGTGAATCAATCAAGTTGGAACTCGCTCAGAAATGTCCCTTCCCCTGAGATTTCAGATTTTTTTTCCTAAGGATTTCTTCTATACAACGTATGAAGAAAAATTATCTCTGTACAAAAAATTATCTTTGACAAAAAAAATTCTAAAAATTCAGGGGGAATTTTGAGGTACTTCTAACTTGTATATTAAACATGAATGAGCTATAAAACTGCCTACTAAAAAATTTTCTAAAAATTCTGCCCAAAAATATTGAACTTTTGACTAAATTTTCAAAAGTTTAATTAACTTTCCTGAGCTTTGTGTAAATTTTGAAATTTCTTTTTTTTTATGGTTTCTGTTGTGGAATTTGCAATATTTTAATTGAAAATTATTTAAATGACAACTTCTTTTTAATTCGTCGAACTATAACCAATTTCATTTCACTACTATTATATTGAACACAACTGTAGGTATATTATATGCTAAATAATAATTTTTTTGTATTTTCCAAAGTATTGAGCATGACGAACATCCGATTTCGCGAATTTCAAATGGCGATTTTAGATGAGTGTCAGGAAAACTGCATAAGAAATTTCCATAAGTTACATCAAAATTTGTTTTATGGGGACCATCCTACAACACCTTTGAAAAACTTTTGTTTTCGTTTCCGATTTAATCAATCTTTTATTAAAAAATGTAGTTGGTCAACGCAAAGTGCTGAGTAACAAATTCTTTTAAATGAAATTAAAATTTTCTCTTTTTATAAAGTACAAATTCTACGCATCGTACACAATTTTTTTTTAGCCCACCCTGCTATACATATAAAATATGTGCCTATAAATTGTTATACAATCATATTTTAGCATGAGATTTCGCTTTCATTGCGTTCGTTGGTGGTTCGTAAATATGATTGCGGTAATTGAAATTAAAGTGTTGACATTGTATCGATATCAAAGCCAGAGAAATTTGAAGTTCGTCTTGTCCCCGATTATGGAGCTATTTTCATATTTTTTATGACAAACTTGTAGTATTTTAGATGCTTTATTTCTCAAACGGATTTTGATAGGATAACAAGTCAGTACTTTAGAACTCGATTACAATATTTTCGTTAGTTTTCTAAAGTTAGTTCAAGGTAGCGAGTTCGTGAATACTAGTTTTGGATGACTTCTTACTACTTTCTAGATGTGATGCTGGCAAAGTCTTTATATTTTGTAGTATCGAAGAGTTACTAAGCTTTGAGAATAGTAGCTAGCGATTTCAAAATTGAACCTTTCTCGGCGGATACTATTATACATTTATTTAATAGGGTGATGTTTCGGTGTTTGATGGGATATGTGGAAACGGCAGCTCTCACTTATTCGAAGCCTCTGACTGATTGTTTTAATTGGCTTACTGGGAAGGTAACCGCGGTGCCATGGTGTCATGGTGACAATTCATGAAATAATGTGTCCCTAAGAATGCTGCTAGAACAACAAGACAACAAAACTTAGTAAGTATACCAGCCAACAAAGATCCAGGTTTTGTCCATTTACTTCTTATCAAAGCAAAATTTAGCATGCGGGATTGTCTCGCTTGCTCTTGTTCCTTTGAAGTGGATGACTTGATTGGAAATTGTCTATCCTTGGTCAGTAGGCTTTGTAACGAATTCTTCCGGATTCCAATAGTTTTGCATTTAATCAGACTTAAACTCTTTATAACCAAGTCACTTGGCTCCAGTGCGATAGAAGTGCTCAATAATAATATTGCACTTATCGCAACTTTCCTTGGTAGACGAGAAAGCTTTTAGAGAAACCGGCGTTTGGATTATTGGAAAAAGTGATATTTTAATAACTCGAAGCTTCAGGAGCAGTTTGGAGAAGATATATTTTCCCTAGAACTGCGACTAGAGATCTCTTTCCTCTATAAACCACTGTGCCGTAAATCATTGGGCATCTATGCCTAATGATGACAAATATGTTTTTTATTTTGTCAGACATTCAAGCTGCACTGAAAGAGTTTGACTCATTAGTCGACAACACGAAGTCGAACACTGAAGGTGCGGGTATCCCAACCAGATAGTCCTTTTTTCAGTATCAGCTTTAAATGCGTACCTGGACATACGAGTATTGAAGGCCAGTATTAACCAGATCAGTTGTCAGAAAATGGTATTGACTCCCACATACTTCCGGAGAGTAAACAGGTAGTTTAGTTGCGACCTCTTCGTAAGTGCCCGAAAACAATAAATAAGAGGAATGTGCTCTGTTCAGGTCTTTCCACGAGCAAGGCAACCAGGATATCTTGGCCTTCTTAAATTACAGCATGCACAAGTACTCTTTCTTTAAGCACTAATTATAAACTGATAGCTTAATCTCGGTCAAAGGTTTCTCAAAAATGCAACAACTGTAACTAAAGGCGATAGCTAAATATATTGACTCCACGAAGCGCTCCGCTTTCCTGGTTTTGGTATTTAAGTAGGCAGAGAACGTACAGGTGGGCACCTGTGGCCTAAGTATCCATAAGATGATATTGTTCCTTAGTGTTCGCCTCAGCACTTCCAACCCAACCTAATCAACTTCAGATATTTTAGTTGCTGGAATCTTCGACTGGAGACAAGTTTGTGTTGTCAAATAGCCTCTACTGACCGTAGCTCATCAGTGATAAGTGGAACACAATTTATGCTAAGAAAATGTTAACTCTTGATTAGATTGGCTTTGACTTAGCTCATCATCGTAATAATTGTGGTACGGTTATTGTGGGCCCATCGCCCTTTTTGCCACCACGTTATATTTGTGAAAGATATAATAATCTTACTGTATTTATATATCTATTGCATTGTAGATATATAGATATATTTGTATTGTTCAATCGTTTCAAAATTCTCGTGAAAATTCAACCTTGATTAAATAAACCCTCAAACACTTTATAAAAATAGATCGAAAGATATTTCCACGAAATTTGGTTAGCTGCCGAAAAATGACTATAGAAAAAGGTATACATGTCATGCATGTGATAATACTACTACATGTTTGTTCGATAAACTTTTACTTATGTATACATATACAGTTGCGGTTGGAAAAATAGCACCAAAATTTAAACGCCCTTCCTTGCATCATGAAGGCGAAGAAAAAGAAGAGTAAATAATGGCAGTAACTAAATGTGTTCTATATATTTCAAAGTAGATCTCCAGCAAGAATCATTAAATTCTATAAAGTAATTACATATTTAGAAAACCACTCGAATTTTTTATTGAATTTAGGGTGCTCCTAGATTTTCTATTAGATATCTAGCCATAAATTGCTGAGTATTGCAATTAATTCTACGCAGCGGTTTTTGAGTGATTCGCGTAGAAACATACAGGCAGACATACGACAGTTTTAAAAGCTATTGTTTGCGGCTCCTAAGGTACATTTTCTTGGATGCATTTTTTCGAATTTTTCTCATTACGATTGAAATAAAAACTTTTAAAAATTAATAAAAGTTAATAAAAATGGTAACAATATTAATTTTATATAATTATTATTCTTGGCCTGGAGCTTATTTATAGCCGTGGTCTGTTTTTTCCTACGGGAGCACATTCAACTTGTTATCGTAATTTGTAAGTCGTGAAGCTTTGAATTTTGGTACAATTGTTTTGCCCACAGTTTATGCAGCTATCTAACTCTATGGGAAGCACCGAATTGTTAGTTAATAAGTACAACAGCACTCATGCTTACTCATGTGTACCTATTCATGTGTCTAGTGGTAATTCACTATAACTAATTTTAATCTTTATTAAATATTTAAGTTCTCTGTTTGTTTATTAAATAAAAAACAAACAACTAATTGAGTGTTGTGAAATTATAAATATTAATGTGTTAAAGACAAGTTTCATCGTAAATTCTAGTAGAATCTATTGTCTACCGTCAAATACCAAACAATTTGTCGGCATATCTAAATCAACTCATTCGCCTACTGATAAGAAATGTTTCTAGCAGTTATAAGTAGATACAATGCAGTGAAATATTTTTTAATGTGGATCGTAACAGAAGGAAAAAAATCCCAAATCTTTAATTTTTTTGCTCTAAACTCTTTGCATACACCAGAACCTCAGATGAAAAAGTTGCAGGGTAAACATAGTAAACCGATATGATGCATTTATTCAGAGCTTCAGAGCTTTAAAATAATGATCGGTATATACGGGAGTCCAACTATGCTGTACACGTATACAACAAAAAGAGCTTATGGCCTAAGTTTTAGGTAGTAGTAATCATTAAATGGAGCACTGTTGCTTTTACTTCTTAATAACCCCAGCGGACCAAGAAGCGGTTTCATTTTTGAGACTCTTGAGAAATGTTCGAAATAGTGTTTGTATGAGCACAAAGAACGATAGTTAGACATTACGTTCGTCATAAAACTCGTGCTTATGTGCTTTCCTACAACAGTTTTTTAAAACTCAGAGTGCAAAATGATATATTTCCTATTTCATTCATGAAAGTGGAGTACAGAAGTAATGTGTTTAAACTGTGAATTATTTATTTACAATTTATTAAACAAGTTACACGCAAAGTATTTTTAATTTATTGAAAAATAACTGTCGGTTTTTTAAAAGCTGTTCATACCCAACAAGCATTTCTGTAAATTTGAATTTTATTTAAAGTAAACTTGCTACAATAAGCTATATGTAAGCTTTTTCTGTTTTAATTTATTTGAAAGTTTAAAAACTTTTTATAAACTTCAAGAAAGAACTTTTATAAATCATTTTATTTTAAAAATAAAACACAAATGTTTACAACAAATCCAGAAAAACTATTTGTCCGTTTTTACTCTTCAATTTTAAATATTTCAAATTCTTTTCATGAAACATTTGAGAATGAGCACAAAAAATAAAAAATTATGGCTGCATCTCAATCACTTCTGGAACCTGCTAATCATGGGTTTAAGTTGCAGCATTCAATGTATTATTACAACTTATTTATTTATATTATTTTAATAGCTAAATAATATAAAAATATTTTTTGAATAACGTTGCAAAAAAAAAGACTTACAAAAAGCTTTCATTGAAATTTTTTAAAAGTCTTACATTAATAAGCTTTTTATCAACTTGTCGTTTTGATTATAAAACGTGTATTTTCTAAGTTTTATAAACAAAAAGTCAGAATTTTGTAAGCTGGATATTTATTTCGAAAAGCTTTTTCAAATTTATTTTAAGTTTATTTTGCTTATTGGCATTGTATTTCATATGGGGAAAAATACATGTACTATGTAACTGTTGAAAGGCAAACTGTTTCAACAAATTGAAACAAAAACCCTTTTGGGTAAGTTTTGAATAAATCTACAGTTCCTACAAAGAAAAAAATTACTGCACTACATAACTAAACACTTTTTCAAAAACTCGTATGCCAAGCTCACGCATATTCGAAACCGTACCATTTGTAAAAAAAAGTCTGGTAACTTAACTTAAAATGTTCTGTCAGACTACTGAGTTCCATAAGATATCTAGAAACTTTAATTCATGTTCGACCTAACTCCAACTATAGTGGTAGTAGCTTTAAAAAATTTAGTACATTGTATCTTTGCTTTAACATTCGTCTTTCCCATTCAACACACCTTTAAATAAGCGTAATATAACATGATCTTAAAACGTCTGGCAACACCATTCATAAGTCGAGTTCTCAATAGAAACGTTATTTTAAATTTGATCCACCTTAATACAAATGTACTTATTTGTAGGTAGTCCTAAAATATAACCTAATACCATAGTAGCCAGGAACCATACTAGTAAGCAAATGAAAATGTATGACTGAGATCAAACTAGTCTGAAAAAGAGCGAGCTAGAAGCAGTAAAAAATCAAGCTTCGTGAGAATATTACTGTGCGTATTACTAAAATTTTGCTATTTCTGGCAATAACGCTCGAACGTGTTGGCTCTTCATTGTGAGCAGCGTACTTAGCAAATAAAGCCGGGCGCCAATTCGATTATTTTCACTTATTATTACTAAGCGTTCGTTTTATTACAGTAAAAAATAACACTTAAAATTGATAATATCTGATAATATTTCATTAATATTATTTTTTTTAAGTATTCATGTCCATAAATGAGCTCAAGCTCAAGAATAACCATTTTTATTCAAATTATTATTAATTTCATAATTTTTATTCATTATTAAAAGCTTCATTTAAATAGAAACGGAAAATTTGAAAACGGCCGCCATAGCTTTTCTTTTAGATCCATTTCGGAAGCTGTTAGAACTCTTCATCAGAGCAGTGATAGTGCTTACAAATGATGACACTAGTAGTTCAGCTAAAAAACAAACCATCGTTATGATAACCTAATGGTTAACAGAATGTGCCAAAATTTCTCTAAGGAAATTTTGTTATATAAAAACAACTGTTCCGAAGATTTTTTACCTTTTATGAATACGCATCACGGTTTTAAGTGTCCGATCCTTACTCACATTTAGTAAAAACTCTGCAAAACTGATCATTTAAAGATACATAGCCCAAACCCCATTTATCGGAACAATCGATTGTATGGGAGCTATATGCTATGTAGTTCCGATATGGCTGTTTTTCACTACACACATAGCTCAAGCCCCATTTATCGGAACAATCGATTGTATGGGAGCTATATATTATGTTGGTCCGATCTGGCGGATTTTCACTACACACATTACATACATAATAAGTACCAAACCTGCAAAACTTTACGTTCCGAGCTTTTTAATTGCAAAATTTATAGCACAAAACCCATTTATCGAAACTATCGATTGTATGGGAGCGATACGTTGTATTGCTCCGATCTTGCCGACTCCGACGAATGATTAATCTCATGCAAAATGGCGGCTTCATACCAAATTTCATCAAGATATCTTAAAAACTGAGGGGCTAGTTTGCGTACAAACGGACGGACGGACAGACTGACAGACGGACATGGCTAAATCGACTCAGCTCATCGCCCGGATCATTCCGGTATACTTATTGGTGGGTCTTCTCATACATACAAACATCGGACCAAAGTTAAGGCCGGTATGCAGATCACAAGAAATTGCTCAAGAAAAATTTAGCATTTTTTCTTGCGTGAAAAATAGTACTATGGAAGTAATACAAATCCATGGTGAATAGAGAAGCAGCAAGAAGAAGAGCACATAAGCAAATAAACGAATTAAACGTTTTTTGCCAATAACTTTTCACTGAAACAAAATTTTTCTTTTCCGCTTTCGGATTATTGATACCGAGGTCAAAACGCGTCTTTTGATACCTCTCCCGACATTATTGGACGTGTTTTACCAGTTGGCGTATTACCAAATTACTGTTTTCTTCAAGAAATAAATGCCGCTTGATATATTTCTTGCGGAAACCTGTGTTGCCGTACTAAAATTTCACGATAAAATAGTAGTAAAATTACGTTGAGAACTGCGTACTACCTCAAGAAAAGGTAGCCCAAGAAATTTTCTTAAGCATTTCTTAAGCGTTTTTTTATATGGAGTTTTTGCTTTTCTTGTGATCTGCATACCGGCCTTTATCTACGAGTATAAAAACAAAGTTGACTTGGTTGTGAGGTAATTTGCAACTAGTTAGTTTGATTGCAGGGTAGTTGTTGGCTTGGTTGTTTTAATATACACATTTAAGTACACAAATAAACAGTAAAAATTTGTAAATAAAAACTTCAAGGGCGTTTAAATTATTGTGTGAAGTAAAATTTTTTATTCAAATACACGAAATTATGAGAGTATAAGTTTTACAAATACAAAAATATTTTATGTTTCAACATATATGTTTGTATGTAATTAATATTTTTAATATTCTTTCAGTTAAAAAATATAACAGTAAAATGTCTTAAAAAATACTTAAAATTATATTAAAGTAATACTTAGTTTATATGGACGTTATGCTACGATCATAGAATTTTTAGAATTTTTTTTATAAACTCACAAGTAGCACTTAACTTAAATATGTCGGACGTTAAACGATTTGGAAGCCATATAAGATATGAGGGTTAAAATATTAATACGAAATACTTAATTACGTTTGTAAGGTTAGGTGTGCTTTAAAAATAACGTAAGTCCAAATACCCCAGCGGCAGGGTTATAGTCATGTACTCTCATATTTTGAGTAGCATTGAGATTATTACGAAATCAAATAAGAATAATAGGACAATCGGCATGTGCAGTAGCAGAGTACTATGGAAGGCAAATTTATGACGGATATGAGGTGAATATAATATGTTGATGATCTCGCATTCAACGGTTAAGAACATTTTTGCTAAATGTGGAAAACTAGCTAAGATACTATTGATGTAAAAATCTGTTATGATCATTTTAGACCTCATTATTAGTTCTTAATGTCTATCATTGCTAGTTGAAATTTTTGTTTGGACTGATCTAATTAGCACCAAACCAGTGTAGTAAAAAAATGTATTATTATTAAAATTAATAGAACTTTCTAGGGAATTTAATTATGTATACTAGCAATTGAATTGTTTGCTTTTTTGGCCTTTTCCGTATAAAGTATTCATGACATTAAATGAACTTAAGAACAAGGATAGGGGCTTAGCTAACAAACAGACCATCGTTTTTATAGCATAAGGGTTAACAGAACGTGACACAATTTAATTCACGAAGAAGTCTACCAGCTTCCGAAATAGATATTTAAGAGAAGCTATTTAAACTAAAGGTTTTAATATTTATCAAAATTTATTAAAAACAAAAAAAATAAAAAATAAAACTGGCCTGGAGCTCTTTATAGCCATGAATACTTGAAAATTTATTTCAGCAAAAAACAGTTCTTTTTAAAAATTGTTGTTCCACTTAACCAATCCTGAGTAATAAAGCTTTAAACAGTTGTATGGTTTATTTGACCTCACGTTTTTACTTAGGAAATTTTGCTAGATCAATAAAGAAACAAGTTAGGAAAGCGCTGTATTCGGCTATGCCGAAGGCTTTATACCTTTCATGAATACGCATCACGGTCTTAAGTGCTCGATCCATATTTATAATAAGTACAAAATCTGAAAAATTTGATGGTCTTGCCCTATTAATTTAAAGATACATAGCCCAAACACAGTTTATGGGCTATATTTATTGTATGGGGGCTATATGATATATTGGTTCAATCTAGATGATTTTGGAGTTTGGATGATGAGGAGTTTTATGGGTACTATTGAAGGTGAAAAAACCAAAATTCTTTTCTTTTTCCTCTTGACACAATTTTTTCATTCCAGATAATTAATTAACAACTTTCTTTTTTTATTCAGAAGTTTTTTGTGGGTAATTAAATTTCCTACAAAATTGCAGAGCTAATTTGTACATCAATTTAAATTTTTTTTGAGCTTTTTCCTGGACTAACGGCGAATCCCGATTTATCAAATTAAAATGTATTTTTTCTTTTTTTAAGTTTTTTTATAACTTTTTGGGTCAAGCCTAAACCAACAATGGAAATCAGAAAAATTATGAAAAATTTTTTTTTTTTTGTTTTATTTTGTTTTTTTTAGGTTTTTCAATTAAAAAGATTTTTTTTAACTTTTTGTGGTCAATCCTTTACAAACGGCTTAGCCAAATTTAAATTGGACACTTATTTTTTTTTTTTGTGAAAAAATTAGTTTTTCATAAGATTTTGTGGGCAAACCTGCACAAACGATTTATGTAACTAATGCACAATTTTTTTTTTAATGTTTCTTGAACAACCCTGGACTAATGCTGAACAAAAGATTTAGCCAAATTAAAATAAAAAATTAAAGTAAAAATGATTCTTAGAAAAATATTTTGTTTTTTACCACTGTTTGCTGACGATCCAGAACTCACGATGGACACAACATTTAGGCATCTTTTTAGTTTTCCTTTTGAAAACCAAAATATCTCTAATAACTTTTTGTGGACAAATTAAAATAGAAAATTTATAACCAAAAATCAGATCAGTCATAAAAAATCTAAGCTGGCAATGATAGATCCCTAAAAAATAACAATAAAGTATAAACATTTTAAAATATTTTTTTTCTTGATTCTGAAACATAATAGTAATTTTCTTTTTTTTTGTCGCAGTCTACTGGATATAGTGTCAAATGTTTTCAAACATTATCGTATTAATGATAAATATACGAGAATTTAAAGCTGCCTGGTGACACGCAAGCATATGCTGCTGGTAGCCATAGCAACGGGTGGTTGTGTGCGTAATCGGGTGATTGTCGTTTGCCCGGCCACCATACAAGCATAAAGCATCAAGCGCCATTTGTATTGAAAATTCGTAGCGTGCGGACGTAAACATGTCATCGGATGACGATTTTTTATTGCTTGTAACTGCAGTTGTTTTGGCGGAAAAAAAGAAAAAAATTAAAAAAAGAAAATTCTGGATGAAAAGTTTGCATGCAAAACGTAAACAGTTTACGCATGAGAACCTCTTAAAAGAGTTAAAAGCATCATGCACTCGTAGGTTTCAATAAACCGCAACGTAAAATCTTTTTCTTCCGCGAGCTTGCTCATTTCACGTTCTCACAAAACTAACACACTACTGCTTGTCAAACACGTTGGCAACGATCAAATAGACCAGCTGTCAAGCGAAAAAATCTAAAATTTTTGATTTTCATCAACGAAAGCCGACAACAAGTACGTGTGAGCACGACTACCCGTCGTTCGCGCCGATTAGTATGGTAACCACCCGTTGCTATGGCTACCAGCAGCATATGCTTGCGTGTCACCAGGCAGCTTAATACAATTTCATACATAAATGCTATCGATATGTGTCGATAATCAAAATTATCGATAGTGTCCCAACAGTTTTTCTCGCCGTAGTTAAAATATATCCTACAAAAATACTTTGCTACCGTCCGACACACTTCCCATAGTCCCAGATAAGTTTATGTAGTGCAGATCACAATTATTACCCAAGCAATGTTAATCTGTAGTCTTATGTAATTATTCAATATTTATTATTAGATTTTAGTCAGTGACGGCTATTAAATCTATTGTCGATGTATTGCCCACAGTGCTGCAAGCTGGCAAGAGCGTTACCGTCTTTGAGTCCATACTACGTGATGTTGTTATGCCATCGGCGCCTCCACCACCAGATGTCGCATGAAAGATATCTGCTACGCTTACGGGTAATGTGAGTAAATGATCGTTTCCATTGCCGAGTGCACTGCCTGACATACCGGATAGATTATGCGTTAGACTGTGACGTCGCAGATCGCAATTACGCCGAAAGACTTTGCCACAAGAATTACAATTGTATGGCTTTATGTCGGTGTGCGTTAGTAAGTGCGTTTTTAGATTGGAACGCTGATTGAATGAACGATTGCAGACGGGACACTTGTGTGGCGACTCCTCCATGTGTAGTATTTTGTGGACGGCTAGGGTACGTGATTGGCAAAAGCCTTTGCCGCATTCGACGCATTTAAACGGTTTCTCCTTTGAGTGAATGTATCTGCGGAGAAAACGAAATAAGACAACAATATTGTAGTTAAAAGAGGCAAGGTGGAATCCAAGGTAAAAACAAGTGGGAGAGAGATAGAGAAGGAGAAGTGTTGTATTAGGAAATGGAGAGTGAGTGGGAGAATAAAATACAAGCAAAATTGTTGCAGGCCGTAGAATGTTTTCGTATAAACTCTTAAATGCTTCATAGAGCATCTCAAACCAGCAAGCTTGTACGTAGACGAGCTAATTTAGACTTAATAAAAATCTTTATTAAATGGAGGGACGCCCAAACTATCAGTGGGGGGTTAGATACTTCACCCCTGTTTGGTTGTTTGTTTGAGTAGCGACAAAAACACTCTCCGAAGTTCCTGGAGACTGTTACAGACATGGATCCCGTACGCTCCGGTAATAGAATGTCTAAATTCTAGGCCCATAGTCCACTAAACTTCGGCTGCGCATCAATGGGAGCCTGGTTAGGTTCCTAATAAATCTTACTGTTCTATTACTTGGGCCACTGATTTCGCTACTAACTTACATAAAGAATGAGTCATGTACCAGCTGTATGGGCGAGAAGGAAAAGGAAAGTGTTGAGAACATCTAAGCAAATGTCCAGCTCTAACTTAGACTGCTGCAGTTGTTATGTGACGGCGGAAACACTCCTTAAAGAGAGAGGGGATAAGATGAGGTAAACCCCTCTTAAATTGAGCCAAGCGGCCATATCGTCGGGGCAGACATTCTATATCTCCTATCACTCCTCACGACCTTGAAGAAGAGCGATGAAAAGATTTCAAAGTATGACGTTATATCTGCGTTTGAGTTTGAGTTTGAGGGAATAGGATTGGGCGGTAACTCTGTCAACCGTACGAAAGCAAGCGTGGATTTTGACAAGGCGACTACCTACTCCCCCTAAATCACCAGTGGAAAGTGTGTAAAGCCTTTAGCTAGGCTGAAACAAAATATTAGCTTTCATAAAAGAAAGTATCGGCGAGTATTGAAGGAATTTATATAATGAACAAGTTTGTATCGATGGGGAGACAGCAATTAGCGCTCTTTTAAACTTTCCAGCAACCAAACTCATATCGAAAAAGTGCTCAAACAGTCGTCAGCTATCTCTTTCTCACAGTTTGTGCCTGTTAGAGTGCGGGTGAGTAAGAAAGAGAAAAACAAACAAGCAACATCTCTCTGACTTACCTGTGATCTCTCAAATGATCTTGCCGCCTGAATGCCTTGCCACAAATATCGCACGAATATGGTCGCTCATCAGTATGGGTGCGCTCGTGTATCAGCAGATTGTAAGATTTGGTGAATTGGCGATTACAAAACTTGCAAATGAATTGTTTCTTTGAGCGTTGTGAATTAGAAGCAGCAGCAGTTCCAACAGCTGTGCCACTACCAGCGCCAACGCCACCGCCACCAGAAGTATTCACATTGACCGCCTCATTGAGAGCGCTGGCAGCAGCACCTTCATGCACAATCAATTGTTGATGATTCAATTTGTCTTGGAACATGGTGGCTTGCAATGATGAAATCGATTCAATCTCAGCGTTCAGAGTCTGATGTTGCTGTTGTTGTGTTTGCTGTTGCTGTTGTTGATTGATACAAAAGGCATTGCTATTAAATATGAAATTATTATAGCTGCTTTCCAATTCGCCAGCCTCAAAAGCTAGACCCTCTTCGCCATCCAAAAGCGGCAGATCACAATCGCCCAAATCGCTAGCGCTAAGCTCAGCATTTGTAGCGCTTGCGCTTTGTAACAAATTTTGTATGACGTTATTCGCTGAGTTGTTGTTGCGCTGCGTTTTAGACGTCTCCAGGCAAATGTTGGTTACTTCTAAGGTGGACAAGTCTTGCTGTTGTTGTTGTGCGGATGCAGCTTCCACCGAAATTGTTGCTATATTGTAAGCGCTGTTGGGTGTTAAATTAGCAGCGTTGTTGTTATTGTTGTTGGCACTAGCATTGCAGTTGGTGCTCGCATCGGCGCTGCCATCGCTGCTCGCATTATTATTATTGCCGTTGGATATTGTGTTGAAACGGAAGACATCCGATTTGCCGGTGATGCGCTGCAATGTCAAATACGATTCGAGCGCTTGCAAGTTGAGAGCGGCGGCAGCGGGTGAGTTGACTGGCAAGAGCGCCGCTTGCTGCAAACTGCTCACCATGGTGCCCTGTAAGGAAAGCACCACAGCGGCGGCAGCGGCTAAATCGTTGGTTGTGGTGACGTTCGTTAAAGCGGAGGCAGGTGAAGCGTTTACGTTGCTGTTCACGTTGTTGTTGTTGTGGCAGTTATTCGTATTCGAGTCATTATTGGCGTTGCTTGTACTGGCGTTGTTGCTGTTGTTGTTGGATTTATTCAAGGCAAAGATTGCGCCAGCATTACCAAGATTTTGTTGTTGTGCGCTTGGCGTCGTAATTGCTAGACCGAGATTTCCCAGCTGCTGCTGTTGTTGAGCGCTGCCGGCGCCACCAGTCACATCCTTCGCCAAGGCCAGTGCCATTGCAGCGACAGTGGATGTGGCTAGTGGTGTTGTTGTTGCTTTTTGTTGCTGAGATTCACTTGAGGCGCTATGAGCACTGTTGTTGTTGCCGTGTGTGTTATTGCTGTTGCTACGTTGGCGCTGTTGACGTTGTTGCTGCTGTTCAAGCGCCACAGTAACGGAATTAGCATGCAGCTCAGCGGCGGACAATTCCTCCTTGATGAGTGTCGCTATGGCGGCGTTTGTTGTTGCTGCTGCAGCGGCGGAAAAGTTTGCTGTGGCTTGGGCGTGCGCATTCGATTGGCGCTGTTGTTGTTGCTGCTGCTGCTGCAGGCGCTGTGTTTGCTGCATTTGCTGTTTAAATTTTTGCAATTGTTGTTGGTGTGGCACTTTTTGTTGCTGCTGCTGTTGTTGTTGTTTTGGTTGCTGCTGCTGTTTCTGCGACTGCTGCGCCGCTGATTGCTGTTGTGACTGCTGTCGTAATTGTAGGTATTGTTGTTTTAAATGCACTTGTTGTTGTTGTTGCTTCACATGATTTTGTAATTGTTGTTGTTGTACACCATTGCCCGCGGCATTTGTGCAACTTGTGGAGGAGTCCATAACGCGCATGCGCAGCAGGATATCGCTAAATGAGCGGGCTGTACTGCGCTCGCTAAACGGTGCTGTCTTGGTTGGCTGGCTGACCGGCTGTTTCACTCACTGTCTGTTTGTCTGCTTGCTGGTTTGTTCTTGCTGTGACCTGTTGCTGTGCAAACGCGCACACCTACGCAAACTGCTGTCGCGACCTGCTTGGCTTATAGCCAGACACAAGAGCGCGCTGCAAACAACTGCAAAAATCTATCTGCAAGTTGCTGGAGGCTTTTGCAGATGCGGAAAGTGTAGTTAAGTTAGTGTTGTTGTTGCTGATTTTTAATTTTTTTACTGTCCAAGCTGCTATTAAAGTTCTTGTTGTGCCGTTAAATTTGAGTTTGAGTGCTGGAGCAAAGGTGAGCGCACAGTTTTGTTGTTGTTGTTAGGGTGCCTGCTTTTGGAATTGGTTTTGTTTTTGCATTAAGCATTTCAACTCTTCACTTTTTGCTGCTGTTGTTGTTGTGGTTATTGCGCTATGCAGCATGAGCGCATGAATATCAAAAACCACACGCCACCATAAATCACCGCTTAGTCACGCGCTCAAAAAGTCATAAAAATCGAATTTGACATTCATACAAAAACAAAATGTTTGTCAAGTTTTTATACATATGTACATATGCGCTTATTGCAATGCAAAGGAGTAGAAAGCGACAAGCATATTAACCAACAAATTGTTCGACATCAAAGTAGAGTGTGTGTAGTGAGGCTGAAATTTTGCGGCGATTATGTTGTTGTTATTGTGACTCTTTTAGCTTACTTTTGTTGTTGGCAAATAAGCGTTGACATTCTCCTATTCTTCCTCTTGCGTCTTTTCTTCTACTTCTCTTCAATGTACCACTGCGCGCTACGCGGAATGCATAAAGAAGGATTAACGCCTGGGTACGCTCCTCAAATTTGTGGTCACTGACAGTTTCGGTCTTTTTGCGGCGTCTCTGTTGCGATTACTTAGTTTGCTAAAGCTGCTCAAAGGTAAATTGATAGCACTTCAAAAATTATGAAGATGCGTTAACAAGCTATGAGTGTCTAGGTATAAATATGAAAATACATTTGTTGGCATGCGCGCTGTTCTTTGTACTTGGCTAAGGTTAGCGTTTTGGCGGCGCCGCGTCGGCAATTAACTGATACTTAAGCGCAAAATAAGAGTTTTTTTTGCTTTTGGTTTGAAGACACAAGTAAAAAAAACCAAATAAGACCTAGCTGACCACACGCGTGCGTTATTTGTTTAGGCACTTGAGTGCTTGTTTTTCTTTTGAATAAATGTTTGTAATTAACACGAGCCAGGCACAGCGTCGGCTTTGGCGATAAGATTGCCGGGCAAATAAAGTCACTTGCGCACTGCAATTGCGCTCACTTTTAGATTTAAAAAAAGGTCTGTTGATAAGAATTTCACACTTTTGACCACTTTTTGTGTTTAACAACGCATACGCGGCCTTAGAATTTATAATTTTGTTGATAAGCGTTTTCGCTTGTCAAATGTTTGTTGACACTTTCTTATTTTGTGGTAAGCTGAGGCGCGCCTCTAACTTTGAGTACAATAATTAAGTACAGCAATCAATTGCGATTACAAAAACAAAAAACACGGTAAGAAACAGCTGTACATTATTTTCACGCTGCTCTTTTTTTATTTCTTAGCTCCTCTTCTGTGTAATGAGTAATTGTATGACGTTTGCGCGCGTAACGTCGTTTCATATTAAAAGGCGCGCACAATGTTGGGTAAATCCACTGAACAACTAAAAGTCCATTGCGCTGCTGGTTTGACGCGGACCTCCTGTGCAATAAACAGAGAAAAATTAAAAAATCCAAACCTGCACGCTGTGCAGAAACTACAACAAAATCGTGACACACACACTTGGCCCAAAGCAGCTGCGCGCAGTTGAGTATCTGATATACAACTCACCGCTCAAGTTACTCATTCACTCAGCGCGGGCCCTCACCAAAGCACAGAGATAGCGTGTTGCGCGTGTGTGAGTGCAGAGCGCTACAGACCAATTCACTGTATGCGAATGAAGTAGAAGCACGCATACACATTTGGTTACATGTGTGTAAGTCAGAGATCTTTTATCCCAGTCAGCATTTTTTAATTTATCCGCAATTGGGATAAGATATCTAGAAACTTTAACTCATGTTCGACCTAACTCCTACTCCTTTACAAAATTTAGTACATTGTATCTTTGCTTTAACATTCGTCTTTCCCATTCAACACACCTTGAAATTAGTGTAATATAACATGATCTTAAAACGTCTGGCAGCACCATTCATAAGTCGAGTTCTCAATAGAAACGTTATTTTAAATTTGATCCACCTTAATACAAATGTACTTATTTCTAGGTAGTCCTAAAATATAACCTAATACCATAGTAGTCAGGAACCATACTAGTAAGCAAATGAAAACGTATGACTGAAACCAAACTAGTCTGAAAAAGAGCGAGCTAGAAGCAGTAAAAAATCAAGCGTCGTGAGAATATTACTGTGCGTATAACTAAAATTTTGCTATTTCTGGCAATAACGCTCGAGCGTGTTGGCTCTTCATTGTGAGCAGCGTACTTAGCAAATAAAGCCGGGCGGCAATTCGATTATTTTCACTTATTATTACTAAGCGTTCGTTTTATTACAGTAAAAAATAACTCTTAATATTGATAATATCTGATACTATTTTATTAATATTATTTTTTTTTAAATATTCATGTCCATAAATGAGCTCAAGCTCAAGAGTAATCGTTATTATTCAAATTATTATTAATTTCATAATTTTTACTAATTATTAAAAGCTTCATTTAAATTTTAGATCCATTTCGGAAGCTATCAGCGCAATGATAGTGCTTACAAATGTTGACACTAGTAGTTCAGCTAGAAAACAAACCATCGTTATAATAACCTATGGTTAACAGAATGTGCCAAAATTTCTCTAAGGAAATTTTGTTCAATGAAAACAAGTAAGGAAAGGGCTGCCTTCGACTGTGCCGAAGACTTTTTACCTTTCATGAATACGCATCACGGTTTTTAGTATCCGATCCTTACTCACAATTAGTACAAACTCTGCAAAACTGATCATTTAAAGATACATAGCCCAAACCCCATTTATCGGAACAATCGATTGTATGGGAGCTATATGTTATGTAGTTTCGATCTGGCTGATTTTCACTACACACGTTACACTTTTTAAGTGCATAATTTATAGCCCAAAACCGATTTATCGAAACTATCGATTGTATGGGAGCTATGCGTTGTATTGATCCGATCTTGCTGATTCCGACGAATGATTAATCTCATGCTCCATACCAAATTTCATGAAGATATCTCAAAAGCTGAGGGACTAGTTTGCGTACAAACAGACAGACGGACATGGCTAAATCGACTCAGTTCATCGCCCTGATCATATCGGTATACTTATTGGTGGGTCTATCTCTTCTTCTTCTCATACTTACGAACATCGGACCAAAGTTATAATACCATTTCATGTTAATGAAAGGTATAAAAATATGAAAAAAAAAAAAATCTAAAATAAGTAAAAGTTATCAAAACACCTTTTTTGATTTTTTTTTGGAATTTCTATTTAATTTGTTTAATCGTTATCAATTAATAATTGCCTTTTCTTGAAAACAATTAAGATAATCATTACTTCTTAAAGAATCCATCTAATCAAATTTAACAGGTCTTTTTTCTTCTTTTTTTTTTTATGTTTCGGCTTTTCAAACGTATCTCCAATTTATCACCAGCGCTGGAAAACCAATATTCTTTTGCAAGTTAATTATTATTTTTTGCCTTGTTTTCGAGCCTACAAAACGATGTTTATTGTGAAACATATATTGAACGAATTACATACTAGCTTTCGATAAGTTCATGCTTCGAAATGTTGGCTGGGGTGTGCGCACATTTTGCGTCAGCATTGCTAGCTGTGTAAGTTATTCCAAATCGCGTTTGTTGAGTTTGAGTGGTACGCTTTTATTTTGTTGGTGTTGGTGTTGTAGTTGTTGTGCCTTTTAAAGGTGTGCAGTATAGATGTGTGCGCTTTTGAATTGTAGCTCTTTTGCACACACCGACACATACACCACACTCAAAATTATTTCAAAATCATTCACGCATACGTTAATAACCAGTTTCTGCTTAACGTTTTTTTTCGTTTTATACCTGATTACTTTGTCTTTGGCTAACAACGAGTTTACGCTCTCTCTACATCCACTTAAGTATAAGCTAAGTTCGCTTTCAGATCGAACTGTTGAAACCCGCAAAACAAGTTAGCCAGGCAAGCAGAGGTGTTTGGTGTTTTATGGCCAACACACTTTTCTTTGCTTGCCGTGGCTTGTTGGTTGGTTACTTGGCTGTGGCTGACATGGTGCTGTGAGAAGCGAAACTAGGCATTAATGTAATGCAAACGAGTTGTAAACTGGCGTGGGTGTAGTTATTTATACGCACATATATTTCAAGTTTGTAGATATGTATGTATGTTCGTAAAACAAGCGACCACGTTGAAAGCTTGGTTGGTATTTAAATGAGAAAGACAAAAGGAAGATTTGTTGTGTTGGCACGTCGATCTCTAAGATATAATAGATTAACAATTTTTAAATAAATTTTGTTGCCTAATTAGGTTCGACGATCTTTAGACTTTATTTTGACTTTTGTTAATTCTTCTTGGTATTAATGTCGTTTTGAAACTCAGCTTTTCTGGTTAGATATTTAGAGGGCTAAGGTAGAATCACCGACGACAGCTAGTTAGCATTTTTAGTTTGCTTTTCAATTGCCTTTGATAAAGTGGTATTTTAGTTTTGAATTTAAAGCGCCTAGAGGTTGAGGTAGAGCTGAATTGTGAGATAGGAAACACTGTGATTTGTGGTCTACGTGGAACTTAAATGCAGTAGTGACTTCTCCTTGTACAGAATCTCATCTAAGAAGAGGATTTTCCAAATTTAACTCAGCCAAGACAATTCATCCCACATACTTACACTGTACCTTCCAAAACAGCGCGCCGCCTGACTCTATCCTTTGCAGATCGCAGATCGCTCTCCACTTTGCATTTCAAACGGAGTGGGTTCAGACAACAATACTTCGTTTCACGCTGTCAGGCCAACGCAGCCACTGGGTTTTAATTAGTTGGGCTATGTCGATGTGTGCGTAGGGCTCCTACAACTCATTATTAAATCTTCTTCGGTGAACACCGTCGTCACCGAATCAGCGAATGTCCTTCTATTCTTGACCCTGCAAAAGTAGTATACGGTGGCCGTTCCTCTACTGACTCCAGTGACCATTTTAGTTAATTCGCTGAACTAAGTCTATGCCCGCGCTTATCGTTAAATCTCTTTTTCTCTAATATCTCAAAAGTCATCTCATTTGATGTTGTCATAGCCCAAGTTTTATTACGGGTATGAAAACTTATAACGCTTGTTTTCTGTTCTTAGGGAGAGGACTTTATTTTTCAATTGAGAACAAGTACTTCGGCTAGTTTTCGAGATTCTGAAATCTCGTTTGGTAGCGAACCTCCCGCTAGGCGGTATTGTGTCCAAAAGAAGAGAGTTCAAACTGCTAAAAGTTCATCATGCTTTCGAATACTTATATGTACTGTGTTCTTCAGCTTTATACTACAACATTTCAGATCTTTAACTTAAATATATCAGAGCTCCATCTATTAAATTCCTCTCAGTCCTTTTTTGGAGATTATCTAATTCAAGGAGATTGTAATTTGGCTACTCTAATCTAATAGCTTATGGTTTTACTGGAATTTTTATCCGTTTATTTGAAGATCATATTATTGATATACTCCTTGGAGAACCCTGAGAAGTCAGAAATACCTAACTCGGGCATATTCTAAACCCATAACCCGCAGGTGGCATCATATTTCTTCTTAAGGTGCAGTGGTTTAAGCCTTCTAACGTCGCGACTATTTTTTCGATACTTTTCATTGGTTGAGCACTTGTTTTAACCGTAGTAATTTGGTCTTTTGAGCTAAGATGAATTCGCTGGGGTTTAAATATACCACAATTCCTCATTCTTCTTCTTAAAATAGTGGTTAACCGTCTAAATGATTTTTGCCGTCCAACATAGCGCCTCTTAGCGAAGACGCCGGGTTTTAATTCGTTGAACTATGTCGGTGTCTGCATACAGCTCATACAGCTCGTCATTAAATCTTCTTCGGTATTCGCCGTCGCGTTGGGGTCCGCCTCATCAGATTTTGTCAGTGTTAAGATACTGGAAGAGTTATTTTTGTTCTCCGAGAGAGGATTTTACTTCTCAATAGCCACACATCCTCATTCATCGAAAAAGTATGATGTGCTCTATGAACAAAGTGGTATCTTAACGATTAACGGATATCGTTGTTTTTGCCTCATAGTTATCGTATCTAAATCCGATGTACGTACATACCTCCCCTACTTTCTTCAATCTCCCCAACTATCCATATTTTGTACAAATAAGCATCATCTCTAATTTGTGAAGCTTCTCTAATTATTTGGCGTTAACACTAATACCCAGTTTGTGTAGAAGCGGTGTATGGTATCTAATCTTGTTTGCATGTTTTTTGTAATAATGCAATTTAAACAAGTAAGGAAAGGGCTATCTCGGACTGTGCCGAAGACTTTATACCTTTCATGAATACGCATCACGGGTTTAAGTGTCCGATCCTTACTCACCATTAGTAAAAACTCTGCAAAACTGACCATTTAAAGATACATAGCCCAAACCCATTTATCGAAACTATCGATTGTATGGGAGCTATGCATTGTATTGCTCCGAACTTGCTGATTCTGGCGAATTATTAGTCTCATGCATACCAAATTTCATCAAGATATCTCAAAAACTGAAGGACTAGTTGCGTACAAACAGACAGACTGACAGACGGACAAAGCTAAATCGACTCAGCCCATCGCTCTGTTCTCCGCTCCTTTGTCTTTATTCATTTCCTGGCTTTTCATAGTATCTCAAACTGTTTGCCAATTCTTCTATTACTAGTGGTTTTCTCGACTACTCGCCAAACTGTTTCTGTAGTCTGTTTTTGCAACTTCAAAACTTGTCTACTTACCGGGGCTAATTAACTTTTCACAGTCTCTCTAGCTGTTCGATGCTTCTTCAACTGTTCGCCTTTTGTTTCAACTACCCGTCAAACTTTTCTCAACTAGTCGTCTGTTCTTCCGAAAACTTGACCGTACTTTGCATATCTGATATTATTCACGCAAACTATCCCCTTCCTCAGATTATAATCCCTTCCTGATACTTCTTGTTCTGTAAAACTGTTTGTTGTACTCACCGTTCTTTCGATTACTCGCTATTTCTTTGCATAACCGATACTTATCGCCGTTTTTTCGACTACTCGTCAAACTGTTCTCAAGTAATCGCCGGCGTTTCTGACTACTTTGATACTATCTATGTATAACCAATACTTTCCACACAAGGCTATTTACCACGGCTCTAATTATCCTAGTTCCCCAACTTTTACAGTCTCTCTTTAGATCCTCGTTGTTTCTTTAACGACTCGTTGTTTGTTGTTTCTTCTTTGATTAAGTCAAATTTAGAAATAATATTAATCATAAATCAAAAACCGTTCGAGATGTCGAAACAAAATTTAGCACACATATTTATATTAATATGAAGTATGTTTCGAAAAAAAGGGCGAAATCGGTCAAGAACCACGCCCACTTTTATACAGAAGATTTTCAAAAGGACCATATATATATGTAATAGGAAATAACTTTGCGTACAAAAGCTTTAAATCATTTATATTTCACTGTCAAAGTGCCTGTGACCGAATAAAATCGAAAAATATAAATTTTTGCAAGTGGGCGAAGCCCCGCCCCTTTAATAGTGGATTATTCCACAAAACTTTTTGTGCCATAACTCCGGAAAAAATTGATTTATCGAAACGATATTTGGAGAAAATATTGTAGATATAAAGGTAAATGTTTGTTGTAAAAATGTGTGAAATCGGTCAACGCTCACGCCCCGTTTTTTAACATAGTTCTAAAAAATTTGTTTGTAAATGTAAAACGCGATATTTTTATAAATATGCAAGCTATAGCAATAAGATCTTGTACACATAATAAGCTTTTTGATCAAAACTCGACCACAAAAAAATTGTGTGGATTTTGGGGAAGTAGGCGTGGCGCCGCCCACTTTTCAGCATAAAAATTCTGCTATTTTCAAAGGCGATTGCTTGTAGTTTGAACTAGATATTTCAATCAAAATTGGTCAGCTTCTTTTCACTAGTATGTAGTAAACTCTTGCCAAAAATGGAGCAAATCGGATAATACACAAGTAAAATATCCGGGCAAGCTGTTAATACCCCACTGCAATAGGGAAGTTATATGCCTTTTTTGACTTTCATACCTTTAATGAACGTTAAATGTTTGTAAGTATAAGAAGAAAAAGAGATGGGACCATCAAAAAGTAAACTTGAATAATAAGGACGCTGAGCTTTAGTCGATTTAGCAATGTTTGTCTGTCTGTCCGCCTGTATATTTGAACGCAAATTTTTCAAACAGAAAATGTGCATGTATTGGTTTTTTTAAATGTGGTTAGCAGTTGTTGGTAGGGAAGCTATTTATATACAATTAAATTAATGGTGGCCGACGTGGTGTGGCCGAAGGTCCAAGGTTCGAGTCCTGGGACTAGTAACATCAAAAGTGGTTTGAAAAAGTTTTTCAAAACGCGGTCGCCCCTCGGCAGTGGTTTGGCAAACTCTCCGAGTGTCTTTCTGCCATGGAAAGCTTCTCAGCAAAAATTCATCTCCTTTGCAGATGCCGTTCGAAGTCCACAAAAATCTGTAGGTCCCGCCAATTTGTAGGAAAAAATTTAAAACGGCACACCACAAAATGGAAGGGAAGCAAAAATCTCTCAGGAGGTTTATGTTGATATACCTGTTGTATATCGCGCCATACATTTATTTTCTTTTTAATTAATTTACAGCTCAAAACTCATAGCAGAAGTGTTTTTATTGAAATCAATCAGCTGGCTTTATAATACGAACTGAAAAGTCTTAAAATAGACCTGCGTAGATTGGGATGACAAAATAGATCACTACTAGGTATATAATGTTCGGTTCCACCCGAACTTAGATTTCCTTACTTGTTCCTATTTACATTCTTGTTTTAGAAATTAGATTTATTTCCATTTGCGTTAGCCTCAGAATTTCCTTGGCAGAGTTTGAATTCCACAAATCCTCCATTTGCGCTCAAAAATATATTTTATATATATTTTCAAAAACTTCTTAGAATCAATTTAAAATCGTTTCTGCGTATTTGACACTACCCCTCAAATTTTTGGTTAACGCACCAACAGTTGCAATTTGGCCAACGCGCTAATAACCTGAATGCTGTCCAACCCCCTGCGTGTCCACTATTAAATTGCTGATATAAATTTTGAGTATAATTTTAATTGCAGCCATGCCAACAACAGACAGTAGAGTCACCAGCAGTGGCTGACGGTAGTCAGTGATCGCTGAGTTGCAACTCAACTTAAATTCGTTTTTTAATGAAACGACTTCAGTTTTAGATTTTTTGTTCCGCGTAAACCTTAATTTTTGCATTTACATTTTTTCCTGTGGCTTAATGTTAAATTTTGTATTAAGTTTTATTTCCTTTTATGATATTTCATTTCGTTTTCATGTGATAAACGGCAAATTGTGCGATCAAGGAAGAAGCTGCTTGACTGCCTTGATATCAGCAATTTGACTAGTGGAGAGACTGACTGGCTAAATGACGTCCTAAATTGCTGTTTGACTACTACTTGAGCGGCTCAACTTACTTGTTATTCATATCACAGTCGGTATATGCCAAATGTCTAACCGTCTATCTGCCTACCCACTGTTAAATATATGCGCTGACGTGTGTGTGTGTGCGTGTGTTTATACTGAAATTGGCATTCGCGCGCAATATTTCCACAATTTATTTTAGCATTAAATTGCAATTTTGCTCTAAAAGTTTGCGCTTAAGCGTTTTCCACCGCTTATACAGATATTATTTTGATTAATGCAGCGCAAACATGTCATTCGCTCGTTTCGCTTGATTAACCCAAACGCAGTGAGCTCGCTAGCCCATACATGGGTGAGAGCTGAAGGAATGAATTTATCGCAGAAAGTTCACTCGTAAGGATGCATTAGTTGTTGTTTCTTTTTTTGTTGTTTGCGCGCTGGGGTGATGATATGTACAACAATTCGACAGCTTTGACTTCAATGGTTGCTTGTATATCGTTCAAGTGCTGCTGAGTTGTTGGCGTTGCGCGCAGGGCGTGCGGTGGCCCATGTATTGGCATGACCGGTCATCCCAGACTCGTTAGTCTGCCGCGCCACAGACGAAGACGAGTTCGACATGCTGCGCTCACTAAATGGCTTGCACAAGTTCAAAACAGACACTTGCAGCCAATGTACGTGTGCGCGCGACATGTTCATACATATGTTTGCACATGCGCGCGCACAAGTGGGTTGCATAAGCATTGCGCTCGTAGGATACTTGGCCACATTCCAATGCGTTGCACTTGCGACCACGACAATTTCATTATCGGCGCGTTCAACTAAGACCGTTCAAGCGAAAGCCTACTAGCATTAACAACAAAAACAACTACCAAGTATGTATCAACGCCAATGCTCATGTCATTCATGTGCACGCGCTATTTTAAATGCGTAATTATGCCACACTCAACTTCCAAAGTCTGTCCGCTTGTTGCATATTCAGGGTAAGCCTTCCTCTATCGTCTCAGCTCCGTACTACTAAATTTCAAATTCTAACATTGTTGGTTGTGTAGAATGCATTTGTTGGCCTTAACGCGCATTCTTATGAATGCCGCCACAACATCCTTCCTGCGCAAAGTTTTTTTTTCGGTTTGTTGTTGCGTTATTGTGCAATATTTATGTTCATAAATGCAAGCGGCATGCAGCTGGCGGTAATCTTCAAAGGTAACTTCCACAATCTGAATCTTAAAATGTTGCACGTACAATTGTGATGAGCTGTGCGCTTATTCAAAGGGTGCTTATATTGTAAGGGCGTGGAGGTGACGGTGGCTGCGCTATGTTAACTGACTGAGTATGAAGTTATTGCGCTCATTGCACTTCATACTCATTGGTCACATTGGTTGCTTGGTCGCTTTGGTCATTGCTTCATTGTCACAGTCATGTTGACATACTGTCCAGCTGTCTCAGCAATTGCCCCATCGATTTCACGCAGATGCATTTGTAAGCTGGTTTGCGTTCGTTGGTACATACAGTGTGCTTATAAGAATAAAAATAGCAACAAAAATCTCGTAGAAGAGAAGGATTTCGTAAAGGTTTTCTTTTGGAAATGTCATCTAGCAATGATACCTGCATGCCTTATCTGTTTCATTCCGTACGCTACATCAGTATCTTAGTCGGCAGTCTATCTATCTAATAGATATATAGATAATAGTTGAGGATAGCACTGCGACCAACAGTTCTATTACGCCGTCATCTCTTTACAAAACTTCACCCAAGCCGATCTCCTTCATGAAGGTGATTATTTCGTTTGGATTGAGGGTTTGTATGCGTTTGTGCTCTGGCCCTGATGATCCCAGGAATTTTGCACTTTCCATGCGATTGCGCCGCATGTTAGAAGGATGTGCTCGACAGTCTCTGCTATTGCGTGACAGAATCGGCATGTGTCTTCTGTCCGTATACGTTGTTTATGTTGGTGGCTGTTGAGTCTGCAATGGCCTGTAAGAATATTAAGAAAAATTCTTAGACTAGCTTTAGAGAGGCCTATTTTTGCTCTGTAGCGGGAGGTATTATAAACCCTCCGCCTTTTTTCGCTTCCTTTTCACTTCTCAAGCATTTCCTGATTGTGTGAGAACCCACTGGCAGTATTAGTTCAGGCCCGATGGGCCTTGCGCTAGCTGCGTGTCTCGCTAGGTTTTCTGCCCTTTCATTTCCCTCGATTCCTGTGTGACCTGGAACCCATGCAAGTAACACGCTATTACAGGTTCCAAAGTGGTTCAACTTTTCAACGCACTCGCTGATAAGCGCTGAGTTTATCTCGAATATTCCGGCTCCAATTCTGGGGCTTTCGAGCCGTCTGTGTACCACACGTTTGTGTAGGAGCGGTGTATGGTATCTAATCTTGTTTGTATGTTTTTTGTAATAATGCAATTTAAACAAGTAAGGAAAGGGCTATCTTGGACTGTGCCGAAGACTTTATACCTTTCATGAATACGCATCACGGGTTTAAGTGTCCGATCCTTACTCACCATTAGTAGAAACTCTGCAAAACTGGCCATTTAAAGATACATAGCCCAAACCCATTTATCGAAACTATCGATTGTATGGGAGCTATGCATTGTATTGCTCCGAACTTGCTGATTCCGGCGAATTATTAGTCTCATGCATACCAAATTTCATCAAGATATCTCAAAAACTGAAGGACTAGTTGCGTACAAACAGACACACTGACAGACGGACAAAGCTAAATCGACTCAGCTCATCGCCCTGATCATTTCGGTATATTTATTGGTGGGTCTATTTCTTCTTTTTCCCATACTTACAAACATCGGACCAAAGTTATAATATCATTTCATGTTCATGAAAGGTATTAAAAGTGATTATAGCGGGAAACAATTTACAAGAAATACCGTAAATACACTTTTGATGGAGAATCACCTCACCAGAAAACTGTGGGAGAAAAATGTTTGACAGATGTTACAATTACCGAAATGTACCTTAAATGGCTGCAGAAAAGTATGCTTTGCATATTTTTAGATTATTTTTTTTACCCTTTCATGTCCACTAGTAAGAATTAAATCCCTGTCGCCTGGACTAAAATTGTTTTCCGTAAATATCAAGTCATCTGCAACGTAAAAGTGTGTTCCATAAAATTGTGGCTGTATCGATATACAGTACCAATGTATTGGTGCTGTTCAGAGTAGTTTTTTTTTTTAAATAAATTTGAAATATACATAGATGCATCTTTCAAGGGTTTTCTTCTTAATATCTTTGCTTCAGACAGTATTAACCAATCCACGTGCCTGAATTTCAGTTCCAAAAATTATCTTTTAAGGGCCCAAAAAGAGCAGATTGCAAATAATCTAAACCACTCTGAAAAGCTTCGTATAGAAGTCGTTTTGGAATCAAATATGTGTCGATTATGAGACAAAAAGGTATCATATAGGACTCCTATTCAAGCTCATATGATATACGAAATTCCCTCATTTCGGACTCATAAATGAGTTCATAAAAAGCATAAACGCTCCAATTTAGGGCTCCTTCCTAACTCATTTACGACTGGTTGTATGTATTTTTAATATCTATAATGAAGGTGCATGCGCCTCTTACATATTTAATATCACTTTTTTTTGGAGTGGCAACTCTCACTACGTTCTTGGAATCAAGATTTTAAGGTTACCCTGTTTTGAAAAAAGTCATGTGTTAGTTATTTTGACATATTTTAAATCACACTCATACACAGTACTTACGCATAAAATTGCTTATAGTTCAAACATTCCCCTCTTCACTCACCTTTTGCACACTGCAAAATCAGTGCCGTTTCCGTTTTGTGAATCGTTCAGATGCAAATGCCTGACTGTATAAGTATTCATTATAACTGAATTTCCCTCCAACACTTGGCACCTTCGCCCTCTAAACCGCTCCCTCTCAACCTTTTAAGAATTATTGGCTTGCTAAATTGTTCTTGCGCTTGGCTTGACTGCTTACCAAACAGAAACCAACAACAAAATGCATCAATTGCGCTTAACAACAGCGTCACGTCAATGCAACGCGATGGTGCAACAGCGTCATCTGTCACACAAGGATATGTTTACTAGCCCAGTCTCATCCTGTTTGTGCTTATCGTTCGTTGGTACTTATGATCCAATGCCTATTACAATATGGCGAGTTGTTACCATTGCATGCATACATACATACACACACATACATACGTGCAGTCGTACGAACACTCGCTCATTGTGCGCGCCCATTTGATGCGTGGGCTGAAATTACACGATCACGATCGACGATAAAATTTTATGGCGCGTATACGATTTCGATTCGATTTTGGTGTTGATACACTCAATCGCTGCTACAACAACTGCAAAATACAATGACTTGGGCGCGCACTGTGATCTGCGTCCCCCAAAACGCGTTCAACTATACGGCAAAATGTCGCTAAGTTTCTGCAATGTTGTAAGTATTATTTTGCATTTTTTCTTATGTTTGTTGTTGTTGCTGTTTGCTAACAGTGCTCAATGCATGCGGTGTAGATTGTTCAATTGGAAAAACCATTACTAGAAGCAGAAATACCTTGTGGACGATAACAACAACGACACTGTCAATGCTAAGCAATATTTTCAATTTTTCATTACTATTTTTAAAAGCACTTCCATATGTGCATTAGGATGTCCGTTATTTCCAAATCTTATAAGTTTAAACGATTTATTCGTATATATATGTATAACCTCCGAAACGGCTTCACCGATTTAAATGCCACATTCTAAGAATTTCCACATAGGTGCGGCCACTCAGCATACTTGTATGGGGTTGCCACTTATCTGTTTATATTTTTTTATTTTTCATTAAAATTAGATTTGTTATTGTGGGTACAAACAGAAAGATATTTTATGTTCTATTGCAACCAAATATATTTCTAGGTAATGTTACCTCCAAGGGTGGCCACCCGACCCTGTTATATTTATATATGTATATCCGTTCTCATCTCGGAAAAGACTTTTAATCATATGGATGAGCTTTTGAATATGTGTAAGATGCTACAATTCACGCTTTTCAACTTAAAATTTTCCAATAAAAAGTGTTAACAGGGTTGCCATCTATTTAAAACTCTTAAAACTTGAGTGAGATATGTTAATATAGATATCAAACGAAAAGTATCTTACGCCGTATTTCAGCAAAAATATTTCTATCTTGGGCTACCTCCTAGGATTGTCACCCGATCCTATTCTATTTATTTTGGGTATAACCGCGTTCAGCTCGAAAACGAATTTTAACTATTTGGATGAACTTTTGATTATAGGTAAAATGCTACAATCCACACAAGGTGTTCACAGGGTTGCCACCTATTTAAAATAAAAAAAAAATTGTGATATATGTTAACATGGGTATCAAGCTACAAATAAACAAGGTGGCGCAAAAGTAATCCTCCTATCAGAAAATGCTATAAATTTTGCGATTGGCCCCTAAAGTCAGTTCTGTTTTGACATTTGTGTAGTAAACACATGCGAAATACACGTTAATAAACAATGTTACGCTACACTGCTCCAGAACGCGAATATTGCTGACTATTTATTTGACCTATAATAGGTCGGGGCCAAACGGTTACTGTGAATGGTGAGCGCTACAGAGCAATGATCAACGAGTTCTTTTTGCCGCAACTTGATGAATTGGGATTGGAAAACATGTGGTTCCAACAAAACGGTGCAACAGCACACACTGCACGTGCCACAACCGATATGCTGAACATCGGAAGCTTACTTTTGCGCCACCTTGTATTTCCAGGTAGGGGCATCACCTAGGGTTGCCACCTAATCCCATTATATACGAGGTGTGTTCAAAACGTATCGGGAATTTTGAATTTTCGCTGGTTACGTATATTCGAATTTTTTGTGGCGTTATGTTGGTACTCATGTCTCTCACTTATGCCGACAAGCTCGGCCATTTTGAATGTTCAGTTAATTGTTGACAGCTGCTTTGCTTGCACGTGTTTTGGATCGTCTTCGATTTTTACCTATTCAAAAAAATGGATCAAAGAACCTGTATCAAATTTTGTGTGAAAAACGATATTAAGTGCGCGGATGCATTCCGAATGTTGACTGTGGCATACGGAGAAGCTACCTTGGACCGAAGCAACGTTTATCGGTGGTACAAAATGTTCTCAGAAGGCCGAGAAGATGTGGAAAGAAGAACAAAAATTGGGTTTTGCACCACGATAACGCCCCTGCTCACGCATCGTTGCTTGTGCGCGACTTTTTGGCCAAAAACAACACACTAATGATGCCGCAGCCACCGTATTCCCCAGATCTGGCCCCCTGTGACTTTTTCTTGTTCCCTACACTGAAGAGGCCCATGAAAGGACGACGTTACGCTTCTCTTGACGAGATAAAGACGGCATCGAAGGAGGAGCTGAACAAGATACAAAAAAATGATTTTGGATGATTGGAAAAACCGTTGGCACAAGTGTATAATATCTCATGGGGACTACTTTGAAAAAACACAAAATTCGCGATACTTTTTGAACACACCTCGTATATATTTTTCGCATTTTCGCTATTATCTTGATGACTTATTGAACGAAATAATAAATAAACACGATTGGTAAGTAAATACACATATACATATATAAAGCCAGCATCTATCCACAATATCCGCCAAAAGACCGAGGCAATATTGTCGAAGATTGGAAATTAACACCTGCAGGTTAGGGGTTTAGAATATGTCCGAGGAAGGCATACCGGTCGTAAGAGGTAACTAAATGGCCAAAGGCAATGACGTACATCCCGATGGTGCCTTTCACCTCTCATTACAAATTTTCTCCTTCCGTAAGCTGACATGACCTAAAGGTTACGCTGGTCATACCAAATCGCTCCCGCGACAGTCGGGCATGTACTGCAAAGGAGTACCGGAAGGACTGCTAATTCTAATATGAAACCAATTATTTTTTAACGAGAATCTTCCATCAGAATTCAACCAACGCTTGTGGTGACTCGCCGCGCTAAGGTACTGCTTTGTCTTTTGTCCAAACACACCCTTCTTGCACTGCCGGAGCCACAGATGACATGTGTTCGATTATTTCAATCGAAACTGTACACTAGTTTCCTTGCATCGATAGCACAAGTTTAGCGTAAGCCTCACTAAGTCTCACTGAAAGGGGGCGGGGGTCAAAAAGTCTTCCACAAGTAATTTATGGGCGTCCCGGAATGTCAAATCTTTCCGTTCACTGGGGCCTTTGGCACAATACGCCTAATAGGGATGTTTGAAGTATGCCTTGGGGAGTATGGCGTACGTGGGCAGTCCGACTGCTCGTCATAGACTTTAGTTGTCTCTTAGAACAAGCATATCTTAACGCGGCTCCAAGCCTGTATTCTTCATCGTACGAGGTTTTTTTGACGAGGGTACCTGTATCGGATTACTTGACGAGAGATGGTACCACTGTGTGCTAAGCGGAGGTGGCTGAGACAATAAAGTTATTCGAATCGATATAATGTCCTCGAATCTTTGGACCATCTAAACCCCTCCAAACATGACGCCCTTAATTTTTTCTTAGCTCGATTTAGTTGTTGGTTTTCATTTTTCGGGAAACTAAAATTCGATTAGCCCCAAATTCATTAAGCGAGGTCTCGTCATGGAAGCTAAACATTTCGACTTTGGCTCAAAGGCACCTTGCCATCAGCCTGACAAGCAAAACTTTGCTTTTGTGCTGACCATTGAGGACCACAGGAGTGAACGATAGCACTTGGCAGAAAAGTCTCTTTCACATAAACTCAAAACCGAGTATGAGGTTTTCTAATTGACGACTCCAGTTTATAGAAGGACATCAACCAGCCGGACAGAGGCGATTTCCCCATAAAGCGAACCTCGTAGACCTTAAAAGTTGTTTTAATTTTCTAAGTTCTTTATACTTATTATGCGGAAAATATTTTCAACAGACTAACAAAACACCTGGGTGGAAACTAGTCGGCACTCTAAAGTGCATGTAGGCATGTGTACTCGACCAAATATAACCAAGGTGAACTGCTGGAGGTGCTGCATCCATTACTTAGTACGTTTCATAGTCGTTCCTTTATTTATACACATACGTGTACAAGGTGGCGCAAAAGTAATCCTCCTATCAGAAAATGCTATAAATTTTTCGATTGGCCCCTAAAGTCAGTTCTGTTTTGACATTTGTGTAGTAAACACATGCGAAATACACGTTAATAAACAATGTTACGCTACACTGCTCCAGAACGCGGAATATTGCTGACTATTTATTTGACCAATAATCGGTCGGGGCCAAACGGACACTGTGAATGGTGAGCGCTACAGAGCAATGATCAACGAGTTCTTTTTGCCGCAACTTGATGAATTGGGATTGGAAAACATGTGGTTCCAACAAGACGGTGCAACAGCACACACTGCACGTGCCACAACCGATATGCTGAACATCGGAAGCTTACTTTTGCGCCACCTTGTACATACTATATACATATACATGAAAATAGGTAAAACATGTCTCAAAAATGGCTGAGGTGTTGGAGTTTATCGCTGCAATTGCGGAAATCTTATCAGTAAGCGAAGCAATGAACTTGCAATCAGCGATATTGAATAGTAATTGCCGCTGATCAGATAGGAAGTTACCACCGTTTGGTTGAAAAACTGAAACAACAACAAAAGTCGTAGGTTTGCGTTTGTTGCCAAGTTTAGCAAATGTCATTTGTAGAAATATATTTTTGCTGGCGTTTGTTTAGATTGTTCATCAATGCAACATTTTATGAAAATTGTTTTTGTGACATCCGTTATGTCTATCCGGAGCTTGCTTGATTTATCTGCACGTCAAAATATCTGTTAGGGTGAGTTCTTTTTCAAGCAGGTATAAGTCTTACAGAGAGCTCAGCAAAAAAAACCATGGTGGCAAACTATGACAGTCAGTTCTAAAATTGTTTCAAAATGAAAAAGATGTCTAAACGGCTGAGCCGATTTATATTATGTAAAAAGTAATTTCTGGGACCTCCTCCGTGGAAGGTTTTTCGATAAAAAAATATTCAAAAGTTTTAATTGTTGCTGCCGAAAAATGAAGACAGCTGAGGCTTCACGATTTCGCCATTTTGTTTAGTTTTTGGTATATTATATGCCCCAAACTACTACACCGCTTTACCGATTTGGTTCAATTTGGAACATGTGTTGTTGCTTTGGGGAACGTTTCTACCAAAAATTTACTCGATAGATGGATTCAGTCCTAGAAGGTGTTGGTAAGATATGGGTATCAAATGGAAGATGATGAGGATTTTAACAAGGAAGGGTTCTTAGGGTGAGACCCCGTTTTCGAGATATTGACCAAAATGTGCACCAGTTGTGGGTGTAGAGTATTGGTATTAAAATTTAAAGTGTTGACTAGGGTACTAGCCAGAAGTTGTTTTTAGGATAGGGACAGCGACATGGATAGGAATAGGGATATCGATATGGATAGTGATAGTGATAGTGATAATGATAGTGATATTGATAGTGATAGTGATAGTGATAATGATGATGAAGAGGAGGAAAAGGAAAATTAAGGTGGCCAGGCAGAAGAAAATGGATCTAAAATGAGAAGGGAGAGTCAAGTAAATATTTGGGCAGAACAACGTCTGCCGGGTTTGATAGTCCAGTATGAAATAGATTTTTTTTTTAAAATACACTTTAAGAAGAATATTTTCTAAATACAGCTCGAATTTCGGGTTCTGAACTAGTTAAAATTTAGTTACTATCAAACTAGCTCTTGTCTGGCACTTTAGATCGGGCTCTGAACTTGTTGCTGAGCTCCCTGCAATGTACACTTTTAGTATACGGATATACTTAACCTAATCCTGCTAACTTTTAAATTACTACACAAAAAAATTCTTTTTTGACTTCACCCTTTTGAACCGAAAATATATCAGAAAGATGGTCCTCTTGATTTAATTTTCTCAACATAGTGCAAAGTTTATGTTAAAAGGCAGCCTAAATTTGTTGAGAGCTCCCAAAAGTAAAAATACCGGAAAGTTCTAAAATGGGGGCATGTTTAAAAATTTAAACTTAGATAATTACAACGATCCAGTTTACAGTCATTTTAGAAGAGTACGAGAGACACATGGGCAGAGAAATTATCAGCATGGAAGCAAAAGCCCAAGAATGGCACAAACTAAATAAGGAGGAAAAAACAAGGAAAGATCTACAACGAAAACTAAAAAGGAACAACATTGTTACAACAAAGACGTACAAAGGAGACACACCACTACTGATGGGCAAAGACGAGTATATACAAAGACCGATAAACTCATCGAAGAAATGAAGATGAGAGGATGGCATATACACTGACCCAAATGAACCCCTCGGTTCCTCCACCCATTGTGCCCATTCTCACGGAAATATTCATGCCGAACTTGGAAGGAAAAAGTATGCAGGAATTGTAAACCAATTTAGATGAGGCGTTTTGCGCTAGGTACGTTAGTGACATCGTTTGCGTCTTATTGGCAACAAACAAAAAACGAATATTAGAGTTCCACAACAAGCAGCAAGGGTATATTAAATTCACAATGGGGACTGAAAAATATTTAGGAATGAACTATCTGGACCTAACGATAAGTATTGACAAAGTGATTTATTTTGTTGTGTTGATCTTCCGACAGGGTAGTAAGTTGATTTTTGTTGGAACGATTTTCCGTCATCCCTTGTCAAGTTTGGTTTTGTGACAAACCGGTTTCGGCGTTCTGCCATTTTCAATGTCTAGTTTCGTTCTGGTCTGTGTCTATCCGCTGCGTTGTTTTTATAGTCCGTGGGTGCTGTGGCAGGTAATGTCAATCAATGTGTTCGTGGTAGGTAACGTTAATGTGCGTGTGTGTGTGCGCGGTATTGATACGTCCGAATTGTTATCTGTCCCAAGGGTTGTTTTTGTAGGTATGTAGACATACCGCTTGTTAGCTAAGCGGTGGGTTGATGTAGGTAGAAATCGGTGATTTTTGCAGTTTGGTTCATATTTCGTTTTTGCTTGTTCATTGTTACGTGTTTGGTTGCTGTACCTGCTGGCTTGTGCTGTTTTTTGTAAACTAGTTTTAAGGGTTCAAATATTTCGTCAGAGATAGTGTTGGTTTGTTCGTTTATGATCCTGCCGTCAAATGTTTTTAACTTGTATATCTCCATGTTCTCAAGTACATTAAGCCGCCGGCCTTTTCCTTGTACGTGAAGTATTCGAGCCGTTGTTTTTATGTTAGCTGGGGTGCAGTTGTTCTCAAACATGTGGTTCGCGAAATTAGATTCTGGTATTATGGTGGGTTTTCGTGTTTTTTTGTTGTAGTCCCTGATATGCTCTCGGAATCTTGTGCTTATTTTTCTTCCTGTTTGTCCTATGTAGCTGTATTGACATTCACAAGTAAGCCTATACACTCCGTGTCTGTTGAATGGGTCATCAGAATTAGTGTCGGTTCTTAGTTTTTGTCCGACGTTGTTAGATGTTCTGAATGCTGTGTTGACGTTATATCTTTTAAAGAACTTTGCTAATTTGTACGTCGCTTTTCCAGTGTATGTCATTGCCGTCCAAACCATTGGATTTTCCTTTACGTTTACTCTTTTTTGTGTTCCATGGCTACTTCTGAGTTTATCCACAAGTGCTTTCTTGTATCCATTATTTGCCGCTATGTTATATATTGTTTTAAGCTCTCTCCAGTATGCTTCCTGTGTGAGCGGCGTTCTCTGAAGCCTATCCACTAAGTGCCTCAATGCTGCATTTTTGTGCTGTTGGGGATGGTTTGATGTAGAGTGTATAATGGTGTCCGTGGCAGTCGGTTTTCTATAAATGCCGTAGTTGAACCTATTTGTTATTTTGTCAATCCCTATAGTTAGGTCCAGGTAGTTCATTATTTCATCTTTTTCTACTTCCATTGTGAACTCTATGTTGCTATGTTGCCTGTTGAGGAACTCTAGTATTTGCTCTTCGTTATCGTCATTTAGGATGCAGATGATGTCATCCACGTATCTAGCGTAGAATGCCACGCCTAACTTGGTTTTTAACTCATGTATATATTTTCCTTCCAAGTTTTGCATGAATGTTTCCATGAGAATGGCCGATGTTGGGTTACCCATTCCTAGTCCGTTTGTCTGTCTATATATTTTGTTGTTGAACCGGAAATAGTTTTGCCGCAGCGTTGTTCTTAGCGCGTGGGTAATTTGCGCAGTTTTTACCTTATCTTCAGTTTTGTCCAGTAGTGTTTTGTTGACTATATCCATTGTATCTGTTAGTGGTATTGACGGGTATAAGTCCTTTATGTCAAAGGATACGAGTTTACTGCTCCTTGTGAGTTTAACGGTCTCAAGTCTTTGTAGTAGTTCTATCGTATTGCTTATTGTGTATTCGTGCCCTAGTTTCAGAGTGTCCTTTAAAATCGTTTTTAGATGTTTCGACAGTTTATAACCCGGCGCGGACTTAAAATTAATTATAGGTCTCATCGGCGTATCCTGCTTGTGGATTTTAGGTAACGCAATGAGGGGAGGAGCAGATGGATTCATTTGTGTTAGGGTATATGCCATTCTCTCGTCTATTATTTTGGTAGCATTTTTTATAACCTCTTTAACTTCGGTCTGGTATTTATCCGTGGGGTTATCCCTAATAATGCGGCATTTCATTTCCTCGATGAGCTTCTCTGTCTTTGCTATATATTCATCCTTACTGATTAGCACCGTTGTGTTGACAAAGTCACACATAAGTTCAACTACGACTTTCATTTATAGTGCCACGGACACCAAAATAACTTCTACGTCAAACTACCCTCAACGCACAAAAAAGCAGAGTTGAGGCAATAAGTAGAGATACCTCAAATAAAGCTTCTAAATTGGTAAACTTCTTCAAAAAACATCAACACAGCGTTCAGAACATCGTAGAAGAGGGGCAAGAACTAACACTATCTCTGAGGAGCCGCTTAACAGAGACCGCATCAGTGACTACAAAAGCAACGGAAAGCCACCACTTTACCTGAATCTAACTTCACTTATCACAATTTCGAAAACAAGTGCTCCCCAGCAAATAGCAACACATTGGCGCAAATACTACACGTGCAAGGAAAAGTTCGACGCCTCAATTTCCTTTTTTTATGCGGCTGGGTATGAACAAATGCCCAATGCCTAATGCGCCATTGCTGATACCAACGCACCAGCCGTGTGTACGTGGACTAAAAAACTGCCCCACAATTTTGGCACCGTCGCCCATCCCGGGACCACTTTCGAAGAGGCCAGGTCCCGCTTCTTTGCTCTGAGTGTTGTTTCTATAAACTTTTTTTTATTTATCGGCAGTAATTTGGCCGACACTTCGTTTCACGCTCTTATCACTCTTCGCTCCCTCTTGAGCATTTGAAGAATGTGTGTTCAGCATCGTCGTTATCTACATCTCCATATACGCACTTCGGATCCTCGACTTCTCCCATTCTTTTCAAGCACTTTTTAAAGTACCCATGCCCAGGGAGCATTTGGGTTGCACAGCAGTTAACCTCGCCAAAGCTTCTAGCGCTCCATACCTTAACGTCATTGATCAGTCTTGCTGTCCGTCTGCCTCGGTGTTCACTTTCCCTGCGCTCTTGCCAGAGTCTAAACGTTTTCTCTCTGAATTCTTTGTTGAGCGATTCTTATGAGTTCTTCGCCGGTGTGCTTTTTAGCTTCCCATAGTATTTTTCTTTGTAACGCCAATAGGTCGATGGGGATCGCTCTGGTTATCAATGTACTTGAAGACATGAAAATATACAAACTAAAAACATCTGACGGGAAAATGCGAAAATCACCGATTTCTACCTACCTCAACCTATCACTTAACTAACGGATGGAGAAATATCAGAGCGTAACAAAACACTGATGACGACAGAATGACAAAACCTCCACAAAACATCCAAAAAGCTATTAACGAGTATGCATATTCTACCCAAAGTAACCCATCGAGAGTGCCATCAAGTGTTTGATTTTACAGCAGGTTGACAACTCTAAAGTGCCGTCGACCGACCGGGTTCTCAGATCCCAACATCGAATGCTTTAATACTTACCAACGTTAATATTTATCGAAACTTTTTTCTTCTTTATTATGATTTGTCTTCAACGGCATCCATTTCCATTCGAATAATTAGCGAAAAAGCGGGATATTTTAGATTTGTCTTGCTAATCTTCTCTCCACTTACAAGTCATCCAATATTTTTTTTCAAATTCATATATGTTATTACCTTCAACTGGGAATTAACACAATTAAAAGTCATTGCCTGTGTTTGAATTTGATTTTTTTGGTTCGAATTATGAGTGCTCATTACTTACTTCATTGCTGCTGTTGGAAAATACTGTATTGTTGTTGCAATTGTTGCTGATGTGTTGGTGTTTTATTGTTATTGTCATTGGTTGTCTGCTGTAAAATTAACACTTTGTATAGAAGCATGTAAACAGCTATAGAAATACTTTGGAGCGCGGCATGCTGCGGACATTAGTGGGATTAGTGGTGGTTAACTTGACAAGCGGAAAGATTTAATCCCTGATTGTGTTTGACAGATTTTGAGCAATCATATTTGTGTAATACGATATGCGCCGTTTGGTCGATGGGGATCAATCAAACCATTATTTTGTGTGGCGGTGTGTGCTATGTACATACATAGCTGGGTAAAGCTAGAAATACTTGTCAAACTGCCGCTATCGGTTTTATGTAAGGCGATGAAGACATCGGAATTTTACAATGTCATTGCGTTTGAGCCGCTGATTTAAACCGAAATCTCCTTTGTCGGCTGATGTGGTAGATATTGGTCTTGGTATCTTTTTTCTTTCTTGGTCTTAATTAAGCCTAAGGTTATGGAGTTTGAAGAAAAAAATAAATAAAAAATATCTCATCCATATTCAGAGATACTTTAAAAAATAAATAAATAACTGACATTGGAAATTAAAGTTTGACGAACGTAAAGATGCGAATGTATAAAGGGGTTTTGGGGTCGGTGGGTTAAAGAGACTATGAAAAACTTTTGTTATCTCTGTTATAACAACAACAACCAAGAACAAACACAAAACTAAACTCAATTTCGTAACTCTATTAGATATTTTAAGTTTGTCCTATGTGTCATAATCAAACCTGTTATATCATGATTACTAAGCGTAATGATTACCGGTGTGATTAATTATTTTCTTGAGAATCCATTTAATGATTCATTACCATTGCTTTAAATTTTTAATGGTTATTTTCCAATTAACTAAAAAAAAGTGGTTTTGAAATTATTTTAAGCCTATTTTCCCCAACAGTTCTCGTCAACTCTAATGTCAAAGATAGGTGGCGATAAGTCTACCAACTAAATCTTCTGGAGAACTTTTCAATGAAATATTCTCAATGTCATTTCATTTGGTTTAAACAATTTCCATGATCAGAGGCAAATACAGGACTAGTATGTTAAGAGCTCCCGTAGACTTCGTCGAGGGAACTTTACTTTTAGCAGTCTACTTAATCCAAAGTTGCACTTGTTGGCATCTTTACGGGAAAAGGATTCGATAGATATAACTATGGCCTCTTTCTGGTCAAGTCTTTCCACGTTCGAGAGGGCAACGTAGCCTTTTTACCATAACAGTCTCACAAGTACACTTTTTACCCGCATAAAATTGGAGCTATAATCCCGGATAAGGGTTCCCACAGGAAACGGTTAAATAGTACTCGCGGCGCTAGATTGGGTATAGGCACTTATGATTTGTGTGGCAGCTTGAGATGTATCGAAGAGGAAAATCATTGAACATTGACTTCGGGTTACTCTCAGTCAACCGTTTCTCTGTGACCTCACCTGGTATTAAAATTGGAAATAGCAATAGCTAAATTCATTCACTGCAATAAGTAGTTGGATCCCCGGCCTTAGGCATATATTTTATCATTCTCACGGCAGTCGAGCTAGTACAAAAAGGTGTTACCACCCGCGCGTACCGAATACATTCCGTCAAACTACTGTTTATACCTTGATACTTCGAAAACTGACGAAGAGTGATTGGAACAAAAACAACATGCGTCTAAGCTAATTAGCATCTTCTTCAGCATTTGGTTAAAGAAATCGCATTAAAGGGAGTCCTCATGTCGGCAGCCTTCTTTGGTCTCGTTAGCTTCTAATAGATCTTCCCAAATCCTGCGAAGCTGCTTGTTTTTGTACTACTGAAAAAACCACTCCCCGAATCATTTGAGGAGTATTGGCTATATAACGGCTGTTTTTTCGGACAGAAATCGTCTAAGTTCAATTATTCTCACCTTCAGTTTGTTGTTGTTGTTGTAGTAGCAGTATTTTGTCTTGCTTAGCCAGTAAATCCATTCACGAAAAGGGACTTCAGGGACCGAACAGGGTTATATTGACATTCTTAGTCCATCTGAAGTCGAATTTTAGTCGCCTCTTGCCACAGTTACTTACCTCGGGTATATTATAAGCTCTCTAACCCGCAGCGGAGCACCTTCAGGACGAACCTTATATATCATGCAGTCAACTCACCAACTCCCACATCTCTGCGTTTTATTACGCTTGAGCCGGTACAGTGCCGTCTTGGTACATCATCCCACTAGGTTATTAGCAAATGAGGATAGGTGCTCCCTTCATGCCTAAGAAAATCACTATATGTTGATCCCTGCCAGGATTCGCGTCTTAAAATTTTTTCTATTATTGTTGTTATGAGCTGGCATCTCAGGCTCCTTCCACTCAGGGGTTTTGAATTAATTGCTCCTCTTTTTGCTGGGCGTATCCTTTATATTGTTAACATTCTCTTCTAACGAGAGGCCTACGAAGTCGGCAGTTTCTATGAGGTTTGACCAAGGTGAATTTGGTGCTAGGAGCGTATGGTTTGGGACAAACCGCATGCAGGGAAAACACTCGGCACGTCTAGATACAGTCTGGACAAGTAAGAGTTTAACATATTCCAATAACCAAATGGAAGTTCGCTTTCCGCTGCAGGTACAAGTTGCGCTTGTGCCTATATGACTGACTGTCAATAAAGCCTACCGACTCTGTGTGCATGTTACTAACGAAGAGCAATGCTTACTGAGATGCTTGCTAGTGCACTGGTAGCATGCTTCTTTTCCAAGGAAACATTTCTTATCGTACCAGTCGTGCTTCTGGGTCTGCGGGAATTCGCGGCTTTGAAGGATATGACACTTTGCTGTGTCCACTGGTTTGGTACTACTTCTTCAATTGACAAACTAATCCATGAACAATTTAACAATTAAAATTCTTGATTTTAGGGGAATCATCGTCTTTCAACTGAGTGAAAACTATTCACGCCGATTTCCCCTTTCTTTGCAACTGTGAGCTATACATATATACATTAATATCTACAAAAATACATTGCAAAACAATTTGGTTAGCGGCTTCCGTGGGAACCACTTCGATTTGCATACTCATGGGGCTCCGCATGTCCCACTTTGATGATTTGATGACGATACCCATTCAGACACACTGATTGACCGGTCAAACAATTAATATATCCAACAAAGTGCAACGGACATGCAGCTATGTATTTCTCAGGTGATCGGGAATAACAACAGCAAGACAACAACAACAATAATGAAACACTTGAATTTATCTGACTGACTGACTTGCCATTTTATACAATACAAAACTCAAACAAATCATTGCAATTTACTTTTTGTTGTTGTCGTTGCCGTTTACGAGCTCGCGCGCATCTGCCAACTTATTGACAATCAAACGGAGTCAAACTGTTGTTTGGTATTAGGGATGACCATTTTTTGGACTTTAAGAAGCCTAAAATTTTCAGGATCTGATTTTGTTAACTCGAAACTGGTCCCGGGATTTGCATATAAGTGGAGAAATTTTTTGAGAAAATATCTGCTCTTGAAATAGATGTATAACAAATAATTGGGTTTTTATGATTCTTTTTTATTAAAAACTGATGGCTTCTCATTAATAACAAAGAAAAATCAAACACAAGTTAGCCAAGTTTTTTTTATTTTTAAACTTTTGAAGCCCTCGAAAAATTCTCGAGAAATTTCTTTTTTAGAATTCAGACATGGATCATATTGATAAGCATAATTTTTATTCAAAAAGTGTGCTTATGTTTTTGTAAAAAAAATATAAAGATAAATTTAAAATTTACATAACGGCCGAATTAGCCTAGACTTAGAATTAACTTGACTTGACTTTACAAAAGAACTGAGCTCAATTATTCAATATATCATGTTTTGAAATTGTTTTTATTTGACGTTTTGCTTTCTAACTGTCATTTGCTTTTCATTCATCCAAATATTTGGGAAGTTATACAATATAGTATGCTGGGCCGGATTTACTTGAAATGCCGCTCTATGCCCTGTTAAAAATGCCGCCGTTTTATCTTCATGAAATATAGTTAAAATGTATTTTACGTATGCAATTCAAATCTGAAATATTTTTATATAAACAACTAAATCCCTAAAAAATCCCTGCAAAAATTACCAAAATTATTGGAACATACCTCCTTTAATGAAAAAATGATGTAGCTTCGGAGTTTGCTCGAAATTTCCACTTCTTTTTTAGTTTTGTCCAAAGCTCGCTCTTTATATGCAGCACCGCTTAATCTTTTGCGCTTTCACTCATATTTTCAAAATATAAAGAAACTATTTCACCCAAAAGGATTATTATCGATTGAAATTATAAAAACTTCAGAGTTAATTGCTAATAAAATCACAGCTGATCAATGCTGACAAGGGTTAGAACTTTATTCCGATCGTAGCGGGCTTACTACTTTTTTGGAAAAATGGAAATCTACTTCGCCTCTACGCTTTACTCATAATCTACTACGATTTCTTAGATTTGAAAAAAGAGTGATAGGTATTATGTAAGTAGTTAAGGCCGTGTTACTCATACTCAACTAAGCGGAGCATGAAAAATGTTTCCCCACTACATATGTTACGTAATGTTTAGTAAGAATAACTAAAGCCTTAAAAATTTTGGAAAAATGGTATGTTTTTCACGCAAGATATACTGAAGGAAGCCTACCCAAGAAAATGTTTACAGTTTTCCGGAGCATCCAGTACTCAAGTAAAGCAAGAGGGTCCCAAAAAATATTCAAATCAACTTGAAGTAAACAACCCACGGTTGGATATTTACTATTCTGGTAATCGCCTTGGACTCCCTAATAATTTCCATTTCACTTCGACAGGCAAATTGAAAAATGATCTCGTTTTTGGGAAAAACACAATAGCTGTCGGAGCTGTAACTTCGGAAATTTTAATACTACGGACATTTTTACGATATATTTCAAAATATACCATAGACTTTTAAGAGAGGAGTGATCTAAATAAAAAGTAATAAAAATGTTGGCAGAAAAGATTAATAGTGAAAATACCAAATAAAAACTACTGCGGATTTTGAAAAAATATACTTTAAAACAATCTACTACGGAATTATGATTTTTACTAAGATTTATTTCGGCTGAAAAGAGCTAAACAGAAAAAAAGGGTACTACAGTTTACATAAAATAGTTTTTTGTGGCACAGTTTTAGGCACTTTCCACGGTGAATAACCGCATCACTTTGAGTTAGTAGTTCCTATTGATTCTAAACACAAACTTCAAACTTTTGATTCGTACAGAAACAAAAATTGAGCCCATTGTCAAAAATATTTGTAAAAATTTTAATTTATGTTTCGAAATCTGCCGCCCCCAAAAATCTGCCGCCCTGTGCCAGTGCTCCGAGAGCACCTAGTGTAAATCCAGGGCTGATAGTATGCAGGAATTTTATAAAAATATTGAAAAAAGTTATAGGGTAGGACAGTTCTCTCATGTCTCTCTTTGAACTCAGAAACTTAATTGGAAATCAACAGATCACGTTTATCGGAAAAAGAGTGGTTTGGAGCTATATGTCCTATTACATATCTAATAAGTACAAAAGCTGCAAAAGTGTAGGTTCCTAGCTATTGATTTGCAACAGTTATGCCGCAAAACCCGTTTATCGGAACAACCGAAAATATTTTACACTTTTTTTTAACTTCAACATAGATGATAATATTTACAAAAATCGATTTAAAACATATAACTGTTATAATCGATTTATTAAAAATCGATGTTTACCTTTAATAAAATCGATCCAAAAAAATTGATAGTAAAAAATGTAATTGATTAAAGTAAAAATCGATTGTTCATTCACAACCCAACCTCAGAACCAGACTTTTTTTTATAGCTACTAAGATATATATTTATCCCGGATTGTTAGTAGAAATCCCAATATTTTCGATATTAGAGATATGTTACTAAAAACGAAACACATGTGATTTATTTATGAAAATTATCTTAATTTTAATTGTTAATTTTGTAAAAAAAAAGTATGGGATCCCGGTATACGCATCCCTAGTTATTATAATGCGCATCCCCGTTTCTTTGCTCTTACCAAAAACAAATCAGCAACCGTTGCACCAACTCAATTGCAATTGAGTTCATTTAAATTTTAACGTTGCTTTGATTGGCCTAATGACAGTTGTATGCGCGCTGTAGCTTTGCGAATGGGAAATGCGCATGGGAATGACGTGAGAAACAAAAGTATTTCAATTTCGCATTCGTTCATTGACGGCAAATGGGGACTTGATATTGAAGTCGCTTTGTTTTGTTTTTCAAATTTGGGGCACTTTGGTAGAAGGGTAAAGGTGGCCCCGATTCGTGTATTCGTTGAGACAAGACGTGTCGCAGTAGTATTCAAAAACATTCTTTGGGTTTTTGGTGGCAAAGAAGCGCTGTGGCAATTTGCAGCGGATACGTGTCGAACGCAATGTAATTACTACCAATTGACTGAGTGGCTAAACGCTCAATTGAACAGCTGGGAATTTTTTGGGTTTACACTTCAACTCTGTTGGGAAAGGTTTGTTGAAGCAGAATTATACTTGAAGTAATGGGCATTTTGAAATAATAACAAAGTGTGCTACTGCGATTGTAAGTCCTAAATAGTTTCGCATTCTCAGGTGAAATTTAATTTTACTTATTACATTACGTGATTGGGTGTAAATTATGTTTGACTTCTTTGGTAGAGTTCTTCGACGTGACGTAAGACATTTGATGAAATGCTTTCAAATATAGGAAAATATTAAAAATTTCAATGTTGGGCTCATTGTTATACGCGTATTCTCAGTAGGGTATCGATGAATATACGAAAGCCTTAAACTGCTTAAAGGTTAACGGAACATACAAACTCTTCTCTGATCACACTAGTGACAATAGGCTGAGATAACACGCTAGGCCAGCCAAATAAAATTACGTCAATGTTTTCTTTAAGTGTGCTACGCAGGTCCCTCTTCTCATTCGGACATATCATTCGCCAATCTTTTATAAGCCTTGCTTATCTGGGGACGGCGTCAGAATCTCATTAACTGCAGGCAGCTAGCTAGTTTTATTGTTTTTATTTCTTCAAAGTCTGGCATTCTGGATCACGAATAAGTTCTCAAAGATAATTAAACATGGCAGCTCATTTGACTTCCATCCAATAATGGGTAGCGGCAAAGAAGAGGATGTGCCGCTTTGATCACTTCACAAAGTCAGTGTTGCCACAGAAGGTATTCTGCTCGCGTGAATGCTTATAAAATAGCATCCAAATCGGTGCAAAGTCCTCTAGGGCCACAGTACGCTAAATCTGCTGGCATCTTTAATGAGCGCAAGATAAAATAAATCGGAGTTAGTTCGTTATCTATGAAGCTACCACAACAACAAGTTTTTGGAAAATTTAAAAATTATTTAGTGAAGACTTCCCATCGCAGCACACGTGATTAATGGGCAATTTTTTCCGATGCCACGCCCTATGCTATATAAAATTACAATTCGTCATAACTATGAATGTACTTGGTATTAATTTTTGGAGATATGGTATGATATTTGGAGATATTTACACAATTTTAGAAAAGTGTATATAAGTTGCAACTAAACGTGCCCTATATATAAATAAAACTTTAGAAACAGCGAGCCTCACCAAATCCAAAAAAATGTTAGTTCGCTATATCTTCGAAGCTATGAACATATCAGTAACAGCAGAGCAACAGGGAAGAAGGGAAGTAAGAGTAAAGGGGACAAGTAAAGGAGGTGTTAGCGGAAAATTAAGAGGGAAAAGCATAGGAAGAGGATATGGTGGTGGAGGGTAACGTAAAAGAAACTAGGTATAAAAAAAGAGGAAGATATAGGGATAGGCAACTCAATTTTTGGTCAGTACAACGGCTGTCGGGTTTGCTTTTAGCATATAAAGCACCATTTACTTTCCTTAGTATTTTCTTGGTTATTATGGTGGTGTGCTCAAAAGTGTAAGTTATGGCTATACAAAATCAACAGAGTGGCAAAACCTTTATCAATTTCAGTCAACTTTCAACAACAATAAACGGGTCTGAAGTTATTGCCAGTTAATTTGTTCATTAATCTGTGGGCGGAGTCACGCCCATTTTCCAAAATTCCAAAAAAAAAATCATTAATAAGGTCATCAGGCTATTGCAACTACCAAATTCTAGCATTCTATCTGAATAAGTGAAGGAGATCTGGCATGTTCGGTTTTAATCTTCGACAGATTATGTTCATTTTCTGTGGGCGTCTTCTACATGTCTATACTCAATAGAATGATCAGTTCAATAAAGCTACCAAAATTCGTCATTATAGCTGCTTTTGTTATTTAATTATCTTATTTTATAGGGGCTTGGTTATGTTTCTATTTCGCCCATTTGAAAGAGTAACCTATCTTGGGCGGAAAATAATTCATTCACTCAATTTTTACTCAAGTTATCGTGTCCACGGACGGACGGACGGACGGACGGACGGACATGTCTTAATCGAATAATAATAATCATTATCGGAAGTCCCTGGATATATTAGGTGTTGAGTGCTCCAACTCTGACGATTGATACCTTATCCGCTACAGCTTGTATAAAGTCATGATGTTTGAGAAGTAGCTGCTACTACCGGATCATTCCGAGTGGAATTCTATACAAAGGAAAATTTTATACAGAGTTAGGGCAATTTGGAAATGAATCCGGAAGTAGTGTGCTTAAATAAAATAACCTTTCACTAAGCCGTCGATTTGGTTTCGCATGTTAGTTTTGGTTCTAAAATGAGAGACCAGTTTTGTCCATAGTGAATGCTTTGGATACTGGTTCGTGTCGCTCTCATCTCTCTCTAAACAAAATTTTAAAGTTTCCGACTCGTATGAAAACAAGATTTCACAATATCAATAATATTAGGACGGCTGAGAAAGAAGAACACTCTGTTCAAAAATACAAGGTGGCGCAAAAGTAAGCTTCCGATGTTCAGCATATCGGTTGTGGCACGTGCAGTGTGTGCTGTTGCACCGTCTTGTTGGAACCACATGTTTTCCAATCCCAATTCATCAAGTTGCGGCAAAAAGAACTCGTTGATCATTGCTCTGTAGCGCTCACCATTCACAGTGTCCGTTTGGCCCCGACCGATTATTGGTCAAATAAATAGTCAGCAATATTCCGCGTTCTGGAGCAGTGTAGCGTAACATTGTTTATTAACGTGTATTTCGCATGTGTTTACTACACAAATGTCAAAACAGAACTGACTTTAGGGGCCAATCGCAAAATTTATAGCATTTTCTGATAGGAGGATTACTTTTGCGCCACCCTGTATGTTTGAAAAGAGCACTATCACAGGATATGTCTGAAGCACTCTCTTTTACAAATTTTTTTCAATAACACCACATTACAAAATTTTGTTGAAGAACACGTTATCTCAAATAAGAAGAAAATGCGCTCCATTCTCAGCTGTAAGAGGGCTTCAAGCAAAAGTTAAGATAAGGCGTTTTTCAAAAATATTCTAAAATATTAACTTTATATATTATATTGTAAAATGAAGAAAGCATTCATCTAACTTTATCTTTCAAAACTTTCCGCCCTTAAAATCTATACCTTTTCCAAGTGTTCTTCAGGAAGCATGAAGTGCACTTCAGAAATTGTAAAATGTATTTCAGAACAGACACGTGTACTTCAAAAGTAGTTTCAGAATAGTCAGTTGTATTTCAGAAATCGTTTTTATATTTGTTAATTGTACTTCAGAAACTATAAAATATACTTCAGAATAATTAATTGTACTTCAGAATCTGCAAAATGTACTGCATAATAATCAATAATACTTCCGAAACTATCAATTGTATTTTATAAAAGATAAATTGTACTCGAGAAACCGTAAATTGTACCGCAGAGTTAATAGGATGTTACCATTTCTGAAGAACAATTTACAGTTTCTGAAGACCAATTTATAGTTTCTGAAGTACAATTGATTATTCTGAAGTACATTTGACAGCTTCTGAAGTACAACTAATTATTCTGAAGTACATTTTACAGTTTCTGAAGTACAATTGACTATTCTGAAAAACTTTTCACGATATCGGAAGTACATTTTACGGTTTCTAAAGAACATTTTACGCTTTTTGAAAAACACTTGGAAAAGGTGTATAATTATTTCTAAATATTAGATTTTGGCAAATTTTTCAATGAATTTTTTGCTGGGTTGAAAATTATTTTACAGTTTCTGTATTACAATTGAATATTCTGAAATCGATTTTCGATTTTTGAAACACAATTGACTATTCTGAAATTAATTTTACAATTTCTGAAGTACATCTGACTATTCTGAAGCACATTTTATGAGCTCTGAAGTACATCTGGAAAAGGTGTATTGCCCTTTTTGCAGTGCTCTAAGAGCACCTAATGTAAATCCAGATCTGAGGCTAAGCCACTCCAAACGATTTAACATTATATCTTGAGTCCTGCGGTTATAAAGAAGATTTTGTTTTCATTTCTTGCTAATTTGATGTGGGAAAGAAAGTGGTTTAACAGGGAACAAGCGGTGCCGGCGATCGCTTTGTTTATTCACAATGGATAAAGTTGTCTCCCAGTTACCTACCAGATAGATTCCTAAAGAGGAAAAAAATCATATATATAAATCATTTTAAGTATTCTAAACATTCCAAAAATGCGAACAAAGAGAATTCAATATCCTGTTCATTGTAAAAAATGGTTCCCATCTTCCAAAATAATTACTACAGTTGCGCGCAATTTCCACTATCCAAATTTTTAATAAATAACGAAATTAAAATAGCCAATAAGCGCTATAACGGATAAGCGTAACAGATCGTACGTTAATTGGATGATCTCTTTTAAAAAATATTAAATCTATTCCCTTTATTAATTTGCGCGCATGCGCAGCAGCAGCAGACATATGTATGATAAATCTGTTTGCGTGGCAATGCCAAATGAAATTGTTGTATGTAAACAGGTATGTACAACACACCAGATCAACACTAATAAATAGTATGTATCATTATGCTCATTGCAAACTTCATAGCTTGGCCCAAAGTGGTTAGTAGGTTGCATTGTTGGCCTTTCTGGCAACTTGGTTCACTTGATGGTTTGGCCTCTGCTTGTTGGTTGTTGTTGTTGTTTTGCCTTGCTTGCTCTCTTGTTGGCAATAAAATGCAAATTAAGCGCTAAAGATTACTCAAAGGCCACATTATTTACTTAGAACCTCCTGCTGTGCTTCCGAATTAAGTTTAAACCCGGAGGCTAAATTCAAAATGAGTTTTACTAATTTTTGCTTGCTTGGCTGGGTGTCTGTCTCCATGTTGGACATTGGGATATCGGCTCTCTATATATGCGCTCAAGTACTATTATGCGTAGCATGAATTGTGTTTTTTTTTTGTTTTTTTTGATTTTGCTTGGCAGGTTGATGGACAGCGCATGAATGTATGTTTGGATGTGCGAATTTCGGTTGCTCCACTTCACTTCACTTCACTCTACATCTGCAAAGTAACAACAATACATATTTGGGACAGTTGTTGCAACACTTAATTTCCATATCCTGCCGCTAGCTGCATGCCACACATTGTAGATTTAGGTACAATTGTTTGTATGTATGTATGTGGCGTATCAGAAGCCTACCCACATCCCGTGCTATCCTGCGCGTGTTCCCTTTACCGCTTTCGCATCGTTAAATTAATAGTTTCTTCTGTTTTTAATCTTTCATAAATCGATTTTAAATGAGATTTTACCGCTGACGCTGGCTTGCTAAGACTTGCTAAAACGAAGGGCAAGCCCAATTTATGAATATCAAAAGTCCATCCCAAATGCAAATGAAATTGGAGCAAGAATTATAAGATCTTTTTTTTTGTTTTAGTTCAGTTCTGCATATCTACTGCTATCCAAAATTTATGAATCCTACTCAGTAGCGTGCGAGAAAGTAGGCGTAGCTAGTAGAAGCTCATTTCTTTCCTACTGGCAGCCGTTGTGGCACAGTGTTCGTTTTAGCGATTTCTTATTTCAACTATGATATATAATTTAAGAGTTGAGCTTACTTTTCGGAGGGGCACTTGGACACTTTTGCGGTCCTTGATTGCCAATTAATTCCAGAAAAGTCAGACAGATATCCTATATATTTGCTAAAGAACATCTAGTATGAAGCCATTTAAGGATTTGACGTCGTCATATTTTTTTTTCACTTTCTATGTATTTTAAATTTTTTTAATAGATGCTGCCCGCCAGAACCAGGGATCATCGTTATATTAATCCCAGAGTACTCCCTTGCGAGTATTGAATTGCTCCCTATACTGTGTATTATCATATAATACTGGCTTTTAATATTGCATGTCCTAGTAGGGCGAGTAATAGAAAAACTCCCTTTCTTCTCCCAAAAAACAATAATGGAGTTTTTGGCATTACTTTTTTATGAATCGTAATCGGGTAATAGGGTAGTTTTGGAGAATTTTAGAAAACCTCCTAGGAGAGTAATTAGGGAGACATATCACCTACCTCCTAAACGACCAATGAAAGACCTTTGGAGAATCATGCCTTAAGCTTTCTTTGGAAGCAAAGCAAGGAATGGGAGCAATGGAACATAACTCATACATAAATAACTCTAATATCAGCAAATAAGGAAATGATTATGGAAAACAATAGTTATTATAATTTAAATCTTTATTTAAATTATATTTATTTCTCAAATTTGTACTACTGCAGCTTTTTCTTTTTTTTGAATTTTTTTCCATATGTTGAAATGTTTTTTTCTTTTGTTGGAAGAGAAATTCGGCTTACTCAAAAAGGAGTTAGCTAGCAGTAGACGTTGGAGAAATTTAATATATATAATATGATATATAATAATATTGTTTCAATAACTTTAGAAGGGGAGACCAATACTGGTAAAATTCGATCACAGAGTGTAAAAATCTCTGTTAGTGATCTGAAAGGATATTAGAGGGGTACTCTCATATCCATCGCTTGGGGATATCTTTCCCTGTCCTCCACAAAGAGTAGGATAAAAGCAGAAAACATAAAAAATGTCTTATATTGTTCCAAAAGGATGTCTAAGTGAGTACTTACTTATTCATCGTTTGGGCGATCTCGCTTCAAATTCTACCGGGTACATATAAAATAATGTTTTTTTTTATTTTTACGTTTTTTGATTTTGGACGCTCCTTCTTTTGGTTGTACAACACAAGCAATGAAACGTTTGCAACTTTAACCACCGGGAATATCACTGACGGCATGTTTTCAACAACAACGTTTTCGAGCACAATGCCTTTGGCATGTGACGCTCCTCCAAAAGGATCAGCCTTCTATATTGTTCACAAAGGCGCTTTTTTGTAGTCTTTATCAGCACATCACTGATCACGACGATAGTTCTCATGTTTCCTAGCAGTGAAAAGACCTCTTGGCTTGCCCATAATTTCCAAACTATCCCAAGCAATGGCGGAAATAAAAGTCTATTACAGCTGAGGTGGTGCAAAATATACTGCCGCCCTACAGTGACGTCACTTGTAAGGTAAGATTAGCCTCAGTAAATCCTAGTAAATCAGCTGAGACCAAGGCGCGGGAGGCACTCCATCAAGGTCCACATTTCCTCAATTAAACTACAAATTCCCAGCGGGATTTCAGAGTCCCAACACGCAGCCACCTCTGTTTCGCATGCGCCTACTTTGGCCAAGGTATATTCCCATTATATGCCATTATGCTCTAGCCCCGATTTTATTCACACATTAGTAAGATGCAACCGCGTATGGAATCACACAGTTACGATAACCTTCAAATCCACGGTGGATGAGCTTACCGCTTGCTTGTCGCTTGACCTTCCTAGTATATATTTAACTCCGATGTTAGAAATAATAATTTTTATTCTAAATTGTATTGGATACCCCTTAACACGCAGAGAGACACCATAACAGAGAAACCATATGTTGACTTGATGATTCACTCTCTGCACTGACCATCGATGCTCGATGCTATCGTTTCTGACCCGAGACAACGAGAAGCCACACTGCAGTCCTCGCAAAGCTTTCCCTAATAGGAATAAGTTGAATTCGCTATAATGGAGAGGGAGAAAAGAAGGAAAAGTAAAAGAAGGAGGCAGACAAAGAAGAGGACGGAAAAAAATAGGGATTTAAGGGTGACAGATGGAGGAAGTTTAAGAGTAAGAGGAATAGAAATATAAGTAGAAATAAGAAGAGTACTGTTAGGGGAATCGGAAGCAGCCTAGGGCTGTAAAAATATTGAAGAGATGAGAAAGGAGAGATCATAGTTACTTACAAATAGACAAGTAAATTTTCTGCCGGGTCTGATAGTTTGAATATAAACATGCAAAGTTTCAAAATATCTTATCCCACTGTGGATGTATTCCTGCCTTTGCAAATGTAGATTACAGTCTGGTTTTTTCACAGACCTTTGAAAGCCTTCATAATCACAAACATAAATACCTATCAAGTGCAGCATGCGTGTTGAAATAGGGGCGTGTTCCACATATGTCCCTATGGGGCTTTGAAGGTTATGCAACAAACATGAATAAGCACGCGTGTGATATGCGCATGAAGAAAGCTTTGTAGAGAAGCAAGCAAACGAGCCAAAAATGCTTTCAGAAACTGCAAATGGCATAAAGCGTTAATATGCAAAGTGGCAGGTAGGCTGGCAGTCAGCCACACTTTTCAACGCTTTCGGCGTAAATGAAATATGACGCATAAGCGAAATTGAGTATAACTATGCTTCTTCTTTTCTTTGTCTTACGAAATCCCAACTTAGTTTGCATATTTTGGGCCACCGTTTAATTAAAAGGTGCGCATGCTCCGCTAACATGCTACACAGCGTTCCAGAAATCGTATGGGCATTTATATTTAAGATATTCGTTTACCCCCATCAAACGGCAGCACTTGAACATTTTAATAAGTAAGTAAGCACTTTGGCTGTTGGACTTTGCTGCACCACCACAACCACTCAATGGATGACCCGTGCCCAATGATGCACTTAAGTTGAAAAATGCCATAAAGGTGAATTAGATGATTTTATTTTTGGTTTTTATTAAACGGCATATCAAGTGGACAACAACAACAACAACCTACTTCCATAATTGTATGTGACCCAAGCGGATGACTCTTTAGTGGCAGTTTCTCGATTTCTTGGTAAATGTTGAACGTTGCGGTTGAAGCGGTTGCTTATTTGAAATCAATAACATCACTAAATGACTCTATTGTTGTCGTTACAGTGTCCAACAGCGAGAAAGACAGAAGAAAGGAAAATTTTGTTGCACTTCTTGGAAAAAGCGCCATAAAAATTGACACCCAGCGCGATCGGCAATTAAAATAATGCAATGGATAAGAGTGATAAGTTGATGAAGTGAAGGTGGGGGCAAGGGGTTAGCAGGCCATTGGAGAGTAGCAAAGACAAGTAGAGAAAACAACGGGCGAACAGTTTTATAAATACAACAAGAAAAGGCGTAGGAAATGGAGTAACGCATGTTGAAGCGTTGCAGGGCTTGGGTGGCGCATCATATCAAATATGGGACCAACAATCAATTGCCTATCCCCGCCAATTGCAGTTGAACCGAAGATTGCACTATGGCTATTTTACATACCCAGCTGTTGATTTTCAGAAAAATATTACATAACTAAAATCACAATTAAAGATGTCAAAGAGCGCTCAACTTGGTTGATTTCTTGGTACGTAGTGTCCACTCTGACGCTAATCAGCGAGAAGCAACACAGACTTAAGATCCTTGAGACCCGAGAGGATCCTAGAAAACAATTTTCTTAGAAATATATGGCAGTGCGTTGCACACTTGCAGAGTAGATCTTCTTCCACTGCCGTATACCTTACTTTACGCCACCTAACATGTAGGGGGAGCTCCAAGTTAAGAATGCTAAGTGCACTCTTGGATGCTGACATGGCATAATCCCAAGTAAAAAACTGCGATTATGACACTGGAGGGAGTGCGTCGTAATTCTAAGTGAAAAAGAGACATAATCCCAAGCCAATTGACATAATATTAACCCTTATAAACACCAGCCAACACCGAATTCACCATTTAAAGTTTTCTGCACAGAAACCTGTTGACTTTTTTTTCGATTTCTTGAGCCCAACGGTGTCATAATACCAAATTGCAGTGCCATAATCCCAAATTTTTTTACTTGTAATTAAGTCTTGGCACCCTGTTCACTTGATAAACGTTTGGTGGCATGTTGCGTATCACGCGCAAAGCTTTTGTACAGCAAGATGTAATCTTGGTCGCATCACAGCCAACTCTAAGAACTTTCTCTAACATGTTCACGTAGTTCACCTAGGCTTGACGTCAGTTTCCAGTTAGTTAGTACCGATCCTAAATAAGTAACTGCTTTGTATATACAATTCTTGACCATTTATAGAAGGTAGATAAAAATTTGTGGTTTTGGTCCTATTGCTGAAGAACACTAGCTCTATCTTTGAGCCTCTTAACTTCCTCAGTGTCCCCTGTATGATTCCCCCTCCTACTTAAAAGCACAAATCAGGTTTTGGGTTAATTTTTGACATTTTCAAATATTTTATTTTTTATCGAAAGCATTCGGGTATCAAATAAATGTCCGCTCTCCAGTTTTACACACTACCTTGCTGTTACTGCAACGCGCATTGGGTACGCTTTGGTGTAATAGTAAAAGCAGCAGCATGCATGCTGTGGGTGATGGCCCCAAGCTATTAGCGCGCTGTGATACACGACTTTGAGTGCTGATGGTCATGTGCGATGCTGTGTTGTTTGGTTTCGTTTGTACTGCTGCTGCTGCTGTTGCTGTCCATTGCATGCAGTCCATTTTATTATCATTGCCGTAATTTACGAGTATGTGCGATACGCACTTATATAAACATACATGCACAATCAAGCATTTATAGTGTGTATGGACGCATACGCGCTGCGACGGACAAGGCGAATGCGCTTGGCCGTACGCAGTCAATGAGGCGTCTTTATCGCATCTGCTTATCAAGCGTTAGATCAGTGCTTGAACAACCATTCACTCCTACTGCTTATCGCTGTATTTATGTGCCGAAATGCGTTCAAAAGATAATTCGAATGGACGCGTGAGGTGAACAGAGATGTGATACTCGCTTGCTGGATAGGCAGCTGTAATCCAAGCAGCTGAAATAGTAACAAAAATAATAAAAATTCTAAAATGATATTTATGAAACTAAAACTGCTGATTCAAGTGGTCACTGGGTATAGCAAAGACTATATAAAGTTTGGGAAAGTAGTCGGTGCCACGCCTCTTAGCTATGTAATGTTTCAATAATTAATTTATTTTCTTTTGTTGATTTTCCGACAGGGTGGAAAGTTTGCTACAAAACTAAATTTGACAAGGGATGACGGAAAATCGTTTCAATATACAGCTTTGCTCCAACAACAATCACCATAACTATAATTGATACAGGTACAGTGCGGGTACATAACAAATAACACGGAAGTGTTGATATGCAAAAAAGCCCTTCTGTATCTAAAACTCTTCTATGAACGCGCCTAAAAATATTCCACTTTCCTTGAGTTGACATATAAAATATATGTACCAAAGAAGGTATAAAAGGAATAAGCAAATGGCACATTAGAGGAAAAATGCATCGTGACGCTACAGGGCATCATAGCTTAGTTGTTAGAGTACTCTAACAGCGGCTTTGGTGCAGACACTTGGGTTCGTATCTCAGTGTCCGAGAAGGGGTCTGATGAGAAGCTGGGCACTTCGAAACATGTCATCCCATACCATCGCTGTGCATAACGTTGTAATTTTTCCTCTAATATCAATTAACAAACAAACATAAAAATTCGAGCTTTGCTCCAACAACAATCATACATCAAGTTTCAATATTTCTTAACTCCAAACATATTTCACTCGGATATTTGGTTTTATGTATGTGTCCATGGAAATGGAATTAGGAATTGGAATAGGAATTAGAATTATAATAGGAATGGAAATATGAATAAGTAGGAAAAAGAATGGGCATTGAAAACGGAATAGGAATACGAAGAGAGGAAGTGGGAAGAGGAAGCGGCCGAGTAATAGAAAAAAGTTAAAAATAGAAGTGGGATTGGAAATAGGCATGGAAATAGAAATAGAAAGGATATATGTATTATACCTAAAGCGTATTCCTCGCTATCGTTCATTAGGCGCAATAGCTCAGAATTCAAGGAGCCCTATACAAAAAAATTTCCGTATAACACATTTCTAAGATCTAAATTGGAATATGCTTCCATAATATGGAATCCATTTTTTGAAATACATTCCAATAGAATAGAGCGGTTACAAAAAAGTTTTTAAAGTTTGCATTATGCAGTATTAGTTTTGAAATACCTGTTCCATCTTATGTTCCTCGATGCAGATTGATCAGCTTGCACACTCTTGCAAGTAGGCGTATGATGGCTGGTTTAGTTTTTATACGTGATGTTTTGAATGGGACCATTGATTGTTCATATTTGTTACACTGTATTAAAATTAATGTTCCAGCTAGAAACTTGCGACATAGTGATTTATTTGCTATTGATCTTTGCAAAACAAAATATGCTCAAAATGAACTAGTTATCAGACTGTTAGCTGAATTTAATTTGGTATGTAAAGAAATAGATTTAGATATATATGCTAATGGAATTGTATTGTATTGTATTGTTAAGGAAAAATTGTATATGTATTATTCCTAAATTTTGTAAATTATTCTCTGTCTGTAAGGTATATAAGCCATAGATAGACTGAAATAAATAAAAAAAAAGGTTTATAATTTTTCTCCCGGGGCTGCAACCCACTAGCCGTACTTGCCTGTTAACTGCCCACTCCGCCTTTAGATATGGTATGATTTTCAGCCAATAATTCTATAAATTTAATTATAAATCCACATCTTCATAATTTCTTATCCTTAACAATTATTGGACTTATTAACCATTTTGTTTTTTACTACAGAAATAATTTGTATCACTTTTTGGTAGTTACCTAAACACTTCTGAAAAAACTAATTTTTTTTACAAATTGCACTAGATTTTTCAACGGTAATAATTATAATGGAACTCTACCACTTCTTGTAACTACAAAATCAAGGTTACGCCGTAGGTAAAATATTTGGCAAAGATTATGTGTCAATAATTATAGAAGAAAATTAGATGTATGCGGGTTATATCTGTTTAGCTAAACCCCACTTAAAGGCGATCCTGCCGGTTAGAGGGTTACAGAAAATCACATTCGACAGTTTAAGACTTTGGACCAAAAAAAATATTTTTCCGTTGGAACTATTATTTATTATTTTTTTTTTAAATGGTGTGATCAACTTGAAATGCTCAGTATAATTTTTTTCCATTTTTTTTTTTTAAGTTGATATACCAACAATTCTATTCAATTAATAACTTTTAATAACTAACTTAAATAATAAATAAATACAAAACAATAAACATTTTCATAAAAATTGTGCTTTTCTATAAAATACAAATTCTACCAAAATGCGAAGAGATAAACATATTTCGACCCAATTACGCATACCACAGCAACAATTCGCAGCGCGGTTGACCAACACAACGTTTGACCTCATAAAAGTTGCAGCATCAAGAACAACAGTGACAAGAAACCGCATCAGCAGCTGCAAAACGCTAGAACGCACCTTTACCTCAACTTGCCTACACGCTTTGAAAAAAAAAAAACAAAAGACCTCGACGTTGTTGTTGCGACGGTGTCTGAGCTTCGGATCTCCTTTATCCATATGACGAGGTTGAAACCTGGTCAATGCCATGATTTGCGCCCGCTCTATACAAACGTTTTGTTAATTTTCTTGTTTTCTTAACATTTTTTCACATTTAGTGTTTGTTGTTGCTGTATTGAAGTTGGTTTCTTAATTCTTTTGTTTGTTGCTCTATAAATTCAAGTGGATATCAATAATAAATTTCACTAATTTCTGTCATTCGAACTCAAGTGCATGCATTTAACAGCAACATAAGCAACAATAAATATAACAACAATAATAATAATATAAAAAAAACCAACAACAACAACAACAATGACAACCAAAACACTTCAAATGTTATAATCCAGCGAATTGATACAACAACAATGACATGCAGCAACCATTATTTGTGTTATTGCTATCGCTGTACAAGTTATTGTATGTAGGAGGTGTTGTTGTAGTTGTTGCTGCCTATAGCTGTGTTAATGTCTTCCTTATAACCACTTCATTGTTCATCTGCAACAACGTTATTGACGTCTCGTCTCTACTGTGGTAGTGCTCCCCTCGTGGTTTGTAAAGTCTGTAACTTCATATATGGAGTAGCACTTTGTCAGTTGCGTAAAGGTTAAACAATTGCAACACACAAACATATGTATAGATACACCAACACTCGCATCGTACACACGCTACAACTCTTCTGACTTGCGGCAATTTCAAGATCGCTACGCTGATCGCGCGTTTTGGGTGTTGAACGGTGTCGATTGCTTGGGAGTTTTCATTGAGATCCAGCTGTAGTTTCAGCGCACCCTGGGAGTGACGTCGAAAGAGGAGCGCTTATTTTTGAAAAGTTTTTCCATATAGCGAGTCTTGTGCTACAAAACCTATTACACCACAGGTAAATGGGATAGTTTTTCGATTGACTATTTTAATGTCTTTAATATAGATGCTCCGTAGGAATGTTGAATATATGCTGCAGTCAAACCAACAATTCACAAACTATCTTCCAGCTTGTATGAAATACAAATCAAGAAGTCAGGCATTGCAATTTCTTCTTGTTGGGCCATTGATATCAGTGTTAGGGCTTTCTGCCTATAATAATCCTGCAACGAAGAGGATGACGAAATTTGAGCTTTATGAAATCGAAAAAGCAGTGCTGCTTTTAGAGTGGCTCTCTTTCTGATTCTATCAAGTCTTATAAATGCGCTGCACCTTTTTTGCTGATGAATCGAAATCTATGCCATACTTCCAGCCCTGCAACCTAACTGAACTCGAAAATAAAAAGGGCTTAGTGCAACTAATACAGATTTCTAGGCTCGAATTAAGGACTTTGCATAATAAGGTATCGACCTTAAAAGAGTTTCCTCGCCTCTTTGAAGCTGCCAGTGGCTTCGCTGCTCTCAAAAGTTTGCAGCGCATACAACGTGCCTGAACCCTCGAATGCCTCCTTCGGCTTTGATTTTATTTCTCTTTTAAATCCCAGTGCACTGTGATTAGTGTCTGCCTTGTAAGGCATAGCTTAATTTATTTGGCACCCAGCCGGATCAAATTAGATGTTTTTTATAGTTGGTATTACTTGTTAATATACATCTAGCAGAGGCCTATTGAGGTTAGTATAGTCGTCGTATGTTTGGGTAGTAGCGACAAGATTCCCCAAAGGTTGTGGAGAGTGTTGCTCGATTCCTTATTAGCCCATTCTGGCAAAAGTACAGCTGTTGTTTGATTGTTTGACCGCCACGAAACTTTCTATAGTGGATTAAGTCGTTCCTTACGGCAGGCATAGCTTTTCGGGAGTACAATCTAAGTTCCCTAATCCACTGGCCGTGCGAAGTTTTTCTTGTTGTAGCAGCGCTACTTCGCTACAATTTCGTAGAATCCGGATCTGGATTTTAGTCGCCTTTTACTACAGGCATACCTACTTAAGGCATAATCTAAGCCGCCTAACCCGCAGTGAGGTTCGTAGTCACCGTCTTGTTTTTATTGTAGCGATGTTTCAGCCTGCCTAGTCGTCCCTGTTTAGTTGTTGTTAGAAGAGTCCGTCAAGGTAAATAGGTGGAAGGGATACACCATATGCTGGGCGACTTTCGGCATAATGGGGTTAAGTATCGGCTGGTAGGAGTTCAGTCTATTATAGTATCTAGATCGAAGTTGGGCGAGATTTATTCTTATCTCCATCGGCAGTTGGCGTTCATCTGTGGTACTTGTGCCTTAATGACGGCATTCAGCGGACGTGAGCTGAAAAAGGACTTTACTGACGCCGTATTTATGTTGTTGAGTTCCTATCTATGGACTTTTGGATCAAACGATCCAATAATATTTGATTCTGAATCTCATGATAGTGCTTACTTCCCGGCGAAGCTAAGCAAGTGCTTGTTAGATGGTCGGTGGTTAGTATTCATAGCCGTAGCTGTAAATGTCACGGCAGTCATATAATCGTTTGTGTCCGATGTCCCTTTCCTATTCAGGGCGCCGGAGAGTTTAATTAGTCCGCAAAGCAGGTATATGTAGAGAGGGCTCTTAAATGGATATCTCACCTCGATAGATTAATGTGGTGTTTGGGAGCCATCCATCGAGAGGCGTCCCCTTGGTTGGTTTTAGTGAGATGACTGTGGGAGGACTTCAAAGAGTAACCAAGGTATTGTGTGAGGGAACCGAGTAGGACGGGCAGGTTAGGGGCTTAGAATATGCCCGATTTGAGCATACCGGTCGAAATATGCGACTAAAATGTACGTGCAACTCGATGGTTGATCTACGGATGTGATGCCTCTCATTACCCATATCTTCATTCCTTACGGACCTAGAAGCATGCACCAGTTATACCAAAACGCAAAGGAGTACCGGGCAAGGGAGTACCGGAGCGTACCGGGTTCATATCCCGCAAAGGGCTGTCACTGTCAACAACACTCCCCAAAACCTTCGAGAAGTGTTTTTGTCGTTACAAATAAAAACAACAAATTTTGCAAAATTTTAAAATTTTCTTCATTTTGGAATGGCTATCTATGGGTCTAACATTCTTCTTAAAAAAAGCACGAATTTTTTTGTGAAACAACGAAATAATTTCATTTTTGAATTCATTGCTTGTATTCGGAAAGCCGTCCCATTGTGCAGTCTAAGCACCTCAGCTGTTGCCGCTGGTGCGTTCGAGTGGAATCAGTGCGGTGTAGAAACGCAAGCATCACCCGCGCCTTAAAAACTATCAACAGTCGTATTCTTTGGTGTATGAATGTGGTTTTTTTATCCAATAATTTTTTTTATTTTGAAATTTTGATATTTCTTGAGCTCTTTTCATATTTAGCAGTTTTTTTTATTGTGCTGTGGATTGTTTAGGAGTGCGTGTAGCCGTTGTTGTGTTTTTTATTATTCCCACATTTTTTAGATAAATTCAACATTTCATTTCATCTTCTCATTGCTTTATAGTTTCTTTCATATTTTTACCTTAATTTCTGTTCAGTGATGTTATTTGATTTCATTTTCATTTGGGTTCAGCGTTGTTTCTTTGGCTCCTCACCTCAAACGCTTAAATCTTTGTGCTGCCACCTTTTTGAACATTTCTTGTGTTTGTTTTGTTTTCGCTTTTGTTGTTTATTATGTTTGTTGTTTAATGTTGGACAATACATTTTAAGAGTGTTTTTATTGCAGGTTTTTGTTTTTGTTTTTGTTGTTATTTACAATTGTTGTCGCCTTTGTCATTTGTTAACATTGTTACGCTATATATGTATGTATGTCAGAGAAACTCTTTTCTGTTGTTTATGATTTTTCTTTTGTACAATAATATTTACCATGACGGTATGACCCATTTGATTTCATTAATTTGTTTTAATCGTTTTTAATATAAAATCAATGTTTCCACTTTGAGATCCTTGAAGATATTTCAAATGCGTAGATGATTTTTAATACTTTTAATACTAGAATGCTGACATAAGTGCAGTTAAATAGGGTCATGAATATATATGGAAAAAATTTGAGATAGTAACAGTACAAGGAATCTAATTCAAATGGAAACACTTAACAACACCTCTTCGCTAAGAAGATAACTGAAGTTTTTGAAAAATACTGCCTATGTAGAAGTTTTGCAATGCTTCTTATGCCGATTTGTAGAAATAAGCCTCTAATCTTATAAATAATCTAATGTGTGAATGTGTGTATTTTATAGGCATCCAAAGTACTCAACCGATCTTTATGAAGTATATTCTTGGGCTCACTGGGTACAGCATAGGCATGAGGGTGGGTCGATTTGTATAGACGAAAGTTAACCGATATCGCGCCATCGATTTTTCGATAGGTTTTGGGTTCAAGAAAAAAAATTTTCGCTACGCATACCCAAAAAAATAATTTTCGAGCCTGCGAACTTTAATTTTTTTTAATTTTTCGACTTCAATTTTTAAGGTTTTTTTCATGACCTGCTAAAAAATTTTCGTTTGATTTTAAAATTTTCATGTATACCCTGCCCACCTAAAAATGTCCGCTATAAACGTTGGCGATAACAGTTTTTAAAAAAAAAAATGTATTTCCGGGTTTTGGGACTTGTGTTGGTAAAAAATCGACTTTTCCAAAACCCGAAAATAAAATTTTTTTTTCAACAAACTGTTATCGCCAACGTTTTTAACGCATAATTTTAAGTGGGACAGGAAATATGAGACAAATTCTTTTTTATCGAAAACATTTTTACATTCATGCGGAAAACCCCCTTTAAAAAAATGGCGAAAGGGTAAATTTTTTGACCAAACCACTCCCTAAACCCAAAAAATATTTTTCTTTTAAAAAACTGTTATCGGACAGGGTATACATGAAAATTTTAAAATATATATATAGTTTTGAAAAAGTGGGCAGTGTCACGCACCAGCCTACATAAAATTTGAATTCGTCATAATTCTGAACGTACTTGGTTTAAATTCATGACAGTTTGAGAAAAATGGGCGGTGCCACGCCTACACATTTTTGTGTGTTCTTTGTCCTATATTCATGTCCAAAGTTTATTGTCGATTCGTATGAAACCTTCATAGTGGGTTCAGGAGTCCGCTAGGTGCGACAGAAGCCATATATAGTTTTTGAAAAGGCCCAGATACAATTCGGCAATTGATTGAATTTCTATATATCTAAGAAAAACTTGGAAAAGGTTACAGGCACCAAGAGCAAAAAAATTTTATATCTCCGATGCTATGTACATCAGTGCCAGAAGGGTCAAACGTAAAGAAGGGGATTAGGAAGAGTGAATTTGAAATCTCGAGAATGTGTTAGAGGAAAATGGAATGTAGTTTCGAAGTTGTTACCCGACTATAAGTGAGGCTTTAGGAAAACAATATCGTATTTCAAATGGAGATAGCAAAACAAAAATGACACTTGACACTCCCTTTACAATTAACTCTATCTTTACCTGTACAAAAATTTATATTTCGTATTTAAATAATGTTTTACATTTTTCCACAAAAAAAACCAACCCTAGAAAATATTTGAGCATCGTGAAACCCCCATAAAATTTACCAAAACTCAAATTATTAGGGTTTTGTCACAGTCCTGGAATAGGGATTTCAAATCAATCTATCGTACAAACATAAACTCACCACACGAAAATAAAGAATCAAATTATTCTTCTCGGAGCATATAAAACAAGGAGTCGAATATTAAATATAACCAAAAGCAGTAAATCTTGAGTGACATTTTGAAGGCAGGGGGTCAATTCTGGTTTTGCGTAAATGCGTCAGTTAACCACGATTTTTGATTCTTGCTTTATTTTAAATTTTCGATTTTAAGTGAAGTGAAAAAAGTTAACGCCAAGATAAATTTGGTGTTGACGTTGATATTTCTAAAAATTCAAAAATCGGATTTTTTTTTTACAAATTTAAACGTTTTAAGTGATAAAAATTACTGTTATTCTTACAATTCTATAATAAGCAAGAACAACTTGTGTCAATGCAATTCAAAAGGTTCTTCTGCAAAGAGTTTTCATCGCACATATCAGAATCGTATTTTAGAGCTCAGTGAAGTGAAGAAAGGAAAACGTCAAGTGATAACTAAAGTGAAAAGATTTTTTTCACTCCCCGATAACGGTCAACCAGAATTGCCCCCAGGTGAATAACATCAATAACCTTTTATAGAATAACGGCGGGATTACTTGAAGGGATGTTCGCTTTTTTCGGGTCATTTCGGAATGGTTTAAAAGATCATTTTGATTGTGTTTCAGGGTAATTTTGGAGGCATTTTCCGGACCATTTCGGGATTGTTTAGGAGTCATTTCTGGACTTATCTAGAAGAATTTCGGAGGTTTCCACGTCATTTCGGTATTGTTATGGTCTTGAAAACAATCCTGAAAGGACGCCCCAAAAAGTCTTGAAATTACCCAAAAAATTGCTAAAATGACTCTAAAAAAATCACTAAAAAAAGAACGAAAAAATTCCAAAATGCACCATTAAAGCAATTTCAAGAAACTTAAATTCCTTTTTTGTTTTAAGTATAAAACTTGATTTAACATATTTTGTTATAATATTAATTTTTAGCGCGCCATATTTTTGTAGACAAAATTTTTGTACCCATTTTTTTTTCACATATACAAAAAGGCTTTCGGCTTTCGATATTCTGGAGCATCAAACATAAAGTTTCCCTTGTGTAATTCAGGGAGATCTTAGATACAGTCCTACCACTTTGAGTGTTTTCCCTTGACTACTATTTATGGTTATCGAAAATGCGGGATACTGTAGACGTTTAAACAGGAATGTCATGTTGGTTGGAAACACAGCTATTCTTGGGATTAATACCGATTTTCAATTATCCCCACCAGTAATAATGGTGGCCACACCCACTTTTAGATATAAATACTGAAAGAACACATTTTCGTGTATAAATCGTGATATCTCTGCAACTATTATAGACAGAAAACTGAAATTAAGTAAGGAAGACTCTACTGTGGTTGTATAAATACCAAATTAGACATTTTAAAAAGTGCGTAAATTCTTGATAAATTTTAGAAAAAAAATGAGATACTCCACTTCTTTCCTACGAAATTTCTATATATTATAGTTAGAAAAGTAAGTACACTTTTGGCCTACTTATTATAGGGATCACATCTCCACAATCATGTGAGATATTGGAATCGCATGACTCTTGTTCCCTATTCTATCCTTCTGAAAATAGCTATATCACTTAGATGTAAAAGACTCGCAAACACACTCACAAGCTTACGCATTTATAATATTAGTAAGATAATAATTATAAGGATAAACCTTTTTCCTTTTTATATAAAATTAATGGAATGAGAGCGAACTACATAAAATATTTTAAGGATGTTAAGATATTCGGAAATTTATATTTTGGAAAGATGAAGGAAAGTAATATTAAGTAAGGCCCACCCTTAATACATATACATCCAAACTGACTGAATAGACTTTAGTATACAAAATCCACTCAGCTTTTAAAAATTTGCTTTCTTTTTCTATGCAGCTATTAAATAGTTGATGGGATATCAAAGATAATCGCCTCATTAATAATATTCCGAATTGCGGCTGAGTAAATAATTTATCCCCTGCTTATGAAGAAAGCGATATTTTTATTTATACAACTACCCTCCCACGCTTCCTGCTGATCAGGCGTGTATTTGATATCGCGCTCCTAACTTTACTTCGACTTCAATTGGAACCAACTTCTAAGTCTCACTAATGGCAAAACTATTAAGTTTTATTCCAAAACGTCTAATCCTACTCTCAGATCTATTTTATGTCTCACAAATCATTCCGATGGCGCATCTATGCTTGCTTGAAATCTCAAATTACTTACATGCGGACTTAGTAGATACGCCAGACACACATCAATCCGGATACTAATGTTTCTACTCGTATAGACTTCCGCTTAGAAATTTATGTAAAGTTTTGATGTGCCCACCTACTAAATAGATGCATGTGGGCGCGCTGAAAGAAATTTATAGCAGAACACACAAAGCGTCTAAAAAATTTCACTCGTTATACGACTTTGATGCAACCGGAGGGCTATGGTCAATGCCGATAATCAAGTGTGAAAACCACTGAAACACAAATTAAGCAAAAAGCAAACAAGATTTGAGTGCGCTGAGGTCTGGTGTTAACATTTTTTTCTGACATTTTTCTTGTGTTTGATTACAAATACTACTTGGATCTGCGAATGATTGTGATTGCTGCGTTGCTGTTTCTGTTGTTGTTGTCGTCGATGACACTACTCACTGTACTTCAGCCTATTCGGCATAACTGGCTAACTTATTGACGGGCCACATGCTTACTTACTTACTAACTTAGCTACGAATTTGTGTACAGGTCTTCACTTCATGGAGGGCTACAGATCGTCTCACCTGGTCGGCTGATGGACGAGCACCAGTTGGAGGGCTAGAGGATTGAGTGCTTAACACATATATAGCACCAAGCGCTAAGCGATCTGCTTACACACCGATATCACTTTTATGGGGGGCCCACATGTCAAGAGCCATAAAGTAGAAAATTATCACCTTTTAAATTGAAGAATCCAAACAAATTGAAACGGATATCGTGTTTAAGTGCTATCGACATCATTTCTATTAAGCAGCATACAACACGCAGCGTTCGAAGATTTCGATTGGTTGCTGGAGGAGAGCGGCGCGTGGTTAGCAGACAAGGCGATGGATAACACTGCGCATATGCTTGTACGTCATGTAGAACATGCATAAGGGCGAGGTTTGATCGATAAGCAGATATAGCTCATGTGGAGTTAGATCGAAGTTAGGGTTTCAAAAACTATTAACGTCCATAGCCCCTAATAGGAAAACTCGGCGTACCTCTATATGTATAGATTCCCCTATTTGTTGGAATGGGAACGCGTAAGCGAACGATTAGTGGAGCTGTTGACGGAGAATGAGATGGTTAATAATAAGGCACGGGAGAGATAGAGGAAGAGAGCTAGTCGGAGAGGGGTAGTTGGAGGAACAGAAAGACGGAGACTTAGAGGGATGGGGAAAGGAGAAGGGGAGACGTAGACGAAGAAGGAGAGGAAGAGGTAGGCGAATATTGAGAGTGAGAGGGGGAGGGAGAGTAAAAAGAAGAGGAGGTCAATGTCAGATAAGAAAAGGAAAAAGAAGAGTAAAAGGAAAATTAATATAACAATTAAAACATAATTACAAAAGCAGCACAGAGCGAGAGGATGCGAGCAGTTAGAAGGCAGACAAATGTAGGAGCAGTTTGGTGAGGAAAAAGTAGACCCACTACATACTTACTTAAATGGTACTAAACTGTCTTCGCTATGCCAATCGGTGGCAGTTGGAAACACTAAGGGACCACAAGTTTGTTTCCACTTGGTTCTTCAATTGAAGTTGTGGTCTTATACATCTTCTTCGATTGTCTGGTGCCGACCTACTGTCCCTGAAAATCTTCATTAAGCTAACATAGCCCCACCAAACAAAGCCGATGGTATTTTATTCGTTGAACTATGTCGATGGCTACGTAAAGCTCATACATCTCGTTCTTATATCTTCGTCGGTATTTTGATCCAATAATCCACTGCCCAGTGGTCACCGCAAAAAATAAAAAAAAGGCTCCTTTCATTCACCCTGAGAAGGGTCAATGATTGTGGTTCGTTCTAGAAGGGTCCCAGAGTCCTTGACACTCTGCAAACGCTTCCATCAACTATTGGCCTTGCTAAGGCAGTGCTCAGAGATATGGCACTTGATAAGTCCCAGGGGTAAAAGAACCTAATTCTTCACAGCGACATAGATCCGATCTACGATGAACCAAATCATTGGAGAAACGGTATGTCGACATGTTAGGTTCATGGTCCACTGAACTTCCAACCAATCCCGAAAGCGCGAAAAGTGGCCATGCTGTCAAATAAGATTGATCTCCTATTACTGCTGATATCCGAGCACAGTAAAGTCCTGCGTGTATCTAGGATAGCGACTTGGTGTCTGTTCTACCAGCAAACCATTGGATGGCGCCGCCCATTCAGAGGATCGTGGTTAATTACGGTGCTCTCTTAATGAGAATATTGAATATATTCATCCCCGCTCCCCACTTCTAGTGGGCCTCAATTCAGAAACGATCACTTATCGATCGGTACTCTTGGGCATAAATATTTTGGATGAATATAGTTGTGCATGCGTCGCTACGCCACACTTTTACACATATCTGGCTTGTATGTACAAGTTGTAAAAATGCATTTGTGTACAATAAGACACAAAGTTCGACAAGCCAATTAAAAGTCTAAAAAAACTTTCGAGCGCGTGGGCTTGCCAATTCCAGCAACGAAGTAATTGTTTCTGTTGTTGTTGTTGTAACCTCTTTTTGTTCTTGGCTGCTGTTTTTGTTGTTCTTATCGCTGTCGATGCTTGAAGAAGTCACTGCATTGGTGACGATGGTGTTGTTGATGGCGATGGTAATGCAGCTGGCGGTGAGACTGACGATGTCGCTGTTAACAACAACAACAACATGTCGCCGTTACTGTCTTAAACGCTTTGGCTGACTGTCGAAGGTAAAAGCAATGTCGTGCCCCACGGTATGAGCTCTATTAAGCCACACACATAGTTATCATGAACGGTAATGTAAAACCAACAAAAATCAAAACAAAAACAACAATCACAACAACCAACACCATAGTGACAATGACTACATATTAAAGTATAAAAACAAAAACCTAAAACGTACGCAGCTAAAAGCAAGCCTACAATCGAACATTTCGAATTAGCTAAAGGTGTAGGCCGTACAGCGGCATCAAATTCCCAGCAGGATCCATGTCGTACCGCAGATAAAACAAGATATTTGCACCACCAAGTCAATGCAACGTCTTACACCACATCTCACCTCAGTTCCAGCCATGGTTGCCATCAGTGTACATACAGACATACTTAAATATGTTAAATACCGATCGCAGCTGAAGCCGGATAATCATGGCTAAGCGTGCGCTTTGCGACATCGGATATGCGCGCCGCATTAGGCCGTCACATTTCGCCACACCGTGCAGCGGCCGCCTTTTTTGCTAGGACATTTGCTTTGAACCAGCTGTTTGCAGTTGCATTCATTACGCAAACGCTCTGTCAATATTTGACATTCATATAAAATTATGTTTGTATGAGCTAATGTGGTATACTATTTACATGAAAGCGTACATATCTACATGAATTTGCATTTGTCTGACATTTGGTGGCAAATTATTAAGGAGAAATAATTGCCGACCTGAGCTACAGAGATCACATTACTTTGGGTAAGTTTGAATTGAAGTGAAAAAAAGTCTGGAACAACAACTTCACCTAAGCCCTGGCTGGATTTTCCCTACAATAGGGCTTGCTAAGGCTCTGGCATGGTAAGCGTATGTTTCTGCAAGAGGACTGCCTAGTTTCTTCACGGTTGGTCCCATTTTCTGGTAATATACCTTGAAACCTGTAAAGGTCCTGCCTAGTTTTAGTTAGCCTACTTTAAGTTGTTGAAAGTAAACTTATGCGACCTGCTTAGGCATGAACGGAACAATAAGTGCCTTCATAGAACATGCTCAAACAAAAGGCATCACTTCAACCCATACAAAGAGATCAAAACTTTCATTGGCCCGGGTTCATCCTAGACTAATCGCTTTCTTCGCAGGGTTGAGCATGTCTAGCATTTCCACGATTATTAAATTTATGTGCCATTCAGCTCAAGTTGTTCAATTGCCGAAAAATTTCATTATTGGAATTGCTAAATGGATAGATGCCGCTAAGCAATGACGTTTTTATACCCAGCTGTACTGGTACAGCTGTACTGGTACATAGGATATTACAGTTGTGTCCGTATAACGGTGGTTTTTTTGCGGTATGAAATAATCGAGATAGGTAACGAGTTCCATACAGCAAAGTTCTTAGATTGAACAGAGGAATCGGTTAAGACATGTCCGATCTCCCGTCCGTCTCTGGACACGATACCTTGGCTGGAAAGTATTTGCTATTTAAAATGGTCGAAATCGAACCATAACCAGACCCCTTTTTTCGATATCGACAATTTCGAAAAACATATAAAATAATATAATATCTACATATAATTAAATTGTAACTGGTCGATGTCGATAGGTGGGACCATTATCGAGCCAATAGAAGGCAAATCAACAGTTTTTCGATTTTTGTCTCTCTGCCTGTCCGTATGTATGGTCGCGCATCATACCATTCCAATACCAGACGTTTCACTTTAAATTTAGGATGTCAGTTTTTCCGATAGCTCTTCCAATCCCGGACATAGCGACCGATATGTGGACCAGATTGCTCCAAAATGTATTGGTACAATATGGTTATTAAACGAAATGTAATAATGAGTGCAACAATAAGCGATGTAATTAAGTTATGGGAGATATAATGAATAAAATCGGACTCAGTATATTTTATGTTCTGAGACGCAGCAAAGCGGCGCTAGGCTTACTAGTTCAATAATGAAAGCAGCTCCAATAATGAAATTTGGTAGCTTTATAGAATTGATCATTCTATTGATAATTTTGGAATTCTGTTGGTTTTCTGTAGTCATAAATTACACTTGAAGCGCAGATACTTAAAAACCAAGAAAACACTAAGGAAAGTAAATGTTGCTTTATATGCTACCACCAGAGCCGACAGACGTTGTACTCTTCCCGCCATATTTGGCGCTTCCTCTTCATGTATCCCTACGTCTTCCTCTTTTTTCCTTTTTTACTTAGAAAAAGTTTAAAACCTCTACAGGTGATAACTCCGCAACAACTTACCCGGCCTCTTTTACACAGCTGGATATTTAATGTTCGGTTCCACTCGAACTTAGATTTTCTTACTTGCTTTTTTTTAATTGGTATTGCCTTGGATAAATTAGGCAGGGCCTAGATAGGCATTACTACCCAGGCCCTGTTTTAAGCATAAAAGCATAAGAAACTGGCTATTGCCGGTGTATGCTTTCCCTGGCAGGTCCACGATTTGAATATTTAAAATATAGCCAGGCCCTAATCAAATGTATCACAATTTGTAGCTAGGTACTAGATCCTTCGATTTCGCGAGATTTTTCTAGAGGCGGTAAGGTCCATAGTTAACTGTCCCCTTTGTTTCTTAATTCAAGCCAAATTGATAAAGGATGTTACGGAAGAACTCATGTAAAGAGCACTTCCCCGCGGCTTGGTTAATAAAATGTGCATATCCTAGCGGTTACAAATCTGACTTTGTATAGAATACAATTTATTAGGGTCTGTGAAAGGATGTATATCATTATGTAGACCTCTTCTCTTCTTAAATACTCAGTGTTAATACTGACTATTTGCTACTTCTACTGCACCACGCTATCGATTATATATACTTTATCAATACTCAGTAGCTGTCATGGTATAGGGATTAGTGTGCTAGAAATATTTATTTGAAAAGCCAATGGCCCTAGAAAGTGATCTCCAACAGTTCGAATGTGTAACTTGCTTGATAATCTATTCATCAAAAACACGGCAAAACATGCAGGGAATTTAGGACTAGCAGACCTGGCATACGTTGTTCTGCTCAACACATTAACTCCCAACATCTTTCTCCTATCCTACTTTTTCGTCCTACCATTGTGATTGTTGTGTGCGTGTTGTACGTGATTTGCCGGTGCTTTATAATTTTTTTTAGTGAGTTATTGGCTTTCTCTATTTGATGTAGTGGGGTGGTTGTTAGGGATTGTGGTGTTGGGTGAAAACAGCATTGCTATATAGCAATAAGGAGAAGTGTTCCCGACATTTTAAGTACGCTCTATACGGTGATTATCAATTGGCCATTATTGTTTCTCTAGGAATACCGCGCTGTCTTAAAACCTTCAATAATTTTCTTTGATAGCTCAGACTTTGGCTCGCTAGTACACTGCTAGGTTGTTTCTCTTAAAGCAAAGTTTCGAGTCGAAAAATTATCTGCAAACTTTTAGTGCTTTAGTATTTATTTTTTTATACCTTTTGAAGAATTTGATTGCTTTATATTTTCTGCGTTCAGCAACAAGAAACTTTTCCACAAAATGCTCATAAAATAATTTCATTCCCGATAATATAATCGGCTTATTAATCTGTTAACTATAAACAACTGAGTTAAGCTCATTAGCTGACGAGAATATAATTTTTTTAAAATTTTTTATTACAATAATAATTAAGTTCCATTTAAAAATGCCTTTATCTTCTACTGTTTTGTTGTTGTAATACATTTTTTTTTCACTTGCTGAAATGTCGGTGAAAATTCCGTACTACTTTGTAATTCTGTACCATCATAAAGTTCCCAGAAAACGCCATTACCACCTTTCTACACTTTCTAGATGAGCGCGCACCTTTCCCACAAACTTTGTTTTTGTTGTTGTTAATGTATTGGCTATTGTTTACTTGTTGTTGATATCGCTCTTGGTGGGGGCGAATTGTTGTGATTTGATTTCGTACATGGAAATCCATTGTTAAATGCCAACATACAAATTGTTGAATAAGCATGAAAATAATGACACAGCACATTCCATATTCCCGAATGAGTCGCGTACCCCAGCAAGGCATACCATGCCATGCCATCATACCTGGCCACTTCACAATCTACCACCAGTTACGTCCCATCAAGCTAAATATGTTGATGCAGTCAAATCATGGCCAAGTGGTCATTGATAGGTGGTAAGTTTAATCATTGCCGCAATTGCAAGTATCACTGTCTGCCATATACCAAACAACAACAACAATAACAACTTTACGTTCATACTGCCAACCTGTCATACATTTATACATCCATCCATCTACCAGCGACCAACTATCGATTGTTTCATCCAACTTGCGACCGTTGGTTGGACGATTGTGTGCATTCTCTTCAGTGATGAGTACTCGATAATCACAAAAGCGTAGCTATGGACACACCGATCGACAGCCACTCAGCATGAGGTCGCGTTCTCAATGGACATTCATAAATTAGTGAGATTGCAGATTATTATTATGCGTTGGTGAGTGAGTTCATATAAATATAACAACAAATCAGTCATACATACTTCTGATATTGGCCCCTTAAGGTACATACGGTAAGGCGTCCACAGATGGACACCCTAATAAGCAGAAGACCACATCATTAAGGAAATCCGTATCAAAATTTGAAGTATTTGACCAACCAGACTCTTACCAGTAAACTCTCCCCCAACTACTGCTTCGATAGTAGGTAGGTAGAACAGTCGACTCTTATACAGAGGCTCACTTTATCAATGCAATATTGTGAAGTCTTGAATTCCGAATAAGACTAACCTCGACCTTGTATAAATCCACAAAGAACCGTGTAATCCAATGCCAATATATGACTCGAAATCATGGGAAGTGTGGAGAGTAGATGAGGTGACCCGTGGAGTATACGAGAGAAAAGTTCTCCGGAAAATGTATGTTATTCGCCAACAGAAGAAGCACAAGGTATCTAGGGAGATGGAAAAAACAGGTGCGGGATGACTTACCCTTTCTTAGTGACGAAATAGACCGGGTTACAACATACCGCTAACAGAACTGCTGCGGGATGTCTACTTATGTCATTTGAGTCTTACCTCGATCAAGAGACAAAAATGTTCAATGTTAGAGAGCACTCGGAAGTATTGAGCAGACAGTTTCTGCTGAAGTGCCATAAACCTAGTCACCCAAACTGACATCTCTTGGACGAAGATCCACCACCTAGGGACATTAGGAAGCATATCCGCCAGCGCTATGATATGATCTGGCATCACATTACCAAGGCATTTGTTCTGACTAACCACAGGCGGGCTCTAAATTATCTCCATACCGAGTCGGTATACAGATCTCTATCCCGTTATTGCCGTCTAACCACCTAAAAGAGGATTCCGTCCTTCCAACGGAGACTAGATTCATATTAGCACAACTAAAATTTGGATACTGTAATAGGTTAAATTCTTACTTATCCAGACTCAATCATCACCATAGCAAATACTTGCCCTGCATATGGTACGCTCCCTCATGATACTTAGCTTTAACTGTTCAATTGAACCTTTTACTATAACACCAATAACACTCTGGTCCAACCCTATTGAATCCTCGCGCTTAGAGGTTTAAGCGGTGAGAAATGGTGATGGTGAAGTGCATGGCATATACCACAAGAGGCCAGTGCCAGTCAGAATACCGATAGCCAGATATAAATGAGATATAGTGAAGTTAATGAGCTCAGCGCATCGTCTACAATCCACCCTAGATCCGAAGAATATCACTTCTCTGTAATAGGTTATGCCAAACTCGCGCTAGCTCGACTGAGTAGTGGCTCATTGTGTCAAAGGCAGACTAGAGGAACCAAAACTTCTTAACAGCCCATTATGTCTAGTTCCTAATCAGACTAAGAGATCAGCTCGACATTTATTATGAAACAACTTGAAGCAAAGCATAGAGAGTTTTGGCATTTTCAGACCACCCTCAATGGCGCCTAAATATTAGATTTCCTATAGTAATGGCACTGGATATCATCCCATCCACTTTATCCTTGATTGACGCGAATTCGGCTTGGAGACACTTCATGTTAAATCAAGCTGACGACAGAAAACTTCCCTTCTAACCTTACTTTTCTTTCACCTTCGATCCAAATGTGAACTCGTTGACGGGTCCACTGCCACAAATGACTCCATCGACGGTAAGTAAGTGATGAATAGCGATAGGGGTCTAATCAAAGTCTGGTGGGATATGACGGATTTGCTACAATGTCCACTATATAGGCTATAGAGGAGTGTATGCCTGGACACCCTTTTTTGACTTCGTGGTTTTTTTCTGTTTTGATCCTAAAAAAATCATGACCATGTACATACATTTTTCAATTTTGTCCAACAATCTCAGATTCTACTGTACTACAATATGAAAAGTTGTGGAATTATTGCTTTGCGCTAAAAATTGTTGTCAGCTACTACCTTAACAATACCAGTATGCAATTGATGTTGTAAGTCCATTTCAGTTTTTACAAAATTGTTTACACATAGTATTTAGAGCGGGGGAGGGAAAGAGTTACAGAAGTGTTCCCAGCGATATTTTATGCTGAGTTAATACTCTCCACAGTGCGGTGCTTTGACGTCGCAACTTTGGCAGTGATAAGCCGTCAAATATCAACATCAACAACTACAATAGCAATAACAACAATATGTATTAATAACATCAAAGTCAGCAGCTACATATACAATACAACAATAATATGATAACAATATAAAAGATAGCGATAAGCCAAATTTTACAACACTTGAATGAGTCATTTGGCGGATTTGTATGAATATAGGTTTTCGCATTATTACAGGGTGCAGGAGGTAGGCAGTGGCAGAAATTGGTAAAACTGATTTGTTGGGGTCAAATTTCCACCCCCGGACTATGACGAAGTAGAAATGGTAAAATCCAATCTCAAAAATATTAAAGTTCCGGAATATGACCGATTTCCTGAAAAGTTCTTCACACATTGGGGTTGGATGTTCATAAATATAACGCATCAACTCATCTACAAAACATGTTAGGAAGAGCGTATGCCTCTAGATTGGAACCTCAATATGTGCGCTCTAAAAAATCGACAAAAATGATGCTGCTTAACACCGCAACAAAAGCAGAACCTCAGCGACCGAACTTTGGTCGGTTGTGGCCCTATTAATAAGGTTATTCTATATACACATTAGATAATAGGACGTAAAATAGCTTACCTTCTACAGCTGGCATATTCGAGTTAATTAAAATAATATTTTATGGGTGGCAACTATAACAAAAAGATCATATTTGCCAGCACCTAAGCAAGACAGCTTTAAATATTAAAAAGTTGTTAGTAAAGGGTCAAGTTTTCTCCAGATAACGGCGGATAAACGAAAACATAAATATAATTGAATTAGGTGGCAAGCCTAGGTTACATCACCACAAATATTTTTGTCGAACTACGAAATAAAATGCCTTACATTTGATACCCTTAATGTCATATCTCATTTCAGTTTTGGAATAACTTTCTGATAGGTGGCAACTCCGCTCGAGATTAATCATGATATACATAAAATAAAAATAATGGGATTAAGTGGCAACACTCCAAATTTAAATAGGTGACAACCGTGTAAAAATACGCTTAGCGGCAGTACCTAACTTCGTGAACTTGAAATGTAGCACATTTGTTGTATTCAAAAGTTAAGCAAAATCTGTTATAATAGGATTAGGTGACAACCATAGGTTTTTTTCTTATGTAGAAATAATTTTACAAAATAATAATTACGAAAAACACCTTTCATTGGATACAAATGTTGGCATATTTAACTTAGCTTTTTTTTTAATTTCACATAGATGGCAACCTTGGTAAAAGATCTTCAGTGGAAAACCTGAGTAAAAAATCTTAGAATGTAGTAAACTATCTAACAATTCGGATAGGTCGTACTATATCGAACTAACTACGCTCCTGTCCAGAATGGATTTCTTTGGGGAAAAACAAGTGGAGGATTGTACTTTGCTGCAGTTCAATGGGGTTTGGCATAAAGAAAGGTCTACTCTTTGCTCCCATTCACTAAAACTAAGTTCAACATGCGCTTGTACACCCACTACACCACTGCTGCATATTCGCATGTAGCGTGCTTTATGATCCACTGAAGCTTCGGATAGTGATTAATAATCCGACAATCACTTTAAAAATCATATGCTTTGACGCGCCAACTGATCCCGAGAATTGGTTGAACGAAAAGAAGTAAACAACAAAAAAACGCTATTTCAGCAGCTGAAGCGATTGGCTGTTCAAATAGCTGGTGGACAGGTTATCTTTTGTTGCTACGGGGCACAACAGCTCTGCAATGGCCTATGGCAGAAACTTTTCGAATTGATCATTTGAGTGATTATGCAGCAGCGTCGTCAATCGTCAATAATGTTTCACTATATCTACCAAAAAAGGAATTTGATGTTTTTGTATTTAGTACAAGCGATCAACTGTGCAACAACAAATTGGCAGTAGCCACAACAATAGCACAACGACAAGCTGCGTCATGATTGCATGTTACAGAGTTAACTGAAAAGCTGCTGCCGCAACAGTGATTATAATGCTCAGGCGATTCATAGAAATCAGCGCAAAGTCGCTTGTGTGCGCATAAACGGAGGGCGGTCTAAACGGTTACCGCTGCAACAAGGACGCAGAGTGCACGATGATTGCACGAGAATTTTTGAAAAATGTTATTTAGCCACGCATCTGAGCCCAACTGTTCTGCTCAAGTATCGAAGCAAAAACCTTGCAACTACTAAAAATAACTCAAAATCCCTTTTTCTGTGTTGCTTCCTGGAATGCATTTAAGAGCTTTTAGACCTTTCAAGTTGAACGGATGGCTGCACGTACGCAATGTTGATGGTCGACTGCAATACGCTTAGACGCGCTTCGTTAGAAATGGTGCTGGATCAATTGATGCTGTGACTGTGAAGTTGCGCGCTGCAATCATTGCATTATTTAAAATTATTAATTAAAAAATTAAATGTGTCTCACAATACGATATCCCTCAATGCATGAGATTAACAAAATCTTTGGTCAGACGCCACTGCGAAATTTAATGAGAAAGAATTTGTGTGGAGTTGTGAAGTTTGGCATATCGAAGAAGGAAATCTGAGCTCAATTAATATACTCGTATTTATTAAATGAGGCGTATTTGTGAAGACATTCCTGTTTCAAAAAAATCCTATTACTGCAAACTAAATGGCTTCAATAGTTGATTTGTGTGGACATCAACACTTACAAAGGTATTCAGTGGCGAAATCATGGGGGGAGGGGGGTTGGGGGAAATGGGGGGATAGATCCCCCTTCGTCAATGAACTACTATTTTTTACTTTTGACTGAATAACACAATACCATTTTATGCTACTGATTTACAATTTTGTGCATTTTTATGAATATATGAAATTATCGGTTAGTGGAATATTAATAATAATAATAATTCCCAACGGATAACCCACCATCCCGCCCAACCGACACGAGGGACGCATCCGCATAACGCACGGCTTTTTTTATGTATATATATTTACGAGTCGTTTAAAGGCAGTGGTTTGTTAAGTGTCGAGATGTAAAACTGCTCAGCTACAAAGGGAAACTCATCAGCTAAGTAACACAAGAAATTAAAACTTATAAATAATGTATTAAGAGAAGAAAGAATCAGTTAGATTGTAAAGAGTAAATTCATGAAATTGCTATGGGTTAAGCGAGGATAGTATCGATTTTTTATTGCTAAAAGGCGAGTCAGAAATATCAAACGTACTGGAGTGAGTCTTATAATTGTCACACAAACATCGGAAAGGCTCATTTAATTCAAAATTAGTCCTACACTGTTTTAAAAAAATTGGCCTAAAATGTCTTGATGGCTGAAAAGGAATGTTAAAGTTTACTCCCCCAACAAAAATGGGCTAGAGACCAACTAGTTTAATAGTTTAATCATAAATATTGTTCCGAGCATTTCTCTACGACTAGCAAGGGTAGGAAGGTTAATAAGTTTCAAGCGATTGGTAAAGGTAGGCAAATTATACAGGGAATCCCATGAAAGATCCCTTAAAGCGAAAAGTAAAAATTGTTTTTGAACCGATTCTAGCCGATCAACGTGGACCTGGTAGCTCGGATTCCAAATAATTGAGCCATATTCTAATATCGGTCTTACTAATGTTGTAAAAAGGGCTTTAGTTAGTTTAGTTTTTAAGATTAAGTGGCATGTAGTTTAGATCGCACCAAGCACCCAGTCTATCAAGATTTGATTGAAGTAAGGCTCTATTTTTGCTCACCGAGTAAGACATAAAAATCTTTACGTCGTCAGCGTACATCAAAATTTTTGAAAACTTAATAGTACTGGATATATCATTAATGAACAGCAAAAACAGAATCGGGCCAAGATGGCTACCTTGAGGAACTCCAGAGGTTACTTTGTGTTCTGAAAAGAAGATATCCAGCTTGTGAGACGGGGTTGAAAGCCAAGTAGAAAAAGTTTATGAATAGGTAACGAATGGCAATTTTTGTCAAACGCTTTACTGAAATCTGTATATATAACATCTGTGTGCATTTTTTCTCTAAACGCGTTTAAAACATGTGAGTTCTAGTAGGTTTGTACTTGTTGATTTACCTTTACAAAAGCCGTGCTGGCAATCTGCAATCAATGTGGATATAGAAGTTGTAAGCTGATTTGTAACAATGGCTTCAAATAATTTGGGAATAGCGGAAAGCTTTGCGATTCCGCGGTAGTTATCTAGAGATGACCTACTCCCACTCTTATAAACTGGTATAAGGAAAGATTCTTTCCAAGCAGTTGGAAAGACGCCGCTTTTTAAAGACCGATGAAATAGATCGGTTAGAGGCTGGTAAATGAAATTAGCACAATTGTTGAGAAAACATGCCTGGATTATATTAGGGCCACATTTAAATGATCCCTTTAAGGTTTCCAGATAGAATAAAACATTTACAGGAGAAATTATAGGACTATTGTTGATGTTGTTTGCATTTAACTGATATGGATATTTGTTTAATTAAGAAAAGGTAGCAGTAGAATAATTAGATTTAAAAAATTGGGCAAAGAAATTTGCAATATCTTGATTATCGCTGGATATACAGTATTGGAATTTCATGGCAGAGGGAAACCCTCTTATATTACGTTTAGAGTTTACGAAACCATAAAATGACTTTGGGTTACATATAAGGTTCTTTTTAATTTTACAGATATAAGCAGTGTAATATTTTTTATTCAGTTCAAAGTATTTCTGCCGTAGGATGGAGTATTTTAAGTAATCTTGGCTTAAACCGGATTACTTGTATATGAACGGTTCTTTTTATTTTTTAAAGCTTTCAGCTCTTCAATAAACCATGCTTGCGTTGGTTCATCAGAGAAATATTGACATTTAGGTACATGCTTTTCAAAGAGCCTATAAATAGTATTATTAAAACGTGAAATGTTAAGCTCAATAACGCCATAATATTTAGGCCAAGTTAATTTAGACAACTCTTTATTTAATTTTTTAAAGTTGGTTTTAGCAAAGGCGAAGTCAAAGAGTCTACTAGAATCGAATGGTTTAGTATCACTACCTTCTTTATTAGTTATGATTTCGTAAACGATCTCAAAAGAAGGATGTTAACGTCTATAAGCCTATATATATAAACTAGCCTTCTACAAAATTCACTAGGCTTTCAAGACGATAAAACCGGTTTCGAGGTATGCGTTCACATTGCTTCTTGTAGTAATAAAATAACAGACCGAAACAATACCGCAAAACTGCCAAAACTGTACTCCTTTATCTCTCACGTCTTTAAAAACCCGAATTCAGGCGGTCTGAAAATAGTAGAGTAGGCAGGCTCATTAATTTAATTAGAGCACACAACGGCGCAAAACTACATGGCGACGAGAATTTTTTACACGTTTTCAATAAAAGTATAGCCCATTATCTAATAAAAAACATTCAAGAACACGTTTCAAACTTTGTTCAAACCTAGGAAAAATTAACCATGTTTCATCAAAATTTTTTCACTTTTTTATAAAAATTCGGATTTATATAATATGGATGATAAAGTGCCAGGGTGCAGTTGTCAAAAAATAGTGCCAATCATGGTCATTTATTGATAGATTTATGGTGTCAGTTTTGTTATGCGAAAGGCTTAAAATTTAAAAAATTGCAAAATTTTCTCTATTGCTTAGTATTATAAAGTTCTTAGGTCAACACTAAAAACTTTTTTTTTTTAAATAATAAACGCAGTTTTTTAGCATCTTTGTTAACACAATGCGTTTTGCCTTTGTGTAATAAACTTCAACAAATAAAGATGGACTTAGCGCTTGTAGTGGACTTCGCAAAAGACTTAGTACTGGAGTTACGAGGTGAATATTCGTTCCGATGAACATGACTTTGAAAAATTGTTCAGAACTAATGACTTGTGGATATTGAAATCAAATAGAACCAATTAAAATCTAGTCAAAGTCTGCAAGCATGTAACCGAGATGTTTATTTCAAGATTTCTGTATTTTGTCCAATTATGTATTGATAATATAATAATGGAAATAGATAGTCGATTCACTCAACATAAAACGATCTTCAGAGATTTCGCTTCAGTTTTTCGACAAACCTCAGAGAAGAAATTGACAAAAATGTATTTAAGCTTGCTGAACCACTTGTTCAACCACTTGTTCAACCACTTGTTCAAAGCCAAAATATCACTATATTTATGGAGAAGGTTCTTAAAATTGACATAATTTTCCGCCAAAAACTGCGTTTTACGCACTTCAGAGCTGCGACAAAACGTCATATCATAACTTATTGTTACAAATTCTTGCAAATCTCCCGATTTCATTTCTACAATAGAACTCACCTTTTCGATCCTTCTTTTTCTTTAAACGCCGCTTAACCGTCTTAGCGATTTTGGCCTTTTACCATAGCTCGCCACTCGATACGTCTTTCTGCCGACTTGCAACACCACGGGATAACAAATCGGTCTCCACTTCGTCCTTCCATAGGAGTCCTTCCTCTGCTACCACCGGTGGGTGCCGATAAGAATACCTTCTGGGCCGGAGCATCTCCATTCATTCGCACAACATGGGCTAGCCAATTAAGACGCTGGGTTATCATTCGTTGGACTATGTCGGTGTCTGCATATACAGGGTGGCTAATGAAAGCCGCTACCAAAAAAAAATTAAATAACTTTTTTTCTATTTAATGAATCTGGTTAACTTTTTTTTTATTTTGCAGATTGACTTTTACATTTAACAAAAATGGATAACTGGGACACTGAAACAAGAATTTGGATTGTCCGCCGCTATCACGCACTGGAGTCCGTAGTTTCGGTTCAAAGAGAGTATAGGCGCACGTTTGGCGGCAATCCTCCGAGCAGATGGACCATAATAAGACTTGTAAACAATTTTGCCGAGCATGGGACAGTCAACAGAAGACCTTACCATCGAAACCCTTCAGTTCGAACGGAGGAAACAATCGCTGCTGTAGCTGCTGCCATACAAAACAATCCACGTGTTTCGACAAGAAGCTTATCTGCTCAAATGGGTGTAAGCAGACAGTCATTACAGTCAATTATGCACAAAGATTTGGACTTATTCCCATATAAAATTCAAATGGCCAACAAACTGAACGCTGCAGACTTGCCGATTCGCTTGGAATTTTGCCAGAAGATGCTTCAAATGGTGGAAGAGGATGGAAACATGTTGAACTGTCTTTTCATGTCTGACGAGGCCCATTTCGATTTAAACGGCAACATAAACAAACAAAATTGTCGAATATGGAGTGCTTCCAACCCACAGATACTCCATGAGACGGAATTGCATCCACTTCGTGTCACAGTGTGGTGTGCAGTTTCATCACGCTGCATTGTCGGGCCCTACTTCTTCGAAGAAAACGGTCACACCGTTACGGTTACTGGAGACCGTTACTTCAGCATGTTGAGAGAGTTTTTCTATCCAGAATTACGCCGAATGAGAATTTCTTTCAACTCTGTGTGGTTTCAGCAAGATGGTGCAGCTCCTCATATAGCCCAACCTGTTATGACAGAATTGCGACGAAAATTTCCCAATAAGCTGATATCCAGAAACTCCACATTCCGTTGGCCACCCAGGTCGCCTGACCTTACTGCACCTGACTTTTTCTTGTGGGGTTATTGCAAACAGGAAGTCTTCAAAGCAAAACCAACAAATTTGAATGAACTAAGGCAATCCATTCGAGAAACAATTGCGGCTATTCCTGTCTCAACTCTCCAAGCAGTAATGAACAACTTTTTGGTAAGATGCCGCACATGCATCGACGAGCAGGGGGGGCATTTAAATTCCATTATTTCTAAAACTAATTAAGCTATATTTAATAAAATTTAATGAGCTTTAACATGAATAAAAGAAAAATGAATTCCATACACTGAAAAAAAAATTATTTGAGTTTCTTAATGTAGCAAAATTCATCAGCCACCCTGTAGCTCACACAACTCATCATTAAATCTTCTTCGGTAGTCGCCGTCGGCAACGCGTAAGGGTGCGTAAATCTTTCGAAGAATCTTTCTCGCGAATACTCCCAGAGCCGCCTCATTAGATGTTGTCAGTGTCCAAGCTTCTGCACCATAAACCAGGACGGGTACGATATGTGACTTATTTATTTTCGTTCTTCGAAATAGAACTTTACTTCTAAATTGCTAACTCAGAAGTAGGACTTGTTTGCGTAAGTGATTCTTCGTTGGATTTCTAGGCTGACATTATTGTTGGTGTTAATGCTGATTCCCACATAAAAAACTGTAAAGAAGTTACAAACTTATCTATGTAACTCTACCGGAGAAGTAATTTAAATATTGATATGTGCATTATGGTTTAAAATTGTTGAAAATCCTATCTTACTTATCTCTCCTCTTTTTACAAGAATATTAAAACTCGCTTTATAAGTAAGAATGTTGGGGACCACTGTATTTTCCTCAATACAAGATTATGAAAGCCATTTCTTTTATATGAAAGAAAACACGTTAGATCTTCTGAAAAGAAAATTGCCAAAAATCAGCAAAATGTTTCGCGACCTTAAGATTGACATATTACTTTATTAAAATTTAATGAACTACAAAACTGCATGCAAAAATTCTCCAAAAATATGTAAGACCTAGATAAAATTGCATTGAATTTTCGCGAATTTTGCTTACAAAATTTATTGTGTCTCAAATTTCAGGTTTCGATAAAAAAAAATTTTCATCAATGCCCCCAAAATTTCTACAACCGGGAATCCACACGAGCGTGATATCTAAAAAGCATATTTTTGCAGCTGCCTTAGAGATACATAAGTGGGGTGCTACTCTGTCTCTCCGAAAGTCCTTTGTCTAAGGAAACTTCACGTTACGTGTTAGTTTCCTGTCCAAATTCAACATGGACGTGAGATAGTCTGTCATTGCCGAAACCACGCCGGGAAGTCCGCGGAGGATACTACTGTGACCAAACTAGCTCTAGTTCCTGCATTCTGACTCCCGAAGTCTTACTACCGAATAGGCCGCAATTTCAGTCATGTGATAACTGTATTCAGTGCGTCAGTTGGGCACGACTTTATAGACCCAGTCACCCCTCTGAGGGATCCCGCTGTGATTTATTCAGTTTCTTGATGTGTGTCCGAAGGCACCATACTAACTCCCCGTAAGTTAGTAGTAGGCAGTATAGACGTACATCATAAGTTTGGGTTCCAACCCCCAGACTATTCTTTTAAACGCGTGGTAGTCACGGTAAAACTTGAAAACGACTGAAACAAGTTGAATACTTTCTTTTCGGGGTTATTTGTAATTAATACGCGCAAATTTAGGAAAGAAAAGACGAAAATATTAAGGGCAGTGGCTCCTCCCACACAAACTTGATTGTAAAGGCGCAATATCTCCAAAAGGATTTACGGTGAAAATTGGTATGGAGCTATTCGATATCAATACAATAAAAAGTGGGAGTTATAGGAAAAGAGGGGCGTGGCACCTCCCATAAAAGCTTCACTTTCAGGCTGAATATCTCTAAAAGAGTTTATGGTAGGGACATGAAAATTGGTATAGAGATATACGATATCAATACCATAAACACGGGAAAAAGGTAGGAATTATAAGAAAAAAAGGCGTGGCACCTCATATTCAAACTTAACTTTCCAGGCTGAATTCTCTGAAAGGGTTCAGGTAAGGGCATGAAAATTAGTATGAAGATATACGATATAGAATGGGAATGACATACCCTATATAAACCGAACTATTCTTACTCCATGTTTCTAAATTTATTTATTGCAGAATTTCAAAGCTTGGTGGAGGTTATACAAATACAATGCAAAAATTTTGACCGAAATTTGGAGTTGCGTGAATTTTTCAAACGAACTCAATAACAAAATCTATTTTGCCGGCCCAAGTAGTGAATGCATAGTTATTATATTTTTGTAATTATAAATAAGCCTAAGCACCAATACCGATATTATTTGTATGGTCTTAGCACCTTCAACCTCAAACAGGGTTGAGTCATAAGCACTTATGTATGTACCAACTGATATCTTGTTTTTATTAATACGTTGTAATCCTTTACGAACACAAATACGAACAATCAGCTTGAAATGACCAAACATTTTTTGACTAAAAATGGAATTAACAATGGATTATCCAACCACTTGAATGCACAAAGCAACAATAAATGCAACAACAACACTTGCAACAGGAGCGACACAATGGCTGGGATGTCGATCTTGTACAACAATCAAGCATGGAATCAAGCATGGATCGAACGAATATCGAAGTGCAATGATCGAGTACGATCAAGAGGGCCAGATACTGAGGAAATGCATGAATAGATGAACTTGTTGTAATGTGACTTTTTGTAAATGTACAAAGTGCCTGACATGAACACCTTTTCACCTTTCGAGCATCATATAGAAAACAAAAAATTTTTCAAATAAAAAGAAAGTAATGCATTTAATGCAGTGTCACTCACTCACCAACACAAAGCCATTGAAAAAGATTGCAGCCATTTGTTTGAAAGTACTCATAGATTCTTTATGCTTCTTTTATTTTATGTATGTTGCATGCACCCACAATGGAAACAAACAACAAAAGGACAATTAATTTTGTAGTTTATGACTTGGCAGCGAGAAATTAACAGCACAGAAGTCAATTCAAATCGAATTGTATACTAATATCTATGAAGCAAAGGACTACCAGGAGCAATCCCAAACGAAGGTGATATGAATTTCCAAAATTGAAAATTTCTTTCACGCTTGCGAGTTTGTGTGACTGGGTGCGCGCGCATGTGCAGTGCGTGTGAGAAAATTGCGTGTAATCATGGAAGGTAACAGAATTGAGGCAGCAATCAATTTGAAAACAAAAGGCTTCAAAGGAATTTTATGGAGTTTTTTCCAACTTATTTTTCATTACTTTTTATTACTATTATTATATGTTATTGGAATTTTTTGGTCATTCTTTTATTTTATGGCGCAACCAATCGTTGTAATCAATAAATATGTTGGATATTAATAATAGCAATAGACATCGGCAATGATCGCCTAAACTTTAGTTTTTATTGTTGAAAAAACACCTGGTAGCTGGGGCCTTAACACAAATAGTCATTAGTGGAATTTGGTATGGTGGAAACCACTTTAGATTTATCATTTTATTAAGTATCCTTCTTTTGGAGTTTTTTGTTTCTCTGGAAGCGCGACAAATGTTTTCCCGTCGTCCTTTTTCTTTTGCCAGCGAAGACGAGACTATTTGACGACCAGCTTTGTTTATTTTTTCATATTGCAGCTGATGGTGATTTTATCATTCATTGCTTTTAGAAGATTATTGGAGTTGATAACACGCGGCTATTATTTGGAGTTTAAAAAATGCACATGGAGTTTAAAGTGGAGTTTCTTCAAATTTTCAAGTGTGCATATCACACAACTAGATCTAAGGAGCGATCAACATAAGAAACAAATTTCTCTAAATACGCCAAAAATGCTTACCCCCGCTGTGCGTCGACTCTAAATTTGCAACTCCTGATCAGTGGATTTATTTTTTTTGCAACTGTAAATTTCAACACCAATTCTTAAATCCATATCGTTCTTAATTTTTTCTTTGCTGTTTACATTTATAATTAAAATGTTAAACAGTTTTAGGTCAGAGGAGTTGAGTAGTACTTATTTACGGATGCATTAGTTGCATTTGTGTCAAAATGTCTGTAATTCACAGGTACAGCGCTTAACAGTCATTTTCGAAATTTCAATTAAACCCCCAGATAGAAAGAAATTCTCTATTTGATATATGAATCAGATCTATTAAATTCCCATTTGAATTGCATAATCAATTGATTGAATGACTCTTTTTATTAGTAATGATAATTTTAATTGTTTTCATAAATCCCCAATTAGTAATTAATTCTCTCTATCTCTATGGCGCGATATACAACAGGTATTTCATCATAAACCTCCTAAGAGATTTTTGCGCCAAGCTTCTCTTCCAATTTGTCGTGTGCCGATTTGAATTTTCCCTACAAATTGGTGGGACCTACAGTTTTTTGCCGACTCCGAAAGGCATCTACAAAGGAGACGAATTTTTGCTGAGAAGCCTGTCATGGCAGAAATACACTCGGAGAGTTTGCCAAACCACTGCCGAGGGGCGACCCCGTTTTGAAAAACTTTTTTCAAATCACTTTTGATGTTACCTGTACCAGGGCTCGAACCATGGACCTTCGGTGTGGTAGGCCGGCAACACTACCTTCACACCACGGCGGCCGCCATTTAAAAAAAAATTTAAAAAAAAACAATAAAAATAAAATAATTGAAAGTAATCACAATTATTTTTATAATCAAATATTCAAAAACAATAAAATAATAAAATATTCAAAAACAATAAAAATCGACACTAATCAGAAGTAATCAAAATAATTTTTGATTTAATTTAATCAAAAGTTCAAAAATTGCATTTCGATCGTTTTTGAATATTTTTGGTTTTACTTGATTTTCATATTTTTGATTATTTTACATTGAAATTATCATTAAAAATGGAAGACAATTGGTGATTAAAAGTAGGGTTTTCCAAAATAATCCATCAAAAAGGTAATCATTATGACAAGCAATCGTCACTTAACAAGCCTAAATTGATACTTTAATACTGTGAGATAGGAATATTTATTTGATAGAAGTTTTTATGGGTGACTTTTTTGAAAAAGTCAAACAATAACTGGGTACTATCTAAGCTTGATGGATAGCGAGAAGGTTATTTAAGTTAATTTTTTATTATTTTATTTGGTTTAGCCAAAAGGTTTATAAATTAATTGTTTTTTTTTTCTGTTTTTTTATTTGTTGTGGATCAGGCCCAGACGACCGTCTTGTGCAAAACGTTTATAAATTATTTGTTCTCATAGAAGAAGGATGCGGGGAACCTGTTACATATTGTATGTATCAATTTATTTATTGTAATACCGTCAATGAAACAAAGTTTCTTACAGACTACTAACAAAAAGTACATACATTTTATATAAAGATTACAAGTATATTACATTGTTATGTGGAGTTACATACTGAAATTAATATGCTGGCATTCAGAACAAGTTTAAATATCTATAGATAATGAGCGAAAAAGAATTACGAAAGCTTCTGTGGTCATTGAAAAATCAATGACGATTGTTTGAGACAAAATATTAAATTCTCGCATAGATCTTGCAAGAGGAGCATTACTGGCGAATTTAGTTTTAACCTTTTTGCAGTAAAAAGGGTAAGTGACTCGGAGGTTACGCCTAGGAACATTAAAGGTAATCCTTTCCATGAGAGAGGGGCAATCAAGGATGCCTTGAATAATATTGAATATAAAAGTCATCGACAACATAGACCTACGACTATCCAATGATTGTAGGTCAATAAGCATGAGACGCGAAGCATAAGAAGGGGCAGGATCGTCGAATTTTAAGGTTCTTAGAGCGAATTTAAGAAATACCTTTTGAATACGTTCTATTCTTTTAATGGAAACTTGGCTATAGGGCCTCCATATGAAAACTGCGTACTCAAGACGCGAACGTACAAATGTTATAAATAACATTTTCAGAGTGTAAGGGTCAGAAAACTTAGTCGAATTCCGACGGATAAAGCCAAATACTGAGTAAGACTTTGCAATTATGAAGTCCACATGATTATTAAAGTTCAACTTCGGGTCAAAGATAACCCCTAGATCTTTTACTTCAGTAACATTGCGCAGGAAAGTATTCGAAATGCTATAGTTCGTATTGCGAACATTCAAAATTTTAGCAAACGTCATCTTAAAGCATTTATTAATATTTAAAGAGAGACTATAACGTAGACACCACGAATGAACTGCGTCAATATCACGTTGAAACTTAACTTCGTCAGAAGTATCCTTGACAACCGCAAAAATTTTGAGGTCATCTGCGTACAGTAAATAATTTGCAAATGAAAAGCAACTACTTATGTCGTTTATGAAAAGAACAAATAGTAGAGGGCCTAGAACGCTTCCTTGCGGGACACCGGATGAAGCAAAAAAAGGTTCTGACAAAACCCCATCGATGGTAACAACACAGCATCTATTAAAGAGGTAAGATTGTATCCATTTCGAAAAGCAGGAATGGAAACCCATATGAGCAAGCTTTTGAAGTAGTACTCCATGACAAACTTTGTCAAAGGCCTTCGAGAAGTCTGTATATACGCAGTCAACCTGGAATCCAGAAGAGAAAGCAGTATGACAGTAATCTACAAATACAGCTAAATTCGTGGCTGTGGATCGCCCAGACACAAACCCATGTTGATTTTGGCAAATAAGAGATTTGGTTGCAAAATACAATTTATCTTTTACAATGCACTCAAAAAGCTTAGAAATGGTAGAGAGCTTTGAGATGGGTCTATAATTCCGAACATCGTTTTTCTTACCTGATTTTAAGATTGGGACTATGTGAGCAACTTTCCAATCATTAATGAAGGTTCCTAACGCAAGAGATTTATTAAAAATAATTTTCAATGGCGCGATTAGAGCAGGACATTTTTTTAAAAGGAGTGCCGACAGGCCATCAACATCAGTTTGAGAAGACGGCTTAAGTGTGGCAAGCCCATTGGCAATGTCTTCTGAAGATACGGTGAGATACCCAAAATTAAGGTGTGAGAAGTTTGAAGGAAAGCTAGATGTGGGGACATCATTTTCAGAAGTAAAATTAGACCTAAAAAAGTTAGCAAACAGATTAGCTACATCTTTGGGCCCATCAGCGAACTGATCATCAAGAAACACTGACTTTGGAATAAAACAGCGTGATCTTTTTGATTTGATAAACGTCCAAAAATATTTCGGATTACTTTTAATACTCCACTCGGCGCCGCGAATGAATTTATTGTACAGATATTTATCTAGGCGATTGAACTCGACAGTAAAGTTTTTATATTTATAATAAAAATATATATTATTAGTGAGCAAAAAACGTTTGTGAAATTTGTTTCTTAGGTTTTTAAGCTTTTTCAATTCTTTTGTGTACCACGGAATACTATGTGGTCGCTTCTTTTTAATGGAAATATTATTCATACAGAACTCATGCATAAATATTTTGAATTTGGAAAAGCACTCATCGATACTTGAATCTGATATTAGAGCAGACCAGTTGACATCAATAAGAAACTATTGAGATTCACAAAATCACAGGTATCATATTTGAAAATGATTTTATAATTAGCATTTTGAAAAGTCGGAAGGTATTCAAAAGACGCAACGCTTAGAGTAATGGCCATGTTTATCACATTGACTCATGGGCGACATGCACTCAGAAATAACGTAGTTAATATTATCACTGACAAATATGAGATCTAGGATTTTGCCTAGCTCGTTAAAAAATAAATTGATTTGCTTCAAATTAACACTTAAAATACAATCTATAAGATAAGTCTCGTTAGAGGCTGTTACATTAGATGGCATGAGACAAGAGTTACAAGCATTATTAGTCCAGAGGACGTTACTCAAGTTAAAATCGCCTAAAATACATAGGTTATCGTCTAGTACATTGTTTTCGACAAGCGATGTGATATTGTCAGCATGCATTTTATAAAGTTCAAAATCACTACTAGGAGGAATATATGAAGCTACGATATAGAGCGATCCGGATCTGCAAGAGCCTTTTATACAGACACATAGCTGGTCAATCAAAGAGTCGTCATTTAAAAGAGTTATTAAGCAAGCACGGTATTTGCGTTTCACAGCGATGAGAACGCCTCCACCTCTGCGATAGCCAGTCTTGGCTGGATCTCGGTCCTTACGGAAGACATCGTAGGCGTTTAAATCGAAGAATTCACCATCGAAAAAATCAGGGTTTAACCACGTCTCGACAATGACAATGATATCGAAGTCCATTTGGGCGCTGAATGAGTTAACAATGTGGGATTTAGTTCTTAAGCCGGAAATATTTTGAAAGTAGATCTTAAGACCAGAAGAAGCGGTAGAGGACGTAGGACGTTGTGAATTAGTAAAATCACTACCAACTAGGTTTTGTCTGCTCCCAGCCCTGGCTTTTGGAAAAAAGGCTTCATCCTGACATGTTTAGGCCATAGTGACATAATTGGGGCGAGCACTTGTGAAAACAGCCGACTTGGGATTACAAGCATAAACTATATCTTTGGAATATTTCATAAGCTGGTTGCGAATTACTTCGTGCTGATAAATATTATGATTTTACTGTTCTGATTTTTAAACTATAATTATCGATTGATATCAATTTTTGTGCAGATGGCGCGATTCCTATTGTTTAATAATCAAAAAAGTTGTTTTTATTACTTTCGATTATTTTTTTATTTTTTTTTTAATTATTTTTTTATTTTTTTCAGTATTGTTGATGTGTATATATATATGTACCCAACAATACTGAAAAACTCAAAAATAATCACGAAAAAATTCAAAAAAAATCTAAAGTTATTAAAATATCTTTATTGGATTATATTTGATTTTTTTAATAATCGTAAAAAATTATGATTATTTTTTAAATTAATTGGAAAATAATCATTAAATATTGAAAGTAATTGGCGGCCGCCGTGGTGTGGAGGTAGTGTTGCCGGCCTACCACACCGAAGGTCCATGGTTCGAGCCCTGGTACAGGTAACATCAAAAGTGATTTGAAAAAAGTTTTTCAAAACGGGGTCGCCCCTCGGCAGTGGTTTGGCAAACTCTCCGAGTGTATTTCTGCCATGAGAGGCTTCTCAGCAAAAATTCGTCTCCTTTGTAGATGCCGTTCGGAGTCGGCAAAAAACTGTAGGTCCCACCAATTTGTAGGGAAAATTCAAATCGGCACACCACAAATTGGAAGAGAAGCTTGGCGCAAAAATCTCTAAGGAGGTTTATGATGATATACCTGTTGTATATCGCGCCATAAAGAGAAAAGAGAATTGGTAATCAATCATTAAATGAATTCTCAGGAAAGTAATTAATCAAACCGGTAATCATTGCGATTAGTAATGATTATTTAACAGGTCTGAATCAAATATAATGAACAAATGGAATATTTGTGTAGATTTATAAGTAAGATGGTTAACTTGCCCCCTGCGGTCTAGTTGTTTTAAATATGCCCCATGTAGGCATACAGGTCGTAAGAGGCTTCTAAAATGCACAAAGGTAATGGCGTGCAACTCGATGGTTGATCCACGGATATCATGCCTCTTACATCTCATTACCCATGACATCACCTAGAAAGTTGCACCGGTCATACCAAATAGCTCCCGCGAGAGTCGGGCATGTACCGCAAGGGCCTACCGGGTTCTCATCCGGCAAAGGACTGTCACTTTCGACAACACTCCCCAAAAACTTCCGAGAGTGGTTTTGTCGTTACAAACAGCAACAATAACATGGTTCACTTCTTATTAGGACAACAAAGTGGATACACCAGATCACCATGTCTTTATTATCTGTAGAATAGTGCGAAAGGAAGTGCGAAAGCATAATGTAATAAAGCCACCTTTGGTTACAACGAAACAATTATATTGCCCCCCCCCCCCCCCACATTAAACTAGGTTTAATGAAACAATTTGTGATGGCGGTAGATAAAAATGGGCAATGGTTGCTTTATATAACGATAAAATTGTTTAGTCTAAGCATAAAAATGTTGAAAGCGGATAAGAATGTCGACAAAAGATACGAATTTCTCAAGTTCAAGTTTGGAACTACTTGCGTTGAATTCGTTTGTTGAAGTTACTAAGAATTTTCTGAGAAATCACAAGTCAAGTAACTACTTTGAAATTGTTAGCAACATTTTCGAAAACTAAGGACATAACATGTCAATTAAAATCCAGTATCTCCACAGTCAACTTGACCAGTTTCCAGAGAATCTTGGTCCCTACAGCGTAGAACAAGGGGAACGGTTTCACCAGAACTTAAGAACTATGGAAGAGAGGTAGCAAGGCTGCGATCAGCATATGTTATTGTTGGAGTAAATAGAATATTCTAGGAACGCATACGCGATTATATAAAAGCTGTATGTCGTTGAATACAAACTTACATGAAGATTATTTTGAAATAATTTTATATATACAATAGTTAGCAAATTATTCGAGAAACCCGTAATTAAATCAACAATAGTCATTGTGTCTCCAATGTGACTCCACACCGTAATATTTTCACCATCATTCCTTATGATCTTCCTGGTGTATCTGGATTACTTTTCTTTGACCTTCGGGTAACATACAGAATATTTGAGATCATTTCCGAGCGAAGGTCAAAGAGTTTGCATCACAAATAGAATAAAACATAGGAGTGGAAAGATGTAATTGAGTGGGGCTGCTTCTCTTGACAAAGTTTTGTTCTGAACATAATCTCAATATTTTACTTCCATCAGCCGAAGCCAAACTTACTTTATTATTATTGTGAAGATATTATAAGCATTAATTCCAAGAATGCAGTTAATCATTAAATAAAATCAAAAAAATCATAAATAAAATTAATCAAAATTAATGATATTTATTAACCGATAATGACAATGCTTTGATTAATGAATTGATCAACTTTAGGTTAATTCGCATGTTCGCCTAATTCTCTTCATCTCTTTAAATGGTCATCGGAGTGGTAACTTCCTCCGCTTCCACCGGCGGGTGCAAGCCGCTGTGTTTTAATTCGTTGAACTATGTCGGCGTCTGCGTAAAGTTCATACAGCTCATCATTAAATCTTCTTCGGTACTCGCCGTCGCCAACGCGTAGAGGTCCACAAATCTTTCGAAGAACCTTTCTCGCGAATACTCCCAGAGCCGCTTCATCAGATGTTGTTAGTGTCCACGCTTCTGCACCATATAGCAGGACGGTTGCGATGAGTGACTTGTAGAGTGTTATTTTCGTTCGTCGGGAGAGGACTTTACTTTTCAATTGCCTACTCAGTCCGAAGTAGCATTTGTTTGCAAGAGTAATTCTTCGTCGGATTTATAGTCTAACATTATTGTTGGTGTTAATGCTGGTTCCCAGGTAAACGAAGTTCTCTACTATTTCGAAATTATTGTTCCCAACAGTGGTTTGGTTGCCAAGGCGCGAATGCACTGACTCTTTGCATTATGACAAAAGGTACTTCGTTTTGCCCTCGTTCACCACCAATCCCATTTTCTTCGCTTCTTTTTCTAATTTGGAGTAAGCAGAAGTTACGGCGCGGTTGTTAAGGCCAATGATATCAATATCGTCAGCATATGCCAATCAATGTTCGCCTAATTGCTCTATCACAAATCCCTATATAAATCTTATACAGTTTTTTAAATTTGAAGTTCATAAGATTTAATAAATATCATAGCATGAAGTGAAAATTTAATCGAATAACTTTTTGAACAAATTTGAAATTGTTACGATTAAATTCTTACAGATTTTTTATAACAAATTTACTTTTGCGGTGTCTTTTTAAATAAATTTTGAATGTATACGATTCAAGTGATATCAAAAAATAATAATAAAAATTTGGAATAAATAAATCCGTCGAAGGGAAATAATAATAATGAGGTTCGCGGGCTTTGTTTCCTTTTCTTCTGTGTGCGTTGTTGCACTCAACTTCCAAACTGTTTATTTACCAGAGTAAATCTTTGAACTATGAAAGGTTGATATGGCTATGCATTACCTTCATGCGACTCATCGCCGGAAGATTGTTAAGGACTTGAATACTTTCAAACTATTTAAATGACACTGCAAGAAAACAATCTTCCAATGCGTGCATTTCTTGTTAGTAGCGTTCCATTAACATAGAATATTAGGAAGTTTCCCATAACCTAAAATTAGTAGTAACATCTGTGGATATGCTAAAATATAGTTACACGTATCTGTACAAAGTTGGATGCTAGCATTATTTTGTACCCACGCATGGATCTACATATGTACTATGTCTGTATGTATTTATGTTTATCTGCATTTTATCATGAGTACATAAGTAACCGGCTTCACCATGCTACGAAGGATACATGAGAACCAAATGTATTAAATTGTATGTAAAAATTGCAGTCAAACTTGAAACGAAAAAAAAAATATATATTTAATGCAAGGAATTCGGGTTATTAGCGCCAAAGGATTTTCTCATGGTTTAAAAATACTCAACGTGCGACAAAATTCGCCTGCGGCTAAATACACAACGCAACACGGCACACAGTAGAGTGAAGCAGTGGTAAAGTTTAAGAAAATGCTGCTGTTGCGGCTTGTTGCACATTTTATGCTACTAGCAACAACAACAAGAATGATAACATGTTGGCTTGCCACATAAAGGCTGGGGAATAGCTGGCGTAGTGCAATAGTCAGTTAAGACAGCTCAGCTAAATAAAAAAATAATAATAACAAAGTGAAATAAAATACTAAAATAAAACGAAAAGACTTCAATAAAATAAAAATATAAAATAATAAGTTGAAAATCATCAGATTGTGGTCGCCGCTACCACTGACATGGCTAGCGAACATTATGGTAATACTTTTATACCCAGTGCTGCAGCGAAAGGGGTGAGACGAGCGACTGCGCTTTTATTTACACGCGTTGGTTAGTTTGTATGTGTATCAATTAATGTGTTTGTATGTATTTATGTACGTGGTGAGTGGTCAAGTGGTAGCGGGGTACGTAATTTACGATGACCAACCAAATGCGTTTTTAGCATGGATGCCAGCGAGCATCAGCGGTGTACAACAACAATATTAACACTATGTTACCCTTTTTAAATGTTTACTACCTGGGCGATGGAACGTTGTCCGAGATTTTTCGATGTTGCCCTACAAGTTATTTTGTTCTAGACACTTATCAGTGAAGAAGTGGCAACCTTTAAGTAGAGGAGCTTGAAACGCAGCTATGAGCACATATATATTATTAAAAGTTCATCCAAATGGTTCCAGTGGCTTTCGAGTTAGTATAAGGCATGCAAAAAAAAACAAGTATCATAAGATTAGGTGGCAACCATGAGTTGGGACCCATACTTCCATATTTTACTTAAAGAAAATTACTTGATTAAAATAAAAATTTAATATTTAGCAACCTCAGAAAAACATTCTATGTAACAACACCTAAGTAAGAGTCTTAAAATCTAAAATATATCTTCTTTCCAAGTTTCATCCAAATCGGTTGGGCCATTTAGCGATGCGGGAGCTCCATTCGGCGTCAATTGTTTAATGCATCCACCGGCTTATAGGGCAAAGAGACGAGCTATCCATCGGACGTACAAGCATCGACACATAGCAACGCCCATTGCCGTCACCGTCTCCGAGGTTAAGAAAGCCAAAATGAAGTCCAAACCCTCAAAGTTAATTGGAACCGACGGTATTGCCATGAAGGTTTTGGGCACGAGGGACATGGTTATTTAGCGGCTCTTTTAAAGCTTTCACTCTAAATGAAATAACAACACAAATTAACTATGGCTTAAATATGGCTCGTTGCACTTGTCTAAACGCGTTGATACCGTCAACTATGCCACGCTCCTTCAAGACCTTTAATATTCAGTGCTCCCTGCCGGCCTATAAAGGTGGAACTATAACTACCTTAACGGTCGGCAAGCGACACAAAATCAAAATCAAAAAGGATTAAACGGGGTAGGTTTTCCCCTCCACCAGAGGGAGTGTCTATAGTCTCCTCCTACTATAATGGCTTCAGTCTTTTCCCCTGCATTCACGAATTTTTTACAAGGTTCAATAGTTATCTCTACGAATAAGGAAATCGGACCCTATGTAGATGAGGCAAGAGTTAAACGTCCACGTAGACAGAGTAACTCTTCCTACTGCCCAACAACCTAAAATCTTGGGCTTAATGTGCGACAACGGACTCACCTTTGCTAATCTCTTGAAGTGCATGGATGTTTTGATTTGGATTGCACCACATGCGAGGTCCTCACCTTGCAGTAATCCATTTTTCTCCCAAACTATGACAGCGCACAATGGGTCAAATGAATGGTTTTTGAGGCATTAAATCACAGGAAGCAGCTAGAGCTTCAAAAATTAGTACAGGTGACTGCGATGGTTATCTTATTCATCGATAAAAATTTTAAGTCGATCCGCCCTAACCACGCCCACTTCTAGTAACTATATTGTTTACCACGTAAAAATTATTATAATGCCCACTTGCATTGACCGGAAAAGTAAGCTTAGCGGTAGGAGAGTTAATATAAAACACGGCCCTTGGATAATGGAGCACTCTGCTAGAAATAACATTTATTTACTGATAAAATTATTAACATAAAACCATAAATTTAAATAAGTCTTCTTTTGCTAGGGATCGGCTTACAAATTAATTTGGGCTTCCAATGCCATCAAGATTTTATTTCACTAAAAAGAGAACATTAAATTTTATAAAAGTAAGTATATTATAAATAACTCTTACTTAAAAATTGTTTCAGCTTTCATCAACTTCTCACTCTATATTAAAATGAGATAGATCCTCAGCCTCCCAGCTTTCATCAACTTCTAACTCTATATTAAAATGAGATAGATCCTCAGCCTCCCATTCGGAATCAGAAAAATTTTCATTTGCGATAGCACTTGACGTAGTCGGCAATTGATATTCAGAAACATCTGGAACCTTTAAAAGAGAAATAACTTCTCTTGGAAGCTGCAAATTTTTTTTTGCTGAATGACGGTTCTTTAGACAAATACTGGATAAGAATGGGTCAGAAGAATCCATGGCTCTGTTAAAAACATCAGATATATTGTGTTCTCTAGAGTCTTTTCGTGCATGCTCATTGCGATCCTTTTTATAAAACTTGTTTCTCGCCTCAGAAGCACTTTCTCCAGCGCATCCAAGAGGCACGATTGAGGCTTGTACTATTTGTGAAGAATGTGCTAAAATTGTATGCAACGTAGTTGAACTTCGGTACCATTCGTAATATTGAAAATATATTTCGGCAGTTCTATAACAAAAACTCTTCAAGTTTTCGACACTTAACTCAAAATTACAAGAAATTGCAATTAGTATGACTTGTAAGTGTTTTAAAAACTCGATGTTAACGTTTGTTATTGCCGCAAATAATTCCAGATTTGAAAATGCTCTTCGCGCCGTATTGCCGTCGTTAGTTGATCCACTTCCATTAGTTTTCGGCTTATGAACATGAATTGTTGAATTTCACTTTTTCTCTGTTGCATTAGTAATTTGTCCTCAGCATTTCGAATTTGCCATTTTTTAATACTAAGTCTATATGAAAGATTCAGAATAAATTCTAAGCATCGAATCCAAGCATGTAATGGGCTTACGCCATATTTTAATGAATTTGGTTTTGGCTGAAACACTAATGAGCTTAAATCTTTTATTGACAAAAACTGCTTCGGATTTCCACCACATATTGGGCACGACTGAGAAGACCTTGTTTCCGTAAGTACGTTCAAAACTTTTCCATCAATTAAAGTCATTATAAGTTCATACTTTACGAATATTTTTCTACCATTTAAAAAATATTGTAAGGGCTCAAGGTTTTTTATTTGTATATCTAGAATGTTTTTTTCTTTCAAAATATGTTCCTTCGTTTCCTTAATAAATTCAATTTTAAGTGGTGGGCAAAAATGAACAGATTGAGGTGTTCGATTAATCCAAACGGTTTCATGATGCGACGTGATTAATTTTAGTGGTATAATTGATGTCACAAATAGCGAGTTATCTAAACTTTCTGGGGTGTTGCTGCTGAATATTTGTTTAAAAGAACTTTTTACTGTGGAACCGTCGAAACCATAACTCAAAACCAATGTGACATCATTTAGCTCATCTATTTGCATCAAAACTTCTTCTTGGTATGACAAAATTCTTCTTACTGTATGGTTAACCAAGCTCTGCAAAGGAACTTGTGCTGATGATTCCGTTACCAATAGTCCATCAGGTCGGCATTGCAGTTTGCATTCTCCAATTTTTTGGTAATGTGGATAAATATCACAGTTTCGTGACTTGTTCATTTCCCGAATGTTTATGTACTGTTGCTTTGTTAAATTATTTTCTATCAAAAATAGTAATGCTTCCTCGGGGGATAGTGGTAATGGTTTTTTGTCATTGGAGGCTAAAATTTTTCTCTTTTTTGTATCCCTAGATGGAGATGAAGCTGCTTCCTTTAAAACAAAGTTTAAATCATTTGCTTTTGATGCATAAGCTGATATTGAAGCAGCATGAACCAATAATTTGGTTTTCGTTTTTGCCTCGCACTTTCCTCGCTGTATCCAACATGAGGGCGACCTCTTTTGTTTGCGACATTACTTTCAGAAATTTTAAATTCAGTCACATTTGATAACCATAAACTTTCGTTCTTCTCAGATCTCTTCGCACATCTTTGGTTTTTGTTCCACTTTTGGGTAGCACTTGCACAAAAATTGTTAATTTTCTTTTTGATTGATGCCATACATTCGTCACCCACACTTCTATTAAATTTCGTGAAAACCCAGTTGATAACAGTTGTAGCATTTCGATTATTATCTAACCAAAATTTAGCTATATCTATATTTTTTATTTTTACGCAGTCTAAAAAAGGACAATATAAATAATTTAGAGCAGTTGGGCTGCAGTTGGCTGCAGTTGAAATTACAATCACATGAAAGTAGACATCATTACCTTTCTCTACATATATATTTTTCAACAAATACGTCCCGATAAACAAAGTACTACTCCAAGAAACACGCGGTCAATAACCAAAACTACACAGAAAATACGACACACTTTGATACAACAAAACAATTACAACAACAACATTTTTATGAAACTTATTAATACAATTTTTTTTACATACCTGAATTAATATTTTCCATTTTATAAAAATTGTATACAATTATAATATTTTGATAAACAATGGATTAAATGTTAGGCACTATAAAGCTGAATGTCAGAGAACAAAACAAACCAAAAAAAACTACAACTTTGACAGCTTAGCTTTAAGACATGGGTTGCCACCTGACTCTAATTTTTGTAGTTTTGGGTATTTAAAAATGTTTATTAAAAAATGTCATTATCACTTTTTTGAAATAGTACACTTTAAGAATTGACTTCTTGCCTCAAAACCATTCATTTGACCCATTGTGCAGCGTTCGGATGTACGTGACCAACCTTAGCTCCGAGTGTATGTTTTAGTGGAACACTCCGCCTCCTAGAAGTACATGATCTGGCAGATAAAGGAAGCGTGGCGCAAGAGATCGATGTTGATACCGCCTCATTTTTTGCCCTGCTCGCGACTGTTCGGAGCAAAATGAAGGCTTGGGCTCCACCACGCTAACTTTCTGCGGGAAAAACTTTGTATTTGGTTTCTTTTAAACGGGCACTACCTGGCATGGTTTTAAACAGTGGATCGCAGGCTCAACGCGCAACCGTTTTCTAGAAGCCAATTAAGGTTATATGAAAAAATCCCGCGTACCATAATCGCAAGTATAAATAAGACATAATCCTAAACCAAGAGACATGTTAGTGCCGCTTGGCAATGCCATTCAATATCGACTTCGCGATCGACAACCTTTCTGTGCAGAGCCCCTTTCTGGGTGGGGTCGACAATTCTTCAAAGTTTTCCCAATTCACGATTGGGATTGTAACACTCTCCCATAAGCACAAGAAGAAAGATTTTCATTATATTGCTGCAGAAGGAGTGTTGGAACAAGCCACTTTGCACTATGTCATGATACCTCGCAGCAGCGCTAAATATCGAAGAGTACAAATGTTGATTTTGTAGCACAGTGTAATTAATAAAATAAATAAAACCACTACTGCTCGCCACTATCACATACAACAACAACCAGCACAATTTAATATAAACTTGATAAATATTTTGAGGAAGCAGTTAGTTTTGGGCAGCAGCAACGGCAGCCATACTATATATGGAAGTCAAAATTAGCTTAGTTGTTAGTGTGTATTTCTCATCATCATCTTCCTCGTCATCGGGAGTCTATAGTCGCAGGTCGCTCACGCTTTACCGCCTTCGCTGCGCCAGCATATACCCACCTCCGCTAAAGCAATGCATGTTGATCCGTACCGTCGATTGATTGCCCAGTTTGCATGCCTGACTGTTTCTGCCTGCTAGCTTGATTGCCCAAAACTATGCCATCCAGCCCCTGAAGTGAGTAGCTGGCACTTTAGTGCTGTGTCAGTGCGTCTGGCTTAGGTGGGTGGGTAAAGGGGCTGTTCGCAGCAGCCGATCATCATTTGTTCAAGGGAGGGCGGTGAAACTTCGCTTTGTTGGTAGTAACAGTGGCTACGGTCGACGACGTCGGCAGGCGGTGCACTACAAGCTCATGATGTTGGTGCTGCTGGGTGATGTTGATAGTGCTTTAGCTGCTGATGTTGTTAATGTTGTTATTGGTGCAACAATATGGCTCTGAATGCCGCCGTATGCCAATTGCTTTGGCTGCTGCGTGATTTCATGTCCACTGATTACACCTCTTTTATTTATGTGCATGTGTGGGTGTGTAGCGAATGCAAAATATTTTATTTATAAAGAACACGGCATTCACCTCTCTGGGAAGGGGCAAGATGGCATCATCAATTGCTACCTTGTCAAAAAACAACTCTCCGCGTTCAGTGTTGCCACAAATTTAGTGCACTTCATTCCCATTCGGGGCCACTCACAGCTCTATTGAGAGCAGAGGGAGCATGCAATGTAACTAACCTTATGGGTAGGAATTTAACTGAGTTAACTTCGTTACCGCCAGAAAGAAGGATTCGACTTGTTGCCTATTTCCTCATAAACAAAGTCATTTTAGCAGTAGACCTCAATGGGAAGAGCTTTGATTTCCAGTTCTCAGCATATTCAAGCTCTTTTCGACGTTTTTAGCTAGCATTTTGGTTAAAACAACAACAATGTATTTTCTACTATTGCTAGACACTCTTAAGAAAATATTTACTCAGACTCCGTAAGCTAGTTATCATTGGCTTGGTACAAAAAAGATCTGTAAGCCATGTTTGCAACTCAATTCGATCGAAAGTTTCGACTGATATAGTCGATTTGACTTCATAACGACGTCATACTCCTTATTTCTGTTTCTGTAAGAAATTAAATTCGAATTTGTAATCGAGACGGTGTGACGTCATTGAAATCGAGAATTTTATCGATTTGTTACAGAAACGGGCTACTGGCAGCTTAACCTTATATTCTTGGCAGAAGACGCTGATTTATCTTCATAAGATGAGTGTCCGACTTAATTCCTACCTCTGGGCTAAATAAGTAGCGACGTTAGCAAAATTGTGGGTAACCGGCGGATAGTATTGTGATTAGTTTGGACTGAAGGCAAACCTGGCGAAAGTGTTATATGACGATAATCGCATTTTATTAGAGTAAGATCTGTGCTTACCTTGCCCTTTATGCCTACTGGTATATATTCAGCAATAATTCCAAATTTGTTTACGGTACCGGGCGTTTCCATAACCTCATGAAACAGTCTCAGCATACAAGTTTACAAGTTTTGTGGGAAACCCCTAGCACTTGCCACACTGCGCAAAGTTGGAGTAGCTCAGAACTATCTCTAAGCTAAACCGTATGACGACACCGCCAGTTTTAGCTCAACAGCTAAGCGACGCTTTCAACTGTCCACTTTACCATGGCGATGTCATTGGCGGTAGCAACTGTGGCCCAGTGCACTACTTCGGAACCCGTTCTTAACCGGTTTCCATTCCGACAGGGCTAAGATAGCTTGGTTTTGGCTAGTCCTCCACCTGTGCGATTTCGGAAAGTTTGGAGGAAGTTTTGGCTGTGGATGAGTGATTATCGATATCCGATATTTCAAACTGTCTTTAAATTATCACTTTTGAACCGGCACAGAACGATTCACAAAGCGTGTAGCTCTAGACTCTCTTTTGGAGACTGGTTCTCAATTTTACTGCAGGGCAGTAACCTTTTAGAATTTGGCAGCCTCTAGAGTCCAAACTCATGGAGACACCCTCAGAAATCTCACAAAAATGGTTTGAGAACTCTTAACGTTTAAGCAATATACACGAATCTGGCAACAACAGCGTCATCGAGCTTATTCGCAGGGTCACTAATTCGCGCGCTATGCTGCCTTATTGGCCGGGTTCAATTTGCGATTATTCGCCAGCTTTATTGATGTACCTACTTGCTGCTGCTGAGGTTGATGCTGCTGTTGCTGGTGTTGTTGTTGGATTTTCTTGTTATTGTTGCTGATGTTGCTGCTTTTATTACTAACTTCAATTTGTTTTGGTTATTGTTGTTGTTGTTTTTATTGCTGCTGTTGCAGTTGCAGTTGCTTGCCGTTTGCTGCTGCTTGTTGTGCTGCCAACATCAGCCAACAGCCACCAGCATCAGCACCAGTAAGCGTCGGGTGTTTATTACGTATTGTAAAGCCTCTAAATATGGTGCCTTATGCCTTGTCGCATTTTGTTGTTTTCTTTTTCCTTTTTTTTTTTTGTAGTTGTTGCGCACATGTTTTACAAGCGTTTCCCAGGCACCACAGATCCCAACGACAGCATACACCGACTGTTGGCTGGCAAAAATTTTTTGAATTATTACCTTAGTATAGTTTTTTGCCAAGTCGAGCTTTAGCGAGAAGTCAAATTGGTCGGCACACGCTCGAGGGCACACGCCATTTCCCACGGAGGAGCAATCCTAAATGAACTTATGTTAAAATGCAAATGCATACCCACACCAACAACAACAAACATAGCGTTCAGCTGCTGGGATTATGTATGTATGTGAGTACTACCAATCTACCAAAAGTGGCAATAACTTTTTGTTGTTGTTGCTTTTGTTTTTATTTTCTTCACTGACAAATGAAATGCAATGATCAAATGCTGACTGCCTGAACATGCGCCCAAACAACCCAGCAACCGAGTAGTTATATGGCAGTGTACTATTTGCTGCTGCTGTGGCAGTGGCGATTTGGCAGAGCGGGTGTCGGGCTTGGGCCGGTGGCGGCAGGTGTCAGTTGGTAGATCAATTAGGTGTAAAGTCAGAAAATTCTCACTATTTTCTTAGTACCGTCATAAATGAGTAAAGTGTGTTATGATGCTGTTTGTTCCTTCTGCATTTATGCTTCTTCTTCCCACTGTATATAGTGATATTTGCAGATGTACATAGATCCGTAGATATTCCCATAAACATCATTTGAATGTGAATTGACGGCTGCGTAAATCGCACTCTAATACTAATGATAAATCCACTGATGGATAGATGAATTAAGGACTTCCAATGACTTGCTATTGTAGTTGTTTGCAGTCTAAGAAATCTGGCTGTTTCAACTAGTATCAACCAACCGATCCTGGCTTTAGATGACCTCGTTTAGAGAGGCAGCTGTGGAAGCATACTACACCGACTAGCCTAATCATTCAAGATTTTCGATGAGGGATTCGTCATTATCCGTACTAAAATGGAGCGCGAAGAACAAGAAGAACGATACGAGTGTTGTGTCCTTTAACGGGAGCTTAGATAAAGCTTATGCGCTCTCCCCACCTTGTTGTTACAGTCGTGATTGATGACTTAAGCGAAGGGCTGTGTGTACGAGGATGGAGTCAATGGTCATATGCTCAAGAAATTTTTACCTAACTTAAAAAAATCGATTGTTAAGTAATCGATTTTTCCGACTCGAGCTCGTGTCTCTAATGTTGGTCAGGCAGTTTGATGTATTGAGACTGCAACAACAAAGCTTTTGTTTAGTGATAAATCGAATTGTGAAAAATCGATTTTTGAACGAAAATAATCGATTTTTGGTCATAAATGGATTTTTGATAGGAAAAATGCTAATTTGATGTTTCTGGAAAACGGAGACCCTCCGCATTGGGGAGCTACGATAGATATGTCGGTGTTTAATCTGTATTGGAAAGAGTTTAATATTTTACACCTCGAGATTCTCTTGCATTCTTCTTTAGCTACCTCGTATGTGCCTTGGTGGAGGTTCGGCATTACCAACTTGTGTGTATGGGGTTGTAACGTAGCGTTACAATAATACGACCCCCACTGTAACTCCACTTAAGCCTAACTCACCGGCAGCCAGCATAAATTCATATCCAGGCAAATAACACACCATGGCAACCGATAAAATTCTCCACCATTTCATAACCGTCCCATTTAAAGGAATGATTTCACAAATTTTCAATCATTCACTCCAGGTGTGTCAGCGGCAGTAGTCGCCTGTGGGCTTATCGCTCCGCTGACTGGCTAAGTGGAAAGGTCGTGCTGCTTCGGCGGCGTACCGACGTTCCTCTTTGCCCTGACCCTAGCTATGGAACGGCTTGCGGGTCGTCGGGGGTGCAGTTGTGCTTTAAACACAATGCTCCCCCCCGACCATCAAACCGTCCTACGTGGCATAGAGGCGGTACACCGCCGCCCCTCTCTCCTGACACCTACAAAGAAAGTGTGCGAATACGATCGGGGGACGGAGGTGTCCAGCGAGGGGCCAGCACTCTGGAGGAGTCACTTCTTTTTGGTTGGGTGAGTCGGTGGAGTTGTTGCCTTTCGGCTTTTCGCTCCGCCGACTAGCTGAGTGGAAAGACCGTTCCGCTCCGGCGGCGAACTGATTTCCACTTAGCTCTGGCTCCGGGGTAGACCGATGGGTGGGTAAGGGGTAATAGCGCTGTGCCTTTCCGGTGCACCTCCCCTCAGCCCTCCGATTGGCCTATGAAGCCCTAGCTAGAACAACTCTGCTCTCCATTCAGCCACCTATATTACGTGCGCTGATGGAGGCGGTGGTGTTCAGCCACAGAGCCAGCACCCTAACCAGATTCACTCCAGTCTCGTTTCAGAGTACCGCCCACGAAACCGCCCCCCCTGGAATACCGGCACGGAGAGACAGCCGCAGAGTACCGCCCCACCAAATCGCCGCCCCTGGAATATCAGCATCGAGAGACAACGTCAGGTAAATTACCTGCCTATTGACCCGCTCCGCTATCCCCGCCTCAATAGTCTTCCGACCCGACGCTCGCTGCTCTGCCACTGGTACGCCCTTCGCCGCGCTACTTCTGCTCCCGGTGAGTCGCCGCCCAACCGTTGCCGTTTGCCAGCTGTGCAGACTCCGCCTTGCCGTTCCGCCGTTCCGCCGCTGCCCAACTGCGGCCGTTTTCCAGCTATGCCAAATCCGCCTTGGCGCCCCGCCGTTCAACAGCTGTTCAACTGTTGCTACGCCGCCCCTTTACGCTGCTCTCTTGCTTCCTCACTCTCCAGTAACGGAAAGCTGCTACCCCCAACGCCTTCAGGCCGTGTGTGTGTGTGGGTTCGATCTTAATACACATATATCGTGTTATTTCTTAGTAGGGGTTAGTGGGACCTCTGCTGAACTTGGACAGACTGAGCTTTACCTCAGTCTTCGACAAAACCCACCTCATAGGGTGTCCCGTTTGTTCGTAGACATCGCATTAACTCTAGCGTCATGGATGTGCGTACTCTACCTAGAGGTGTGAATATTTTGATCGATTTTGATTTTAATTTATCGATTTCACGGATCGATTCTATTAATAGTAAACATGAATATTTAATAAATCAATCAATAATATTACACATTTTAAATCGAGTTTCGTAAATAGTGCCATATAAGCGACGTGAGGTCCTAGAATTAAACGCCTTAGTCGCCACCAGCAGGGACCAAAAATTTATATCACATATCTTCGACTTTGGAAACGTTTTAAATCTTTATAAGGCACCAAGCGGGACCTGAACTCCAAAGTGATCTCTTTGATCGTGGTATTATCGGTTGAAGGTGTGATACTAAAAAGATATTTCATTTGATTTTCAAGGACCACCCAAACACTACCATGAACAATTATGATTTATTTGAAATAGATTTTTCACAAATCAATTTATCTGCAAACAAAAAAAAATCGATTATTGAGTAATCATCGAGGTCACATCCCTTTACGAGGTCCCAATATGGAGTCGAATCACTATCTCATAGCAGCCAAGATACACCCAGACTGCTTTTGAGCCAAGAATATGCAGAGACTATCACAAGAAAACTTTACGTCTGCTCTGGATGATAATATTTTAATCATACTATAGAGCCCGGAATAAAGAATGGCGTTGGATATGGAAAGTTTGATGTAATCATATCATGCACCTGAACGTGCAACTCGATGGTTGCTCTACGGATATGATGTCTGTCACCTCTCACTACGAAGGAAGGGTGCATAAACTAGAGGGTTGCACTGGTCATACCAAATCGCTCCTGATACAGGCGGGCATGTACCGCAAGGGAGTTCACATCCGGCAAAGGACTGTCACTTTCGATAAACACTCCCAAAAAACCTTCGTTAATGTTTTTGTCGTTACAAACAACAGCAACAGGAGATAAAGGCCGAACTTCTCTACTGATTTGTGGTGTGCTGCTTCTAATCTTTCCTTTAAAAATGGGCGGGACCTACAGTTTTCTGCCGACCCCTAGCGGCATCTGCAAAGCAGATGAATTTTTGCTGAGAAGCCTTCAATGGCAGAAAAACAGGCGAAGAGTTTGCCAAACCACTGCTGACGGGCGACTCCGTTTTGAAAATACTTTTTCAATTTTTAGGTTACCATTCCCAGCACTCGAAGCTTGCACCTTCGGCATGGTAGCCGAGAAACACTACCGCCACACCACGGCGGCCAAAGAAACCAACTCAAATTTACATAAACGCCACTTCACCGCATATTATCCGTAGTTTCCAATATTTTTGAAAAGTATCTTTGACGCATAATGCCACTTGAAACTCTGATTAAGTGCTAAGCAGCGCCCTCAAATGCTAAAAGCATGAATGGCAGTCTTCTCGAAGATAAGTGTAATGAATAAAAATAAATTATTTAAGAAGTATGTATGCCAGGGTGGCTCACGAAAAGGGTGTGTCTTTTTTCATCCGAACTTACCTCCATTACTGAATTATCGTAAATATTGAAAAGTAGTTTCCGAGCATACATTTTTAAATCATTGAAGGTACAATAAAGCGTAACAGAAATGAAATGTTGAACTCATTGTTAGTGAGAATTTCAAGAATTGGTAATTGGGCTTGGATTCCAAATTCCACAATTTTAAATTACCTACTATGATTTTTAATTTCTTGCTGATTAAATTAAAAACCTAACTGAATAAAAAGTCTTAAATCCTAAAATGATTTTCAAACTAAGAGCAGAAAAAAAATATATTGTTTTTGTTATGTCTGAGAGTTTTCAAATCTCTGAACTATTTTTTAATCATGTTCATTAGGGTGGGTCGATTTGTATGGACAAAAGTAAACCGATATCGCGCCATCGATGTTTCGATAGGTTTTGAGCTCAGGAAAAAAAAGTTCCACTACGCATACCCAAAAAAATTATTTTCGAGTTTGTCTCATATTTCCTGCCACACTTAAAATTATGCGCTAAAAACGTTGACGATAACAGTTTTTTTAAAAAAAAAAATTTTTTCGGGGATTGGAAAGTCGATTTTTCGACCAAAACAAGTCCCAAAACCCGAAACTAAATTTTTTTTCAAAAAACTGTTATCGCCAACGTTTTTAGCGGACATTTTTGGGTCGGACAGGGTATACATGAAAATTTTAAAATCAAACGAAATTTTAGTAGGTCATGAAAAAAACCTTAAAAATCAAAGTCGAAAAAAGTCAAAAAAATTAAATTTCGCAGGCTCGAAAATTATTTTTGTAGGTACTTTTTTTTCCTGAGCCCAAAAACCTATGGAAAAATCGATGGCGCGATATCGGTTAATAAATCGATCCAGTCTAATGTTCATGTCATTGGGTAAAGCACACAACTCTGATGCGGACTACGTCAATTAAAATTAGGGAAACCAATCGTGGAATCCTTTGTTTTTAGGTGCCAAAAATTACAGGATTTCTTTTCTACAATCCAGTGATTTTCGGGAATGTTAATATGTTACTGAAACCTTAATATGTGTGATTTTCGTGTGAAAATTAAAATAATTTTCCTAAGCCTTTCTAGCAATTTACAAGAAACTGTGGCTCGAACACTACCAATACTGAAAATTTTCAATTTATTTACTTAATTTAAGATTTTTTAATTTAGTTGTACTATTTCTATTACATTCTTTCGACAAAAGTTGTGTTTACCCAAATTATGCATTTTAAAATTTAGAAAAAAAAATTCTTAATAAATTGTCTCAAAACTTTAAGAAAAAAGGAAATAGTTTTCGTTTTAAACAGGCCCGTGCGCACGGGTGGGTGGGGTTTGGGGGGTTTTAATATTCTATGAGCATCGAAAAGTTCGAAATCCCCCCCTCCCCCCGAAGACAGGGGGGCCTGGTTTTAAATAAAAAAAAAACGTGTTAAAAATTCAATTATTATTTACCTATGCAAAACTACAACTTTGTTAATTTTAAGACTAACAGTGACTTTATGGATAAAGTTACAATCAGTATCAATATTCAATACTCTTCGAAAGGAACATGTAGTTTTCTTGGAATAAGAAAACAGGTTTTAATGGCAGAAGCCTCTTAAACGTTTTTACACAAATGTTGTTTAAGCGGTTTTGCATTCTCACCGCCTATATGCTGTTTTCAAAACAATTTCATCACTTTGTTTAAACTAAATTGTTTAAGAAAAGCGAATTTTCAAGCCCCGTAAAGTTTTAAATCATAACGGGAAATCTCTAGTTCGAATCCTGCCAACGGACACATTCATTTATTTATTTTTTTGTTATGCAGTCCAAAAAAGTTTTAAATTTAGTCTCAAATTTTTACCGTGTGCTGTATTTAACGTACTTATTCAAAGCTACATTTCGTAAATAGAGGAAATAAAGAAAAATTGAGCCTCATTAAAAATGATTCCCATAATTTTTATCAAAAAATTATATAAATAAAAAGTCGTTGGCCCCTGACTTATCCTCATGCACGGAGCAACGCTTTATCTCGTTTGCCGATTCGACAACGCCCGATCTCTTTGTTTGAGGTAGGCGGTACCGCATATTTAGATTCAAAAATATCGTAACTTAGCTAAAAATGTATTGAATTTATGCTGAGACAGGGCATTATTAAAGTTAATTGTGACATCGGGCACCACCATAGGGCCACCTTCCACTCAGCGCACGATGAAAGCTATAGTTTTCTCGTTTTATGCAATTTTACTGAATGAAAATAAGCCTTAACTCTTGCTTCATACGAAAAAGATGGCTTTATCTTTAAGAATGATAAGCAAAAATAATTGCTGAACTGCACATTCGCATGTTTTTAAAATGGGTGTATTTTTGAAAGTTTTTGTGTTGCAGAATATACTAGGGTACCTCATAAATAACAAAATACTGGTACTAAAAAAGAATAATTTAAAAAAATCTTTTGAAACATCTTGCAACTCCCAAAAAAATACTTTGCAAAATATTAAGGCTCAGTTGCACCACGGCAAGTTATTTTTTAACTCAGAGTTAGTTTGAAAATTTGTCAGAAACGTACTAGTTAGGAGGACTTTTTTGGGATCAATTCAGTAGAAATTTTTGGTCTTTTTCAGGATTAATTAGGCACTGTTTTCGGAACCATTTTTAAGCATTTTTCGGAATCGATTCGAAATTCTTGTCTTGATATTTTTGGGATCATTTGTAATTGTTTTAGGGAATTTTTCGGGACTTCTTCTGTATTGTTTTCGAAACTTTTTAGAGATTGTTTTCTTGACTTTTGTCTAAGCTTTATGGAGGGCGATTCTTTTTTTTTAAATTAATGTTTGTATATTATTTTATTATTTGTTCAGAGAGTAGAACGAGGGGTGCGGAACACGTGTTGTATTTGTTTTTTTTTTATTAGAGTTATTTGTTCTATATAGAAGGGGGGGTGCGGAGAACCTGTTACACCTTGTATTTATTAATGGAGCGTGAGCACTATTTGCTCTGAGTCATTTCGCGGTATTGACTTCCTCATTTTCGTTGCGAAAAAATTTAAATAAATGAGAAAAATGACTACAGCTTATGTCGCTTAAACAAATTTTTTCAAGATCACTTGGAAATGGTTTTTAAGACTTTTTTCAATCATTTCAGAATTTTTTGTTATCATTTCAGGACTTCTTCGGAATCGTTTCAGAACTATTTTTGGGTTCCTTTCAGGATCATTTCGGGATTGTTTTCTAAACTTGTTCAGAGCCATTTCGGGACTTTTTCAGCTTTTTTTAAGCATTGTTTACGGGAGTCTTTCGAAATCATTATGGGATCATGACAGCATAATTTCAGGATTTTTTGAGAACCGATTTAGCGATTGCTTCGGAAGTGTTTTTGGTTCATTTGGGAACCATTTTTGGAAGTTTTTCAGGATAAATTTGGTATTGTGGTCGTACCGCTTTTTTTCAGAATCATTTTGAAATTGTTTGCCATTAACTCTGAGTTAAAAATATAAATTTTCATTGTTAGAGTAGGCCTAAAAAAAAATTTTAAGCTGATTACTTTAAAAAAATAGTTTGTCCTAATTTAATTTTTTTGTGAGTGGAAATTTCGACCACCCTTATACACACTAATATCTCAAATTACATTTGTTAACCTCTAAATTGAAATTTCCAGCAACTGTCAGTGCGTTATGAACAAAAAAAAAATTAATTAACAAATTTTGAAGGTGCACATTTCAATACATACTATATACTCCTGTATATACAAACAAACAAACATATGTATGTACAAGTTAAATATATTTATCTACTTAGCTGTGCTTTCGAAGCTACATTTGTCTGTACGAGTATATATGATTATGCGCATTTTTATGCGCGCTTGCTGTCTCACAGGTGGGCTCGTCGACTCTTGGCTTTATGCTACACATTTCTGCCGAACTCGAAAAGTGATCACTTCAACATAAACTCAACTAAACGAAACAATGCCAATTGATTACATTGATCGATTGATTTCAGCGATTATTGTTAAGTAAATACATAAGCTAAAAGGTTATGAAAAAGAAGTATTAAAAAAAACAAGAAACAAATGCAAACAGACAACGCTGTTGGGAAGTGAGCAAAAAAGTGTTGAGTTGAAGTATTTTTTTGGGACTGTTTGGCGTTTATGACGAAGGCAATGCTACGCGACGACCTACAAATGTTAATCCTGCTTTTGCTGTCAATTTGAAAAATATTTAAACTGGAAGATGCACTATGGTTTGGCGGCTTCTTAGGCAAACTGGCAACTAATCAAAAATAATAAATTTCTTTATAGTTGGCAAAATGTTATCTGCTATTGATTCAGAATGCTACCACACCCAGCTGGGACCCATACTTTTTTTAAATTTTTTAACTGCTAAGTAACGGAACTCATTCTTTCTTGTAGTGAACGTTGATAAATTCGTAACCTATTGTGTGATATTTTGTGACGAGAAATATAGTAAGTGCAAGGGTTGTCGATCCTGGGATCCTGTGCTATTAAAGGTGTCGCAAATAACGAGATTTCTTTCACCCAATCCAGGGATTTTCGAAGGTACGGTTGTTAAGGCCAATGATGTCAGTGTCGTCGCTTTTATAAACTATTATTCCAGCGCGATTAAGTTCTGCAGCATGTATTAATTTTCTGACCGATTTCCCTTTTTAAGAGGACAAAGAAGTGCTCCCTACATAATCTTAGTACTTTTTGAACATCGGTCACCAGGACGCCGTTCTCATTTTTACAGCAGCTCTCCCTCGGATAAAAACCTTCGGTCATTTGGCGAATTTTTTGATACCATCTCAAGCTCTTTGCACTCGCGCTTTTCTGCCTCACTTTTTTCGTCCGAAATAGCCGCCTAGCGGCCCTCTTCAGTTCGCGTTGGCACACACACACACTCCTCGTTGCATTCGCTTTCAAAGAGGCATTTTTGCTGCACCTCTTTGGTCGTGCAAAGGTGGGTACGAATATTGGCTGCTACTATATAGTGTCCCAAGTCGATTTTAGGTCCTTAAATCGTACGAACATCTCAAATACGGGATGCCTGCCGTACGTCTAACGTAATGTGGGCGATCTGGTTGTCGTTGAAGTCGCCAAGTATGATCTTGGTATCATGATAAGGGTATCGCTCGTATGTCTCATCTTACCCCTCGTAGAATGCATCCTTTTTTAAGTTATGTGTTCGCAGATAAACGAGATGTTGATGCTCACCCACTCCAGTAGATGTCGCTAGGTTGCCTAGCTAGGCACCCCTTCCATTAATAATTTTATAGTAGTATTTGCCACTTTTCGAGCTGCTGAACTCCACTTTTCCCGAAAGTCTTTGGCATTCCTTGCTACTTTTTTTGTTGATTTATATTTTTTTTGTGACCAATGCCCAGTATCTTTCAATTGGACTGAGTTCTGGACAGTTGGGCGGATTTGCTTCTCGAGGCACCAAAAGCACATTATATTTTGAATACCATTCCAAAGCCAATTTGGTATAATGACAAGAAGCTAGCTCAGGCAAAAAAGAAACAAATTTTTGTTTTTGTGCGATTTTTTGCTTCCACATTCTTCACAGTTTCTGTCTGGAACTTTTTGAACCTTGAACGTTTTGAGACCAGCCTCCTTTTTTGCTTTACGGACAAAAAACTCGGAACATCCCACCGTTTGCGCTAGTTTTCTGCATGAAATATTGGGGTTCTTCTGAAAAACGGTGATGATTTTCTTTTACATTTTTTGATCACTGATGCCCCTTTTTCTACCTGAACCTGGCTTACGGGTAACAGCCAATTTGTCCTTAAAGTTTTTAACACCCTCGAAACAGTTTTCGGGCTTACTTTAAGTTCTCGAGCATTTTTTTTGAAAGTCCACTGAGGGTGGTCTTGAAAACTTTTAACAATAGTTTTTCGTATTTCCAATTCGCTTGCCATTTTTATATGAACTACAGCATTTAGCTAAAATATTTTCAAACAGTATTTTTCTGACATTTATTTCTAATCATACTACGAAAAAATATTCAAATCAAATAATTAAGAAAAAACTTGTTGAATAAAATAAAGGTGACATTTTTTTCAAGCCCATTCATATATTAATTTCTGAACATTTTGCATAATTTTTCGGCCTGACATTTGCCACTGTTGAAGAGTCCCACATCTGCCTCAATGCAATTGTTGTTCATTAGTCATATCGGTCAATATTCAAAAATGTAGTGTTGTACTTAGTCTTGTATTAGTTTCGACGTGCTGTTGTGGTTGTTGTTCTTGTATTGGTGTTAGCAATAACGATTGCTGCTGTTGCTTTAAAAACTGTTGCTGTGCGCTGCTTTCTATTCACAGTGCGCGCACTCAGTGAGCTTTATTGTTGGTTGTTTTTTATACCTTTCATGAACATGAAATGGTATATTAACTTTGGTGCGATGTTTGTAACGTTTAGAAATATAAGAGATAGACTCACCATTAAGTATACCAAATTGATCAGGACGATGAACTGAGTTGATACAGCCATGCCCGTCTGTCCGTCTGTCCGTCCGTCCGTCCGTCTGTTTGAACGCAAACTAGTCCCTCAATTTTTGAGATATCTCGATGAAATTTGGCACACGGATGTATTTTTGTATTATATTAGACATTTGTCGGATCCGGTATAATCGGGTCAATATATCTCCCATACAACCGATCGTTCAGATAAGAGGATATTGGCCGTTTATCCTTCATTTTGGAAGATTAAAACTTAAAACTTGGTGAGATATTTGCTTACAGATAATAAAAAATTTGGTAAACAAATCGCTAAGATCGGAGCTATTTATAGTATATATCCCATACAACCGAACGTTCAGATAAGAGGATTATGACCATTTATCCCTCATTTTAAAAGATTAAAACTTGAAACTTGGTGAGATATTTTCTTATGGATATTAAAATATTTCGTAAAAAAAAAATAAAAGAAAATTAAATGTGTTGCTGACAAAGTTTTAGAGAACTTTAAACAATGCGTATTTAAGTTTGCACGTATTCATGAAAGGTATAAAGCCTTCGGCACAGCCGAAGACAGCGGCGTCCTTACTTATTTTGTGTTGTAGTTGTAGCTGTTGTTGATTAGCCCCTGGCTGGGAACATTTAATGTGTAATAACGATTTGTAGCAACATGAACATGAGTTCGGACTCAAATCATTAATCATAAAAATTGTGCGCTGCATAAACTTGGCCTATGTCAATGGTAGTGGTGTCCGTGTGTGTGGGTTGTAGGCGTTTAGGTGTAGATGAGTGAACCTTTCAAAAGCATACCTATGTAGGTTTGTAGCTATGCGTGTGAATTTTTGAGTTTTAATTTTTTTTATTTATTAAACAATATAAATTTTCTTTTGTTGTATAACTTGTAAGTTTACATGCCACAAAATACACAAACAAAGCAGAACTAATAAAGTGAAGCAACATTTTTTTATTTTTCTTTTTATTTTCTCATCAACAGCTTTGTTTACTTTATTTAAGGGCAATCTTTATGAGAAAAACCACCAACACAGTACAATGCACAGAACTAGCAATAACCACAGAACAACAACAACTCCAAAATCACAAAAAAAAAACATCAAAATAACAAAAATTACTACATTTCATAATGGCGAGCATTGAAAAAAATGCCGTAACAATATTTCATCCAATAAATGGGACATTATGAACCCTTTGTTGCTTTTAAGTCACAGCAATTATAGACTCATTGAAAAAGTCAACCATTGCAAGTATTTTGGAAGCTAAAGTAAACAGACTAAATATTTGTGACTTTGGAAAGTGAAAAGATTTTTTGTATTCCCAGAAGCGAGTAATTATTTGTTGATGCTTTTAGTGTTACTTTGTTTTGTTGCATGTTTATACCTAGTTTCTCTTTGTTTGCAGAAAACTACTTTTGAACAACATAAATGAATAAAATGGATATACTCGTAAATAAGTAAAAAACTCTTAGCTCAAGTGGAATCGAACATTGAGTGTTGAGGTGCACGACCGGGCACGGAAATACATGACTGGCATATAATACAATATAAACTAAAATAGAATAAACTGAAATAATATAAAGGAAAATAATATAAAATAAAATAAAATCAAATCAAATTAAATTAAATTAAATTAAATTAAAATAATTTAAAATAATTTAATTTAATTTAATACAATATAAATTAGATTTAATTTAATTTAGTTTAATTTAATTTAATTTAATTAAATGAAATGAAATAAAATTAAATTACATTAAATTAAGTAAAATAAAATAAAATAAAATAAAATAAAATAAAATTAAATTAAATAAAATAAAATAAAATAAAACAAAATAAAATAAAATAAAATAAAATAAACTAAAATAAAATGAAATAAAATAAAATAAAATAAAATAAAGTGAAATTAAATAAAGTCAAATACAATAAAATAAAACTAAAAAAATTTAAGAAATTAAATAAATTATTAAAATATGAAAAACAATGATATATTTCGCTATAGAAAAATTATAAGTGGTCGTGAGCTCATTCATAGTCATGATAAAAAAAATAAAATTAAATTAAAGTATATTAAATTAAAATTAATTAAAAAATTAATTTCGTAGTATTTTCGGTCTTTATTAATAAATTAATTAAAGTAAATTAAACCGAATTAAATTAAATTAAATTAAATTAAATTAAAATAAACTAAACTAAATTTAATTATTTTAAATTAAATTAAATTGAATTATAATAAATCAAATTAAATTAAATTAAGTTAAATTAAAGTAAAATCAAATAAATTTAATTAAATTAAATTAAACTAAAGTAAATTAAACTAAATTAAATTAAATTAAATTAAATTGAATTAATATAAATTAAATTAAATAAAATAAAATAAAGTGAAATAAAATAAAACAATATGAAAGAAAAAAAAAATATAAAATAAAATGAGAAAAAACTAATAAATAAAAAAAAAATAAAGTAAAATAAAAAAATTGGCATTTGAGTATACGCATGCTTACCAGAAGAGGATCTGTCGTTCAAGGTAATACCTCACTGTATAGGAGTAACATCCAGAAAATCATTTTTTGTTGAGATTTTTCCAGAGTGCATACATTTGTGTTAAGTTTTTATCTGCGATTGATTCGTTCCTAAGTTGCATCACGAGTCCATTTTTATCAGCTTAAATACCCAAAACAGCTCTTATAGAGTTCTTTAGTTGTAGTTGTCACACGATGATGCTTTTCCACATATCCCAATGACACGCATACAATTTAATTAAACCAACTAATGTCTCATTTATGTCGCCACTCGCATATTGCTTTTGTCACCAAAAGTGTTAAGAATGTGATCAAGCCGTCACACGCACTTACTTAATGGAAGCGGACAGGCGCGACGGCAGAGGGGCAAATAATCACGGTATGGCGCATCCAAAGTACTTAATAAGAGGGATTTTGTACTGATATGTACATGTATATATTGTGCATGCTTTTGTATATACGTCCATGTGTCGCACTATTGACTAGTCCATCGATCAGTTGACCACCAGCGCTGCAAGCGCATTAAAATGTCACACAGCGCACACAAATTGAACATTTCACGATACTCCTCGTTGGTACTTAGTCAAAGCAAAGGATGGCGGTGCTAGGAGTTGATATGTATTAGCAGCTTAGCGGTTTATACTCGCTGGAGTTACCAGATTTTGGAAAAGTTGAATATTGTGTTAGTTATGGGCTATTATGCACGTAGCTCAAATCCAACTCCAAAATTGAAAGCAGAACCTTCTGGTATACAATGTGCTTGCTAGTAGTGCTCTCTTACCCTTATACCCTTTTCATTGTTGGCAGCTTTCCAAATTCTTTCCCTGCTTGTCTGACGCTTTACTGAAGCTCTCCATTGGTTTGTTACCTTTTAGTCTTCAGATTTGGAGTCCACATAAATTCAGTTGGACACATCGTGCTCAGTTCGTTTAACGATTCTCTGCATTCCATGTCTCTTTTCAGCCTGCAGATGTTTGGTTATATTACAGCCTTAAGCTTAGACTGCAAGCAAATATGTCGGCAGTTTATACATAAGCAGAGAGATATAACTTAAGAGTACGTACCCTGCATTGATGTCTTCCGTAAGGATGGTTAGGGTCTAGGGTCTAGGGTAAAGTCCCAAAGATAAGGTCGATATCGTGAGGTCCACTTGGAACAACTCGATACAATAGGTCATCGAATTCGGTATGATACTCTTGTTTCTAGTAGATTGGGTCGTCGTTGCCTAATTTGTGGACTTCGCCTACATATTGTCGACTAAAGATGAAATATGAGGTAAAAATTTTGCTTGACACCAACGCTAAGAAGAAAGGACTGTTAAGCTTTGTTGGACTCTGCCAAGTGAACCGGTCAGTTTGACACTATGAGGGCCGTTTTCTCTAAGCGGTAGTTTAATTGACAGATTTTCGTCGGTTATCTGTCAAAAAAAAGGCCCTTAAAGTTACGAAGGCATTTGCAAAACTCGCAGTTAAGGTTCAGGGATTGCTGGAGCTTATTAGCCACTAGTCTTGAAACAACCCACATTTTGTTATAAGTTTTCCATTTTAAGACTCAGAATTAGACAAGTCAAACGCAACCACTCTAAATTTCTTCGAAATCACAACATATTGGCACCACCATTCCAACCGCCTCATTGATCCTCATGGGAAATATGATATTTACGCTAACGCACATCCATACATACCACACATATGATATGGATATGGATGACATGAACGACATGAATAGCAGACAAAACAAATAATAAAAACAACATCAACAAAGGAGATAATTTCAATTAAGTTCTCAGAGTTCAGTTGCTGACTCTAACTAACCCAAAGTCGATGGTCACGTCGATCGCATGGACCTCCGGCATAGTTGCTGCTGTTGATTGCATTGCAGCCGCCACCAAGTATGCACGCAGATACGGGCGTCAGCGTGTTTGTCCATATGCAATTCGAGAGAGTGTGATCATTGCTAGATGTTACCAATTTCACCTGATGATGCATGTCAGCGATAAAGTGCCGCTTGGCACCTAGAGCGTAACACCTCAGTTAGATAGCATGGATGGTGCCATTTGGGAATGTGTAGCGGGAACGACGGTGGGAGAATGAAATGAAATGCAAAGAGGGCTAAATATGTGCATTGATAAGGTGTTCAATGGTGCCAAGCTGCCAACATATGTGAGTAGTTAATAGAGAGTCTAGGTGTGTGCCCATTAGGGTGGGTTGATTTTGTTTTTATACTTTTCGTAAACATAAAATGATAAGTACGAAAAGAAGAAGATATGTACCCATCAATAAACATACCGAAATTATGTTGTTGGTAACAGTACTTTGCCCAATGAAACAAGCAGTTTAAACAGAATTGGACCAGAGTGATATTCGTGTTAGAAGAGTAGGTTCAATTGAACAGCCAAGGAGATGTTTAATATTATGAGGGGGCATACCAAAAGCAGGGCAAGTATTTGCTATGGTGGAGTTGACTCTGAATAAGAAGGAATTTAAACTTTTAAAGTATCCAGAACGAAGTTGTGCTACCATGACCCTAGTCTCCCTTGGAAGGGCGCTCTCCTCTTCAGCTATTTCAGATAGTTGGATATTAATAACGGGGTTCACCGGCGGAGATCTGACGGATCTGTTTACCGCATTTTTTTATGGCAGTTCAGTAAAAATTGTCTGCTTAACAATTCCGCTTTCTCTTTAGCATTGAGCATTTTAGTCTCTTGGTGGAGGTTAGATTCAGATGACATGAGTTTACATCCCGTGGCAATTCTTATAACGGTGTTTTGGTGTCAGAAAGATTACGGGACCATATCGGCGCAGGGTAATCAATAACAAGTCGGCCGATAGCCTTCTATGTAGCAAGCAACATTTTTTTATCTTTTCCCCAAGGGCTGTCTGCAAGTGACTTGAGGATCTTGTTGCGGCTGTATATAATTAGCGATGGTGAAGCCATTGTCAAACGTCACACCCAAGATTTTAAGGTGGTGGTTGACAGCAGTTAGAGTTATTTCACCTATTTGGACGTTTAAACCTTGCTCCGGTTAGTGGGCTCCGATTTAGTGGGAGATACGTTCAGGTTTCGCTTGGTGAAGAAGCTCAAAATGTCATCGAGATAACTGTGGATCCTTGTAGAGAGTTCGTCAATGAAGGGGCTTTTGCCCGAAGCTATAATAGTGCAATCGCCAGCATAGAAGAGTATATAGACTCGCTCGGGTGGAGCAGAAAGTCTCGATATATAGTTACTAAACAAACTGGGGTGAAAGGACACGACTCTTTAGCACCCGATGTCTACTACTTCTTGATTTATATGCTAAGTCGCCATCAGAGAGCCATGGCCGTCTGTCCTTTAGTCAGGATCGTAGAATGAAAATCGTGATTCTTAATCCTGAGATTCATAAAGACTTCAAGTCATAAAAATAATATGAAGAAACGTGTTGCTACTTCTGATTTTCCATTGACTTTCCGGGGGGTCCCCTCAGCCTCTAGAACACCTTATAAATTTGTGTTTCTTTTGGAACTACTCCATTTAATACACCAATTATTATTTTATTATTATTAATTACTGGTAAACCCGTCACGCTTCGCTGCGTCTCAGAACTAATAACAGACTGCGTCCGATTTTCATCATTATATCTTCTATACCAGATAATATATTGAAACTAATTACATCACTCATTGTAGCACTTATTAGCACATTTAGTTTGATATACAGGGTGGCTGATGAATTTTGCTACATTAAGAAACTCAAATAATTTTTTTTCAGTGTATGGAATTCATTTTTCTTTTATTCATGTTAAAGCCCATTAAATTTTATTAAATATAGCTTAATTAGTTTTAAAAATAATGGAATTTAAATGCCCCCCCTGCTCGTCGATGCATGCGCGGCATCTTACCAAAAAGTTGTTCATTACTGCTTGGAGAGTTGAGACAGGAATAGCCGCAATTGTTTCTCGAATGGATTGCCTTAGTTCATTCAAATTTGTTGGTTTTGCTTTGAAGACTTCCTGTTTGCAATAACCCCACAAGAAAAAGTCAGGTGCAGTAAGGTCAGGCGACCTGGGTGGCCAACGGAATGTGGAGTTTCTGGATATCAGCTTATTGGGAAATTTTCGTCGCAATTCTGTCATAACAGGTTGGGCTATATGAGGAGCTGCACCATCTTGCTGAAACCACACAGAGTTGAAAGAAATTCTCATTCGGCGTAATTCTGGATAGAAAAACTCTCTCAACATGCTCAAGTAACGGTCTCCAGTAACCGTAACGGTGTGACCGTTTTCTTCGAAGAAGTAGGGCCCGACAATGCAGCGTGATGAAACTGCACACCACACTGTGACACGAAGTGGATGCAATTCCGTCTCATGGAGTATCTGTGGGTTGGAAGCACTCCATATTCGACAATTTTGTTTGTTTATGTTGCCGTTTAAATCGAAATGGGCCTCGTCAGACATGAAAAGACAGTTCAACATGTTTCCATCCTCTTCCACCATTTGAAGCATCTTCTGGCAAAATTCCAAGCGAATCGGCAAGTCTGCAGCGTTCAGTTTGTTGGCCATTTGAATTTTATATGGAATAAGTCCAAATCTTTGTGCATAATTGACTGTAATGACTGTCTGCTTACACCCATTTGAGCAGATAAGCTTCTTGTCGAAACACGTGGATTGTTTTGTATGGCAGCAGCTACAGCAGCGATTGTTTCCTCCGTTCGAACTGAAGGGTTTCGATGGTAAGGTCTTCTGTTGACTGTCCCATGCTCGGCAAAATTGTTTACAAGTCTTATTATGGTCCATCTGCTCGGAGCATTGCCGCCAAACGTGCGCCTATACTCTCTTTGAACCGAAACTACGGACTCCAGTGCGTGATAGCGGCGGACAATCCAAATTCTTGTTTCAGTGTCCCAGTTATCCATTTTTGTTAAATGTAAAAGTCAATCTGCAAAATAAAAAAAAAATTAACCAGATTCATTAAATAGAAAAAAAGTTTTTTAATTTTTTTTTGGTAGCGGCTTTCATTAGCCACCCTGTACAAGGTGGCGCAAAAGTAATCCTCCTATCAGAAAATGCTATAAATTTTGCGATTGGCCCCTAAAGTCAGTTCTGTTTTGACATTTGTGTAGTAAACGCATGCGAAATACACGTTAATAAACAATGTTACGCAACACTGCTCCAGAACGCGGAATATTGCTGACTATTTATTTGACCAATAATCGGTCGGGGCCAAACGGTTACTGTGAATGGTGAGCGCTACAGAGCAATGATCAACGAGTTCTTTTTGCCGCAACTTGATGAATTGGGATTGGAAAACATGTGGTTCCAAGAAGACGGTGCAACAGCACACACTGCACGTGCCACAACCGATATGCTGAACATCGGAAGCTTACTTTTGCGCCACCTTGTACATATTGTACTAGCACATTTTGGGTCATCTTGGTCTACATATTAGTGGATAACTCCGAAACTTGTCCAAATAAAGGATTTCTTAAGTGTTAAGTAATGCAACGATGAAAGTTCGATTCAATTTTATTTAGCAGTTCTTGAGTGATGCGCGACCAAACATACAGACAGACAGACAAAAATTCTAAAAACTGTTAATTTGTCTTCTATTGGCTTAATAATGATTTCACCTATACATTTTTGTGCATGTGCAGACATCATCATGTTGAGTATAATGTTCTTGTTTTCTTTTTTAATACACTACTGAAGAAAAAAATATTAAACATTTTTTCCCACCCTAGTACACACATACTATAACCGCCTTACCAATTGGTATGCCTTGCAATTGGTATGCCTGTGAGTGTGATGTCATTAAGGATAGCTGCACACTGTTGGTGCTATTGAAATGTCGTCAATTAACTTGGCCTCTGATCGGCACAACTGATTAGAGCATTCAGGCCACAACAGACAACCAAATAGACAAATAGACATACAAAGATATCACAGACAGCAGCGATATTAACAGCAGTCGCCATAAAAGTACGACACGGTCATATTAATATATGCGCATGTGTGATACTCCCTAGCAGACCAGGATCGAGTGGTTACCATTTTTTGTATTTTTTTTTTCTTTTTTTTATTTTTCTTTTTTTTTCTTATTGTTGTAAAGGTGCATAATTTAATGATACACATGGAGGTGTCACTCACAAATTGGTGTTTCTTGGAAACATGCGACATTTTGTAGAACACACGCAAGCGCAACGAGACAATAATAGATATACTAATATAAAATGAATATAAAGTCATAAAATAAAAGGTAATACGAGTACTTAGCGACTGGATTTTACTAACTGCCTAGCACTTTATCTAGCTATGTATGTGGTCGCATGCATCAATAACTCATTGATAAGTAAATTGAGGGTTTGGAAGATTGCCGAATGAGATGTTTTGTACATAATGTATATATTTAAAGAAGAATTAATCTTCTCATCTTTTTATGGATTTTCTATTAAGTTAGACGAAACTAATGTTTCTATAAAAAGTCAAAGCGTTGTAGTAATAACGACGGCTGAGTAGAGTGCCCAATCTCAGTAAACGACTGAAAACACCATATCTTAGAGGTTTTTTTCATTGACGCCCTAAGTCAGAGTTTAATTTAATTTCAAAACAAATAGTAGTAGTAGTAGTAGTAGTACAATCTTTGGTTACATTTTCAAAAATAAATAAATAATTAAATAGCATTACTTTTAACAAATTCAATACATTTTCGTTTAAAGAAAATGACGTTGCTTTCTATTTTGGCCTCATGTGGAAGCATATTAAATAGTTGTAGACCTTTATAAAATATAGACTCCCTTGCAGCCGGAAGTTATCTGCGTTTCGTAGTTGTCGGAAAATAAGGAAAGGAGACTTTATCTCTCTCTATGGCGCGATATACAACAGGTATATCATCATAAACCTCCTAAGAGATTTTTGCGCCAAGCTTCTCTTCCAATTTGTGGTGTGCCGATTTGAATTTTTCCCTACAAAGTGGTGGGACCTACAGTTTTTTGCCGACTCCGAACGGCATCTACAAAGGAGACGAATTTTTGCTGAGAAGCCTGTCGTGGCAGAAATACACTCGGAGAGTTTGCCAAACCACTGCCGAGGGGCGACCCCGTTTTGAAAAACTTTTTTCAAATCACTTTTCATGTTACCTGTACCAGGGCTCGAACCATGGACCTTCGGTGTGGTAGGCCGGCAACACTACCTTCACACCACGGCGGCCGCCAAGGAGACTTTATACTTTCAGAATTTTATCTTAAATGTCCGATCCTTACTTACAATAAGTACAAACTCTGCAAAATTTTATGGTCTTACAAGTATTTATGGTCTTACGCTATAAATTTAAGGATATATAGCCCAAACCCCGTTTATAAGATAAATATGTTCTACGGGGGCTATAAAATATATTGGTCGAATCTGGATGATTTTCACTACACACATTACATATCTTGTTTACACTGTAGGGGCCAAATTTTGTGTTCCTCGATAATAAATTGAAACAGTCCTCTTCATTTACCCTTATATTTTCCTCTTTCTTGCCCCTTTTGCTTTTCCGTCTACCACCACATGACGTTCCTCTTCTTTATCCTCTTCCTTTGCCTATAATTCCTCATATACATCTCAAATTTACTCTTCTTACTCCCCTTTTCTTTTATATGCTGGGGGCATTTTCAAAAATTATATGAACCTGTGCCATACCTTACTAACTCCTGAACCCACTGTAAAAGTTTGATAGATATTGACAATAATCTATGAATATGAATGAAGGAGAAACAACACAAAATATATGTGGGCGTGGCATCGCCCATTTCCCCAAATTGACTATAGAACACATGTATCGAAACATCATTAATTTAGACCAAATACGTTCAGAGTTATTACGAATTGAAATTTTGTATTGCCTGGGGGGTGTCACTGGTCACATTTCCATAACTATATATGTAGCCTATGCTATACCCAGTGAACCCAAGAATATAATGTGAACATTTCATAAAGAATTTTTGGTTGCTTTGAACGCCAATAAAAGACAAACAGACACATCTTCATTTTCATTTATAAGAAGACTAGATACTCACGGTTCTACGAAACTTTGATACGGTTCCGAAAATAATTATATACAGCAGCAACAGCCAAATGTGCCCTATTTTTCAATATATTTTTCCGGTAATACATTTGTGGAAAAAGCATTCAATGTGATGAAGTAGTTCTGTGCTGAAGTACGTACAAACACACTAGAGACACACGGACAAACAACCGAAAAAAATATTTGTTTAGTTTCTGTTGTTCTAATGACGACGAAGAGTGTTTCGACTGTAATGTAAGAAGTTGGGTAAAAAAGAGTGTAAATCAATATAGATTTTGTCTAAAGAGATCATAACCACTGAAATTGTTTTAGAGCTTCAAGCTTTTAAACTAAAAGATATATGTGCGCAATTATTAGGATATTAGTAATACATTAGGGTGTTAGAGAAAAATCATTCCGTCGAAATAGCACTTTAAAGTTGTTTGAGATGCCAGAATAGGCCTTTAAATATATAAGCCTATTATACTAGTATTTAGGTTGTCCGAATCTCACTTTTCATTTACTGATCAACTAGGCAATGTTGTGCTAATGAATGAAGATGCTCCGGCCCAGAAGGTATGCTTCGGCGCCTATCGATGGTAGTAGAGAAAGATGAAGACCACCACTGCGATGGAAAAACCAAGTGGAGACCAATTTACGATCCCGTGGTGTTTCCAATTGGCACTAGTTGGCAGAAAGAAGAAACGATTGGTGAGCTATGTTGGACGGTCAAAATCCTTTAGATGGTTAAGGGACATTTAAAGAAAAAAGAAGAAACAAATATGCCCCTTCATGGATTGATACACTATATAGTTGAAAAAACAAAAAATTTATTGAAAAAAATATAAATAAAGATCATGTTGTGTTGCCAAGATTTCACAGATTTTCTTACAAAAGTGCCATTCGTCGAAAAATGTACAACCAACTAAACTGCAATTTTGCTTACACGACTTTTAGTATTTTCTGTCTGTCATCTGTGAGCATGAGTTTGTTCCACCTGCCTCCACATAGGCGAAGCACTGTACTAAGTAGCTTTTTATGATCATATTTACTGTGGCAGACATCGGGTTAATACGATTTCATGTTTGTTTTAAAAACACTAAAGCCTACTTTTATAGCCTTCGCTGTATTTTCCTGCTATAAAAAGAGCTCTTAACTTTAAGTCACACATCAGCAATACTTCTGTGAAAATTTCATTCAATTCCAGGCAGCATGTTTTGAGTGATGCGCATTCAAACATACCGACAGACAGACAAAGGTTCTAAAAATTATAATTTTTGCTTCTGCTAATCAAAATCTGAAATGTTACTGGTGTGTTTTCCAGGTAGGAGGGTAAAATCCTATGCATAAACGAATTGGTGTTGCTAAAATGTAAGTATTTAACTAGATCCTGCAATTGTATAGGTATATTTGCAAATACTTTATATGTCGTCAACCTCTAACATGTGTCCGCTATCTAAGCTATTGTTTGATTTCAAAAACACTGACATGTCGCAAGTAATTAGGGAATGTTAAAATAAAATGTCATATCCACTCATGGGTTGGGCAATTTTGGAAAACATTTTTCAACCTAAATGCATTTGTTGCAACAGATATTATGATTGCTCATTAAGTGAGACACAATGCAATTTGACTCGATAATTTGGTACATAATTGCTGTTCAAATTGTGATAATAAACTATACACAACAAATGTCCATATCTACATATGTACATACATTTGGTTTAGGGAGTGTACTGTTAGCATTTGTGATGTAACAACAAATGAGCTTTTATTGTAAATGCATTTATGTCCAACAAAATGATAATGACAATTGAGTGGTTACGAAAAATTTTTTTTTATTTTCAGAACAGAGCTAAATCGGGACAAATTGGAATGACGATAGCTTATAAGTGCTAGAATTGGCCGTTTGGTTTCGGTCTAAACTTCAGAGCAAAAACTGTTGTTCATAGACAGTGACATTTTTTATTTTATTTTATTTTTTTTTATTTTACTTTATTTTATTTTATTTTATTTTATTTTATTTTATTTTATTTTATTTTACTTTATTTTATTTTATTTTATTTTATTTTACTTTATTTTATTTTATTTTATTTTATTTTATTTTATTTTACTTTATTTTATTTTATTTTATTTTATTTTATTTTATTTTACTTTATTTTATTCCATTTTATCTTATTTCACTTCATTTTATTTTGTTTTATTTTATTTTATTTCATTTTATTTTTGTTAGTTTTCCTTCATTTTATTTTATTTTATTTTATATTCTTTTATTTCATTTTATTTTGTTTTATTTTATTTTTTTATTTTTTTTTTTACTTTATTTTATTTTAGTTTATTTTATTTTAGTTTATTTTATTTTATTTTATTTTAGTTTATTTTATTTTATTTTAGTCAGCTTGCGCATTTAGATTATTATGGGGAAAGCGAATCGAGATTTGTTAATATACCTTAATAGTAACTTTTCCTAAAAGTTGATTGGAAGTCCATTAAGTAGTAAAATTTCGAAACCGGTCAAATATCGCCTCTTTGACCGTAAAGTCTTGTCGGAAAATTGTATCGGTTGATAAAACCACCCGTAGCTGTTTTTAAAAATATGTACTTGTCAATTTTCAGGGTACATATCAACGTAAATAAATAAACCGTTATATAAATAACAGTAAGTATTATTTAAGACCAATAAATGATGGTTTGTGAGATTTTCTAATTCGTGTGGTATTGTCAGAAAGCAAATTATTGTATCGCCACTGACCATGGATAGGTCTTCATCATTTTAATTAAATTTGGCGGTTTGAAGTGGGCAAGCGGGCGTACATACATGTCCTTCTCCCCGAATAATCTATGTTCTTGAAGTGAGCAAGATCTGTCGGTACAATGTAGGGCAAAATCGAGCCTGAAGAAGTCGGTTACAAACAAACATACCGTTTCTTTACTCACAAAAAGTATATTTTAACTGTTACAAAGCTTTAGCGTTAAAGTATTGTAATTGACATTTTTACAAAAACACTCATATGTAATACTTGACATATTTACCTTGTTAGACACTCACAGCTACCTCCTTACCCACAAATATGTTCGAGTGTTTAACTATTTGAAGAGTTGTGCACCTTCGATTATGCCTTGTAAACAGTAGTACAATTTGATAATTATGTCACTCTAATTGCGATACGCAGAAAACATGATTGGTAACATGAGCTCATGAGTATCAGGAAAAGTGTTCATATCGACGAAAGTTCCCAGCCACAACCGCAATAAGTTCTCGATGTACAAGTTTACTTACAATTGTTAGAAACAATTTGCTATGAAATTGTGTGATAACAGTTGACATTACTAGGTAAACTTGTACATTGATAACAAGATTGAAAGGTGTACGATACGGGTTTGTATTTCAACTAGATGCGTATTTCAAACAAGTTCTCACTGCATTATTTTCTGCGAAATAAGATAAGAGTGAAGGGTGTAAACTTGTGTAACTATGGGAATTTTATTTGCCAACGAGAAAGAAAAAGAAAAAAAGGAAAGAAAAAGAAAAAGGTGAAAAAAAAGAAACAGTAAAAAAAGAAAAATATAGAGAAAAAGGAAAGAAAAACAAGTAAAAAAGGGCTGTCTTCGACTGTGCTGAAGACTTAACACCTTTCATGAATACACATCACGGTTTTAAGTGTCCGATCCTTACACACATTTAGTAAAAACTCTGCAAAACTGATAATTTAAAGATACATAGCCCAAACCCCATTTATCGGAACAATCGATTGTATGGGAGCTATGCGTTGTATTGCTCCGATCTTGCTGATTCCGACGAATGATTAATCTCATGCAAAATGGCTGCTCTATACCATATTTTATCAAGATATCTCAAAAATTGAGGGATTAGTTTGCGTACAAACAGACAGACGGACGAAGCTTTCGTCGGTTTTGGGTTATAAATTTTGCAATTAAAAGGCTAGGAACGTAAAATTTTGCAGGTTTGGTACTTATGATATATGTAATGTGTGTAGTGAAAATCACCTAGATCGAACCTACATACCAAATAGCTCCCATACAATCGATTGTTCCGATAAATGGGGTTAGGGCTATGTATCTTTAAATTATCAGTTTTGCAGAGTTTTTACTAAATGTGTGTAAGGATCGGACACTTAAAACCGTGATGTGTATTCATGAAAAGTGTTAAGTCTTCAGCACAGTCAAAGACATCCCTTTCCTTATTTTTTTTTTTTTGTTCTACTTAACTTTTAGTTCTAGTAGAGCCAACTTCTTTCTTCACTATTGATTCCCAAACTCAACTTAGATAAAACCCCAAGTGATCATTACCTAAGTGATGAGATCAGTTCGATATAGTCTAATCTAATGCCTTAAAACAAATCAATTACAACGCACAACAAGACTTTAATTACAGTTAAATTAAAATGTCTGTGACCATTTTTGCCAGCCGTAAAAGAGCCCTCAAATGAGAGGTGCTGGTGTTGCTGACATTGGAATAGGAATTGGTGGTGATATGGCTGATGTGCATGAAATTAATTTTATTACATACTTTCCCAATTCAAACTGGGTGGTCCAAAAAATTATACTCGTATGAGCTCGTTGAAATTCCAACTAATTATGTTATCTCGCCTTTGTGTGATATTCAAGGGCATGCACCAGAGGAGCCAGAAACAAGAGAGATTACTGCAATTTTCTAAAAATGAGGCACAAAATTGCGGAAACGTGTAACCTATGACCTACAATGTATTAGTAGTTGTAGGTGTATGTGACAATTGTTCAAATGTTAATGTTGCTGTTGTTGTTCATTTAATTTTATTTGCTTCCAATAATATGTCCTATTTTTATGGTTGTCAATTGGTATTGTTGAGTTTGAAACATGTTATGTCCTTGTCGCATCCGGATTTCGCTTGAGGCTTCCATGCCCATGCCCCCGGCGAGGGCATTTTCAATTAGTTTGAATGCTTGTGTGTGTACGTTTGTATGTAAAAACATTAAGCCGACGGGAGCCTTGTGCATATATAGTTGAGTTCTTGAGTTTGGCATTTGGCAGCATGCTATGCACGCTTGCTTTGTTTGGCTCACTTTTTGCAGTAGGAAATTTACATTATTTGCTAACATTCCAATTGAGCAGCCACACCCGTGCAGCATCATTTCTGAGAGTTCCATCTAGGAAAAGTCGGTGGTACATGCGAATAGGCTTCCGGTTATGTGGTCAAATGTCACGGATGCCCTACATATACATACATCTAGATCTGTAACACACTCCTAAGGTGTCTGCTTGACTTTTAAATAGATTGATACATCGCGGTTCTTTGAAATTCAGCTTCTCTATCAGACCTGTTAAATTTGATTATTAATTAATAATCAGTTAATTAGACAGCTTTTTTAATTGGTAATGATTATAGTTTTTTTTTCAAAAAAAGGCGATTATTAATTGATTACGATTAGAAAAAACCAAAAAAAAAATTTAATAAATCAAAAAAAAATCAAAGAAAAGTTGTTTTGATTACTTTTGATTATTTTTGATTTTTTTTTAGATTTTTTTCAGTATTGTTGATGTGTATACTTATGTGCTTCTACAACAATACTGAAAAAATTCCAAAAAATATATAAAGAACTAAAAATAATCAAAACTAATGAAAAATAATAAAAATGAATCAAAAGTAATCAAAACAACTTTTTTTTTGACTGTTTTTGATTTTTTTAATAATCGTTGAAATTCATGATTTTTTTTGAATATTTTTTTAATTAATTGGAAAATAATCATCAAAAGTTGAAAGTAATTGGTAATCAATCATTAAATGGATTCTCAAGAATTTAATTATACAAACCGGTAATCATTACGATTAGTAATCATTATTTAACAGGTCTGATCTCTATGCAAGACTTAAGATCGCCATTTCAGTTCTCCAGATGAGCTAAGCGCCATTAAGGCATTTTTTTAAAATTAATTTAAGCTCTCGAACAGCATTGAGTAAAATTACCTCTGTCAGTTGTTGTTATTTTTATTATAACAAAAAATTGTTTTATCAACACCTTCAGGTGGTTCACACATTTGGTTAATAAATCAATACATATTCTAGAACACCACAATAAAAAAAAAAATATTTATTTAAAAATCAAGTGAGTAACCTCAAATTGTTAAGTAAAAATTGTTTTAAAAACTTTATTTTTTAAAGCAACCCTAATGTAATGTACGTCTCTTGAACACTTCAACAGCTATAACCAAGGAAGCCTTTTTTGATTTGTTGTTATTGAGTGGAGTCTTAAAAAGCAGTGCACATCCGCTCTACTGCGGAATATAGGAAAGATTTCTTGGTTATAACCAACTCGACCTATTATTAGGCTCTTATAGAAGATTTTTGGCGTTGAGGTTTTTTTTTCCAAACTAAAGGTATTCATTTTGGCATGTTGATTTTCTGACAAAGTGGAACTTTGAAGTATACTGGAACAACTTTCCGTCGTCCTTTGGCAAATTTGGTTTTGTGAGAAGCAAACTTAGCACTGAGAACGGCGGAATACACAAATCGGTTTGTCACAAAACCAAATTTGACAAGAGATGACTAAAACCTCACATCGTCTACGACTTTATATTTAAACATAGAAAGCTCTAATAGGGTTACCATCTAGGGTTGCCAGCTAATCCCAATACAATTTTTTTTACATATCCTCCATTAGCTAGAAAACGAACTAAGCCATTTGGAGGAACCTTTGAACATAAGAACTATGCCGCATCTCCAGCGCTCTTACTTAAGTACTGCCACTTAAAATATTTTTGACTCATTACTATTAAAATTTTAATATATAGATACCATCTAATCTCTCTGACTTAGGTATTGCCACTAAGAATGTTTTTTCGGGGCTGGCAATTATCCGTGTTTTTTTTTTTAAGATTAGGGTAGCCACCTAATTACATCATATATACCTTTTGCAGATATTACTATATCTATTTTTGAGAGTTCCGAAGGAAGTAAATAAAAAATTCTAGAATGTTTTTAGTGATGCTGTGAACCAAAGACTAAAATTGACCCATAAGCCGTAACCGAATAAAACCGTTTCATTCTTCGAATCCGAAACCGTAGTCGTTGATCTAAAAACGAACGAAACCGAAACGGTTGTTTGAATTTTTGCGATTCCTGAAAGTAAAATTTTATGAAATATTCATAACGTAAAAGATGAAACCTATTTCATTTTTCGAAACCGAAACCGTCACCGTTATTTTGGTCTGAAAAGTACGAAACCGAAACCGAAACCGAAACCGTTTTAAAAGGCGCAATTTATTTTGTAAAAATTTTATTCATAAGTGGCACGAACAATAGAGGGGTTCATATAAGCCTATAAAAGCGCCGTAAAGCTTATAAACCATATAAATCTCGTAAACTTGTATGAAAACTGACATATATTTGATAAAATTATTCGTTTACACGCTTTATAAGGCATTTACAAGGTTAAGTGAATATCCTTAATATTTATTATTATGTTGGAGAAAGTCCATGAGATCCGCAGAAAAAACCTACTATTTTAAACCGCTTGAACTTTGTACCTGGGTAATAAACTTAATAAATTGTTTTGTATACAAAATTGGGTTCTTTTTTTATTTTAAAAACAAAACTAGACCGAAACAGAAACCGCAATAAATGTTGAAAAACCATTCCGGAACCGAAAACAAAACATGTTACATAACCGAAACGTTATTTTAATTGATTCCAAACCGTGCTACCATACTACTCGTATACAAGACTAATCACACGTTTTCTGTTTCCAAATACCGCATCCAATTATTTTACATACTTTGAGGAAACAACACATTCGAAGTAAGTAGTCGCCCCCGAGTAAAGTTCGGTGTCGAAATAATTCCAAGTCTAATTTAATTAATAGCTACCTACATGCCTCAAAAAGAGCATGAGCCTCCAAACTCAAGCAATTTTCCTACTGGGTGCGGAACGCATATTTCGTACACAGCATGCTATGTCTAACAACTATCGCCAACTAGTTTGTCTGTCCAAAAAATGCCACACACGTTGAACAGTATAGTTTCGCTTTAATTACAACCTAAAAGGACAAGTCGCACCATCAATCTCTCGACTAATCATGCAGCATCGTACAATGGAGCCTACGTTTGTTATCCTGTCGTGAATTACGAGCTGCTCTACCGTTTCTTTTACTGTTTTGCTATTTTTAACTCTATGTTTGTATCTCTTTTTTTCTATTTTTTGCTGTTTTTGCTACAACCCAACACCCGCTGTGACTTTCACAAAATATTTTGGTTAGCTCTTATGCGCATGCGCGCATTGATTGTTTGCAAAATGCACGTACTTTTGCATATAAGCATGTACATACACACATATCTAAAATAGAAATTAAAACATTTGCATCAAGAAAAAAAAACTAAAACACAATTGAGTGCCCAAGTAACAGCAAGAAGTCAACGAGTTTTCGGACACGAATGGCGAACTGCTGCGCATCTATCACACTGTTGCAAAAGAAGAGGAAGCACATTTGCTATTGACATAAATTCTGTTTTCTATTTTTTTTTTGGGCAACTCAGTCATTTTCCGACAACCCCAATTGCGCGCAGTTGAAATTTGGACATGTTTTTGGCCAATATTTGCGGGAGATATATCACGTCGCTTGAACAGCAGTTGGTCGGCTCGGTCAATCTATGGTTGACCACTGCCACACAACAGACATAGCCTCAATCAACCCCCAAAAGACAAAGTGCACAGGATATACAATGCAAAAACAAAACATCGGAAATTAAGGCAACCTGCATAGCACGTGATTTTGGCTTGGCCTCAATTGAGGTAATGGCTGTGACAGCAGGTCTTTCTTCTTACCCTTATTTGTGCATTTGTTTTATTTATTTGTATAGCTAAGCAAACATGTCACGCCAATCAAACAAAGCAATTTACTTGGCCAACTGCTCACAAAATAACACATCAAACGTTTTTGGCGAAATGTGCAAAAATTAAAAATTGTTTCTTCTTCATTTGCTTGGGCTCATGATAATGGGCCGTATTTTCAACGCCCGGTGCAACGCGGTGGGGATGTTGCTTATTTACTCTTACCATACGACAACTCATTTAAATTGTTGTAAACAATGTGATTTGTTTTTGTTTACGACTTTTAATTATGGCGCATGCGCACCTTGGATTGTTTCGCAAAGGAGATATTAGCTCGTTGTATGGCCAGAAAAATGTCTTCAATGCGCATGTGCGGCATCTTCATTTACATAGCAGTATAAACACAACGAATGAGCCCATACTGTGGCTGACCACACTTTTCTTTGAAAATAAACCCAACAAGAAAAAGATGGAGCAGACAATTTGATAGCAATTTTTGTTTGGAGTGTCTCTATTGAGCCACATCTGTCACCCCCAACAGCGTAGCAGACGCGATTTTAATGTCAATCTTATTTGATTTAATACGATATATGGATTTAAGAGATAACGTTGGCCGCTTTGGCTAATAGTGTTTAATCTCAGCGGAAATATCAGACTATATTATAATATTAGCTCTGGTGTGGGCATTCAATTTTTTCAAAAGTAAATATAGCCATATTGATTTATTAGGAGATGGATATTATTAGAGTCAACATAACCTAAATCATTCATTAGAGTAAATTAATAGTTGGCGCCCAATGAAGAATAGTCTGTGATTTCTTGCTTTGTTATAAGCCATTTCGGCTACAGATCGCCAAATTTGCTCAAAGCTATGTTGTGATTGAAGCAAAAAAAAATACCGGGATAGGTAACATGGAAAAATGCTTTCAAAGAGCTTTTCAAAACGAGTTCGGCCATCGGCAGTGGTAGGTAAACCTCCGCCCAAATTTCTGCCATGAAAGTGCATCTCAGCGAAAATCCATCTGCCATGGCGAAAACGTTCGTCCATTTTTTAGTGCAAATTAGTAGCAGCACATCAAAAATTGAAAGAGGAGCTCGGCCCCAATCTCCTCCGAGGTATATATATGTATATATACAGCGCCAATTATTTATTTTATTTTTGTACAAATTAATAGCCGTCCCATCTCCAGCGAAGGCGGAGTTGACGTTGAGAAAGTGAACTGATTCGAAGAAACGGGAAAGTCTGCCTAGATAAACGACTATTTTGGAGCCGAGTTAATCACGCCACTACCGAAGTGAAATTAGCAACAAAACAAGTAAGGAAGTAAAAGTTCGGGTGGAACCGAACATTAAATACCCAGCTGTGTAAAAGTGGTCGTGGTAAATTTTTGAATTGTTGTGGAGTAATGACCTATAGAGGTTTTAAACTTTTTCTACACGGTTCTGAAGTTAATAATAGCTGAAATTTAACATTTTGTTCATTTACATGTCTGCGGTGGCAAGCCCATTTTCCAAAATTTAAAAAAGATCACTAATAGGGTCGTCAGGTCATTGTAACTACGAAATTCTAGCATTTAATCTGCAGCAGTGAAGGAGATATGGCATGTTCTGCTTTCCTACCTCTCTTTAAGGAAACTTTGGTCTAAATGTGGGCGTGGTCGCCCACTGATTTTGCTTATTTACCGTAGGCGCCCTCTGCATGTCTATAGTATGCCTCGTATCAAGTTTCGTGATTCTATCTTACACCGTTCTGAAGTTATTAACAGTCGAATTTAAAATTGGCTTGACTCATAAGTGGGCGGTGCCATGCCCACTTTCTAAAATTTTGAACAAATTGTATAAAGAATAAGAAAGTTGAGGTAGTTTAGTATTTCTACCTCCTTTTTAGATATCTTTTATGAAAAAGTAGGCGTAGTCGAAAAGCGATGTCGCTTTTTTTCTATAGGTATATGTACCATAACCATAGTATATCTCCTACCAAATTTCGTTATTCTAGCATAAACGGTTCTGTAGTTATTACCAGTCGAACTTTCAAAATTTGTTCATTCATATGTGGGCGGAGCCACACTCCTTTGCCAAAAATTTTATAAAATCGTCAATGGAACAATCAAATTAATAAATCTAGCAAATTTCATTATTGTAGCTGCTTTTATTATTGAATCAACTCATTTTACACGTTTTTCGAAATTTTCGATATCGAAAAAAGGAGCGGCGTTATGGTTCGATTTCGCCCAATTCAAATAGCAACCTACCTTGGCCGGAAAGCAACCTGTGTGCCAAATTTCATTCAAATATCTCAATTTTTACTCAAGTTATCGCGTCCACGGGCAGATGGACGGGCATGTCTTAATGAATTCCTCTGCTCATTCTAAGAAGTTTCATATATCGAACTCCATATCTATTTCTATTATTTTGTACCGTTAGAAACCACCGTTATATAACCAAAACTATAATACCCTGTGTACTAGTGCACGCTGGGTATAAAAAGTAGCGAACCCTGCTTTGTCCAGGCAATACGAGATTATTCACCAAGACCCCTCTTTTCCAGTGGCCCCGCGATCGACAGGGGCCCCCGCAGATCAAATACAAAGTCCCTAGTTCCTGTCAGATCACCAAACGATAACCAATATTTATTACCAAAAATATAATTCGAAGAATTCGAGCCTAACTTACTGACTACAATACCCACTTACTAGCTTTTACATGCGCGAAGCTCGGCTTCCGACTTCAGCATGCTTAGATAAATTTAAATATATAATGGTATACTAAACACATACAAATTTTAAAGAGAAGTCATCAGTAGTACTCATCAGCAAAGATGACTTGATACGAGACTTCGTTTTACTCTCTCATATTTTCGCTATCTCGCTCTGTAGTTTACGGGGCAACGGGTAGAAGCAATCAAAAATGTTGAGCGAGGTATCAAAACACGCGGTTCGGTGTCCCTAATAATAATCCGGAGTCAGAAGATAAATACTGTAAGCCATTCAAAAGTTATCAACAAAAAACGTTAGCCATATTTTTTATTTCAACCGTTTTCATCGCTTTTAATGACAGAACTTCGGATATTTGAAATTAAAAAGATTTAAAAACGAATTAAGAAGCATAGATTTTGAAGAAGTGATTAACAGCTCAACCTAATATAAACGCACAGCGTGAGTTTTCTGTCAAAATTGTCTCATGCCCATACAACTTGTATGAGAGCAACCGAAATAGAATTGCGTGACGTTTAGATTTGAGGTTATGTTAATTTTACGCATTGTTGTTTGATAATTTTTGTTATTTTAACGAATTGTTTTACACAAATATATTTATTTAAAATATGCACCAAATGTTGCAAATGTAAATTTCAACTTCTATATACAGGCCCGTGCGCAGGGGGGGTTTTAACCCCCAAATGGCCAAATTCCATTCCAACTGATACTCCTTAGAGCCTTAGATAAGGTTCAAATTTTTTGGTGGGCATATGTATTTAAATTGTCAGTTCGTGCATTCACTTGTGTACACATTACGTAAGCTGAATATTATTAAATCATTTATATTATTATGCTTTATATAGAATTGCGAAAGCCAAGGATTGCGTCGAAACCGACCCAACGTCCAACGTACAAACTGATTCAGTGGAAGATTATTTCATTTTTATTATTTTATTATTATTTTATTTATTATTTTCCACATACCGTACATTAATTCGTTTCTGGCACAATTGCAAGATGGATTCTTAAATCAGCGCAATATTTTATCAAACTTCGCTTGCCTTTTTCCCAACTAAATGAAAATTTTCAAAGAAGAGTCCAGCGCAACTAGTCCAATCATACTGCTCATTTTTGCACGACGATTCCCGTGACATCTGGGTGAACGAAGCACTACTTTGGGGGAAGCTAATTGCCGGAAAGGAAAGAAAAAACTCATTTGAAGCACTCGATATTTGTAATGAAAATGCGTTTCCAAATGTTAACCAAATGCTTCGCATTATGGCAGTTTTGTCTGTGACAACAGCGACGAATAAACGATGCTTCTCAACTTTGTGACGACTAAAAACGTTTTTAAGTTCAACAATGTCTGAAGATCGTCTGAACGGCTTAGCCTCACTCAATGTACATCGTGATGTCAAAATCGATCCGCAAAAAATTTTGAAAGAGTTTTTTTCAGTACCTCGAAGATTTGATTTGTAAAATAACACTGTGGAACAAATTCAGGTTAGCAAAAGTTAGGTCGATTCTGAGAGTGAGTGGTGAAAATAGAGGCTAAATTAGAAGACCAGTATCGCGGTGTTGTTTATGTTAGTTAGAATTTTTTTTTAATCGACCTTCGAACTTTGCAGTCAAACACCGGTTTTCAGCATATTGTTTGTATGGTTTTTTGGCTATAACTCGTCGACTAATTGATATTTTTCCAATCTGTTAAAGCCAAATTATTGCTAGAGACCTGTGCAACAATTAAAATTAAAAAAAAAAAATTTATTTATAAAATGTTTGTAGGGCTTATGAAGCAAAATGTTGGAAATTTTTTTTTTCATGCTTTTTTAACATATTTTCCACAAAACTAAGTGTTTTTTCTTTTTGTTTGATCTATAATATGCTTCTCAATGAATGAAATCTTAAGCACTAACCTGTAAATACTAAATCAGTTTCTTTTTTGGACTATATTACGTTTATCTATTCGTTTCATGTGATTGCTAATAAAAATAAATATTTAACCTTATTTATCTACTTTCTTTGTCTATTCTACCATAATAGTGTTCTGGCAAAGTCAGAGGGGCCCCATTATCCTAATATGCCCAGGGCCTCCATCAGAATAGAGTTTTTTTCGAGCCAATTTATTTACGCTCTTAATTATTTATTGAGCTTTTAAGGTGGAGAGAGCAAGATGTGTGTTATTGTGTTGCTGACAACCATCTGGTAAGTCAACAATGGACTCTTTGGTGTAAATAGACTAAAGACATCGGTAAAAGTAGCAGATTCCTTGTCGGCATGTAGTACGAGTACGGAATCGGTAATGGTTTTACGGATGACAACAACTTGCACAATCCACCGGGGAAGTCGGTTAGGTTATTCTCTCAATTGGTGGCCCCCATTTAAACAACAATAATTGTATCAATGCTTCCATCTGTTTTTGTTTTTTCTAATTTCATTTCAAGTTTAATAAGATTCCCAGTATACCTCCGAGGAAATTAAGATACGAGCTTGCCCCCGAATTTTTGGTGAGCTGATAGTTTTCCGACAAACTGACGGGACCTACATTTTTAAGACAAATGAAGACAAAAACAAGTAAGGAAGTCTAAGTTCGGTTGGAACCGAACATTATGTACCTAGTAGTGATCTATTATGCCATCCCAATTTACGCAGGTCTATTTTAAAACTTTTCAGTTTGTATTATAAAGCCAGCTGATTGTTTTGAATAAAAACACTTCTGTTATGTGTTTTGAGGGGTAAATAAATTTAAAAAAATATAAATGTATGGCGCGATATACAACATGTACATTAGCCTGTTCGTTAAAAATTTTTATTCGAAATTTTTATCACGAAAGCTGAAAATAGTTGAGACTTGATAAGAAAGTGAATCTACGAAACTTTCACGCCTCTCGGACCACGCCTTATAGTGCCGATAGAAAATTGTATTATTAATTGCACGTCAGTCATACCCCAATGGTACATTCGCTGAATTATGTATGATACATTACACAAAATTATAATTATTTACAACTTTTAAAAGTTTGTTTTGAACAATTCGGATACATTTTCCTATGTTCTTGTATGCATTGCAAAATATAACCCCAATCACTTTCATTTTTGGTTAGCAATCCATGGTAATCTTGCATTAGTTTTACGGCTCTTTCTGCAGTGTCGTTAACTACTTTTAGAGAGTTTATTATTTTTTTGCCATCCATATATGAAGCCTGCGTTTGCCATGTTTCTGGGTTGAAATCCAAGAAGCTGGTATCTATCTGCAGCCTTGAAAACAATTTGAGACTGTTGGAAGATATGAAATGCTCCATGGTCTCGTCTGTAAGACAATAATTTAAGAATAAAATAAAAATTTAAGAGTATTTATCTCATATTATACCTAACAATTGTCCCATGTCTTGTGAACTTAGAATAAGTTTTTTGCATCCATCGCATCTGCCGGGTTTTTTAAGAGCACTGATCATTTTGACTTTTGTCTCTACTGATAGTCTGTCATCAAAAAAGGCTAAAGCGGCTGCTTCCTCTGCCAAATACCATAAATGGTTAGACAATTTTCGCAGTGCAGCATCGCTGGTTGTAAAATCAATGCTTTCATAATATTTTAAACTTTTTATTATATTTAAATCGTCAACGGAAGCAGCAGTAGCGTCGGAGCATTTGAACCAAATCTTAATATAAAATCGCACTATGAAAATGCAGACATCAGCTAGTGCTGCTTTTTGTTCTTCCTGCACAGGATATTGAGCTCGGAACAGGAATATTTTTAAACAGTAAATAGCGCGTGCCATCCATCTGGCTTGATGCATTGCTCCTGGAGGACGAAGTCGGATTCGTGTATCGCTTTTTATATCCAAGAAGATTAATGTCAATTCTAAAAGCTCTCGATAGTCTTCTCTAACTAGACTTTTTTTTAATTGTTGTGCAGCAAAATCTGCAATGTCATCGATTACATCTTTAATGCTTTCACGGCAATGTTCATCCTCCATACCACTTTGATATTTTTCTCTGTCAAGCTTTGACCAAGATTTCTTAAATTCTTTAAATAACGGAATATCGGGGCTTGATGTGAAGTGTGGAAGTTTAGCTTCAAACACTCCTCTCAGTACTATCTCAAATATATGGTGTCGACAAGGGAGATAAAGCAGCTCTCTATCAAGCATTTGCTCTAAGAGCACACAGGCACCACTCAATCGGCCAGTGTCTGAAGCTGTAGTGTCACAGCATAATGCCTGCACTTTCTCCGATACATTCCACTCCTCCAACGCATTATATACTGCTATTGCTTGTTCTTTGCCCGTTGAATTTGGCAGTTTTGAAACGGCAAGAAGTTGGTCATGGTCCATTCCTGAAACAACTATTGGCAACCGCTCAGCACTCTTATCATGGACATCTTGATTATAAAATGTATGTTATTTTTAGATACCTGCCTCTAATCTTTGTAAATAAAATCAAATTTGTACTTACTTAATGATGGCAGCATCTTACCATCCCAATGCACAACAAGGAATGGCGGAAGTGATGATTTAAACTTCTCTTTAATCAGCTCAGCTTGCACAGAGCGCAGGTGTTTTCTTTGATGATAAATTGACGTTTGAGTTATAACCAAGTCGTCAACATTGGGGCCAAGAGCTTCTGCAGCCGCTTGTAATATATAAACTGCATTCCGTACACTTACTTGGCATCGATCTAGGACAGAAACTAATTTTGCCGTTATAAAATGTGTTTGGCCTCTCTTGACTACTCTAGATTTCTTCAGTGACGGTATAGCTTCGGCTTGATCACTATCCACTTCGTTTGAATCATCAGAAATACTGCTAAATGATATTTCTCCCGGTTGAATTTTTTGTTCAGCAATATTCCGCTCCCGACGTTCTTCTTCATCATGCCTTCTTTTTTGCCTTTTTTCCTCTGCTTGACATAAATTAAAATCGACTGATCCAAGGTAACCAACACGACGCTGCTGTCTTTGTCCGAGAAGAAAAAGCCTATCTATCTTCTTCAACCTTTACGAGTTTCATAACATCTGCATGCGCAACATCAAATAAATTGTCCAAATTTTTAACAAAAGCTTTTTCTTTTTCACGGTAAGAATCACCGGACTTTTTATTATTTTTCTGCAGAAAACGCCACTCGTCATACAATTTTTGCAATTTTTTAGTGCAATGGTGCTTTTCTTTAGTGGGCAAACGAGCCTTTTCCCAAAATATTAGTACTTCTCGAATTACAAGATTTGCACTTTCACACACAGATAACTTTACTACACGAATATTAAAAAAAGTACCTGTAGCACTTGCTTATTTGATGGTAGTTTCGAGCCCAGAATACTCAAGTTGATCGAACCAACCAAAAATATTTTATTTTTATTTCTGAAATCCATTTCACTTCAAATCACTCTTTCTTGCTTGTAAATATAAACAGAATGAGCTCACCGTAAAATGAGAAACGCCAAAAGGCATTGACGCCGAGGCGGTGTAACGGTACTATCTTGCTCATCAAAGAATCATAGTGCAAACAATACCAAAACAATAACGTAAGTGTTAGCAAAAGGCGTCTAGACGTCATCAATTGAGAAATATAGTTTTTGGAAATTGATTTTAACAAAAAAAATGTTTTCTTAATTCAATGCATTGATAATTTGATATAGTAAGAGACGAAATAAACTCGAATGAAGCAATATAAAATAATAATTTGTGAAATGTAAATAATTTTTTGCAATGTATCATACATAATTCAACGAACATACCATTGGGGTATGACTGACGTGCAATTAATAATACAATTTTCTATCGGCACTATAAGGCGTGGTCCGAGAAGCGTGAAATTTTCGTAGATTCATTTTCTTATCAAGTCTCAACTATTTTCAGCTTTCGTGACAAAAATTTCGAATAAAATAATTTTCCCATACAAAGTAAGAACAGCCTAATGTACATATATCATCATAAACCTCCTGAGAGATTTTTATGCCGAGCTTCCCTTTCAATTTGAATTTTTTCCTACAAATCGGCGGGATCTACAGATTTTTGCCGACTTCGAACGGCATCTACAAAGGAGATGAATTTTTGTTGAGACGCCTTCCATGCCAGAAAGACACTCGGAGAGTGATTTAAAGCCTTTGCACGCAAAGTTTTTGCCTATTAAATATATCTATGATCCTTTTTAAAATCTTTCGTATAAAAGTGGGCGTGGTTCTAAACCGATTTCGCCAATTTTTTTCCGAAACATACCTCGTATTAACATAAATATGTGTGCTAAATTTCGTTTCAATATCTTGAACGGTTTTTGATTTATGATTAATATTATTTCTAATTTTGACTTAATCAAAAGTGGGCGGTGTCACGCCAATTTTCAAAAATTTTGTTAAAAGTTTTATTTTCTGCCTTAACATTAATGTACACACCAAATTTTATCCTTATAAGTGTATTATGTACTGAATAAACACTTTTTTTGTATTTTCGAAAATATTCTATACATAAAAAGAGGGTGTGTCTATCATCCGATTTCTCCCCTTTTAAATAGCGCTCGGAGATGACTGCCAAGGAACCTGCATACCAAATTTCTTTGAGATATCTCAAAATTTATTTAAGTTATCGTGTTAACAGGCGGACGGACGGACATGGCTTAATCAATTTGTTTTTTCCTCTTGAACATTTTGATATATATAAGTTTATGCCGTTACATACCACCGTTAGGCGACTAAAGTTAATATACCTTGTGTGCGTAGCTCTACTAGGTATAAAAAATGCTCGGACTGCCATATTCTACATATATATTTATTTGCGCATACATAAATATTATAATAGTACCAATGTGAATATGTTTGTATGTTTGCACATAAATAATTGTTTGATTAATGATTTGTAATTTGAACTAATCAACAACTAATCACAAAATATATTAAATATCACGACTCAAGGCATTTGCTACAAACGTTGGATAATAATTCATGTGTGCGACTTTCTTCAACAGACACAAATGTATGTATGTACATTAGAGTACGCCTTTTTTTATCTTTGTCCCGGAAGACAAACCTATAGCTATTAGTTTTAATTTTATAGGAAAGCTTTGTCCTGTATAATATTAAAATATGCCGAACTATTTAATAAAATGATAAAAATTGAGCATGTTTCAATGGCACTGACAGCCGCATCTCAAATATGGTTCATATCAAATTTTAGCTTTTTTTAGTTTCTCTCTGCGTGCTTGAGTAAACAATTGTCATAATTACAAATCGCTGGGTAAAAAGTTTCAATCAGATCCATGTTTAGAGAAAAACATATTCTAATCGGGAAAAAATAGAGTTTTTGGGACACCTTATCAAAGACACAAAAGGAGAGAGCCTCACTTAGGCAAATCCTCAGCTGTTGGCTATCATCATCAGCATTAATTAGCGCCATAACGGTTACGTGGTTCTTAGCAAAAAATTGTCTAGATACAAATGAAGCGCACTCTAATGTGCTTGTATAAGTATGTTTATTCGCAAATTACATATGTACAGATATTGCTAAAGTAAGTATGTTGTTGGAGCATACCCAGGCGAATGTATGAAAATTATACAATTAACTCAAGTTGATTTGTAAATATTAAATTTAGTCGTAGATGTAGCTAACGTATATGTATATATAGTTAGAAAATTGATAATATGTCACTTTTCAATAATAAGATTCGCAAACGTTTGACATTTAATTAGAAGCAATTACAATAAACAGCATTTAAGCAGCTACTGTACATAGAAATTTAATCTCTAGTGCTAGCAATATTTCAATGAATAATTATTCCGTTTACAATCTTGATAAATAAATTAGTTAGTTTCTATATAAACTGTATAAAGAACCAGAAAGATAGTCTAAGTACGGGGAAACGGAATGTGTGCTTGGCTTTGGCGCTTTCTTTCATTTTCATTGGATGTTATGTCCATAAACTTGAATTTGTATTTTATATCGTTATTCTAAGTGTAAAAGCCGAAATATTAAGACTAATCCCCTCTAATGTGCCACACAGAATTTCCAAAATTCAAAAATAATAACTACAATGACGAAGTCGCTATAGATAAAGCGGGCAATGAATTCATTGGATTTTTAATATTTATTTTTGTTTTACTTTACTTTATTTAATTTTATTTTATTTTGTTTTATTTTTATTTATATCATTTCATTTTAGTTTAATTTATCTTATTTTATTTTATTGTATTTTATTTTATTTTATATAATTTTATTTCATTATATTTGATTTTATTTTATTTTATATCATTTTATTTTATGTTATCCTCTTTTATTTTATTCTATTCTATTTTATTTGATTTTATTTTATTCTATTTTATTTTATTTTATTTTATCCTCTTTTATTTTATTTTATTTTGTTTTATTTTTATTTATATTATTTTATTTTATTTTAATTTATCTTATTTTATTTTATTGTATTTTATTTTATTTTATATAATTTTATTTCGTTTTATTTGATTTTATTTTATATCATTTTATTTTATTTTGTTTTATTTTATTTTATTTAATTTTATTTTTTTTATTTAATTTTTTTTTTGTTTTATCTTCTTTTATTTTATTTTATTCTATTTTATTTTATTTTGTTTTATATCATTTTATTTTATTTTAATTTATTATATTTTATTTTATTTTATTATATTTTATTTTTTTTGTTTTTTTTTTTTTATACCAACAATTTTGTTGATTTACGGCCTGTACATTTTCAAGTATTCATGAAACGAGCTCAAGGTCAAGAATAATAATTTTTCACTTTTTGAATTTTTTATGAAAATTATTATTGTTTTTATTTATTAATAATCATTTTAATTAATTATTAAAAGTTTTTGATTGAATAGAGTAGGAAAAATGTTTAGAGACAACTGCCATAGCTTTTCTTATAGATCCATTTCGGAAGCTGCTAGACTTTTTGGCGCGCATTGCTAACCATTAAGCTAACAATACGCTGGTTTTGATGTCATCTAAACTCCTAGTTCTATTCTTCTTTTTTACCATATGCATGAACCACTTTTGACAGTTAGTAGTGTGATCATGATGGATTTTTGTCAGTTCAGTGAAAAATTATTATTCTTGGCCTTGACCTCGTTTCATGAATACATATTTTATTTTATTTTATTCTATTTTATTTTATTTTATCCTCTTTTATTTTATTCTATTTTATTTTATTTTATTTTATTTTATTTTATTTTATTTTATTTAATTTTGTTTTACCTTCTTTTATTTTATTTCATTTCATTTCATTTTATTTGATTTTATTTTATTTTACTTTATTTTATTTTATGTTATTTTGTTTTATTTTATTTTATTTTATTTCATTTAATTTTTTTTTTTTTTGTAATTTTATTTGTAAGGTTCAATCAGTATTTAGAGTGGTTTGAGGAGCAGCTGTTTCGGGGCATGTGCTCGGCCGAACATATTTTACACAAGGGTTGATACAGGCTTTTTTTTTAGCGATTGGAGAATCCTGTTCATCATTTCTTTCGCTATTCAGCGAAGAGATGTGTTCTTTTTTATAATTTTATTTCGCTTTGTACATAGTTTGCCATTATTGTTTGAAGCAAACAATTTTCGGGATTTTTCCTTTGCAGCCCGCATCCCCAGAAACTCGTGCACACGCCTATAGGCCCAATCTTTCTTTTTTTAAACTGGACGGTTCACTTCCCTTTCTTCGTCTTACTTACTTTCGAAAGGCGTTGGAGTAGCAAATACTACTCTTATCCTAAGTCGCGCGACATTCCTGATCCCTAGATGTAACCCAATGATGGAGCTACCAAAATACATATCAACTTCTATGCCTAACACTTTACTAAAGGCACTTATTATACAGGGTGGCGCAAAAGTAATCCTCCTATCAGAAGATGCTATAAATTTTTGCGATTGGCCCCTAAAGTCAGTTCTGTTTTGACATTTGTGTAGTAAACACAAATGCGAAATACACGTTAATAAACAATGTTACGCTACACTGCTCCAGAACGCGGAATATTGCTGACTATTTATTTGACCAATAATCGGTCGCGGCCAAACGGTTACTGTGAATGGTGAGCGCTACAGAGCAATAATCAACGAGTTCTTTTTGCCGCAACTTGATGAATTGGGATTGGAAAACATGTGGTTCCAACAAGACGGTGCAACAGCACACACTGCACTTGCCACAACCGATATGCTGAACATCGGAAGCTTACTTTTGCGCCACCTTGTATATACTAGGGAACTCAGTAGACTATGCGTTCTACGAACTGATTATGCCAATAAAAATTCACAAAAATATTTCAGCAGTGAACACATAAAAGAAATTCACTAAGGTTTTGCAAAACAAAAGCTTTTCAATAAAGCTCAAATTTTAAAACTATTCATGAATATTTTGAGCCAAATACAGTATTCCATATGAATAAATCTTTATTAAAAATTCAATATCAAAGCTATTTAAATTAGACCTGTCCCATAACGGACACCCACAGTCAAGGCATAAAAAATTAATTTAAAAAAATTCAAAACACCACTAAATCTCTTTGCCATAAACATGTCACTTATTTATTGATTTTACATATGTAAATTAAAGCAATTTATTCATAGCCCTAGACAAACAAACAAACATACAAACACTAAATCCGCTAACTATCGGACTAACTGTTTGACACTCGAGTTGACCAAATGTCGTTTGTACTCTTGTATTTAATATTTACGTTTTCAAATATCTAACACAAGCTGACAATGAGATCATAGCTTTGCTTCTTTGAGCGTAATTTTATGAATTATTCAAGCCACTGGCGCACCCAGAAATAGCATTACGACTCCACCAAGTCTGAGTAGCAGCTACTTCACTAATGGTTTCAATGGTAAAGAGGACAACGCAAATTTTGCTCAACAATTTTAGCTTTAAACATTTATTTGAATAAATTAAACTTAACTTTTTAGCAAAATGCTCGTAAATCAAATTATTTGTGTGTTTTATTTTTTTTTCTTTTACAGTCAATGCTGTGAATATTGAGAAACAGTTTCTAAATTGGAATGATGCTGCATTTAAATTTTTTTTTAGCTTTCAACCAGGACCTACAATTAACTATACGGTATAGCAAAAAGTTGAATGATGGCAAAATGTAGCATACAGGCCTATGCTTGAACTATAACAAAATTTAACTCAGTGACTATAGATATATTGCAAAAAAAAAGCTCTTTTCATATCAATTGTTTTAATTTTCGTTATGGCCTTTTGAGTATGTGACAATGCTGAAAAAAATATAAAGATAATAAAGAGGCGGCGGAGGTGAAGGTATTGTAGACACTATGGCTCTGCCGGCTCTGTTGTAAGGAATTGCCACCGCAAAGCCTTCACAACATCGGTGGAAGGGCGGCTAGAGCGCTGTGTCATAGACGTAGAAGGAGTTGAATAGTTGGGCGTCCACAATGATGCTAAACATTAGTACCCTAAATACAGAGCTAGTTATCTTCAATACTAGGACGAAAATTTAAAATTTCTACTCGCCTCCTCTTGACGGTCTGAAAGGTTTATGAAAGGCTATGAAAGCCTAATATAGGGCATAGAGTCAACTGTCGATATGAATCTTCTGTAACCCTGCAAAATAATATTAGTTTAGCAGTGGTCACTGAGCCCAGACAGAAGTCATGACATGATTTGGTGAAGGGCTTTCGAGGTGAGATGCAGGAACAAAATGAAAACGAAAGTTCATGGATGGCCTTGGTTTTCGATCACGTTCTACGGAAGCTCTCAACGCATATGCAACATGCAGGCGATCTCTCTATCCATGAAACGGCATCCCAGGCTGCACTTAGGAGTGTCGAGTTGGGACTCTGGAAAGAGCGCACTTACTTACAAGCACAGACGACTTCTATATTAAAACGGAAGCTCCCACAGAACAGTCTCCGACATCAACTTTAGGATTCCTTTCTAGAAATTACTGTAAAAATGGGGAAATCACTCAAGAATTCGACAGTTCAATTTTTATGGACGAATCCAAAATGGCATCGCAGCTATGCTCTTATAGTCAAATAATGCGATGCGTATCTTGTCTGACAACCACCTCTCCCACAACGAAGAACGATCTTCTCAAATGAAATTAAAGACACATATTCGACTACAAGGAATCGAAATAGCAGATGACCTTCCTTGTCAGTGATGCGCTCCTGATGAGTCAGCAGCGAAGGAGGTCCGTACACCTTTGGACCGTGTTTCACAGCACTGGCTTAGCAAGCCTAATAAAAGATGAACTGTCTAAGAGAATGTAACGCTCCTAAAATGAAGAACGATATTCAATCATTCTCATAATGAAGCCAACATATTCAGATAAGTTTTGGTACTCACCGGACACGGGACTAATGGGGCGCATGTGTCACGGATGGGTGCTGTTAAATTTTACAAGTAATCAATTAATTAGACGGCTTTTTTAATTGGTAATGATTATTTTATTTGCTTTTCAAGAAAAGGTAATTATTAATGGTTTACGATTAGAAAAAATCAAAAAAAAAATCTAAAAAAGTTGTTTTGATTACTTTTGATTATTTTTTAATTTTTCCTGATTCTTTTTTTTTTAAATTATTTTTGGTATTTTTTCAGTATTGTTGATGTGTATATTCATCGGCTTGACAAAAGTTAAAAATTACAAATAAAATCTAAAATAATCAAAAGTAATAAAAAAAATTTAGATTTCTTTTAATAACCGTGAAAATCATGTTTTTTTATAATTTTTTTAATTAATTGGAAATTAATCATTAAAAGTTGAAAGTAATGGTAATCAATTATTAAATGGATTCTCTAGAAAATAATTAAGCAACCCGGTAATCATTACTATTAGTAATGATTATTTAACAGGTCTAGTCTGGAATATAATACATCGTGCCGTAACTGTAACATTCTGAGGGCGGAAGAAACGCTAGAGCACCTTCTATTATCCAGCGCCCTGCCGTAGCAGAATGTTATATTTTTGAAAACCCGTCTTTGGAAGCATATAGGAATTTAAGGTTATTTCTACATGGGAGAATTTCAAAGTCTTAAGCATTTCGTCATACCAAAAATATTTCACTTATAATTTTTGTTACATTTTTTTATAAATAAATAAAATTTCGAAAGTTTCTTTGGCAATATTTTCATTCGCAGCTTTTCACCTTTTGTATTTTGAACTAAAAAAGCTTTCCGATTGTCACAGTTGGCTGTGCATACCTATAACAATTTCGAGTGACCAAATTATGTCTATTGAACTATAACAATTGTTAGGTATAACACATTGGGAATATGGGTGTTAATTATATTAAATTAAAAAATAACAAAAAAATAAATGTATTAGATACAGTAGTCTGCACCAAAAATAAAAAAATGCTTACTGTCAAATCGAATTTGGAAATTTTATTATGGAAGGAAGTTCTGCAAAGGGAATACTTCGAGGTATAAAAAAAAATAATAATTAAAATTTGTAATCTTAGAAAATTTGTAATATTTTCAAAATCGTAAAAATTTAAGTACGCCGTTAAATTTTGGACTAAAATTTTTTATATTACAGCTCTGATACTTTTTCAAAAGGTTTAATAAAAAAATCAAACAAAAAATCGAGCACTGCTCCAACAGCAATCACTTTAACACGGTAGCAAATAACACGGAAGTGTTGATATTCAAAAAAGCCCGGCTCTATTTAAACTGTTCCATTAACAAGCCTAAAAATATTCCACTTTCCTTGAATTAACATATAAAAATATATGTCCCAAAGAATGTAAAAAAGGAATAATGTAAAAATGACACATAAGAGCAAAAATGCATCGTGACGCTAATAGCAAATAAAAAGTTTCCCCTTTTTTAACCTTCTAGTCGAGTTCAATTAGTTAAACACAAAATTACTCAATTTTAAATAATTATAAATTTTTGTCCGTGCTAGTGGAATGTAAAAACAAAAAATTTGTTTAAACTTTTGTTTTTGTAAAAGCGAAAATATGTATAATTTTTTTTTTACCAATTTTTTTTTTTTTAACGTTGCAGCGTTCAAAATTGAGTATGTTGTGTTTAACCAGACCTATTAAATATTGTTTATTAATCGTAATGATTACCGGTTTAAAAAAAAGCTATTTTGATTACTTTTGATTATTTTTAAATATTTTTGATTTATTTTTTTGATTTTCTTTTTTTATTAGGTATTTTATATTATTTTTGATATCATTTCAGCATTGCTGTAGAAGCACATAAATATAAACATCAACAATACTGAAAAAAATCAAAAATAATCAAACAATATTAAAAATCATCAAAATAATCAAAACAACTTTTTTGATTATTTTTTATTTTTTTAGTTTTATGTTTTATTTTTTTCTAATCAATTAAAAGTTGCCTTTTCTTGAAAAACAATCAAAATAATAATTAAAAAAGCCGTCTAATTAATTGATTATTAATCAAATTTAACATTTCTGTGTTTAACTAATTGAAGTCGGCTAGAAACACATTGAAATTAAATAAAAAATGTTGCCTAAAATTCAAAATATCATATTGAAAAAAAAAAAAAAATTTCTGTACTTTATTTACGCGTATATTGATAGACATACGTAGCACTATAAACGTACATCTGCGTCAACCTCATGCTATGCCGAATGTACGCAGACTCTACTTCCCGGAAATAGTTGAAAAATCACTTGACCTCCTTTCATGTTTCCCTTTGGTCAGTTCTAGTGTGTTCAGAAAAGTATTGTAAAAACATCCAATATTTAATAGGACTGACCGAAGAAAGTAAAACATAAAGAAGGTTCAACGCGACGAATAGTGGGAAACAGTAAAACATCAACTTGAGGGTTGATATTTCACCACTGGAACAATTTGCGTTTCTAGATTCACAATTTAACGTTTTTGTAACCATAATTTTTTGCGTAAACTGATGGAGTCACAATAAAGTTCATAAAAATAATTTTACGCTTGATTTTGAGCACTCTTACCCACATTTTTAACCATTGCATTACTACATCTTGCTTTCCACAGTTGTGGAAGTGTGCCATAGTAAGGTACGTCCTAAAGAAACTGTTTGCAACATCGGCTGCGGATTATAGACCTATAAGTATTTCGCCAGCCTTTTCTAAAGTTTTTGGAAGACTCTTAGCAGAGCAAATCAACTTACATATAACCAAAAAAAAATCTACTTTCACCACTTCAGTCGTGACTTAGAGCCAATCACAGCTGTTCAACTGCTCTACTAAAAGTGATAATAATAATAATAATAATAATAATAATTCCCAACGGTTTACCCACCATATCCCGCCCGACCGGCGCGAGGGGTGCATCCGCTTAACGCGCGGATTATTCGTTCGGATTATTCGTTCGCGGAGTTCGTGCCGAGTCGTTGAAAGGCTTTGGTTTGTTAATCGTCGAGATCTAAAACTGCTCAGCTACAGAGAAAACCTCATCAGCTAAGTAAAGTAGATATAGGATAGATTATACATTAAGAAATAACTAGTTAACAGAATAAAATTATTGTTAGAAGTTAATATAGAAGTCAAAGAATAAGAAACAATTAGTAGCTATGAATTTAGGATAGAAAGAATTGATTTTTTTATGCTGAAAAGCGAGTCTGAAATATCAAATCTACCAGAAAGAGAGTTATAATCTTGACACAAACAGCGAAAAGGCTCATTTAACTGAAAATTGGTTCGGCACTGTTTTAAGACTAGAGGTTTAAAATGCCTTGAAGGACGAGACGGTACATTGAAGTTCACTTCACTTAGAAGAAATGGGCTGGATAGTGAACCATTTAGCAATTTAATCATAAAAATAATTCCAAGCATTTCCCTCCGACTAGAAAGTGTGCGCAGATTAATGAGTTTTAAACGATTCGTATAGGGTGGCAGATTGTACAAGGGATCCCAATGAAAATCTCTTAAGGCAAATAGTAAAAATTATTTTTGAACTGATTCAAGGCGATCTACATGAACCTGGTAACGCGGGTTCCAAATTATAGAACCATATTCAAGTATCGGTCTGACTAATGTAGTGAAGAGGGCTTTAGTTACATAAGGGTCGCTAAATTCTTTAGACCATCGTTTAACGAATGCTAGGACACCTCTAGCCTTATTGACTGTTGTGTTAATATGGCGGTTGAAACTGAGTTTATAGTCCATAGCAACCCCCAGGTCAACAAAATCATACACTTGCTCAAGACTATAATTTTTAATTGTATAGGAAGCCGGCTGAGAAATTCCACGCGAAAAACCCATGTGTTTTTTTTTAAGGTTAAGTGGCATATAATTTAAATCGCACCAAGTAACAAGTGTATCTAGATCTAATTGTAGCTTATTTCTATCTTCAAATGACGCGAATGACATGAAAAGCTTTACGTCGTCGGCATACATTAACATTTTTGAAAATTTTATTATTGTAGAAATATCATTTATAAACAACAAGAACAGAATCGGGCCAAGATGGCTTCCTTGAGGAACCCCCGAAGAGACATAAATGACATCGGATACTAAATTTTTAAACATTACTCTTTGTGTCCTGTCACTAAGGTAAGAAGAGATCCAGCGATTAAGACCCGGCTGGAAGCCCAACTGATCGAGTTTATGAATAAGTAATGAGTGACACACTTTGTCAAAAGCTTTGCTGAAATACGTATAAATAACGTCGGTTTGCAGATTTTTTCTAAAGCCATTTGAGGCATGACTGGTAAACTCAAGTAAATTCGTAACTGTGGACTTTCCCTTACTGAACCCGTGTTGGCAGTCAGCTATCAAAGTAGAGATCGGACCCGTAAGTTGATTTGTAACAATAGCTTCAAACAATTTTGGGATGGCAGAAAGCTTTGCGATGCCACGATAGTTCTCTATAGAAGACCTACTCCCGCTTTTATGCAGCGGTAGAAGAAACGATTCTTTCCACGCAGTTGGAAAAACACCACACTTTAGTGATAGATTGAACAAATTGGTAGGGGTTGGTAAATATGGTTCGCACACTTTTTCAAGAAGCATGTAGGAATCCTATCAGGACCATATTTAAAAGATTCTTTTAAGCTTTTAAGATAAATTAGAACATCTTTGGCGCATATAATTGGTGAATTAATTGAATTTGTCCCGTGTAGCTTATAGGGATAGTTTTGAAAGTTTGAATTGGTGACAGCAGAATAGTTAAAAGTGAAAAATTGAGCAAAAAAATTTGCAATATATTGATTATCGCTAGATATAATGTCTTGATATTTCATGGCTGAGGGAAACCCTGATACTTTACGTTTAGAATTTACGAAACCATAAAATGACTTTGGATTGAGAATAATGTCTCTTTTGGTTTTAGAGATATAAGCTTTATAGCACTTTTTATTTAAATCTATGTACTTCTGACGTAGAATGGAATACAGTAGGTAATGTTTATTTAATCCGGATTTCTTGGATGGATGACATTCGTATACCCTTTGATGAAAACCAAAGTAATTTGCTCTGAGTACTAGATTTCTCCAAAGCTTTTGACTCCGTTGACGATACGTTGCCTTGTTGTAAGCTTCAGGCTTACTTCGGGTTTGCTAAAAGTGCCTTGATCATAGATAGTTACTTAACTGGAAGAACTCAATTTGTTAGAATAGGGAATGAAAAATCAGTTTGTAAGCATATGAGCATGCATGCGTACGCAGATGATATTCAAATGTTTTTATCTGGTAGTTTCACTGACCTAAATGGGCCGGCAGTAATGGTATTTGCCTTAATGCTAGGAAGTAATTTGTTTTACCAGTTTCGAATAAAACGGTTGTCAATGGCTTAACTCCTTCCACATATATTGGCAACACTGCCTTGCAAACTGTAACGAAAACTACAAACCTGGCCCTCGTTCTTAACTCGAATCTAACTTGTGTTGACCATATTAACTCACTTATTGATAAAGAGTATGCTACTTTACGCAATCTGAGACAATCTGCACCATACACGCCTCTTCAGATTAGGATAAAACTTGCCGTACAACTAATTTTGCCATTAATAAATTATTCTAAATTGGTATATAGAGAGTTAGATTTGAGCTCTGCGCATAAAATATAGGCTGTTTTCAAACACAACTCGTTACGTTTTTCGACTATGCAAGTTCGACCATATATCAGCGTTGAGATCCCAACTCCTTGGTTGTAATATTTTCGACTATCAGAAAGCTAGGAGTGTGATTTTCCTGTACCGGTTGATTGTAATAAGGTCCCCCCCTACCTATATGAAAAACTCACAGTTACAAGATCGCTTCGGTCATGTATTTTAGTTGTACCCAATTTTAATTTCGAAGCCTCTACAAGGCTGTTTTTCGTTAACGCCATTCGTTTATGTAACCGAATCCCAGCTACTATGAGGAACAATGTAAACCAATTCAAATATAAGTGCATTCTATTTAGTTATTTTACTATGCACTAGCCCTTAAATGACCACTAATTTTTATTTTTTTTCAAATTCTATGTAACTCTAAACTTACCATCAATAAATTGTGTGTATCTGCTTGTTTTGAATGCCTTTCATGAACATGAAATGGTATTATAACTTTGGTCCGATGTTTGTAAGTATGAGAAGAAGAAGAGATAGACCAATTAGTATACCGAAATGCTCAGGACGACGAGCTGATTTGATTTAGCAATCTCCGTCTGTCCGTCTGTCTGTTTGAACGCAAACTAGTCCCTCAGTTTTAGAGATATCTCGATGAAATTTGGTAAGAGGCAGCCATTTTGTAAATCATTAATCATTTGTCGCAACCAGCATGATCGGACCAATACAACGCATAGATTCCATACAATCGATTGTTCCGATAAATGGGGTTTGGGCTATGAATCCTGAAATTAACAGTTTTTGCAAAGTTTGTACTAATTGTGAGTAAGGATCAGACACTTAAAATCGTGATGCGTTTTCATGAAAGGTATAAAGTCTTCGGCACACCCCTTTCCTTACTTGATTTATTTTCTTTTCGCTCCCTATACTTTTTGTACCTTAACTTTAATAATTTATATTATCGTATCAAATTTTACCTAATATTATATTTTAAAAAATTAATTTTGGGTTTTCTTCTTTTTATTCTCGATTTGCTCAGCATCCAAAAAGTCTAAGAAATTTTATTACCACTTTTATAGTAGACTTAGCAACTTTGTTTTAAGTAACAATGAATTAATTATTAAATCAGGGTTGACTTTCCGTAATTTAAGGGTCCATGCATAAACCGGTTAAGTACACTTTTTGGTCACAATGAGTTAGGTTCAGATTCTTGCACAGTTTGGAATTTTGAATCTTCCACTATACAAACCACGCCTATGTTATTTGAAATGTGGAAACTTTAAGGTATAATTGGTGGCAAATACTTTAATACCTTGCATAAACCGGTCAAGCCCATTGCTTTTGTCGTAATAACTAATTTATTTGAAAATAACTAAATTTCATTTGAATAATAATAAAATAATAAAAATTTCATTTGAATAATAATTTTGAACTAAAAATGTGGGTTTTTTCAGTTAATGTTTGTATATTATTTTCTTATTTGTTCCGAGAGTAGAACGGAGGGTGCGGAAAGCCCCCTTGCAAATGTTGCATCGTAATAATAAATTGTTAGTTTTAATTTAATTTATTTTATATAGAACGGGGGGCGGGTCACCTGTTGCAACTTTTATGTATTTATTGGGGGTGAGTACTTGTGGCTCTGAGGTATAAACGCGGTATTGGCCTCCTCATTTTCGCTGTGAAACCCCCCGATTCGCGATTGCAAAACATAAATTATATCTGTGGAATATTTAATAAGCTGGTTGCGAATTACTATAGCATGCAATGCAAATGAAATAAACGAAAGAAATTACTTCAACTTATGTCGCTTAGACACAAATTTAATCAACGTTTTTCCTTATTCGACTTGGCTCTTGTATGCATTACAGAAAGCCACCCCATTCCTACTTATCATCGTCTTTGTAGCTTCTGCAAAAATTTAGAAAGAGCCTTTTTGAGAACATTTCGGATCAAAACTTTCTCAAACTCCCAGTGAACCTGACCCATATTAGGTACTAGCCGTTCTATCTCCGGCAGTGCAGAACAAGTTTATTTGCAGATATCTGTACTTCTGGGACGAAGGATGAAATTATTGGGAAAGACATTGTATTCAGTCCGGACGATAGAGGAATTACTTCTCCTGGAACAAACCTGAATTTAAAAAGAAAAAATTTTCAGCAGCAAGAAAGTTATTCTTCCTAACTACTAAGGAATGACAAAAATGTCTTCAAACATCTGATAACTAAAAAAGTGGTAGATTTTTAGCTTGCGTGGTGAAAGTGGTAGAATATGGAGTTGAACAAAAAGGTCGCAGAAGTCCGATCATTGAGTTAGTGTATTTTTGCTTCTTTTGCTTGCCCGCTAAACTATGTTCGATCAACGATCGTAAATTAAGTGAAACGCCATAGTTTTTTTTTATATCTTTATATACTTTTGCTTTGGCATTAATTTTTATTACTAAATATATATATTTTTTTTAACTTGAAATAAATTGACATTTGTTTGTATATATGCAGAATGTTTGTGCCTTAACGCTAAATATATTTATTTATTTATATAGATAAGTATGTGTGGGAAATTTCTCTAAGCATTCAACTAATTGTGACTTTAGCTAAATAAGTGTATGTGTTTGTTTTTGTATTTGTGTTTGTGTGCCGCCAAATCTGGGGACACCAGCCTCATTACGCATCATAAATGGGAACTTTTATTACGAACTTTTCAATAACCGATAGCCTGTGGCGCATCGGGAATCCAGAAGCGCAGCCGCCATGCAGGTTTTTCTTACGCCAGCGCGCATCCTTAAACCACCACTTGAAGCCGACTAGTTGCGCTGAGCGCAGTGGAATTTCATTGTCCGAGCGATAGGCAGCAACATAAAAGCGATTTGCTGCTTTTGCTGCACGCGCCTCAGCATTTGTTGCGCTCTTTTCACAGGCGCTGCAACAGCGCATCGCAAGTAATTTGCACCGACGTCTTTCGGCGACGTCTGCAATATCTGCGCCAACTATAACTCTCTATCTGCTCATGATTTCAGCAATGCTAAAACCGAGCGCACGTTTTGGACGCTCAATAACGCCATGTGATTGCTCACCCGAAGCGGATAGATCCAGGATGGGTGTTACGGTTGTAGTTGTGGACGCGCTTGTCCTTTGAGTTGGTGTTCCCTCACTAGTTAGTTCACTACTCTTTATTGCAGACAATTGCGCTTCGGTATGACTATGCAGATGACTGCGTAAGTTAGCGCGTTGATTGAAACTCCGCTGGCAGATGGGACATTTATGTGGCGCCTCCTCCAAATGTGTCACCTTATGTACGGCGAGCGTGCGCGATTGACAAAAACCCTTTCCGCAATCGTTACACTTGAACGGTTTCTCCTTGGAATGTATGTAGCGATGATCCCGCAAATGATCTTGCCGCCGAAATGCTTTGCCGCATATATCGCACGAGTATGGCCGCTCATCGGTATGTGTGCGTTCGTGTATGAGCAGATTGTACGATTTGGTAAAATGCCGATTGCAATATTTGCAAATAAATTGTTTCTTTGGTCTGCTGCCAGCGCCAGTTGCTGCGCCGGCCAACTTCATAGCCGCTGGCATGACAAGGCGTGCGGCGGGATGAAGTGGATGCAAAGCGGGATAGGGACGCATGTGTGGATGTATGCCAGGGCCCATAGGTAATGTATGTGGATGTGCGCCAGTAGCGGTGGGATGTGCGGGATGTTGATGTGTGTGATGATAGAGCGCAGCGCTGCGCAACCATTGATTCATGAGTAACGCTTGATGTTGTTGCACAGTGTCGACTGCGACAGTGGTGCCAGGTAGAAATTGTGCCGCATGACCGTACGCGTAAGCAGCAGCGGCTTGTTGTTGCTGATGTTGCTGTTGCTGTTGCATGTGTAACCATAGTCGATGTTGCTGCTGCTGTTGTTGTTGTTGTTGTTGCTGCTGCAAGTGGTGTGGATTTGGATGTTGTTGTGCAGCTTGTTGTTGCTGTTGCAAATGCTGTGCTTCGATTAATGCAGCGGGATATGGTCGTCGTTGCGCTTGTGGAGTTAAAAGCGCTAGATGTGATTGTTGTTGCTGCAAATGTAGCTGTTGTTGTTGTTGGTGCTGTTGGTGCAGTTGTTGTTGTTCCATATCGTAATGCGCACTGCTGTTACTGTGCAACGCCGCATGTTGCTCGTTGCGTGTGCGCGTATGCTCTTCCGTGGGCGTATGCGGCGGCGTCAATATGGGTGAAATGCTACCCTCGCGCTCTTCTTTGATTACCAGGTACTCTGGGGGGGTATCTGTAAGAGAAAAAAGAGAAGAAAAAAAATTTATTAGATAAAAGCGGAATTCAATTTTAAGTGCTTTTAAATATTTTTATTTTTAGGAATTTTTTATGAATAGAAGCGACATTTTTTTGAATAAGTCAAATAAAGTCACATAACCCAAGCAAGCATAACGTGACATAGCATAACATAATAGAACATATTATAACTAACATGAAATGACTCAGCATAGGAAGCAGTAGCTTAACATATGCATCATAACGTAGCATGCCGTAGCATAACATATATTTCGTAACATAACATAACATAGCATGGCATAGCATAACATATATTTTGTAACATAAGATAACATAGCAAGACATATCTATAGGAAATTATTTCTATTACATAATTTATGATTACTAGTATAAGTAGAGGAACAGCCATTGATTTCAAAGGTATTAAGTCAAAATAATATGATAACATTGTATTAAAATAAATTTAATTAAACGATTTCTGGTTAAACTGTACAAAAAATATGTTTAATTTCAACTATCTACAAACATACCTTTAACTAGTTTCAATTAAACAGAAATCAGGTGAATTAAGTTAATTAAACTTGAACTAACTTACTTAAATAAAAAATAATAATTAATAATTAATCTTTAAATCAATACAAATTAGAAAAACTAGTTAAACAAATCATATTTGAATTGAATTAAATAAATCAAAGTTTAACTAACTTAAATTAAAATAGATTAATTAAACATTGATTTATTTCAAATAAACTAAGCAAATTTAAATTAAGTCTGATTCAATTTAACTAGATAAATCAAAGCTCAACTAACTAAAATAAGATTGCATTGAATTAAAACTAAATCAATTGTTATGTCCCTAATTTCTTAAAATATAGCTCAAAGCTCTTGTGAGCGCAGTAAAATAAAAAAAAAAAAATTATAAATAATGGTAATGCATATTATACCTGAATCTTAATCAATAAACTTGTAAACTGCAATAATAAAATTTAAAAATTAATTTATCCACTTCTTTGTTTTTTAAACTTTTAGTCAGAGCAATTAAATACTACCCTAAGTATGTAAAACAAGGATTGCAGTACTAATTTGATTGCAATCAGAATTTTTTGCTTTTATTTTATTAGCTAATCTGTTAATCTGCAAACAGCTGTGAATTGGCGGTTGCATGCAAATTGGTTACATTTATTAGAATAATGCATTAGTCTGTAATTAAAATATGAATTAAATCAACAGTTTTAATTGCAATTACTAAGAATACAATCACCGACGATTAGCTGTAATTGCTTAAGTGATTGACTTTGCTGTATTTTTCACTCTAAACTCACTTAGAGAGCACACCTGTGACTTATAGGCATGTTTGTACCTTATTCACTGAAACAGCATTCGTAAAGATTGCAATCAAAAATTTTTTACATAATTTAAGTTAACAAACGAAAAGTTGTGCCCTTAAATGATGGCACGTTGTAATCGTTACAACCAGATTTAAGAATTATTCACAGCGCTGTCTTAAATCAGTTTGAGATTAGCTGCATCACATGTAAAAACAAACTTTTTCTTGATTTGTATTGTATTGTATAAATCAAAATATTTAACTGCTTAAATTTATTAATTTTTATTAAAAAATGTTGTTAGTAGAAAAATTTTAATGACCGACGCTTTTTTATTTAAACTTAAAACATTTTTCCAAAAAATTGGCATAAAAATTGCTTTTTCCGTCGGCTTATCATGCATGCGCTACCTTACCCTAGGTTTGCTTCTATTTCATTTTACCGTCGCTATATTGCACACTTACCGTTTGCTTTAATGCTTATCTCGTCGTCCACCGTCACGTTGCTTAGCGGCGAAGCTGATCTGGAGGACATATTTGGTTGAATATTCTAAATCGTTTACTTTTATCGAATTTTGTTGCGCACCCAAACGCTGTTACCTACTTTACTAATTTTGGTGCTTGAATTTTTAGAAAACTTTAATGTTTATTTATTTTTTCTTTTTACACTTTGACGTCTACAAATCGTGTTGTATACATATATATAAAGCCTACACAAAACGTCCGTATTAGTCACTAAATGTTCTTTGGACAATGTCTCATCTCAAACTGATTTCAGGTTTGACTTCACGCAACCAACTCAATTTTTCAAAACTAGATATTTTTCACTCGGCACTAGCCCATAAGCTTGTGTGTATATGTGTGTGTGATAAAGTGAGGGAGTGTAATTGTATGCGCTCTCTTTTTGGCTTATCGCACTAACATTAATCCTCATGCAAAATGCTTGAGCGCCTATATGTATACTGGGTAGAGAGTGAGCGCTTTGTTGTTGGTGTGTTCGGCTACTGATTGTGTATCGCTTCCGTTTGACTGCTTGTGTGTATGGTTGGCTCTGCGCTGTGTGTTTTCTCGTTGTGTGGCTCTGGCAGCAGTTTTGCTCCGCTGCTGTGAGTAGCTCAAATGTGACTGTAGCTGCTGACGCTGTGTCAACTGGTTTTTGAAGTCAACCGAAGTTATAGAGCGCTAAAGAATTACTATACGATTCTGACCCTGACTAAGTAGCGTACAATGAAGATGATGTTGCTGATGAGGTGGTGGCGGTGGTGGTAGCAGCTGCTATGTGCATGTATGTGCGTGCACGACATGCTATCCACCAGCCAGTAATGTTCAACAGCAGCCAGCCAGTCACTACTGTCTGTCCTCACGCATTTCAATAGATTTCGCCTGTGTTTGTGTGTGTGTGTTTGTATATAATGCATGTAAAATTTGGAAATGGCAGTTTGGTGTACGCCTACCACTCCTCATAGTCGCTTGGGATTGGCTGTTATTCGTTAGCCTGCTGTGTGCTACTAACCACATTGTTGTTGCTTGCATTACTATCCTGCTGCTGCTGCCTCTTCTTCAGCTCGTGCTGCTACTACATACACACGCCATTTACACTGCCGTACATTTGTTATGTTGTTTTTGTTTTCTGTATCTATCCATGCATAGCCACCACAGCAGCTATCGAGCGGAAACTGTTTGCTGACGTTCGGCTTCTGACGTGCTTCGTTGCTTGCCACTAGCACGCCATCATCGTGCAACCAAGCTCTGTTTCTTTTTTTGTTTTTGGGTTGGGTGGTGATTATTTACTATGTTGGGTTAGCATTGTGGTGGGTGTGCGTGGCAATGTGCAAATGTGTGTGATAAGCCAGCAGTGCATCAGCTCGAGTATTGGTCCCAGTTGTATATCACAGCGTTTGTGCTGTGACTGGCGCGTCGCACTGATAGTTTTACTCCCAGTTGTAGCATGTAAAATGTTGTTCTTATCAGCAGTAAATATGAATTTAAAGTGTTTTTTTTTTGTGAAATTTATGCACATAAAATTATTGTCGCTACCCAACATATCCCTTGCACACACACCCGCTGTTTTTGTCCTTATTTTGTTTTTCATTTTCGTTAAGTTAATTTTCTCCATTTGTGTGCAGGCCATATGGCACGCAAACACCCTTTGAACAAGGAAATTGGATTAACTTCAAAGAGCAGGTAACTATTCAAATTTGTTTTAATACAAATTTAGATTTCCAGAGCTGCAAAAGCGGTGGAAAAACTCATCGTTTGCTAACTTTTAACGTTGGCTCTAAATGGGGCGGAAAGATTAGAAGCGATTAACCTATTGATAAAGCGTAAGTAGAATACCTAATAGATAGAATGCACCTCTAACTGATTAGATGCCTATAATTAAGCAGCGGTAGGTATGCTTGCCGTAAGAGGAGGCTGAATTCCACTGTCAGAAGGTTAAAGGGGTCAAAGAAACTGTTTTTGCGTCCGTGTGGCTGTTACAATAAGGTAATAGTGCCGGCTACTATTCATATCGACAAAGGACTTATCATATTCGTAAGACGCCCCAAACTTAAGGGGAATGTTTTGCGCTTACAACAACAACAAATATAGCATTGTATGAAGCGTCATTTTAAGCTCACTACTATAGAGTGTTCTCGGAGCTGGTACGTAGGGAGTGAGATATATGATCCCACTCCTCGGTTATATCGTTAGGTCGAATATTGCTTTCCGAGAGTAGGTGCGAGCGTCAATTATCAGCTGTCTCTGTTGTGAGCAGCTTGTCGAAGTCAAACTTTCCTTGTGCTACTGTGGGCACTCTCCTCACTGCGAACTATTCGCTGGCCACTAGCAATTTTGTTTTTGGACAGGCGTGTCTGGGATCAGCACAACTACCGCTCCTGCCCAAGTAGGTCCTTCGAAAACGGCAACGAATTGCTTCTTGGTTTGTTAGAGCTAGACCGGTTTGTTTGCTTGGACTCTTTGAGGTAATCACAGGACCTGTTGTGTTTGTTATAATTTTCTTGTGGCAGTACTTCGATCTGCTTCCCCAACACTCGTACTAATACATGCTTATTAGACAGGCTATAACTGAACTATATGGAGTAAGTGTGTAAACGTAATCAAGGAAGGTTAGATTGAATTGGATTCAGCTGCAGAGTAGCCCATACCAAAATCTTTTTTTTTTTTTCAATTTGAGCAGCTCGCGTAATGACGAATAAATTGCATAAATATTGAAAATTGTTTTAAACTTTAAATGCAATTATGTAGGTACATATCTATGTACATATGTAAGCACATAATTTACCAAACATATGTAAATGTAATTTGTTTTTTCCGGCTGCAGGCGATTTTTCAACGCTGCCAAACGAAATTCAATATGCCATATTCAATGCCACAAAAATACGCTCATACAGATTGCCTATAAAATATGTTTACATATATGTATATGTATATTTTTCATATTTCATAGATAGATATATGTATATAGCATTACATACAAGCATGAAAACTTTGTTCGCTAATTGACTTTTGACCCTTTGTAAAGTGCTCGCGCAGAAAATAAAACTACAAATTGTGCTCACCCCATTCCCTGTTGCAATGTTTCGACAACGACAACAATCATTTAAATATGTGGCCGCGTTTTTGTTGTATTCTTGCTATATGAGAAATGAAAGGCGTGTGTAAAAGCTCATATTGCTGCAGGGCTTTTGTGTTCGCAAAATTAAGATAATGATTTGATTATTTCATAATGGAAAAGTTTAAAAGCGAAAGATAATTTCTTCATTGTCGTCAAATTACTGAATTTATTTGTATGCATATGGTATTGAAAAATTCCTATGTACATATGCACATGTATATGTGTAATATATATTGTATATATAGTACATTTGACTTTGCATACAATTTCAAGTAAAACTTTATTGTCAGCCATATTTTAAAGTTTATAAGTGGTTCACTAGAAAAGTAAATAATAATTTTTAATAACAAAAACACTTCTCCTGTAGAATTTTAAAACCGTTAGGACTCGATATGTGAGTTAAAAATAATTTTTATCTAGGCTGTCGCAATTCTTTTAAATCTACAGTATTTTCAGTAAATTGATTTTTCCAAAAATTGTTCATTGACAAGTCCTCAAATTTTTCTAGATTTTCAAAAGGGATTATTAGAGTTCATTTCACATTTTAATTTAGATATATGTATATAAGTTGTGGTGGTTGCAGAGCTGAACTGTCTGCATACTCGAAATCCCGTTGGAAATTCTGGTAGTTTTTTGATAATTTTTTTTTTTGTGAAAAAAGTCCTAACATCAAAATATTGTACACCACTTCAGTTGTGGTCTTTTATAGGTAACACTGGATGGCAAAATTTGTAACCGTTATTATTTTTCACAACTTATCCTGTGTTTCTTTCGAACAAAAACCACTGATTTTTTGAGAAAACGTGTTTTACTTAAATTTTGTTGTCAATAAAGAAAAAAAAAGGTTTTGGTGGCGTATCAGGGTGGCTTCTGCCGCACTTTAGATAACCTTGCCAAACCCGATTTTAGTTTCGTAACTCCGATAGCGAGAAAGAAGGCAATATCGAAAATATGTGTGCCTTAAACTGGACCGATAAAAAGATACCGTTCTCAAAAAAAAATAATAAATAAGTAGTTCCAACCCAAACCAACCTGGTTCTGAAAAATGAATCGAAAAGCCAAGAAATTCCCTTTTTCTGAAAGACTCGCAGGTCGCAAAAAAAAGTAAGTTCGTAGCTTCAGAAAGTACACTGGTTCTAGAAAATGAACTAGATTTCAAAATAGTCACAAATTTTATAAAAATTCGCTTAATCCAAAAAAATACATTTCCAAAAATAAAAGCCAGTAGTTCCAAAGCAATCACTGAACAATTTTTGCTTCCAAAGAAAGTTCCAAGGACGCCGCCGTGGTGTGGCGGTAGTGTTGCTGGCTTACAACACCGAAGCTCCAAGGTTCGAGTCCTGTGACAGGTAACTTGAAAAGTGGTTTGAAAAGTTTTTTCAAAACGTGGTCGCCCCTGGGCAGTGGTTTGGCAAACTGTCCGAGTGTCTTTTTGTCATGGAAGGATTCTCAGTAAATATTCATCTACTTACAGCACAACAGAAAATGGTAGAGAACTCGCCCTTATTCTCTTCAGAGATTTATGTTTTCCTAAAATTCTAAAATTGGTTTGCTTTTGGTTATTGGGCAAGCTTCAGGAATGGATGTTTTAAAAAAATTTAAGGAACGGAAAAATAAAACCGAATCAATCCTTAAATGCTCACCGCAAAATCTTGAAATGATCCCGAAATGGTCAACATGGAATGAACCGACACCGTAACCGATTAAAACCGATTAATTTTTAAAACCGAAACCGTAATCAGTATTTTGATCTGAAATAGAACGAAACACAAACCGTTTTAAAATTCTAAAACGGTTTAAACCTTTTTTTTTTAATTTTTTACTTCAATTACACATATTTTCTTATACAAGAGGGTACCCTGGCTAATTTTCATCGAAAATTGTCAAGCAAGGTTACAGAAGACCCTTCTTCATCTCAGTATCAAAAATCCGAAAGAAGAAATTTAATTCTTTAATTAAATTTTATATTTTGTCGAGAAGAAGTAAATCAAACTCTCTATATATTGACAACTCCGTTTTCAAATTTCGATATCTAAAAAGGCCTACTATCAATTTCAATGAAAGTTTGGAAAAAAAACTTATAAAATTTGTTAAATTTTAGAATTTATTTCATTTTTTATTTTTATATTGCAGAAAATCCATGATGTCGGCAGAAAAATTCTAAAAAATCAGACCCATTTTAAATCATTTGAATTTTGTAGCTTAAATAAATAATTTTTTTTTGTGCACAAAAAAACGAAGACAATTTTTTTTTTTTTTTGAAACCGATACCAGAAACGAAACTGATTCAGGAACTGAAACCGAAACATATTACAAAACCAATACCAGGACATTATTTTAATCGGCTTGATGCCTTGGTCTTACGCGAACTCTCAAAAACATCTTTTTAAAAACTTCGTTAGAAAGTCGGCTCGAATTCCGGAAATGTTTTTTTTTTTTTTGAAGCTACGAAGCTTGTTATGCGGTTTTCCAAAACGTAGAATATTAGGAAAATCTCAAAATATCCAGAGAATCAAAAATTGGTAACTTTAGAAATCGTCATCGATATTCGTAATTCAGATGTTTGTGGCGAGGTTCATATTAGCATATCATACGATTTTTCTATAATTTCTATTCTTAAATATTTCGTTAGGATTTCGAAACTTTTGGTTTTCAGATCATCGTTTCTCTAAGCCAGTGGATATGCAATGAACCCAATACTCTCCGTCAGTGGTCTTCCTGGTGGTCTCTGAAATCTATTTTTGCATAAATGTGCAGCTTCTTCAATATTTGAGAAATGGGAAATAATATACATAAGTACATACATACATATGTAAAGGGTGTTTTTTTTACAGGTTTGTTTTTCGAATAGAGATAAAACTGGCATTTTGTGGTCAAATCTGGCAACTCTAATGTCATTTATGTTCAGTTTGGTTTGCCATTTCATCATGAACAGGTTGACAAAAGAACAACGCTTGCAAATCGTGCAAATTTATTTCGAAAATAATGGTTCAGTTCGCGAAGTTTACCGTGAGCTCCGTCCATTTTATGGTCGACATAATCGTCCATCAGAGCAATTAATTCGGTTAACCATGGATCGTTTTCGCACTACGTTTACTCTATGTGATAATACGCATCCGCAGAGACGTCGAACAGTGCGCACCGAAGAAACAATTGCCGCTGTAGAGCAAAGTGTTGAAGAGGACCCGAATGAATCGATTCGCCACCGTGCACAGCAACTGGAGCTTTGTCCATCAACTTTATGGAAGATTTTGCGCAAAGATCTTGGCTTGCGACCTTACAAGATCCAGCTTGTGCAAGAATTAAAGCCGCGAGACCATGCAATGCGTCGTGATTTTGGTGTATGGGCCGAAAATGAGATTGATTTCGATGCTGATTTTCATCGCAAAATTTTGTTCAGTGATGAGGCTCATTTTTGGTTGAATGGCTACGTCAACAAGCAAAATTGCCGCATTTGGAGTGAAGAGAATCCACATGAGACCCTTGAAACGCCATTACATCCACAAAAACTGACTGTTTGGTGTGCTCTATGGGCTGGTGGAGTCATTGGGCCATACTTCTTCCGCAATAATGCTGGAGAGGCAGCTACCGTTAATGGAGACCGGTATAGAGCCATGATAACCGACTATTTTGTTCCCGAATTGGATGGTATGAATGTGGATGAGTTGTGGTTCCAACAAGACGGCGCTACATGCCACACAGCGCACGTCACAATCGATTTATTGAAGGAAACATTCGATGAGCGCATAATTTCGCGGAATGGACCTGTCAATTGGCCACCAAGGTCGTGTGATTTGACACCATTGGATTATTTTCTTTGGGGATATGTGAAGTCGCTCGTCTACACCAACAAACCAGAAACGTTAGGGGAATTGGAAGCCAACATTCGTGGCGTTATTGCCGACATACGGCCCCATATGCTCGAAAAAGTGGTTGAAAATTGGACCTGTAGAATTGGCTTTATTCGAGCCAGCCGCGGCGGCCCGAAATCATATTTAAACATTAATGGCATAAAATTATCCTTCCAATAAAGCCAAATTGATGGACCTTAAAACGATTTTCTTTTGTTTTATTTCAATTCAAAGTTCTATACCCCTAAAAAAACACCCTTTATATTCACTATCTAAATATTTTGTTTGTAATTCCCTAGTTTACCAAATTTCTTGCCGTATTAACTTTTGACTTTTAAAGGATATTTATTTGCATTTATACTTAAAAATTATTTAACATATATTATTAGCATCTGTACATACAAAAAAAATTCCCAGACAGCAGCATCGGATTAGGTTAATGCTATTTCTGTACAACTATGCGGCAACTTTAGTTTTGCAGATTTAAGCTAACAACCAAATGAAAGGATTTAAATAAGTTAAATAAACAGCTTATCAAAGCTATGTACATATTTAACTGCAAATACGTAACTGCGGCATGCCGATATTTGTATTAGTCAGACGACAAATATACCGTTTTGTAGGCAGAGAATACCTATGCAAGCATTAACTCATAGACGGATTTGTACATACGACGAAAGACATATGTTTGTATTGATCTATGTTCGGGAATGCAAATACAACATTAACAAAAGTTAATAGATTATAGAAAATTTCCATAACTTAAATGATTTCCCACACGTGCGCCCAAGAGTATTAAAATAACAAATAAATTAATAGGGAAATACTTTTAAAAAGTCAGTAGTGACGCCGCGTAAATTCCAGTGTGCTAATATTGAAAATTAATTTATCCCAGCTAACCAAAAGTTAGGAAAAAAGACTCCATTTGGTGCCACAGTACCCACATTTCTCGGAGCTTTACCCTCAGAAATGAGCTCTTTCCGGAGCCCAAAAGGAGCGAAAAATCATTCTCCGCGGCCACCCCACAGGGAGTCACAAAAAATAATCCAAACTGACTCCGAATCGTATTTGGAGCATGATAACTATTTTTGAATGAACTTCGAAGTCTTTTTGGAGCCTTTCATTGATGCTATTCTGAGGCTTTTTTGAAGTATTTTTTGATTCTTTTTATGCACATTTTTTTCCATTTTTTCGAACCTTTTTGTATTTTTTTTTATTTTTATTGATGCTTTTCTGAAGCTCTTTTTAAGTCTTTTCTGACTCTTTTTAGATAAAGTTTTTTACTACATTTTTTAAATTTTTATATAATTTTTGAAGTCAAGTTGGAATCAGAAAAAAACCCATTCCAATTAAAAATATTTGTATAAGTAAGTGCATCTAAGAGTATACAGTTTGCATTTGGAACTTGTCACAACAGTTCATAGAATTAATAAATATATTATTTTATTATACAGGGTGGCTAATGAAAGCCGCTACCAAAAAAAAATTAAATAACTTTTTTTCTATTTAATGAATCTGGTTAATTTTTTTTTTATTTTGCAGATTGACTTTTACATTTAACAAAAATGGATAACTGGGACACTGAAACAAGAATTTGGATTGTCCGCCGCTATCACGCACTGGAGTCCGTAGTTTCGGTTCAAAAAGAGTATAGGCGCATGTTTGGCGGCAATCCTCCGAGCAGATGGACCATAATAAGACTTGTAAACAATTTTTCCGAGCATGGGACAGTCAACAGAAGACCTTACCATCGAAACCCTTCAGTTCGAACGGAGGAAACAATCGCTGCTGTAGCTGCTGCCATACAAAACAATCCACGTGTTTCGACAAGAAGCTTATCTGCTCAAATGGGTGTAAGCAGACAGTCATTACAGTCAATTATGCACAAAGATTTGGACTTATTCCCATATAAAATTCAAATGGCCAACAAACCGAACGCTGCAGACTTGCCGATTCGCTTGGAATTTTGCCAGAAGATGCTTCAAATGGTGGAAGAGGATGGAAACATGTTGAACTCTCTTTTCATGTCTGACAAGGCCCATTTCGATTTAAACGGCAACATAAACAAACAAAATTGTCGAATATGGAGTGCTTCCAACCCACAGATACTCCATGAGACGGAATTGCATCCACTTCGTGTCACAGTGTGGTGTGCAGTTTCATCACGCTGCATTGTCGGGCCCTACTTCTTCGAAGAAAACGGTCACATCGTTACGGTTACTGGAGACCGTTACTTGTGCATGTTGAGAGAGTTTTTCTATCCAGAATTACGCCGAATGAGAATTTCTTTCAACTCTGTGTGGTTTCAGCAAGATGGTGCAGCTCCTCATATAGCCCAACCTGTTATGACAGAATTGCGACGAAAACTTCCCAATAAGCTGATATCCAGAAACTCCACATTCCGTTGGCCACCCAGGTCGCCTGACCTTACTGCACCTGACTTTTTCTTATGGGGTTATTGCAAACAGGAAGTCTTCAAAGCAAAACCAACAAATTTGAATGAACTAAGGCAATCCATTCGAGAAACAATTGCGGCTATTCCTGTCTCAACTCTCCAAGCAGTAATGAACAACTTTTTGGTAAGATGCCGCACATGCATCGACGAGCAGGGGGGGCATTTAAATTCCATTATTTTTAAAACTAATTAAGCTATATTTAATAAAATTTAATGAGCTTTAAAATGAATAAAAGAAAAATGAATTCCATACACTCAAAAAAAAATTATTTGAGTTTCTTAATGTAGCAAAATTCATCAGCCACCCTGTATTTTAAGTACACTTCCCTTGACTTTTAACTTTCGAATATTGATAATCATTCAGGAAAAATGATGTTCACGTTTTGTTAGGTAAAATAAAAAAACGTCAGAAAATTCTCTAAAAAAAATTTTTTTTAGAATTGAGCTTTGCAGTTTATCCGCTTCATAATATTTATTTCTTCTCTCAAGGCTTCGTGAAGCTAAATAAAAAGTGTGCTTTTTGATTTTAACTAAATAACACTCCAAAAAAGCTCAAATTACGGACTCTTTTTGCATCATTATTTTGGAGCGTTCCGACTTTGGTTAGCTGCGTATTATGAGGCATCCCGTTTTAGTGTCTGAGTTTTTCAAACATTTCAATGTAAAGAAAGTCCAAACAGTCGCTATTGTCGCACTATAAGATTTTAATATCCATCCAATCTATAGTCCAAACTAAAGCTCACACACCCATCGCGTTCTATGCTTTTCAAATAGGTTAGTTTATTGATACTGTCATAATACCTTTCATGAACACAAAATGGTATTATAACTTTGGTCCGATGTTTGTAGGTATGAAAAGAAGAAGATATGGGCCCACCAATAAGTATACCGAAATGATCAGGAAGATGACCTGCGTCGATTCAACCATGTCCGTTTGTCCGCCCGTCTCTCTGTTTGAACGCAAACTAGTCCCTCAGATGTGCAGCTATCTCGCTATAATTTGGCTTGGTTCACGGGGGTCAAACTTTAGAGTCTTATACTAAAAAAAATAATTTTTTACTTCAGAGTATTCTGAAATTTTACTCTATATTAAACAAAAAAGATTGAATAAATTCCAATTCCAATCTTAACAATGCATTCTTAACTTTGACGCCTACACAACACCAATTAAAATTCTTCAATTCGGACCAATAATCTTATGTGAATTCTTCTGCTATATTAGTATTTTTTTTTGTGTTTTGTTTTCTTCGCGTGTGGGGATGAAAAAATGAATAATGCTCCAAAGCTGGTGCTGTTTTAACAACAGTGACCTAAAAAACTTCGCCAAGTTTTTGAACCGTCACCCACCCGGAACCACTTTCATATTGCTTCAGTGAGGGGTTCCGTATTTCTCAGTTTTCAGGAGCCTTCGATTGTGCCTGCCTCCAGGTCCCCCTTTTTTGCTCTGAGTGTGTTTTCTACAAAGTTGCTGATTAGTTTTCACACTTCTCCACCGTCCAACATTTTTCTATAACGTTATCGGTTGCGATTTGGCCCACACTACGTTCGAGCAGTTATCACTCTTCGCTCCCTCTTAAGCATTTGAAGAATGTGTGTTCAGCATTGTCTTCGTCTGCATCTCTGTACACGGACTTCGGATCTTTCACTTTTTCCATTCTTTATACCTATTTTTTAAAGTGCCCAGGCCCAGAGAGAGTTTGGGTAATATAGTAGTTAGCTTTGCCAAACTTTCTAGTGGTCAGTGCCCTAATGTCAGAGAACAGCATTGGTGTTCATCTACCTCGTTGTTCACTTTCCCAATTCTCTTGCCAAAGTCTAAAAGTTTCTTCGCAGATTTTTTGGCGAGCGATTATTATGAGCTCTTAATCCATAAATGTTAGCAGTAGACTATTGAAAATTGTAGAATTTAATCTCTAACACATCAAGGACATTTTTTTTAATATTTATGAATACCGGGGAAGATATTTGTGGAGTTGCTCATATACTTAAGTTCGTACAGCGCAAGCGAAGAAAGTATATTTTATAGAATCTCAGTACAGTATATCAGTCAACATTCTTTGATTTTTTCTTTATTTTTGAAGATAGAATTATCCATAACTTTTTATATTTAATACATATGAAATCTAAGCTAATACTTCCTCAATACCATTTTCAGAGTACGTCTCTGACTTTCTTTCGGTAGCATTACTTTTAACGTATTTGGTCGCTTAACTCTTGAAACTGCCACATATAACAAACCCTGCCTGAACTTCGATGAACTTAGCTCCACTTCGACAAACTCACGATTTTGTGCCTGAGCTTTATGCAGAGTCATGGAAAATGTTGGCCCTACTAGAAATTGGTGCCGTTGCATGGTCCCCTCCAGCGGCGCCTTAGATGAGTGTGATTCTCGGTATATGTACTTCTCTTTAGAATTTTGTTGTTGAACAAAAGAAGAAAAAAAATTCAGATAGGTGGCAACCACGTAAAAACATCCCATGTGGCAACATCTGAGTAAAAATTCTTAAAATATGGTACCCTATGTACATGCCAAATTTCAACAAAATCGGTTTAGTTATAGTCGAAACATTATGAATAAAAAAATATACACGAATAACTCGTTAAAAATTTTAATATATAATAAGCCCAGGCGTCAACAATAAGTGGCAACCCTACCTAGACATTTTTTTTAGTACGCAGGAAAAGACCCTTCGTTTGATACCCATATTGGCTTATTTCATTTCATTAAAAAAAAATCAAATAGGTGGCAGATCCGTAACCTAAGTAAGTGTGGCAACACTAAGGTAAAAATTCTTAGAATGTAGTACACTATGAAGTACCAAATGGCATCCAAATAGTTTAGTCGTTTTTCGAGATTGTCTGGATATTAATTAATAAAAATGTCTTCTTTTTCACCTATTTTTGTATTTTTTATACTTTACCAACAAACACTGAAAAAAAAATCAAAATTAAGAATCCCTCATTGTACAGGGTGCTGCAAATTAATTTTTGAAAATTTTTGATCAAGCCAATTCATACTCGAAGGGGAGGTAAAATCAAATAGTAAAACTTGTTAAACATATTTCCCGCCCACTTTTAATGAGAGCTGCTAGACTTGTCGCCATTACACTTCCTTAAAAAGTTAATTGATTAGTTACCACGCCCACTTACCATATAAACCTATAGTAAAGGCTTTAAAACACAGACGACCTCAAAGTTTTTAGTAGAAAGACACAAATTTTATATATTTCTCTTGAAAAAAAAAATGACTCCAGCTCACAACTGAGTAGAGATGTGACCTCGAGTCGAAAAAATAGACTACTCAATAATCGATTTTCTTTTTGATTAAAGGAAGTAATCGATTTTAAAGTAAATAATCGATTGTAATGAAAATGATCGTTTTGTGAAAAATCATTGTTTAAAGAAAATAATAAACTTTTGCGCATAAATTTTTAAACAAAAAATGCATATTCTTTGTATAAGTAAACATATATTATGAATAATTAGGTGCAGTGAAAATCATTAACGATAATAAGTATAAGACGATTTTAAATGTGTAGGGTTGTTTATTCTAATTTTTAAATACTTTTTAATATTTATAAGATATGTACTGTGTATTTTTATAAAGATCAATTTTGTAAATTTTATATTCATTTTGAAGTTTTGATATACTTCAAAAATTTAAATTTCTTGATCATTCAGTTCTTAATTCTTGAATTGTATACATAGATGAAATTTTAATAAACATTTTAAAAATATAAATTCAAGAATATTTTGTCATAAAATTGACTGTTGCTGTTTTTGTTTTTAACTTATCGTCACGTTTTATTGTTGAAGATTCACTTTTTTTCACATTACAATGTTTTAAATTATATTTATATGTAGTTGTTTTTTTACTTTTATTTTATAGTTCCGGCTGCAACAGTTGGAAATCGTTCGCCTTAACGTAAGATGGATAACTTATTACCAAATCATATGTTTCAATAAATTATTCTCCTGGCAGGATCGCCAATTTTATAATAAAATATCCTTGAATTTATATTTTTAGAATATTTATTAAAATTGCATTTATACAATTTAGAAATAAAAAAGTAAATAATATAAAATAGAATTCGTTTGGGTTTAAAACTTAAAATTGCAATCATTTTCTCTCTTAAACTTTAAGTTGAATTTATAAATAAAATAAATAATTTCTTTAAATATTCAGTATTACCTAACATTTGCGGTTATAATCAAAATTGACTAGAAGTGATGTGTGCGAAACTATTTGTTTTCAGATGTAGTGTGTACATAGTTTGAAAATCTTATAATCGATTTATTAACAATTGATGTTTACCAATAATAATATGTATCCGAAAACATCGACAACTTGAAAAAATAATCGATTTTTAATTTAAATCACAACCCTACAGTACAGTATTTAACTTTAAGTTACACCTCAACTTAGACTCAGTTGAGTTGTTTAAATGAAAATATGAAAAACAATCGCCCTGTATTTTTATAAACGTGTTTACAATAAAAAGATTATGCAACAATAAGAACAAATATACAAATCTATTTATGGGTATTTGCATTAATAAATTTTGCAATACTTTACATTTTCATTTACCACTGTTTGTACATCATTAAACAATTGCAATATAAATAACTATTTGAGGTGAGCAAATTAAAGGCATCCGCAACAAATATTGGTAACTTATCAATCGGCAAATCAAGTTTTATGTCAACCAACAAAAAGTTGACTTTTATGTAACTTTTGACGATTATTTTACTACATTTTATATGCGCATATTAGGTACTTACATACATATACTCGTATATGTACCATGTATATATGTATGCATTATTGGTTTGCGTATATTGCTTGTAGGCGGCATATATCAAAGGCCTTACGACAATTTATCAAAGTCAAAGCCGCTGTTTGCGAACTCATATTTTTATTATATTTACACATGAATACCTATTAGTACTCATATTGTATGCAGTATATTAGTAAATATATACAAGACAAACTCGTACCATATAAAAAAATGTATACCTTAACATATGTATATCGGTATGTATTAATGGCGTTCTTATCCATTATTGTGGTTATATAAACTCTTTTGAAAAGGGTTATGGATTTCCGTCAACTTGCTTGAAGACACTACCCAGCTAACCAAAGTCGGAGCGCTCGGAAATAATGATCCAAAAAGCGTCCATAATATGAGCTTTTTTGAAGTGTCAAATTCACGGAAAAACTGAAAGTGTCAATTACATAAATGTTTGAGAGCATTTTCTGGCGTTTTTTTATTTTAACTAACATAAAGAGTATTTTTTTCCTGAATGTTTATCAATAGTCAAAAGTCGAGAGTCAAGGCAAGTGTATTTAAAATTAAACAAAATAATATATTTTTGGTTGACGTGTTGCGATAAGTTTTAAATGAAAAATTTAGATGCACTCACTTATACAAATATTTTTACTAAAAATTTGTTTCTTACTGATTTGTAAGACATAGATATGAATCTCCAATATGACTTCAAAAATTTTCCAAAAATCTTCAAAATGGAGTAAAACATTTTTTCTAAAAAGTGTCAAAAAACACTCAAAAATAGGATCAGAAAAGCAACAATAAAATGCTCCAAAAAGGTTCCAACCCCCATCAAAATGGAGGAAAACAAAGACTCCGAAATTCATTTCAAAACTTCATCGGATCCGTTCCAACTTCATCGGATCCGGAATCATTTTAGATTCTTCGCTCCTTTGGGCTCCGAAAAGAACTCACTTCTGAAGGTAAAGCTCCGAAAAATATGCGTTTAGTGGCACGGGATGGAGTATTTTTTCCTACTTTTGGTTAGCTGGGTATTTTTATTCTAAACAGTGTAACTTTATGTTGAGATATTTTTGTGGACTTTTGTCTAGATAATTTACTAGTCTTGGCACAGAACGCTGCACCAAACGTCCAACGTCGGCTGTCAGAAATACAGAAAAAAAACTTTTCAACAACATTGATTCTGGGCGAGAATAATTGTATCATATACAATCTCTGTGATAGTCGTGTTACTCATGATGCCCGAAGGCTTCTTTAGCGTGTGTCCAAGTCTTGCACGGTTTACTTACTAGTTCTTCTAACCTTATTTCCCCTTTACGCCAGTTTTTACTTCAAAAGCCACACAATACTTACTTTTTCTTTGGCAGAGTATGCCAACCAGCTAAACTCATTTAGCCATCCTTGCCTTTGGAATGAAAAGTTGCTCTCAGTTGATTTCGGAAATTTATAATTGAGTTGTGGGCAATTTTCAGTACTTCGCCCGCCTTTGTTACCTTAAAACCAATGTGATTTTTGGAAAAATGTTGGTTATCCTTGTCGAAGGCCGTACTATTATCAGATAGCGTAGCATCACAGAAATCAGGAATGAAGTCTGCAGTGGGCCTTTCTTATTATCTAAATATCACCAAATTATTAGAATTATTTGGTTATATGTTTTTCATTGTACAAGGTGGCGCAAAAGTAAGCTTCCGATGTTCAGCATATCGGTTGTGGCACGTGCAGTGTGGGCTGTTGCACCGTCTTGTTGGAACCACATGTTTTCCAATCCCAATTCATCAAGTTGCGGCAAAAAGAACTCGTTGATCATTGCTCTGTAGCGCTCACCATTCACAGTAACCGTTTGGCCCCGACCGATTATTGGTCAAATAAATAGTCAGCAATATTCCGCGTTCTGGAGCAGTGTAGCGTAACATTGTTAATTAACGTGTATTTCGCATGTGTTTACTACACAAATGTCAAAACAGAACTGACTTTAGGGGCCAATCGCAAAATTTATAGCATTTTCTGATAGGAGGATGACTTTTGCGCCACCCTGTATTTTGGTTTATTCAATCAAATTTTCCTATTAAATTACTGATTTTTCTGCAAAAGATAAATTGTTCATAATACATAAAAGGGATACGACGGTGCTCCAGCAATGTGTAACCTTTTGTAATTGATGCTTTGGAAATAATTAAAGTATGGAACGATAGCGATACTTAGCAAAACGTTTTCCAACGAACGAACGACCATTGTCGACCGAACAATTGAGTAGTGAGTTGTAGTTGAAAAATCAAGGCTTGGGAGGAATTTCAAAATTGTCCAATGATGCTCTGAATGACTTCAAAGTTAGGCGAGACAAAGCGTATTCTTGTTTTCGTGTCATTTAGGAAAACCTTGTTCCACGTATGATATAGAAATGAAAATGACTCGCAAATGCAGCGGACAAAAAAGTCGCTACAATATTGAAACACAGAAAGTTGAAGACTGCTACAGAATTGCATTTTAGATTCCATTCATCGATCTTTACAGTTCTCATATTCAAGACTGTTTGAAGCCACATAAAACCATTTTCCAAAGTTTAGGACAATTATTTTCTAAAAAACAATTCGATGAAAAAAAAACTGCAAAGACCTTAACAAATTTCATGCGGGAATATTGAATTGTTCAGAACGATATTTCATCTCAAAAAGAAAAATGTGAAGACAACGAATCTGCTATCAGAACATCAAGTGACTATTTTGAATTCAATTATTTATTTAGAAATAAACTTTGTCTTCTGAATCTTAACGCACAGAATTTTCCAGGTGGTTAATGGAAAGACATTCGAAAACGTGAACACGATCTTACGTATTCTGGCAGTATTACCCGTAACAGGGGCAACTCCAAAACGATCATTTTCGATCTTACATAGCATAAAGACTTATCTCAGAAACACTATGAGGCAAGATCATTTCAATGGACTTGCTTCTTTAACCATTCACCATCAAATTGATTTAACTGAGAGCGAAATTCTCCAAATTTTTTTTCAAAAGGTCTCGGAAATTGCAGAATACATCAATTGAGCTTTGGTGACTTCAATTCTTTTATATAAAAGAGTTTGTTGTTAGAAGGGTAAAAATTTGCGAAGTGGCCCATCTAAAATTTTTTCGAAGGGACGCGTTTTAATGAAATTGGGGGTATAGCTTAAAACGATTAAACCAAAGTATTTATTTCACAATTATTTCGGGACTCTAGTTATTTTCTAAGTTATACTATAAACATATTTTCAAAGTTCCAAAGTATTTGTTAAATTTCTCGCTATTGATCGGACGAGTCCGGTTTTGCTCTTTTTTGAAATATATATACAAAATTATTCGCAAATTTTTTAATATTTGTGACTTATTCATTGTGGTCAGATCGAGTTTTAAGATAATTTTGTTTGGCATAACTATAACAGGGAAAGCTGGACGTCGAAAAGCTGCAATCGCAACAGACCGCCAATTATTTCGCAGATCGCCTCTCACACCTGCTCTCCGAGAGCACAATTCAACCTAGTGGAATGCATGAGCAGTGGGATCATATCTCAGGAGCACTCCGTACCGCAGCCGAAGAAGTAATTGGATTCCGGCGAACGCGAAAAAACAACTGGTATGATGATGAAGAGTGCCGCGCTGCAACGAAAAGAAAGGACGAAGCCTACAAGGCAACGCTGAGATCGAATGCAACGAGGAGTGTGTGTGAACACTACCGCGAGTTGAAGAGGGAAGCGAGGCGGCTTTTCCGGGCGAAAAAAGAGAGGCAGAAAAGCGTGAAATAAAGGAGCTTGAGATGCTGGCCAACGGGAATAATGCCCGAAAATTCTATCAAAAAATTCGGCGAATGACAGAAGGTTTCAAACCCGGGGCAAACTCCTGTAAGAATGAGAACGGCGACCTGGTGACCGATGTTCAGAGAACACTCAGAATATGGAGGGATCACTTCTCTGCCCTTTTAAATGGAGAAACTGAGCAAGAAACCAGAGAAGATGCCGAACCCGAGCCCACAATCGAAGATGATGGAATTGACGTTCCACAACCCGACTACAATGAGGTGCGAATAGCAATATCCCGATTGAAAAACAATAAAGCAGCTGGCGCTGATGGTTTGCCTGCTGAGCTATTCAAACACGGAGGCGAGGAGCTGGTAAGGCGCATGCATCAGCTTCTATGCAGAATTTGGTCGGATGAATGCATGCCTGAAGATTGGAATCTAAGTGTTCTCTGCCCAATCCACAAGAAGGGCGATCCTGCAAACTGCGCCAACTATCGCGGAATCAGCCTTTTGAATATCGCATACGAGTATAAGGTCCTATCAAGCGTATTGTGCGAAAGACTGAAACCTGATGTGAACAGACTGATTGGACCTTATCAGTGTGGCTTCAGACCTGGTAAATCTACCATCGACCAGATTTTTACAATACGCCAAATCTTGGAAAAAACCCGTGAAAAAAGAATCGACACGCATCATCTCTTTGTTGATTTTAAAGCCGCTTTCGATAGCACGAAAAGGAGCTGCCTATATGCCGCTATGTCTGAATTTGGTTTCCCCGCAAAACTTATACGGCTATGCAAAATGACCTTGAGCAACACCGCCAGCTCGGTCAGAATTGGGAAGTACCTCTCCGAGCCGTTCGAAACTAAACGAGGTTTCAGACAGGGTGACCCCCTATCGTGCGATTTCTTTAATTTAATGCTGGAGAAAATAATACAAGCTGCAGAACTTAACCGCGCTGGAACAATATTTTATAAAAGCGTCCAACTGTTGGCATATGCTGACGATATTGATATCATTGGCCTTAACAACCGCGCCGTAACTTCTGCTTACTCCAAATTAGAAAAAGAAGCGGAGAAAATGGGATTGGTGGTGAACGAGGGCAAAACGAAGTACCTTCTGTCATCATGCAAAGAGTCAGCGCATTCGCGCCTTGGCAACCAAGCCACTGTTGGCAGCAATAATTTCGAAATAGTAAAGGACTTCGTTTACCTGGGAACCAGCATTAATACCAACAATAATGTTAGCCTAGAAATCCGACGAAGAATCACTCTTGCAAACAAATGCTACTTCGGACTGAGTAGGCAATTGAAAAGTAAAGTCCTCTCTCGACGAACGAAAATAACACTCTACAAGTAACTCATCGCACCCGTCCTGCTATATGGTGCAGAAGCGTGGACACTAACAACATCTGATGAGGCGGCTCTGGGAGTATTCGAGAGAAAGGTTCTTCGAAAGATTTGTGGACCTCTACGCGTTGGCGACGGCGAGTACCGAAGAAGATTTAATGATGAGCTGTATGAACTTTACGCAGACGCCGACATAGTTCAGCGAATTAAAACACAGCGGCTTCGCTGGCTAGGCCACGTAGTGCGAATGAGCGAAGATGCTCCAGCCCAGAAGGTATTCTTATCGGCACCCGCCGGTGGAAGCAGAGGAAGAGGGAGACCACCACTCCGATGGAAGGACCAAGTGGAGACCGATTTGCGATCCCGCGGTGTTTCCAATTGGCGCCAGTTGGCGCAACGAAGAAACGACTGGCGAGGTATGTTGGACGGTCAAAATCGCCCAGGCGGTTAGATGACCAATTAAAGAAGAAGAACGATAACTTTTGGAAAAAAAAATCTTTCCAAAAAGAAATACAGTGTGGTAGAAGATACCATTTTGTTTATATAATTCAAATGTGAGCAAAATCGGACTGGTCAATCGCGAGGAAATTGGCAAAAACTAGGAAGCTTCTAAAGTAGGTTTATAGATATTACTTTGAAAATATTTCGAATTTCGAAAAACTTCCACAGGCCAACTTTCTTTGTTCTTGTGAACTTTACATACAGAAAGAAAGTCGAACTTTAAAAAGGAAGTGGCTCACTTCGCAAATTTTCACTCAGAATTGACTTGAACTTTAAATGAACACAATAAATAAATGAATAGTTTTTGAGTATAATTGGAGACTCATATCCAAGGGCGGATCCAGGATTTTTCACTGGGGGGTGCGGGGGGGGGGGGGGAGGCACGAAGGCCCAACACGCAAAAATATCAACAACTGATAGAAATAAAATAGATAATAAAGTACAATACTTAGTTTATCTACACAAGTACAGGGATATATAGAACTCACATAAAAGTCAAAATAATAAAATAAAAGCATTTATGTTTAGTAATAACAGTTTTATTATGTGTTTCCTTAATGTTTACGTATAAGAGGTCTAGTATACAGTGACGGGCGCAACTATGAGTACCCTCCATTTTTCACCAATTTCGTCTTAGGTAAAATTATTTTAACCAAAGTTCTCAAAAACTACGGGTCAAGTTTCAATACAGAAATCTATGTTTTAAAAATGTATGCATAACAATTTGTAAATTTTTTTTCAGACTTGTTAGACGTATGCAGTTTTTCACATCATTCAATATTATATTAAGTTCGTTAAAGATTTCGCTGATTTTTGTTTTTTTTTTCCATATAAAAAAAATACGTTCGGATAATCAGCAAAAAAATCTTATGCAAAACTGAATTGGCTACAATACTGCGTCAAAAAAATGGAAAACTTGATGAATACATTTTTAAAACATAGATTACGATTTCTGTATTGAATCTTGACCCGTAGTTTTAGAGAAGATTAGTTACAATAATTTCACTTAAGGCAAAATTGGTCAAAATTGGAAAAATAGGGGTTACGCAGAAAAATTACATGTTTAATAACGAGTTTTCTTGTGTGTTTCTGCTGAAAATATAAAAAACTTCACTAGCGTCCTTTTGTGCCGCAATATCTGCATGTTTAAGTTTCTAAGATACGACTTTAATCGTCGGGCACGATTCCGAAAAAGTTGCTAAATTCCTCACGTGCCTCCCCCCTCCCCTAAATCCGCCCTTGCTCATATCCGTATTTTACTTATCAGGAAAAAAGAAATTCTAAGTAAAAATATTTGTATACAAGTGTATCTAAGAGTATACATTTTCCATTTGGAATTTATCAAAACAGTTCATACAAACAAAAAATATATTATTTTTTTTTAATTTTTAATACTTTTCCTACTTTCAACTTTTGACTATTGATAAACGTTCAGAATAAAGACTTTTAACGTTCTGTTAGAAAAAATAAAATAAAAGCGTCAGAAAATGTTCTGAAACAATTATATAACTGAGCCTTGCAGTTTATTCGCTCTACAATATTCATTTTTTTCCCAAGGCTCCGTGAATCATTATCAAAAATTGTGTTTTTTTGATGTTTACTAAATAACACTCCAAAAAAGCTCAAATTACGGACTCTTTTTGGATCATTATTTCGAAGCGCTCTGACTTTAGTTAGCTGGGTTTAAGCGATAGCATATTTAGAGTTAAAAATATGAGTAAGTCTCAAAATGGTCAATTTCTTAAAGAAACCCTATATATAGCGGAAACGTCACTCCCACTGTAATGGCGCTGCTTACAACTTACTATAATAGAATCAGTTTTTCCCGTAGTAGTTAGATTGCTTTATTTGCTGAAAATTCTTTATTTGCTGAAACTGAGAAATGCTTTGAGTACCTAATTGCTTAAAAACTTTTGAATAATTTGGATATAAATTTGGATGGCAACACTGTTGTTAATCTACTTTAACGACATTTCTTTACCACCTTTCCCCAGATAAGCTTCTAATAGCACATACACACACACACAAACAGGCCTACACCGAATAGCAGCCAAAAACCCACCTTTTTCGCTGATAAATACAATTTCATGACATGGGGCACACAACAATATATACATATATACATATTGGTACACAAACGCCTTTATTATTTGACAATTACCAATACAACAGCAGCAATGTTTTACTATGGGCGTGGTCTGGCTGCCATAATTAAGCGTGAATTGCGGATATGTAGGTAAGAAGGATTACTTTAATTACGTTTACAAACTTCAAACCCAGAGGATTAAAGAAAAAATTGGAACACAATGAGAGCAGCGCATATTTTCACGCTTTCAAAGCAACACGAAAATATTTGAGGAAAAGCATTTTGTATTGAGCATTCGTCAGTTTCAAGGACATATCATACGTTGAGGATTAGTTTGTGCCACTGCGATTTTGCTTTTGTGACAAGCTGAGTCAACTCCTAGATTCTTAGCGAACGAACCCTTTTATTGTAGGGAATGAAACGTTAATACCCAAAGTAACATCCCACTTTTCCAACATTCGCTTTTCTTTTCATTACTGGTTTCAATTGGCGTTCTTACCTACCTGCGTCAGTTGCTATGTTCAACATTTTGCATTACGCCGCTAATCCTTCTACGTATATTTTTGAGTAGGCGACTTTGTAACTGCTTTTGCTTTTGTGAGGCTACTGTTATTTTGCGAGAACTGTAGTCGATGTTTTAAAAGTAGGCGTTATCGTTTTAGTTTTCTTTATTTCGTACAAAATCTATTGCGCCCATTGTCTACTTAAGTTAGTAAAGACTCTCAGATGCATGAATTTCGTTTCTGCTGGTGTCCTTGAAGATGATGTGAAAGTAATGCATAATAGATAATCGGCTTAACTAAATGACTTTTTTTTTTGTTGCTGCGCAGATTAATTGTTAGCGTGAAAGTGAGTGGGACAACTGAAATGTTTCAGGTACTTTAAATGCTTTGCTGCAGTAGCTGGCTTTTTAAATATTTAGATCATCTAGTAAGCAACATTTAATATGAGTAAACTACAAACAAATAAAAATACAAGAGCGTACGTACTGATTGTTTGACGAATTGCAACAAAAAACCCAAGTTATTCTGCAGGAATAATGCTAGCTGAATAAGACGTGTCTCATTATGCGCCAACTTGTTAATCTCACTAATCCCGAGACAGAAAAACGTGACTCGGATGTGCTTAACATGCTAGCCGAAAATTTTATCAAAAAATTCGGCGGTAGACCGAATGTTTTAAACCAGGGACTGGGACTTTTATTCCTTCTAAACTAGGACTGAACGTTTTTTACTACATTTTGTGGACACATATTTCCTTTTACGAGATGGTACCCTGGCTAATTTTCATTGAAGATTGTCGAGCAAGGGTACAGAAGACCCGTTGTCATCTCAGTATCAAACAACTGAAAGAGGAAATTTCATTTTTAAATTCTGTCCGTAGGTATTTGCATAGTATCGAAGACCGCTCCTTCATAAGGATATTTCGCTGGGAACTAGTAATTCAAACTTTCTGAAGCAAATATTAAAGTTATTGTCATATCTCAACTTTTTCTTTTTTTAGTTTTATAGTGACGCATAACAAGCCCACTTTTGATTAAGTGAAATTTAGAAATTAAATTAATCATAAATCAAAAACTGTTCAAGATATCGAAACGAAATTTAGCACACACATTTATATTAATGTTGCGGAAAAAATCGGGCGAAATCGGTTAAGGTCCACCCCACTTTTCTACGAAAGATTTTGAAAAGGATTATAGATATATTAGGCAATAACTTTGCGTACAAAAGCTTGATATCATTTCCATTTCACTTTCAAAGTATCCGTGAATGAAGAGAGTCGAAAAATATTAATTTTTGAAAATGGGCGTGGCCCCACCTCTTTTATAGTGGATCATTCCACAAAACTTTTTATGCCATAACTCCGGCAAAAATTGATTTGTCGAAAAGAAATTTGGTGGTAATGTTCAATATATAAAGGTAACTGTTTGTTATGAAAAATTTGTAAAATGTAAACCGCGATATTTTTATAACCATGCAAGCTATATCAATAAGATATTGCACACGTAATACAATTTTTAAGCAAAACTCGAGCGAAAAAAAAATGTTGTGGATTTTGGGGAAGTAGGCGTGGCGCCGGCAAGATTCCAGCATAAAAATTCTGCTACTTTCAAAGGCGATTGCTTGTACAGGGTGGCTGATGAATTTTGCTACATTAAGAAACTCAAATAATTTTTTTTTCAGTGTATGGAATTCATTTTTCTTTCATTCATGTTAAAGCTCATTAAATTTTATTAAATATAGCTTAATTAGTTTTAAAAATAATGGAATTTGAATGCCCCCCCTGCTCGTCGATGCATGTGCGGCATCTTACCAAAAAGTTGTTCATTACTGCTTGGAGAGTTGAGACAGGAATAGCCGCAATTGTTTCTCGAATGGATTGCCTTAATTCATTCAAATTTGTTGGTTTTGCTTTGAAGACTTCCTGTTTGCAATAACCCCACAAGAAAAAGTCAGGTGCAGTAAGGTCAGGCGACCTGGGTGGCCAACGGAATGTGGAGTTTCTGGATATCAGCTTATTGGGAAATTTTCGTCGCAGTTCTGTCATAACAGGTTGGGCTATATGAGGAGCTGCACCATCTTGCTGAAACCACACAGAGTTGAAAGAAATTCTCATTCGGCGTAATTCTGGATAGAAAAACTCTCTCAACATGCTCAAGTAACGGTCTCCAGTAACCGTAACGGTGTGACCGTTTTCTTCGAAGAAGTAGGGCCCGACAATGCAGCGTGATGAAACTGCACACCACACTGTGACACGAAGTGGATGCAATTCCGTCTCATGGAGTATCTGTGGGTTGGAAGCACTCCATATTCGACAATTTTGTTTGTTTATGTTGCCGTTTAAATCGAAATGGGCCTCGTCAGACATGAAAAGACAGTTCAACATGTTTCCATCCTCTTCCACCATTTGAAGCATCTTCTGGCAAAATTCCAAGCGAATCGGCAAGTCTGCAGCGTTCAGTTTGTTGGCCATTTGAATTTTATATGGGAAAAAGTCCAAATCTTTGTGCATAATTGACTGTAATGACTGTCTGCTTACACCCATTTGAGCAGATAAGCTTCTTGTTGAAACACGTGGATTGTTTTGTATGGCAGCAGCTACAGCAGCGATTGTTTCCTCCGTTCGAACTGAAGGGTTTCGATGGTAAGGTCTTCTGTTGACTGTCCCATGCTCGGCAAAATTGTTTACAAGTCTTATTATGGTCCATCTGCTCGGAGGATTGCCGCCAAACGTGCGCCTATACTCTCTTTGAACCGAAACTACGGACTCCAGTGCGTGATAGCGGCGGACAATCCAAATTCTTGTTTCAGTGTCCCAGTTATCCATTTTTGTTAAATGTAAAAGTCAATCTGCAAAATAAAAAAAAAATTAACCAGATTCATTAAATAGAAAAAAAGTTATTTAATTTTTTTTTAGTAGCGGCTTTCATTAGCCACCCTGTAGTTTGAACTAGATATTTCAATCAAAATTGGTCAGCTTCTTCTTCTTAATAGTATGTAGCATACTCCTGCCAAAAATTAAGCAAATCGGATTATACACAAGTAAAATATCCGGGCAAGTTGTTAATACCCCATTGCAATAGGGAATGAACATGAAATGTTTGTAAGTATGAGAAGAAGAAGAGATGGGCCCATCAATAAGTATACTGAAATAATAAGGACGATGAGATGAGTCGATTTAGCAATGCCCGTCTCTCCGTACGTCTGTCTATTTGAACGCAAATTTTTCAAACATAAAATGTACAAGTATTGGTATTTTGAAAAAAATGTGGTTAGCAGTTGTTGGTAGGGAAGCTATTTATATACAAATAAATTAATGGGTGGCGCCGTGGTGTGGCGATAGTGTTTCCGGCCTACCTCACCGAAGGTCCAAGGTTCGAGACCTGGGACAGGTAACATCAAAATTGGTTTGAAAAAATTTTCAAAACGGGATCGCCCTTCGGCAGTGGTTTGGCAAACTCTCGGCGTGTCTTTCTGCTATGGAAGGCTTCTCAGCAAAAATTAATCTCCTTTGTAGATGGCTTTCATGAACATAAAATGGTATTATAACTTTGATCCGATGTTTGTAAGTATGAGAAGAAGAAGAGATAGACCCAATAAGTATACCGAAATGATCAGGGAATGATCAGTTTTAGAGATATCTCGATGAAATTTGGTAAGAGGCAGTCATTTTGTATAACATTAATAATTTGTCGGAACCAGCATGATCGGACCAAGACACCGCTTAGCTCCTATACAATCGATTGTTCCGATAAATGGGGTTTGGGCTATGTATCTTTAAATTAACAGTTTTGCAGAGTTTCTGCTTATTGTGAGTAAGGATCGGACACTTAAAACCGTGATGAGTATTCAGGAAAGGTATAAAGTCTTCGGCACAGTCGATGACAGCCATTCTCTTACTTGTTTTTTAATGAATTTACCCCTCAAAACTCATAACAGACGTATTTTTATTGAAAACAATCTGCTGGCGTTATAATACGAGCTGAAAAGTATTAAAATAGACCTGCGTAAATTGGTATGCCGTAATAGATCACTTCTAGGTATATAATGTTCGGTTCCACCCGAACTTAGACTTCCTTACTTGTTTATTTTGAAACCAAAACGAAAAAAAATGCTGAAGAACAAAACCGGAACCGAACCCGAAAACGGAACGCTACTTTAATCGGTTGCAAACCTTGTTTTTAAAACAAAAGTCCAAAGAAAAGAGTTATTCCGGGAACTTTATTTTATTCGAACAAGAATAACCGGTCAACCCGGCCTTTTATTTTTTCTCGCCAGCATTAAAATTTTACTTTGGCGAGTTATTTTTTCAGGACAAAATAAAAGTACTTTTCAATAACTAAGAAACCTCTGGTTTAAACTATTAATTGATACAAAATTTGCTGGTTATTGCAGAGGACTTTTATTTTATCCTTAAAATATATCTCGCCAAAGTAAAACTTTATTGCTGGTGAGAAAAATAAAAATCCGAATTTTTCAAAAAGTGAAAGAAATTAATTGTGGCCAGGATTTTTATCCTGGGATGACAGAAAAGTTAATAACTTTCTTCAGGGACAGATAGTGTACCTTCGCCAGGGTCATAAGTTCGGAAAAAAATAGCTCGAGCTCGTGTAAAAATGAGAAACGATGACCGATGTTCAGAGAGTACTAAGGTTATGCCCTATTAAGCGGAGAAATTAAACAAGAACCCAGAGCAAACAGCAAACCAGACCCAGGAATAGCAGATGATGGAATTAATGGCAGGTGCGAATAGCACTATTTAGATTCAAAAACAATAAAGCAGCGGGTGTGGATGAATTCCCTCCTGAGTTCAAGTACAATGGCGATGCGTCAGCTTCTATGCGGAATATGGTCAGATGAATGCACGCCTCAAGTTTGAAATCTAGACGTTCTCTTCCCAATCCACAGGAAGGGAGCTAGCGGAACTCTCTGGTTGTTGTCATTTTGGAATGCAAACCCTTTTGTCGTGGGAATGGGCGACTAGATTCAACCGCTTTACTTGTTCGGGCTATGCAATTTGAAGATATCGAACGCAAACCTTTCAAAGAGACCGCGGACAATGAATTTTCGCCTATTTCAAAACCGCGTTTTAATTTTTTTAAGGTGAGAAGCAATGAGTATTAATACACAACTAAACTCGGAATGTTTGCCAACCTTTGCCAATGCGATCTCATTTCGATTTTTTTTTGTTAACAAAAAATGCTAAAAACGAAAGAATCCCCCAACCAAAACTTATTTTGCAGAGAGAAAGCAAAGGCAAAATACTTTTCAAAACTGAAACTTGAAACGAAACCGAAATAAATTTTGAAGAATGAAACCAAAATGAATCGAGTTACTAAGCAAAAGGTGTAAACAGAACCGAAACAGAATGGACTTTGTAGTGGGAAACCTAGACAGAAATGAAACTACATCAAAAACCCAAAAAAACCGAAATTGATTTCGAAAACTGAAACCAGCATGGAAACCGAAACTCTCCTGAAACCCAATAAAATTTCACCAAAGCCGGAAACGAAACCCTTTTCAAACCGTAGCCGGAATGGAACGGAAATAAATGTTAAACTACGACCCAAATAAAAAAAAACTTACCTCACATAACTAAAACCGGAAATAAAATACTTTGTAAGTTTAACGAACTCAAGACCAGTTGATAATAATTCTTGGTTAATTATTATTATTTTTGATTAGAGGAAAAATTAGAAGCAACATACATATACAGGCTATAGTTATAGTACTGTTTGTGTGAAATAGTAACTGGTATTAAGTCGAAATTAATTTAAATTAAATTACTTTACAAACCCCAAATAAACGAACAGAAACTAATTTTATATCAAAGCCGCAATCAAATCACATCTCGAAACCGAAATCGGAAGGAAACCGATATAATTTGAAAATAAGCAACAAAAAGATTTTCATAACCGGGAAGAAATGAAAATGAAACTCTTGAAAAAACCGAACCGTTGACTAAACCGCAAGCGAAACTCAAATTAATTTTAAGCAAGTAAGGAAGCCTAAGTTCGGGTCGAACCGCACATTATATACTTAGTAGTATATTTTTATACTTTTCAGTTTGTATTATAAAGCCAGCTGATTGTTTTCATTAAAAACACTTCTGTTATGAGTTTTGAGGGGTAAATTAATTTTAAAACAAGTAAGAAAAGGGCTGTCTGCGACTGTGCCCAAAACTTTATACGTTTCATGAATATGCATCACGGTTTTAAGTGTCCGATCCTTACTCACAATTAGTGCAAACTCTGTAAACATTTTAATTTAAAGATACATAGCCCAAACCCCATTTATCGGAACAATCGATTGTATGGGAGCTATGCGTTGTATTGGACCGATCATGCTGGTTCCGACAAATCATTAATGCTATGCAAAATGGTTGCTTCTAAAACTGAGGGACTATAGTTTGCGTTCAAACAGACAGACGGACGGAGAGACGACATTGCTAAATCTACTAAAGCTCATCGTCCTTATTATTTCAGTTTACTTATTGATGGGCCCATCTCTTCTTCTTCTCATACTTGCAAACATTTCATATTGATTCCATATTGCAGTGGGGTATTAACAACTTGCCCGGATATTTTACTTGTGTGTTATCCGATTTCCTTAATTTTTGGCAGGAATATACTACATACTATTGAGCAATTTTGATTGAAATATCTAGTCCAAACTAAAAGCAATCGCCTTTGAAAATGCTGAAAAGTATGCTTATTATGTGTGCAAGATCTTATTTATATAGCTTGAATTGTTATCATAATATCGCGTTTTACATTTTACAAACAAATTTTTCAGAACTGTGTTAAAAACTGGGCGTGGCCGATTTCGCCCATTTTTACAACAAACATTCACCTTTATATGTACAACATTTTCGCCAAATATCGTTTCGATAAATCAATTTTTTCTGGAGTTATGGCATAAAAAGTTTTGTGGAATAATCCACTATAAAAGGGGAGGGGCCAAGCCCATTTGCAAAAATTTATATTTTTCGAATTTCTTCGTTGACGGACACTTTGAAAGTGATATATAAATGATATACAGCTTTTGTACGCAAAGTTATTGCCTATTAAAATTGATCGTGGTTCTTAACCGATGTCACCCATTTTCCGGAGCGTACCTTGTATTAATATAAATATGTGTGCTAAATTTCTTATCGAGGTCTTGAACGGTTTTTGATTTATGATAAATATTATTTCTAAATTTGACTGAATCAAAAGTGGGCGGTGCCACTCCCATTTTCAAAAATTTATTGGAAATCTGATTTCCTGCCTTAATGTTAATGTACGCACTAAATTTTATACTTATAAGTGTATTATGTACTGAATAATTACTTTTTTTGTATTTTCGAAAATATTTTATATATAAAAAGTGGGCGTGGCTATTATCCGAGTTCACTCATTTTAAATAGCGCTCGGAGCTGAGTGCCAAGGAACCTGCATACCAAATTTCATTAAGATATCTCAAAATTTACTCAAGTTAACGTGTCCACAGACGGACGGACGGACATGGCTTAATCAATTTCTCTTATCGTCCTGATCATTTTGATATATACTCGTATAAGTCAATATCTATCTCGATCCGTTTATGCCGTTACATACCACCGTTACGCGACTAAAGGTAATATACCTTGTGTGCGTAGCACTACTAGGTATAATAAAAAATGAGACCAAAAGAGAAATCGAAACACTTTCAAAACCGGATCTGGAAGAGAAACTAAAGCCGGAACTGAATCACTTTCTAAACCCGAAACCGGAACAGAAGCAAAATTAAATCTTAATAAGGAAAAGAAAACCATTAACTAACAACTTTTTGAAATTGGAGCTGGAGGGAAAACGTAATGAATTTTGAAAAGGGAAATTCATTTTAAAAATCTAAACCAAAATTTTAGAACAAAAATCGTTATTAAAAAGAAATCCGGAACCGAGGAAATCCAAAAAAGAAGAAAAGCTAAATGAAATTGATTTTGAAAGCGGGGCTAAACCTTAAACGAAAATGAAATTAATTTTGAAAGGCGAAACAAAAACTGGAATCGAAACGCTTTTCATGCCTCAGGCGGCTTACGAAGTTACCAAAGCTTTAAAAGGTTTCTAACATTTCTTATGACAGTGCAAAAATAGGGAACTGTAAGTAAGTACTTCGCTTAGCAACCAAATCCTAAATAGTGGATGATTTTCAGTTGTTAAAATTTCCTTTTTAAAATAAAATAACTAGTTTTCAATTTTTTTGTTGAGTTTTCTCCAACACATGATTAATCCTTACAATAGCCAACTCGTCAAGCATTTATCATTGCGTCTTTAATCCATCAAAACTGCGATTATCAATTACCTATTTTTTGTTAGTTTCTATCTACTATGTAGGTGCAGATATGGTTTTCAATTATGAATGAAATATATCCGCCAATGCGGGAGTCCATGAAAACATTAGTTTCGCTATTGTTTTGATCTTAAAACATCAACGCAAATGCTAACCGACAGCAAGTGGGTTAGACTACAAATTGTTTTCATAGATTTCTGCACTTTGGCGGTACGTTGTAACTATGGAGTAGCTCATTCTTAAGCGTATTTGATAAATGATAAAAAGCAAAAGTTGAGCAGATAACATGCATGGGTGGTAGAGCGTATAATCTGTTAAATGGGGCCAAATTAATGGAGTTTCATTAGGTAATAGTTTGCTTGGTCAAAGCGATGGTCAATCAAATCAGATTCAAGAGTCTAAGAAAGGAAAAAAACGCATGAAATAAATACAAAGCAAATATGTGAACAACATTGCGTGCGTCAAGAAAATCATTTATTTAAGCGTTTGTTCCGATTTGAGCTCATTGTCTACACGCTTTCAACATTTACCAGCTAAACCGTTGTTGAGTAGAGTTTTTGTTTTTTGTTAATTTATTTTTTACCAACATTTCTTTTTTTCCCCTACTTCATACATTTTTAATTATCGTTTGAAAAAATGTATTTTAAAAAAACATTTCGACTGCATCTTTTGGCGTTCGTGGTGAGCGCGTTTAGATTACATCTCGCCTCAGTAGATTAACACATTGCCCCCCGGCGTTTTGTTGCGCAAAGCAAATTGAATGTAGGTGTTAGAGGTGTTGTTGTCAGCATTATTGACCGCTGCCGCCACCACCTTTGAATTTTGGGCATAATCCATTATATTGCACCACTAATTGATTCTCATCTTGTTAACTGTAGCAATGGACTATGGCGATGACTTTTCTGTGACTTTAATTAATAAACTATTAATTAACTACAAATTTACATACATATAGACTTGTATATATTAATATATCTATAGGCGTGAATAAATACTAATGAGGGTCGTAGTTAAAGGAGTTTAATCTTCTACTTGGTTGTGTATTTTCAGTGGCGATCTTAATATATAAAACTCAGTGTCCTGATGTTTGTTTCCAGTAAACTCTGCACCAACTCAAGTGATTTTGATGAAGTTTGGCTTTTATGCTTAATGTGGTTCAACTTGAGAGATAGGATAGTATTTATTTAGTTTTGTGAAAAAGTTGTCTCGGTACTCCGCAGCCAATAAAAAACTTAAATTTCTTGGGGGAATATAAAGTAGAAGAGAAGAATGTAGAGGAAAATGGAGTATTAGACACATATAAAGAGCAAAGGAGAGAGGAAGAGGAGCACGTGGTAGAAGAGAGGAAGTAGTGGAAAATGAAGGTAGTGAAGTAGAGGAAGGGGATAAGGAGAGAAAATGTAAAAGAAGGAAGACGGCGTAGATATAGAGCAAACGAAACAAGGTAAAGGAAGCGAGTACAAGTTTTCAAATGAGGACAAATCAATTTCCAGGCAGGACAACATCCAGTAATATAAAATTGTAGGCGACGTTTCATATGCTGAAGACCTCGAATTCCTTACGGAAGCTGTAAGTGGTGGAAAGTTTAGTCGCACGCAACTGTATGGCCGATCAACGAAAATGATGGTGGAAGTCATCTTTTTAAATATACTCGTATCTTTTACTTTTCTTTCAAGAAGTATGGCATAAGTTATCAATGTACAAAAATACCGTTACCTTGATATTCGCGCTTGCATGTAAATTTCCTTAAAACCTTCAAACACAAAAACAAAAACATTGTCATTCCGGCAGCACTTTTTCCAGCTATTTGACTTCGTCTAATTGCTGCAGTTCCAGTACAAATCTTTTTAGACCGACGCAATATTGTCGTTTCTCTGGTTTGGGCTGCTGCTGATATAATGTGTATGCCGAAAAAAAAATATACAAACTTCACTTTTGTTTGTACTTCCAGCTAACAAACCCGCTTCCGCCAAAACTCACTAGTTCCAAGAGACGTGTGGGAAACCCGACAATTATCACCGGAATAGCACCCTAAACTGTTGAGGCATGGGTATTTGGTAAGACGAAGTTGGGCTCCAGATTTAAATGTTTATATGTCAGCCATTGTTAGGAAATATATCAGAATAACAACCATATATTGGAGCGATATTTAGACAAAATAGAAGATTTGGAGTTGTATGATTTAAGCGCTAATTGGCGGAGCAAATATATGGCCCGATTCTACTACTAGGTTAAAGTTAAACTGCAATAGTTCAACAGATATTAATATCTTAGCTGAACTGCTTTTCAGTTCACAGAGAACTCCTTCGCAACTCATCCAATCCAAGAAACGATCTGGGTTGAGAAAGGAATCACATCTAATATGGTCGTAAGAAAAGGAAATGTGCAGCTATTTTCTGCAGAGTATGCAGCCCTAGTAAGGGAGAGTTATCTTATACGACCGTCTGTCCCTGTATAATGCTGAATAATATATTAGGAGCTATGTGAAACGGCATAGTAACCTAATCGAGGAGCCCTTAAAAGCTGCTTCAAATTTTACGTTTTTGTTTTGTTGTTATTTAAGGTGGAAAACAATACACGAAAGTTTTGCTCAAGTAGTGCCGATTTAACAGCAAATCGCTGGATGTAATCCAGTTGACCCGAGCATCAGCATATTTAAGTACTAATCCGACTGTCGTGCGATCTATTTCATTCAATTACTTCAAACCTTCTGGGAGATCTGATATTGCTAAGCGGATCTCCACGCTGATTTTTCAAGTTAACAGTGTCATTTAAAATTAAGGAAATCTACCTCAAGTAATACTGGGTGGTAAGATGTGTCAATTTCGTTTACTCACCATCAATTTGCACGCCTCTATCCTTTGAAAGGTCAGTCATATCACTTGAAATAAATCGGAAATACATCATCACTCTTCACCTCACCCAGTTGGAGTTTATCACCGATTAGGATCACAGTCACGCTAACCACGACATGGACAAAGGAGAGAAAAGCTAAAATAAAGTGTTCACATCTGTGAATTTGTGTTGTAAGTCAGACATAAGAAAATTCTCAACTTT